>JARQOD010000003.1:141409307-141499976 GCA_033576555.1 Oophaga sylvatica
TTTGAAACTTTAGCATTCTTTCAACCAAGACAAATCTTCACTGGGAAATGTCTTTTTAAAAAAATTTTAAAACCATATCTGGCCATGGGGTGTGTGACACATCATCTGACACATCTGTTCATTATGAAGAAGGGACTCTGAAAGTCACAAAGGCTATTTTTATAGGGCCAATGGGCGGCATTTACTATTCTTAAAGGGCCAGAATTTGGCACTCACTATTCTATAGAGCCATCAGCCGGCCATCTTTGTTTTTCCCATTATTAAAACAGTGGGTCTCCTATACTGTTGTTGCGTATGCAGTGAATGCAAGGCTGGACAAAATTTGGGACTCTCCAATACCCCTTTGAAGAGATGTACTGGAGGGTTTCCTGAAAACAATGTTCCCATTATTAGGAAGGGGTCTCCCATACTGTTTGCCTATGCAGTGAATGCAAGGCCTGCCCAAAATTTGGACGCACCCCAATACCCTTGGAAAAAGAGTGTAGGAGGCCCTCATAAAAAATGTTCCCAATAGAAAGGAGTGGGTCCCTATACACTAAGTGTATTGGCGTGATAAACATTTATCATGGGGGTATGCATGAATATACTGTATAACAATTTTTTTTATGGCATCATAAGCACCCTTTAAAAAATTATGTGGGTGTTGAATCACGGACCACAGCCCACCTTGGTGATATGGGGTGGAGGTTGAGGATGAGAGAAAAAGGGGACAACAGCAAATAGCCAAAATCAGGAAGTGTATACCCATGTGTGGGTGTGAAGAGGTGCATGGGAATAGACCTCCCAAAAATAGACACTGGATTTGAGTTTATGTTATGTTGCTATCCCTTCGTGGTGTTGAGAAGTCTGGTCCAATCTAGCCCCTTTTTCATTTTTAAAGAGTCAGCCTGTCAGCATTTTCAGTTGACAGGCGGATGCGCTTATCAGTTATAATTCCACCAGCGGCACTAAAAACCCGCTCTGACAAATTGCTAGCGGCAGGGCAGGCCAGGATCTCCAAAGCGTAGAGAGCCAGTTTATGCCATGTGTCCAGCTTGGATACTCAATAATTTTAAGGCACAAAGGAATCACGGAGGATGTTGGTACGGTCAGCAAGGTACCCCCTCAGCATCTTCCCAAACTTTGCACTCCTTGTGAGAATATTTCGCTCTCAGAGCCTGTGCGATGGGAGGGTCTGAGAAAACCATCCCTGAACTTTGACGGTGTTCCCTTGCCTCTGCTGGATTGGAGTTGTGTCTCTCTTGTCTGTACTCCTTGGTTGTCTAGTGAACTATGACCTCGGCCTCCAGCATTTTCAGATGGGAATTTTTTTAATAATTCCGCAACAAGTGCTTTCTGGTACTGTCCCATTTTAGTAGACCTGTCCGCCTCTCGAATAATAGATAGAAAGTTCTTCTTGTAGCATGGGTCTAGAAGTGTCACCAACCAGTAATGACTGTCACCCAAAATTGTGAGAACGCAAGGGTCACGGGAAAGGCAGTGTACAATAAATTCAGCCATGTGTGCCAGACTGCTAACAGGCAAGACTTCCGTGTCCTCACCAAGAGGGTGACTGACCATGCTCTCCTCCCTGTCCTCAGGCCATCCACGCTGAACAGACGGTATGACAGTTGTGCAGGTAGTACAACTCTACGTCTCTAGCGCATGAAACTAGCTCCTGTTCCGTACCCTGTATGGTTCCTTGCTCCATTTCATCGTGCTCCGCCTGCAATGCATCCTCTTTGATTGTGAGCAGAGAGCGTTTCAGAAGATAGAGAAGCGGGATGGTGACGCTAATTATGGCATCATCGGCGCTCAACATCTTGGTGGCGTCCTCAAAGTTTTGAGGCTGGTACATATGTCTGACATCCATGTCCACTCCTGAGGTCTTATGTGTGGAGTCTGAACTGAACACCGATGGCCCTGTTGATGGTGGTACTCAACAACTGTCCTCTTCTGCTCACAATTCCTTCCCAACATTTGCAGTGTAAAGTTCCGATGCGTGGGGACATCACACACCAGTTGGTGAGCCGGAAGCGGCAAACGCTGCTGAAGCACGGCAAGGGCAGCGGAAGCTGTAGCTGATTTTCTAAAATGGGCACACAAGCCACGTACTTTGACAAGCAGATACGTCAGCTCCTGGTAGGTTTTGAGAAACTGCTGTACCACGAGGTTAAGCACATGGACCAGGCATGGTACGTGTGTGAGCTCACCTCACCTCAGAGCCACCACCAAGTTCTGGCCATTGTCAGACACGACCATGCCTGGCTGTAGGTTCAGTGGTGTCAGCCACAGATCTGCCTGCTCTTTCAGAGCTGTCCACAACTCTTCAGCATTGTGCGGTTTGTCACTTAAGCATATTAGCTTTAGCACAGCCTGTTGCTGCTTGGCTGAGGCAATACTGCAGTGCTTCAAGCTTGTGATTGATGTGGTCTGTTCAGAGATTTAGGCTGAAGAGGAGGATGAGGTACAGGAGCTGTAGACTGTGGGGGCAACCTTGATTGACCTAGAGCCCACAATCCTTGGCGTCAGGAGGACGTGTTCCATCCCAAGGTCCGACTGCGTCCCGGCTTCAACTATGGTAACCCAGTGTGCTGTCAGTGAGATGTACTGTCACTGCCCACAAGCACTTGTCCACGTGTCCGTGGTTAGGTGGACATTCCCAGTAACTGCATTGTTAAGGGCACGGCTAATGTTGTGGGACACATGCTTGTGTAATGCAGGAATGGAAATAGCGGCGGCTGGGGGCCAAGTACCGAGGGACGGCCACTGCCATCATATTGCGGAAAGCTTCCATCTCCATGAGCCTAACAGGCAACATTTCGAGCGCAAGCAGTAGCGAAATGTGTGAATTTAGTAGAGTGGCCTGTGGGGCGTTGGCTGCGTATTTGAACTTGCATTCCAAGGACTGGTGTATGGACAATTGAACACTGCGCTGGGACAAGGACGTGCTTGCTGATGTGCCAGTTGAGTAACCTAAAATCCAGATCCATGTTACGCAGTGGTGAAAACAATCACCTGATTACTGCACATACCTCCAAGTGCAAATGTGACAAACAACAGGAGAAAAAGACTTGAGTTTTATAAACAAATTATCAAAAAGTTTTATTAAACAAATATTGCTGACAAAAACATAGCATAAAAACGTATAACTAGATGTGTGTTAAAAAAGACACCAAAAAATTTGTGGACACCCACATCACCTTAACATGGTATACACATTGTAATGTTAGTAGATCACAAATAGGTGAGAGCATATAAAGTACCAAAGTATTGTTAAAGTCATATATCCTGAATAACAGGTCTCTGCCATAATAAAAGACCGCAGTACTGTGCCCACGATCTCAGGCCAATGTGTCCATACATAGCCTCACTAACCATACATGGTCATATACTATGGCAAGATCAGGAACAAAAAACCTCACCTAAATGCAGGATGTCACACAAATATGCCCCGACGCACGTTTCGCTTCTTGTATGTCTCGCTTTCTCAAGGGGAAGTGTGAGATTGCAAGCGCTGAAGGACCTTAAGTATCCATAATGATTGGTCATGTGACCATCACATGCTGACACACCTGAACGCTGCATTTGACGGCGCATGTGCGCAACGTCATCAGCCCGACCCACGTGACCCGGGCCCGCCCAGCCACGCCCACAACGGACGCTCAATGCAGAGCATCAGTCGTGCGCCGGCGAAAGGCTGTGCCGGATATCATGGGGCGGTGACAGGTGACTATCGCGCGCATGCGCACTGCAGTATAAACCAATAGTATGCATCATGAAGATAAAACATTCATTACAAATACAATTTCCCATCAATTTGTATCTTCAGCGGCCCAAATTCGTCTGTGATCTTTTCATTGCAAGTGGAAATTCATCTTTTATTTCCTATATCACCAGATAGTTTATGCCATTCATGGTAAGCCAAGCATATGAAGGAATTTAGTTCTTTTTTCTCCACATGGTCCCGCAGCACATGTATTTAGAAATGAAAACTATATATAGAAAAACGTAAAATAATTAAAAACATATATACAACAACACACAGAAACTTAAAAAGGTGATGCAAAAACAAAAGAACAAAAATAGGAACGAAAGGCGGATAATCCTGCTTTTTTAAGGGATCAGAGATTCTATACCAGACGATAATGATCATTATTATCTGTAAATATATTTTTAACTTCTTAATCCCTATCTCACAAAAATGGTGCGAAATTTAGAGCCTCGTTTAATCCTGCGGGTCGGACTGTATCCAATGTAACTATCCATTTTAATTCCCGTTGTGCTAGGAGTTTTTTCACATTACCCCCTCTAATGCCCGAATGCACAACCTCAATCCCCCTCACCTTGAATGAAGTAGGATCACAATTGTGTTCCATCCTAAAGTGACGGGGAATTGTCTTGAGGTTTGACACATCATTTATTGTGCTGGCTGCCTGAATATCCCGTACGTGTTCGCGAAAACGTATTGTCAGCTCGCGTGATGTTAACCCAATATAGATCAGAGGACAACTACATGTGGCATAATAAATCACGTTGCTTGTGCTACATGAAATATACTCTCTGATGTCGTAGTTCCTAGTGCCATCACTTGAGCTAAACGAAGAACTACGAATGATGTTAGCACAAGCAACGCAATGTCCACAATTAAAGCAACCCACATTGCGTTTTATTGACCCAAAAGGGTTTTTACTGGGTTCTACAGTTAGGTCCATAAATATTTGGACAGAGACAACATTTATCTAATTTTGGTTCTAGACATTACCACAATGAATTTGAAACAAAACAGATCAGATGCATTAAGTTCAGACTAGCTTACATTTGAGGGTATCCACATTAAAATTGGATAAGGGTTTAGGAGTTTTCAGCTTCCTAATGATAAGTATCATTCGTGCCACCCTGTTTTTAAAGGGACCAAAAGTAATTGGACAAATGACTCCAAGGCTATTTCATGGACAGGTGTGGGCAATCCCTTTGTTATGTCATTCTCAATTAAGCAGATGAAAGGGCCAGAGTTGATTTGAGGTGTGGTGTTTGCATTTGGAAGGTTTTGCTGTGAAGGAAACATGCGGTCACAGGAGCTCTCCATGCAGGTGAAACAAGCCATCCTTAAGCTGCAAGAACAGAAAAAAACCCATCCAAGAAATTGCTACAACATTAGAAGTGGCAAAATCTACAATTTGGTACATCCTGAGAAAGAAAGAAAGCACTGGTGAACTCATCAATCCAAAAAGACCTGGGAGCCCACGGAAGATAACAGTGGTGGATGATCGCCGCATACTTTCTTTGGTGAAGAAGAACCCGTTCACAACATCAACTGAAGTCCAGAACACTCTCAGTGAAGTAGGTGTATCTGTCTCTAAGTCAACAGTAAAGAGAAGACTCCATGAAAGTAAATACAAAGGGTTCACATCTAGATGCAAACCATTCATCAATTCCAAAAATAGACAGGCCAGAGTTAAATTTGCTGAAAAACACCTCCAGAAGCCAGCTCAGTTCTGGAAAAGTATTCTATGGACAGATGAGACAAAGATCAACCTGTACCAGAATGATGGGAAGCCAAAAGTTTGGAGAAGAAAGGGAACGGCACATGATCCAAGGCACACCACATCCTCTGTAAAACATGGTGGAGGCAACGTGATGGCATGGGCATGCATGGCTTTCAATGGCACTGGGTCACTTGTGTTTATTGATGACATAACAGCAGACAAGAGTAGCCGGATGAATTCTGAAGTGTACCGGGATATACTTTCAGCCCAGATTCAGCCAAATACTGCAAACTTGATTGGACGGCGCTTCATAGTACAGATGGATAATGACCCCAAGCATACAGCCAAAGCTACACAGGAGTTCATGAGTGCAAAAAAGTGGAACATTCTTCAATGGCCAAGTCAATCACCAGATCTTAACTCAATTGAGCATGCATTTCACTTGCTCAAATCCAGACTTAAGAGGGAAAGACCCACAAACAAGCAAGACCTGAAGGCTGCGGCTGTAAAGGCCTGGCAAAGCATTAAGAAGGAGGAAACCCAGCGTTTGGTGATGTCCATGGGTTCCAGACTTAAGGCAGTGATTGCCTCCAAAGGATTCGCCACAAAATATTGAAAATAAAAATATTTTGTTTGGGTTATGTTTATTTGTCCAATTACTTTTGACCTCCTAAAATGTGGAGTGTTTGTAAAGAAATGTGTACAATTCCTACATTTTCTAACACATATTTTTGTTCAACCCTTCAAATTAAACGTTACAATCTGCACTTGAATTCTGTTGTAGAGGTTTCATTTCAAATCCAATGTGGTGGCATGCAGAGCCCAACTCGCGAAAATTGTGTCACTGTCCAAATATTTCTGGCCCTGACTGTATGTAGTGACTCTGAACGAGCATATCCTTTAAATTCTTAGATCTTCTGGGGTCATCAGGGGTCGATCAGTAAGAGCGGATCCCAGAGCTGGCTCAGTCATCAACACGGACCAATGTTTAGTCAAAATTCTCCTCATATTCTCCCACTCATGGTTGAAAACCGAAATAAAACGTAATTTATTGTCTTCCTTCTTCCGGCTACCACTCTGATAGAGCAAAAGGTCACGGGAAGTTCCCTTAGCTCTATTGTATCCCTTTTTAATGCTCCTTTTACTGTAGCCCCGTTGCCTGAAGCGTTCTTTTAAATCACGGGCTTGTATCTCAAATTTAGAACCTGTTGAGCATATCCGACGCACCCTCAAGAACTGTCCGACCGGGACGGCTCCGATCGTGGCATGGCTGTGTGCTGACTTTGCATGTAGCAACGCATTTACTGATGTTGTTTTACGAAATACATCAGTCTGGATGGAACTATCGTGCCCCACTTCCAGACTTATGTCCAAAAAATCAATTTTTGTCATATCATATCTATACGTAAGCTTGATATTAAATGCATTATTATTTAATACAGCCATGAATTCCTCCAGCTGCTGCACCGTCCCGCGCCACAATAACAAAACATCATCTATATAACGCAGCCAGCACAGCACATGGTCTGCGGCCCCCGCCCCCGCCTCACCAAAAACCAACCTCTCCCAAAATCCTAGGAAGAGGTTGGCGTAAGCGGGCGCGCAGGCCGCACCCATGGCTGCGCCGCGCCTCTGAAGATAAAACTGCTGTTTAAAAGTAAAAAAATTATGTGTCAGGGCAAAGTGCAGCAACGAAAGGATACAATCACAGATAGTCACCTGTCACCGCCCCATGATATCCGGCACAGCCTTTCGCCGGCGCACGACTGATGCTCTGCATTGAGCGTCCGTTGTGGGCGTGGCTGGGCGGGCCCGGGTCACGTGGGTCGGGCTGATGACGTTGCGCACATGCGCCGTCAAATGCAGCATTCAGGTGTGTCAGCATGTGATGGTCACATGACCAATCATTATGGATACTTAAGGTCCTTCAGCGCTTGCAATCTCACACTTCCCCTTGAGAAAGCGAGACATACAAGAAGCGAAACGTGCGTCGGGGCATATTTGTGTGACATCCTGCATTTAGGTGAGGTTTTTTGTTCCTGATCTTGCCATAGTATATGACCATGTATGGTTAGTGAGGCTATGTATGGACACATTGGCCTGAGATCGTGGGCACAGTACTGCGGTCTTTTATTATGGCAGAGACCTGTTATTCAGGATATATGACTTTAACAATACTTTGGTACTTTATATGCTCTCACCTATTTGTGATCTACTAACATTACAATGTGTATACCATGTTAAGGTGATGTGGGTGTCCACAATTTTTTGGTGTCTTTTTTAACACACATCTAGTTATACGTTTTTATGCTATGTTTTTGTCAGCAATATTTGTTTAATAAAACTTTTTGATAATTTGTTTATAAAACTCCAGTCTTTTTCTCCTGTTGTTTGTGCCAGTTGAGTGTCTGCAATGACAGGTGTCACTCACAGACATTGTTCCTGGACACTCAGGTTTGGTCCACAAAGTCGGGTGCTTTGCTGCCATGTGTTTGATCATGCTGGTGGTGGTCAGGCTGGTAGTTTTGCTACCCCTGCTGATGCTGGCCTGGCAGGTGGTGCAAATGGCCTTTTTGGGGTTATCGCAGAGTCTTAAAAAAACTACCAGACTCAGGAAGACCTAACTTAACAGTTGTACTGGCAACTTCTGTCGTGTTGGTGTTATGGGAAACGGTTGCCCACCCAACTGTCTGCGGCTACCACACTGCTTCTTTCTGCCTGTTGGGGTGCTACGCCTTCCTCCCCCTGTGTGCTGCTGTGCTCGCTCTGTATGTCCTCCTGCAAGGTTGGGTCAGTTACTATATCATCCACCACCTCGTCTTCCACTTCTGCTCCCTGGTGCAACTCCTGACTTTCTGGCATTTGTGTTTCATCATCGTCCACCTCTTGTGACACCTTCCCACCATTGCCTTCATGTGACCGTGGCTGCTCAAATATTTCTGCATCGCTACATGCGACCTTCTCTTGCCCCGCTTCAAGTGGACTGGGCGAGAGGCCCGAATCTATAAATGGAAAAGTAAACAGCTCTTCGGAGTGTCCAAGTGTGGGATCAGATATCTTCGGGCACTTGGCATGGTGGGAGGAAGGAGGAACAGGGTGAGGAATATGCGGTCCAGACTCACGGCTACTGAGACTTGACCATGTGGAAGACAGGGTAGTGCTGGTGGTGGCGAAGTGACTGGAAGCATTATCCGCTATCCAACCAACAACCTTTTGACACTGCTCTGGGTTCAATAGTGGTGTTCTGATGCGGTCCCCTAGTAATTGGTACAGAATGATCGGGCAAGAAGATGTGGGTGTTTGTTGTGGCACAATTTCAGCTTGCCCACGGCTGTGCCTCAGCCTCTGCATGCACCATCATCATCACGTCCAGTTCCTCGTACCTTGCCAAGCACCTTGCCCATTTTAAATGGAGGACAATATTCTCCACATTCACTCTAAATGGCTGAATTTGGAGCGAACTTATATGTGATCCGTGTGACGGACAAAACACAGTTTTAAATAGCTGGCCTGCAGGTAACTATTTTTTACAGCAAAATGGTGTCAATAACTTCGCTAAGACACTGCAACAAAATTTAAATGGAGGCCAGACATGGCAGAATTTTGAGCGCACTGATATGTGATACAAGCCACAGTTTTAAATGGCTGGCCTGTAGGTAACTATTTTTTACAGCAAAATGATGTCAATAACTTCGCTAAGACACTGCAACAAAATTTAAATGGAGGCCAGAAATGGCAGAATTTGGAGCGCACTGACATGTGATCCGTGTGACGGACAAACCACAGTTTTAAATAGATGGATTTTTAGCGATGTAATATGGAAAGGATCTGGCTGTATTCTGCAGTGCCAACAAGCAAATGGAGCAGAAAAACGGTGTTCTCTGGATTGCTTTTAAGCAAATAATCAGTATTAAGATCTCAAAAAAAAATTATTCATGGCCCCTAATATCAGTTAAAGCAACAGCAGCAGACAGAACTGGAAATGACCCTCTTGCTATATGCACTGCAGTCTGCCACATACACTGCCTGCCTGCCTAGCATTGATATCTATGCAGCTGGATTAGTCCTCAGAAGGACTGTTAGTTGAGATGGATATGTGTACTGTATAATATATGGTATACCTACATTATGTAAGAACCAAGCAAATCTCTCCCTAGCTCACCAGCAACTCTTCCTACACTGCCTGATTCAGGAGTTGACTGTGACGAGCAGGGCGGTGCCAGGTCTACTATAGACCTGATGACGCTGTGCGGCCAGCCAACCACTGTAATGTCACAACCAACATGGCTGCGGCATTACAGTGTGTGTCAGACAATCCCTGCATCTTTATTGGCTCTCTAAAGAGCCCCAAACATGCAGGGCAGGGGACCCGAGTTCCCGCCAAGCAACCCCGGAAATACTCGGCAAGCTCCGAGCATCTCGAACAGTGAGATGCTCGGGCGAGTACCGAGTAGTGGCGAGCATGCTCGCTCATCACTATTGGAGACCCATTTTTATGTTTAATACAGGGCTCTCTCACATCTGCGTACACCACTTGGTGGCAGAGTGTGGGAACACGTCAATGTTTTCCAGTCTACGGGTGTCATGCATTAGGGTTGTCCCATTGATCTTGGAAACCTAAAACATAAGGAAATAAAGATATTGTTGCAATGGGACGGGCGCATGTATGCAATAAAAATTGCACATTTTCCTCATCTGGACAAACTCCACTGAGGACAAATAGCTTGTGTCCTATAATGTATAATCCTATGGATGGCTGATATTATTGTATTCATAACCTGGGTCTGGGAAATGGAGAAATGAAATGAATAAAATAACTGGTTTTACTCTAATCCTACCAGTCATGAAATATGTATAGACTTAACGCTTAATGTTCCTGTACAAGAATATTTTTTGTGGCTCATTTTGCACTCTTTTTAATATTTTAGATTGTTATAGTAAGGAATCACAGAAGACTAAAAAAGTTTTTATTCCATCTATTTTTCTCAATTTTTCTTTAAAAAAAATTCACACATTATTACATTTCAGTACAGTATATACACTGCTATGCAAGAGTGTAAGGCAGTGGTGAAAACAATGCTGCAAAATAAGAATACCTTAAAAAATAGAAGTGTTAATAGTTTATTTCTAATCAATTTACAAAATGCAAGGTGAATAAACAAAATAAAAATAAATCTAAGGGCTCATTCAGACGTATCAGTCCGAGAGCGACTGACAAAATATCGAGTTATGCTCGGTCCAATGATATCCTATGGGGCCGCGCACATGTCCGATTTTTTCCTCGGACTGAGCCGGTTCAAGCAAAAACCACAGCACGGACGATTTGCATCTAATATTTGGATCACACTCAGCAATGCAAATTAATGAGTAAGTGAAAACCATCAAACTGCACTCGGATGACATCTGAGTGCATTTCAGTTTCCACGGACTGACAGAATGAAGAAGATGAAGAATTTTTTTCTCCATCTTATCAACATTTGAGAGAATTGGATCACAATGTGATTACACTTTCATCAACAATTGACAAAAGTTTGATTTGCATGACTGACATGATTTTCTTGGATGACAGAATATACACTCGTGTCACCCTAGCCTAAATCAAATCAATAGGTGTTACTGCTAGAGATGAGCAACTTTGCCTCTGGGAGGGTCGAGTCAGGTTTCGGACCACCTGACTTTATCAAAAGTCGAGTCGAACGAAATTGGCCGACTATCGGAAAAAAGTCGAACTTCCGACTGAAACTCGACCCGACCCCAATGCAAGTCAATAGGGAAGAAAAGTCGGCAGGGAGTGGAGGACAGTAAACACACCTACAGTGCCCATTTCAATGCCAACGACATAAATTCTTATTATTTAAGCTTGTCAACCTTAATTTATTTTATAATAATAGTTACGCATTGAAAACTGGGGGTTATTTGGCTAAAGTTGTGGTGGGGGCGCAGGGCTGGCTCCAGATTTTCGCTGTCCCCGGGCGAAAGAGTCTCAGTGGACCCCTTTAACACATACCACAATTCATGATGCTCCAATACAGCAGAGAAATATAGGTATAGTGCAATGCCAAATACTTCACTTCTTACATTACATGAGTGATATCTATTGTAAATTCTACAAAAGGACAAAAACCGGACAGTATAGTCCTCCATACAGTATTATGGGCACCATATAGTGCGCCATACAGAATAATGAGCCCCATATATTGCTCTATACAGAATAATGAGCCCCATATATTGCTCCATACAGAATAATGAGTCCCATATATGATGCTCCATGCAGAATAATGGGCCCAATATAATGCTTCATACAGTATAAGGAGCCACATATATTGCTCCATACAAAATAATGAGCCCCATATATTGCTCCATACATAATTGGTCCCATATAATGTTCCATACAGTATATGATGAGCTCCACATAATGCTCCAGTATATGAAGGTCCACATATAATGTGCCATACAGTATAGGACGGTCCGCATAGAGTATAATGAGCCCCTCATATTGCTCGATACAGTATAATGAGTCGCATATAAAGCTCCATTCAGTATATGATGGGCCCCATATATTGCTCCATACAGAATGGGCTCCATATAATGCTCCATACAGAATAGGCCACATATGTGCTCCATATGATTCTCCATCTATAAAGGGCCCTATATGATGCCCCATAAATAATGAACCCAATATGATGTTCTAGTATATGATGGGCCCCATAAATGATGCTCCAGTGTATGATGAACCCCATATAATGCTCCAAATATAATGGTCCCCATATATAATGCTCCATATATAATGGGCTCCATGTGATGCGCCATATATAATGTGCCCCATATGATGTGCCATATATAATGGGCCCCATATAATGCTCCAGTATATGATGGGCCCATGGATGATGCTCCAGTATATGATGGGCCTATATAATGCTCCATATATAATGGGCTCCATATGATGCTCCAGTGTATAATGGGCCCTATATATGATGTTCCAGTGTATAATGGGCCCCATATATGATGCTCCAATGTATGATGGGCCCCATATATAATGCTCCAGTGTATGATGGGCCCCATATATAATGCTCCAGTGTATAATGGGCCCTATCTATGATGCTCAAGTGTATGATGGGCCCCATATATAATTCTCCAGTGTATAATGCTCCCCATATATTGCTCCAAACATTAAAAAAAATGAAATACCTCTCCTCACTGGGCACTGCTGTACTCTGGACTCTTCAGCGTCGCAATCTTCCAGCTTTCTGCACTGTGACTGTTCAGGCAGAGGGCGCACAGATGTGACATCATCGCGCTCTTTGACCTGAATATCACTGTCAGAAAACGCGGAAGACGTCACAGCAGTGGAGCAGGGAGAGGTAAGTATTGCAAGTGCTGGGGCCCTGAGCAAGCAGGGAGGGCCCACTCATGGGCGCCGGCAGTGGCACAGGGCCCCTCATAGTACGCTGGTGTCTCTGAAGGCAAATGGGCCCCCCACCTGCTCAGGGCCCCAGCACTTGCCTGGGTGCACCAGATGCTGACGCCGGCTCTGGGAGGGGGGTACAGCCCAGTTAGGGAGGTGGAAAAACTGGCATATGTTGAGGTGTAGGCTGAACGTTCAGCAGCTGCAAATGGAGGAATTGGAGAAGTCGGAGGAAGAGGAAGACAAAGCGAGCCATTTTGCTGGCAACCTATGTGTCATCAGGAGAAGGTGGTACAAAATCTTTTGAAACCCAGGCATGGTTCATTTTAATGAAGGTGAGATCACCTACATTTTGGGTCGACAGCTGTGTCCTTCTATCTGTCAGGATTGATCCAGCAGCACTGAAGACACTTTCTGATAGCACACTACCAGCAGGGCAAGCGAGCTCCTGTAAGGCATATTGTGCCAATTCAGGCCAGGTGTCCAGTTTACAGGCCCAGTAGTCAAAGGGGAATGAACTGTGAGGAAGAACATTGATAGGGGAGGAGAGGTAATTTTGAACCATTTTGACAACTGCTGTCTCCTGTCTGTTGCAATCGATTCATTATTAACAGTCGTGTGAGCAGTACTCGAGAAATCAGTCCACAACATGGTCGTGAAACCCCTGTCTCCAACGCCACTTCGGCTGTGTGCACCACGAACACCTCTTCCATGTTGCCCAGTATGGCTCGTGGTAGAACCTGCACCGCTGCTGTGTGCTGGGAATGCCTCTAACAAACGGTTTACCAGAGTTGCTTGTTTGTTCGCCAATATTATCTCTAGGTTCTCCTGTGGCATGATGTTCTGTAATTTGCGTGGATCGAGGATGCTGGCCAACCAGTAGTCGTCATCCTTCATCATTTTGGCAATGCAGGGGTCCCTTTTTAGGATCCGCAAGACTTAATCACACATGTGGGCCAATGTTCCAGGTGTCAATGATGCACTGCCTGTGGTGGGTGGAGGAGCACTTTTTACCAAATCCACATCCCTCCAGTCACACACAAACCCTGTACCTGACCTTGGCAAGCCATTTTCTCTTGCCCCTGAGAAGCATCCTCCTCCCCAAAATAATCTTCACCCTCATCCTCCTCTTCTTCCACAACCTCGTCCAGGACAGTTCCCTGAGCATACAATGCCTGACTGTCATCAAGGCTTCCCTCCTCCTCCTCTTCCTCCTCCGCTGCAGACGCCTGATTCTTAATGTGCGTCAAAGTTTGCGGGAGCAGACGCATAAATGGGATGCTCATGCTTATGATGGCATCATCTGCGCTTACCAGCCAGCATTCCTCAAAGCACTGAAGGACTTTTACAGAGGTCTTTCAGCTTTGACCACTGCACACCCGACAACTCGATGTCTGCCCTCAAACTGCCTGCCCGTGTATCCTCCCACAAATGCATTACAGCCTGCCTCTGTTCGCACAGCCTCTCAACCATGTGCATGGTGGAGTTCCACCTTGTTTCAACGTCTATGATTAGGCGGTGCTTGGGGAGGTGGAGCTATCGCTGCAGCCTCTGTATACGACTGGAGTCTACGGGCGAGCAACGGATGTGCGAGCACAGTCTTCGCACCTTATGGAGCAGGGCTGTTAACTCTGGATAATTATTTATGAAGCACTGCACCACCAGGTTCAAGGTGTGAGCCAGGCAAGGTATGTGTCTGAGTTTTGCCAGGGCTATGGCCGCCACAAAATTACATCCATTATCACTGACTACCTTGACTGGCTCAAGATGTAGACTGCCCAGCCATGACTCAGTTTCTCGCTGCAAGTAGTCGGCCAGTACCTCTGCTGTTAGAACCCTCTTGTTAGGTTTTTTTTCAGTTTGCTGGTCACATGACCTTTTTTCCCTATTTAGTCTGGCTCCGCCCTTCTGGCTTTGCTGGACTTCATTGTATTATCTACTCTTAAGCTAGCCGGGTGCTTAGGTGCCTTTCTCAGTCAGTTTTGCTTGATGTTAGGATCTCTAAGTAATTTGTTTTCTGTTTATTTATCCCTGCTACAACTTCTGTTAGGAGGTGTCCACCTTTTTCCCCAGTCCCTAGATCTTGTAGGGATTCCTCCCTCGCATCTATAGGTCTTCGTTCAGACTAGCTGATGACTTTAGCGGGTCTGGTCGCAGGATCAGGTTCCCCGTTACATCGTAGGGATCCAGTTTAGTTCTATTGTAGGGACAGAATTTCCATCTTTCCTTAGTGCTTGTAGCAGATCATAACAGTAAGTCCAGCCCAAAAATATCCCTAAGGAAAGATTTTCTGTTTCCATCATGGTGTCGGTTCAGGATTTGGCTCAACGCCTGCAGGGACTCTCTCTGGAGGTGGCTAGAACCAGCAACACGTGAGTAGATTTTTTTTCTTTTAAAAATGCTTGCTTGTTGTATTTTCGTTTGAGACCCAGATCCTCTGGTGATGAATCTCAGCGCATAGGGTTCATAATGTCACTTTTGCGCAAAGAACCTCAGGACTGGGCCTATTCTCTGCAACTTAGTGATCCATGCTTTAGATCAGTGGATAGTTTTTTTTCTGCTTTGGGGTTATTGTATGACGATCCTGATGTGTTTCATCAGCTGAGACAGAATTGAGACGTTTGAGACAGGGATCAGGTAATGTGGAAAAATATTGTACTCACTTCCGTCGGTGGTCTACCCAGGTGGGGTGGAACGATTCAGCTTTGAAAAGTTTATTTCTTGCAGGGCTAAGTGAAACGGTTAAAGATTTGCTGATTGCTTATCCTATACCTGGTAACTTGCAAGAGGCTATGAAATTAGCCATACGGGTGGATAGGAGACTGCGTGCAAGGGTTAATGAGAATAAATCCTCTGTCTTGTCAGCTCCAAGTCTGGAGAGGGACTGTACTGACATTGGAGAGCCGATGGAAATTGGAGCGATGACACTTCGCTCTCAGGAAAAAGACCGCAGGTATTCTGAAGGTTTGTGTTTCTATTGTGGCAAGTCTAAGCATTTTATTAAGAACTGTGCGCTTCAAATGAATAAAGAGAAAAAAAAATGAGGTCAGTTTCGCCCCTATAGCTTGCTTAAACAATAAAGGTGTCTTTTTTCTGCTACCACTGCTGTTGAGGAGGAATTAATGGAGTTTCGGGTATTTGTGGATTGTGGTTCCACTCTCAATGTGATTGATGGGAAATTTTTGGAAAAACTAAACACGGATTTTGGTAAGAACTTACCTGTAAAATCCTTTTCAGCGAAGAAGGAAGGAAGGAGACACACTAGTCATTACTAGTGGGTAGGTGAGCCCACATAGGATAGAAACACCTCAGATTAAAAAAGTGTTGACCGGCCCCTCCAGCATATAGGGCTCCTCCTACTCCAGCTCTCCAGTCATACCCAAGCTAAGGAAGAGCAAATATCACCAGCGGAGCAACATAACCCCTTCTGAAAGATTTCAGAGAGAAAAACAAGGAGACAGGTTATGCATATAACAGAAAAAACCACACAGTCTCAGGTACTACTCACTGAACCTGGCCACTGCGATGAGCTGGCAATGCTGGAACAGAGCCTTAGCGCGCCGACCTCAGCCCAGATAATCGCTATCAGAGAAGGGTCACGCCGCATCTGAAAACACAACAACACACTTCTGCCATGGGAGGGATGTGTGTCTCCCTTCCTTCTTCGCTGAAAAGGATTTTACAGGTAAGTTCTTACCAAAATCCGTGTTTCAGCAGCAGATGAAGGAAGGGAGACACACTAGTCATTACTAGTGGGACGTCCCAAAGCAGTCCAAAAATAAGGGTGGGCAAAAAAACCAAAAGAGGCAGATACCCAACAACCTAAATAAATGCGCAACTAGCGCTAACTACAAGTTCACAAGAACTTTAAACTACAGCGCCTGCAAGACCCTACATCCTAAGGCCGCATCAGCGGAAGCACTGACGTCCACCTTATAGAATTTTGTAAATGTGTGGACGGAGCGCCAGGTCGCCGCCCGGCAGAGCTGAGCTGCCGAGGCTCCTTGATGGAAAGCCCACGATGAACCCACAGCCTTGTGGAGTGAGCTCGAATCTTAATCGGGCAAGGTTCGCCCTTAAGTCGGTAAGCCTCTAAAATGGCCGACCGAATCCAACGAGCTATAGAATCCTTGGAAGCTCGTTGCCCACGTCGACGACCTGCTGGAATCACAAACAGAGAATCCGACTTCTGAAAACTTTGAGTAATAGACAAATAGAACTTCAAAAGCCCGCACCAAATCCAATGTGTGCAAGGCCCGTTCCTTCGCATTCCTTGGATCCGGACAGAGCGAGGGCAACACAATATCCTGGTTAACATGAAACTGTGACACCACTTTAGGTAGAAAGTCGCCCCGTGTGCGAAGCACTACGCGATCTGGGAGAAACTCCAGAAAAGGAGGCGAGCAAGAAAGAGCCGCCAACTCAGAAACCCTTCTCAAAGAAGTGACCGCCACTAGGAAGGCAACCTTCCAAGAGAGAAAGGAAAGATTAACAGAGTCCATAGGCTCAAAAGGTCCATGTTGAAGAGCCTCCAAGACAAGGTTGAGCCGCCAAGGAGACACAGGGCCTTCCGCGGCGGAAATTGACGGGTTACCCCGCGAAAAAAAGGAACATACGTCCCTACGCGAGGCGATAGTCTTCCGAAACAGCAAGGACAGAGCAGAAACCTGTCCTTTCAGAGTGCTAACTGCCAAACCCTTGTCCAGCCCGTACTGCAAAAAGGCCAACAAATTGGGAATGGAAAAAAATCCTCGGGTTCCTAGAAGAACCCGAACACCACGAGAAGAAGGCTTCCCAAGTCTTGTGATAAATCCTAGTAGTAGCCGGACCTCTGGCAGCTCGCAGAGTGGCAATGACTTCGGCTGAAAAACCTTGACGGGTCAAGATTTCGGTCTCAAGAGCCACGCCGTCAAACGCAGAGACTTCAGGTCCAGGTGACGAATGGGCCCTTGGGTTAACATCCGGGCGAAGAGGAAGTGGAAGTGGAGGCGCTGCCAGAAGCGACACCAGTGTCGAGAACCACGTCCTCCTCGGCCAATCTGGGGCTATCAACATAGCCGGGACTCTCTCCAGTCTGATCCGACGCAACACCAGAGGAAGAAAGGATATCGGCAGAAACACATAGATTAGCTCGAATTGGTCCCAAGGAGCCACCAGAGCATCCACTGCCACAGCGTTTGAGTCCTTGTACCTGGACATGAACGTCGGTAACTTGGCATTGAACCTGGATGCCATCAAATCCACTTGGGGAGTTCCCCAACGGGAGCACAGCAGTGCAAAAATTTTCGGATGAAGACTCCATTCTCCGGGATCCATCTTTTCGCGACTGGGAAGTCCGCTGTGATATTCTGAACTCCTGGAATGTGAATCGCAGAGATGGCTGGCACTCTGGCCTCGGCCCATACCAGAATTCGAGACACTTCCATCATGAGCCTGAAGTTCCTCGTCCCACCTTGATGGTTGATATACGCGACCGCCGTCGCGTTGTCTGTCTGCACTCGGACTGGTAGACCGCTTAAAGGGACCGTCCAGTGTTGGAGGTAAAGGAAAACTGCCCTCAATTCCAGGATGTTGATCGGCAGGACAGACTCTTCCAACGACCATACTCCCTGAATCCAGAGAACGTTCCAGACACCCCCCCCAGCCCGTCAGGCTGGCATCGGTGGTTATGATCGACCACCTCGGAGGAAGGAAGGACTTCCCCGGGGATAACGTTCGACTAACCACCATTCTAGAGACTCTCTCATCCTGTGGGAGATGATGACACTGCAATCCAGTGAAAACTGCGATCGATCCCAACGGTTCAAGATGAACATTTGGAGAGCCCTGGAATGAAATTGGGCAAACGGAATTGCTTCCATTGACCCACCATCAAACCCAAAGGCGCATACACCTTCGAAGGACATTGCTGTCGCAGACTTCATAACCTGTACATGACGAAGAAGACTCGCTTGCTTGTCTGGAGGCAGAGACACCACCGCTCGTATCGTATCGAAATGCATTCCCAAAAACAGGATTGACTGCGACAGTTCCAGAGACGACTTCTCCCAATTTACCAGCCACCCGAAGTCCTCCAGGAGC
Organism: Oophaga sylvatica; assembly: GCA_033576555.1. Lineage (NCBI taxonomy): Eukaryota > Metazoa > Chordata > Amphibia > Anura > Dendrobatidae > Oophaga > Oophaga sylvatica. The sequence goes on from JARQOD010000003.1 coordinate 141,428,262, forward strand.
TGAAGGGATAGATTGCGAGCCGTCACCGCCTCCTCCTTTGAGGACGCCACAATCAAAAGGTCATCCAGATAGGGAAGAATCGTAACCCCCTGTCTTCGTAGAATCGCCATGAGAGGAGCCAGAATTTTTGTAAAAACTCTGGGTGCTGAGGCCAACCCGAATGGCAGGGCCACAAACTGGTAATGGTCCTGGCCTATGGCAAAACGAAGGAAGCGTTGGTGGGCCCTTCCGATGGGGACATGCAAATAAGCGTCGCGAATGTCGATTGACACCAAAAAATCGTTCTGCGACAAGGCCGCCACAACGGAGCGAAGTGACTCCATGCAGAATTTCCGGGAGCGGACATGCCGATTCAATCTTTTGAGATCCAGAATGGGGCGAAATTTGTCCTCCTTTTTGGGGACCACAAAGAGGTTGGAATAAAACCCTCTTCCCCGGTCCTCCGGTGGAACTGGTACCACCACACCCTTCTGTAGAAGGGAATCGACCTCCCGCAGTAGAGCGGCAAATAGCTCGGGCTCTGACGGAATGCGGGATTGGCAAAAACTGTCTGGGGGTCGAGAAAGAAACTCTATGAAGTAGCCTGCCGACACAACCCGCGTCAGCCAAGCGTCCGACACGCGGGAAGCCCAAATCGGTTCGAATTGGAGCAGGTGACCTCCCATTCGAGAGCCCTCGAGTGAGGCCCTGGCGTCAGTCCGCCTTAGCGGGCTTTTTGTCAGCTTCCCGCTTGTCTTGGCGGAAGCTCTGTTTCCAGGGAGTGCGGGATTTCTGAGCGTTCTTTTTTCCTGAAAAAGAGGGACGCCCCATCCCCAAGAGGGCTGACTGAACCGTCCCCTGGACCGAAAGGACCGCCGACTAGTACCGGCACTATGCCTGCCAGACGCAGAAGTCACAGCTCTTCGCTGCGGTAAAGCCGTTTCTTTTGCCTTTGCCTTGGCAATCAGCTCCGTGAGGTCAGATCCAAATAGCTGACCACCCTTGTAAGCTAAGGATAGCAAACCTTGCTTGGAAACGCGTCTCCGGTCCACTGTCTAAGCCACAGAGCTCTCCTGACTGTGATCGCCGAGGATTGTGCCCTGGACAGCAGTGAGGCAGTATCCAAACCTGCATCACTGCCATATCGTGCTGCATCCTCCAATGACTTGAAAAGCCCCTCTACCTCGGATAGTGGGGATCCATCTTGCCACGCCATCCATAGACGGTCTAACCAGCTCAGGGAAGCTTTACAAGCACACATGGATCTTAGCACTGCTCTGAATCCATGACCCGCGGCCTCGTAGATGGATTTTCGCTGCCATCTCCGTTTTTCTGTCCGCGGATCCTGCAGACTCGCCTTCCCTTTAACAGGAAGCAATGAGGATTTGCTAAGCTGGGATAAAGGGACATCCACTTCAGGAGAAGGAATCCAATTATCAATCAACTCCGTCGTACACGGATATAGCGTCTCAAAAAAACCGTGTCCCCTGAAAACGTTTATCTGGACACAGGCGTTCCTTCTCCACTGCCCCATTAAGCTCGTCCAGAGATGGTAAGGCTGATCGCGACCTATGCGTGAAACATCCGGGCCAACTTACCAGGACGTCTAGTTACCTCCTCCGGTAACTGTAACGCCTCTCTCATGGCCCCAATAAAAGCCTCTGCACGGCTCAAAAGAGAGGCAGAGTGTCCCTGCCGATCCTCCTTATCCGAATCGACATCTCCCCCGAGTCGCTACGCGGGGAAAATGGCACCGGCCTGTGTCGCTTCCTACCATGAGAGGATCTAGCTGACACCCAATAACCTAGAAGGTCAGAAAGGCCATTAATAGAACGAGCGAGGGCCTCCATTTTGTCATCACTGACACCTCCGACCGCTGCACTTGACGCCGTCGAGGTCTGCGTGTCAGATACGCGAGACTGATCCTGTAGCGGATCTGGGAGACGGTCCGCACCTGGACCCTGATCTGACATGCCCTCACACAGTATATGGCAGGTCAAAACCTGTCAGCAACTAGAACAGTTGTGGTTTTCAAAGGCAAAACGAACGCTGAAGGTTAAAGCTCTTAAAGAGAGAGCTACCCCAGCTGTCTCCCAATATCACTGTCCCCCAATAAAGGGTTAACCGCCAAAGAAGGGGTTAATGTCACAGACTCCCCACAACCCTTGTTTAATGAAAAGGGTGTGCGAGCCCCAGGTGCCTCTTATGAGGTAACAGCTGCAGGACAGTGCTCTCAAAGGTATGCTTCTTTTGCCTTTGTACACTAAACAAAAACGCTAAAATATTGCGCTGATTTGTACATCGCAATGACCACCAAAGTCGCTAAAGGGATCGCTAACCACTTATGCGTCGTCAATGAGATCGCCCACTGTGGCAGCTACTAGCGACATTAAAACGATCACAAAAAAACGATCGCATTAGTATGCGTCGTTATAATGATCGTTAGCGGTAGCGTTCAGTGTCCTGAGCTGTGGGGGTGAGGGGGTTAAGCTTCTGCCCTGACAGACAGAAGCGACTCATCCAGCTGGCCACGGTGTAGCGTCTTCGATTGTTGGGAGGGGAGGAGAGTGAGGAAGGAAGCCTTCAGCTCCCTGATCCAGTAATGGCCGCCACGCTGTGCTTCTGAGAGAGAAGCCGGAAGAAGACAGTAGTAAAGCGCGCGCTCAGAGCGCCGCGAAAATTCAAAAAAAGGGCGCGCGACTCCTCCGCTCTCCATGTCCTGCAGGCATCCACCTGCGGACAAAAGACACTAATCACCGACATGTCACATGTAACAGCGGCTGCCGCAGCAGTCGCTGGAGCACTCAAACACATTAAAATGTGGAGTACTCACCCAGCTGAGCGCCACAGGGACCCCTCAGAGATTTGTGGCGCAGTGCCCGTAGCTTCCCCCCAGGGCGGGGAACGCAGTGACCCCAGAAGTCGCGGTTTGCGTCTCCGCCAGGGAAGCAATCCTCATCCCCCAGGGCCGGCAGGGTTCTGCAGGGACCACCTTACAGGGTAATACAGATCCGCCAAGGGAGAGGTGGGGGTCCAGCAGCGCTGAGACCCTGAGACCTCTAGACCACTCTGGTGATCCAAGTCTCTGTTCGACTAAAATAAAAAAAATTTCTGAGGAGCTGCTTCCAGCAGCGACTATCCTCTGTGACCTCAAATTTTAGACTGGAGAGCTGGAGTAGGAGCCCTATATGCTGGAGGGGCCGGTCAACACTTTTTTAATCTGAGGTGTTTCTATCCTATGTGGGCTCCGCCTACCCACTAGTAATGACTAGTGTGTCTCCCTTCCTTCATCTGCTGCTGAAAATTAATACCCAAACTTCTGTCTTCCCCTATTAATGTCATTTCTGTGGATGGTTCTCCCTTGAAAAATGTTACTCACCATATCTGTGAATTTCCTCTTACTATTAATGGTGTTCATCAAGAGAATTTGGATTTGGTAGTTTTGAATAATTTGCCCTCACCGGTGATTTTGGGGTTACCTTGGTTAAAATTGCACAATCCGGTACTGGATTGGTCTACCAATGAAATTAAGTCCTGAAGTCCTAATTGTTATGACAAGTGTTGTAATGGGCAAATTACTGCTGTAGTTAAGGGGGAGTTACCTGTACCTATTCAGGATTTTTGGAAAGTTTTTTCTGATAAGGAATCGCAGGTATTGCCTCCTCATAAAGATTATGTTTGTGCAATTGAATTTGTCCCTGGAGCAACTCTTCCTAAAAGCCGTTTATTTAATCTTACCATTCCTGAGAGAAAGGCTTTGGAGGAATACATACAGACAATCTTGGCCGCCGGTCACATTAGGCCTTCCAAATCTCCTGTGGCGGTTGGATTTTTTTCGTTAAAAAGAAGGACGGCGGTTTACGACCTTGTCTAGACTTTCGTGAGATTAATAAGATTACTATACGCAATCCTTACCCACTGCCATTGATTCCTGATTTGTTTAACCAGTTAGTGGGGGCCAAGTGGTTCTCGAAAATTGATCTTCGAGGGGCAAACAATTTGTTGCGCATTAAGGAGGGGGATGAATGGAAGACTGCGTTTAACACTCCACTGGGTCATTTTGAGAATTTGGTTATGCCTTTTGGGCTTTCCAGTGCTCCGGCATAGTTTCAGGATCTTATTAATGACATCCTTAGACCTTTGATCGGCAGAAGTGTGGTTGTGTATTTGGATGACATTTTGATTTATTCACCAGATTTGAAGTCTCATTGGAGGAGTGTGCGTGAAGTATTACAGTTACTGAGTGATAATTCACTTTTTGCCAAGCTAGAAAAATGTGAGTTCACTGTACAGAGACTTAGTTTTTTGGGCTACATTGTCTCCAGCGAAGGTTTTGAGATGGACCCGGTGAAAGTGCAAGCTGTGCAGGATTGGCCTAGACCTATTGGTGTGAAATCAATACAGAGGTTTTTGGGGTTCGCCAATTATTATAGAAAATTCATTAAAAAATTTTCTGTGATTGCCAAACCTCTGACCGATCTCACCAGGAAAGGTGCTGATGCGGTTCAGTGGACTACTGAGGTCATTGAGGCTTTTGTGTTGCTAAAGGAGAAGTTCAGTTCTGCTCCCATCCTTACGCAGCCTGATGTGACTAAACCATTTTTGGTTGAGGTTGATGCTTCTTCTGTGGGGGTCGGCGCGGTGTTGTCTCAGGAAAAGACGGATGGAGTACATCCCTGTGCTTTTTTTTCAAATAAATTTTCTGAGTCTGAACTAAATTATGATATCGGTAATCGGGAATTGTTGGCAATTAAACTCGCATTTGAACACTGGCGTCATTTTTTGGAGGGAGCGGAATTTCCCCTTCAAGTTTTCACCGATCATAAAAATCTGGTCTACCTTGATGCTGCCAAGCGCTTGAATGCCCGTCAGGCTAGGTGGGCACTGTTTTTCTCGCGGTTTAATTTTACCGTTACTTACATCCCATGTACTAAAAATGTTAAAGCTGATGCTTTGTCTCGCAGCTTTTATCCTATGGTGGGTACTGAGGAGGAGGAAAACATTTTGCAAGAGGGGGTTGTTATTGCTGTTTTAGACTCTGTGTTGGAAAATGAGATTCTTAAAGCACAGGAGAATGCCCCATCTAACACGCCACATGGGAGGTTGTTTGTGCCTGGTACCCTGAGGAGAGATTTGTTTGTTGAATGTCATGACTCTCGGTTGGCAGGTCATCATGGAATCTCTGAGACCAAGAGACTTATGGGTCGCAGCTTTTGGTGGCCTGGATGGCAGAAAGAAGTCATTAAGTGGGTGCGTCAATGCACTGTGTGTGCTAGATCTAAGTCTTCTCATACTCCTGCTGCGGGGTTGCTTTGCCCTCTGGAGGTCCCTAGTGCACCTTGGACACATTTGGCTATGAACTTTATTACTGACCTTCCCCCCTCTGAGGGTTTCACCGTCATCTGGGTGGTCGTGGACCGTTTTAGCAAGATGTGTCACTTGGTTCCTTTCATCAAACTGCCCTGCGCTAAGACTTTCGCTAAGGCCTTTGTCAAGGAAATTGTCAGAATACATGGCGTTCCTACTGACATTGTTTCCGATAGGGGACCTCAGTTTGTGGCTCGTTTTTGGCGCGCTTTTTGTGACAGGTTGGGAGTTCATTTGTCGTTTTCGTCCGGATATCATCCTGAGTCTAAAGGCCAGACAGAAAGGAAAAACCAGGATGTTGAGCAGTTCTTGCGTTGTTTTTTGACGGATAATCAAGAGGGGTGGTCTGAGTTTCTGCCACTTGCTGAGTTTGCTCTTAACAACCATACATCCACTTCTGCTGGTTGTTCGCCTTTTTTTTGTTGTACTGGGAGTAGTGTTGAGCATTCCAATACTGCAAATATCCGGTATCGGCCGATATTCGCTGTATCGGAATTCCGATTCCGAGTTCCGATATTTTTGTCATATCGGATACCGGAATCAGAATGTTCCTGTCACTGTCAGTGTCCGTCGGTCGGGTCTGTCAGGAGTCAGCGGCACTTACCTGGCAGAAGATCCCCGGTGGTCACATCCTGGACTGCTTGATGGCCGCCATTATCTTCTCCCTGGAGGTCACGTGCAGTTTCTCGCGATAACTGCACGTGCTGCCGGGTAATCGCGGCCGTAAAGCAGTCCGATGACGTCACCGCCGGGGAAGCTGGTAAGCAGCTGTGCTGCGTCGGGATGTCAGGCTCTGCCTGACATTCCGATGTAGCAGAGCTGGATCGTCGTGGGACACTCGTTACTATGGACTGCGTCGGACAGGTGGTATACTGTTGGTTTGTTTCTTTTTCTTTTTTTCCAGGAGATCGATGGCGTCGCAGGATGAGCGTGTAATAAAATTAATGAAAACTGTGTTGTCTCTTTAATTTCATTAAAATACTTTTTTCTTGCTGTCTTTTTTTTAAACATTTAAAAACTTTGGGATTAATAATGGATCGGTGTCTTATTGACGCCTCTCCATTATTAACCGGGCTTATTGTCACCGTGCAATCAACGGTGACATTAACCCCTTATTACCCCGCTTGCCACCGCTACAGGGCAAGTGGGAAGAGCCGGGTAAAGTGCCACAATTGGCACATCTTTTGATGCGCCAAATGTGGGGCTGCTGTAGCCTGGCATTTTTAGGCTGTTGAGGGCCAAAATCCATGGGCCTTGACAGTCTTTTAATACCAGGCCACAGCAGTCTGCATTTTACTTGGCTGGTTAACAAAAATAGGGGGATCCCCATGCCATTTTTTTTGAGGGGATCCCCTATTTTTGTTAACCAGCCAAGCTAAGCAGACTGCTGTGGCCTGGTATTATCAGGCTTGCAAGGTCCATGGATATTGGATCCTAACCAGCCTGAAAAACCAGGCCTCAGTAGTCTGCTTCATCTGACTGGTTAACAAAAATAAGGGGGACCCCACGCCATTTTTTTCGAGGGGATCCTCTATTTTTGTCAACCAGCCAAGATAAGCAGACTGCTATGGCCTGGTATTATCAGGCTGGCAAGGTCCATGGATCTTGGATCCTTAACAGCCTGAAAAACCAGGCCTCAGTAGTCTGCTTTATCAGGCTGCTTAACAAAAATAGGGGGAACCCCATGCCATTTTTTTTCGAGGGGATCCCCTATTTTTGTCAACCAGCCAAGATAAGCAGACTGCTGTGGCCTGGTATTATCAGGCTGGCAAGGTCCGTGGATCTTGGATCCTTAACAGCCTGAAAAACCAGGCCTCAGTAGTCTGCTTTATCAGGCTGGTTAACAAAAATAGGGGGGACCCCACGCCATTTTTTTTCGAAGGGATCCCCTATGTTTGTCAACCAGCCAAGATAAGCAGACTGCTGTGGCCTGGTATTATCAGGCTGGCAAGGTCCATGGATCTTGGATCCCAGGCCTCAGTAGTCTGCTTTATCAGGCTGGTTAACAAAAATAGGGGGGACCCCACGCCATTTTTTTTCGAGGGGATCCCCTATTTTTGTTAATCAGTTCACTTCAGGTCAGCCGGGATTCCCTCTGACGTCACTGATGGTGTTCCTGGCTGACCTGAAGTGAAAGTGGGAAGCAATCAATTAAGCTTTCCACTTCCTCTCCTGTCAGCCAGGAGAGGAGAAGATTTATTCGGGGGTTTACTGTGAGGCTGCAGCATTAGCTGCGGTCCCTACAGTAAACATTAACCCTTTCTGATGGATTACACCGTGGGACCTGACTGTGCGTCGGATAGGTAAGAATAATTTTGCTTTTTTATTTTATTTTTATTACAGGAAATGGTTTTTGCAGTAAAATAAAAGATGGTCAAAAACATGTGTCTTTATTTCATTAAAATGATTTTTAATTAAAGTGTGTGTGTTTTATTTTTATTTCATGCAATAGGATTAATAATTGATAGTTGTCTAATTGACAGCTCTCAATTATTAACCTGGCTTAAGGTCACCTTTCAATAGCAAGGTGGCTTTAACCCCTTATTAACCCATTCGCCACCGCTACAGGGCAATGGGAATAGACGGGCAAAGTGCCAGAAAGGGCGAATCTAATTATAGATTTGTCTTTTCTGGGGTGTCTGGGGGCAGATGTTAGTAGCCGGGGGGCAAAAATAATGGTCCCTCTCTGGGCTATTATTATCTGCCCCCACTCGCTGGCTTTGTCTGTCTGGTTGAGAAAATAGGGCGGGAGCCCACACATTTTTTTTCAACAATTTTACACCTCTATATATATATACATGTCATTGAATTTGTGACATTATATATATATATTTATATTTATAGTTCATACACTTCTACATAGTATAATAGCCGCTAATTCAATTGCCGGCTTTTGTGAAAATACAGAAGCCGACATGAAATGACACATGGTTTACATAGAGTTAACCATGTCATTTCAAGTTGTTTGATATATTGTTTTCACTAACAATTACATGAGTGTATGTGTGCAACATTTGACACATGTAGGGGTTAATTAAAGGTGTAAATTCGTAGCAAAAAAGTCGTTTTTTTTACAACGAATTTACACCGTTAATTAACCCCTACAGGTGTGAAATTTTGCACACATACACTCATGTAATTGTTTGTGAAAACCAGATATCAAACTACATGAAAAGACATGGTTAACTCTATGTAAACCATGTGTCATTTCATGTCGGGTGCTTCTGTATTTTCACAAAAGGCGGCATTACCCGGCAATTGAATCAGAGGCTATTTTACTATGTAGAAGTGTATGAACTATAAATATATGTATATATATATATATATATCACAATGACATGTATATATATATATATGTATATATGTATTCTATGTGTGTATATTTAGTGTTACAAGGAAAGAAAGGGTTTTTTTTAGTTCCGATATTTCTGTCCCATAGACTTGCATTGGATTTCCGGTATCGGAATCGGGTATCGCCGATACTTTTTGGGTATCGGTGATACCCAATCCGATCCGATACTTCTTGATATCGGGAAGTATCGCTCAACACTAACTGTGAGACATCCGTCGTTTGGGTCATTTTCCAAGTTGGGATCGGCTGTACCTGAAGAGGAGAATTTTTCTGGTGATTTGGAGAGAGTTTGGACTGATGTGCGTGGTAATCTTCAGGAGGCTAACAAAAGATCCAAAGTGTATTTTGATAGAAAACGACAAGAGGTTTTGTTTGCTATTGGTGACATGGTTTGGTTATCCTCTAAGAATCTGCGCTTGAGGATTCTGTCTAAGAAATTGGGTCCCAAGTTTGTAGGGCCCTTTAAGGTGCTTCAGGTTATTAACCAATCCGCTGTTAAGTTGGAGCTTCCTACTTCCTGGAAGATTAATCCGGTGTTTCATGTTTCTCTCTTGAAAAAAGCTGAGGTCTCAGATGGAGACGTCTCGGCCACTGTTCCCCTGGTGGTGGAGGACGGGCAATATGAGATTTCCCACATTCTAAATTCTAGACGATATAGAGGGAGTTTGCAGTACCTCGTCGCTTGGATGGGTTATGGATCCGAGGATAACTCATGGGTGAGGGCGGATGATGTTTCTGCGCCTAGACTTGTCAGAGCGTTTCACAAGAGGTTTCCGGATAAGCCTAAGTCCTAGGGGATCCGGAGGATCCTCTTAGAAGGGAGGGTACTGTTAGAACCCTCTTGTTAGTTTTTTTCAGTTTGCTGGTCACATGACCTTTTTTCCCTATTTAGTCTGGCTCCGCCCTTCTAGCTTTGCTGGACTTCATTGTATTATCAACTCTTAAGCTAGCGGGTGCTTAGGTGCCTTTCTCAGTCAGTTTTGCTTGATCTTAGGATCTCTAAGTAATTTGTTTTCTGTTTATTTATCCCTGCTACAACTTCTGTTAGGAGGTGTCCACCTTTTTCCCCAGTCCCTAGATCTTGTAGGGATTCCTCCCTCGCATCTATAGGTCTTCGTTCAGACTAGCTGATGACTTTAGCGGGTCTGGTCGCAGGATCAGGTTCCCCGTTACATCGTAGGGATCCAGCTTAGTTCTATTGTAAGGACAGAATTCCCATCTTTCCTTAGTGCTTGTAGCAGATCATAACAGCCGCGTTGTGTCTGTTGTCACCCAAAGACATCATCTTTAAAACAACCTGCTGACGCTTACCACTAGCTGTTCGATAGTGGGACACCTCGTGTGCAACACTGGCAGCTGCGGATGGAGTGCTTGTGCGACTGCGCTCTGTTGACGAGCTTTCGCTTCTGGAGGAGGAGGGTCGAATGCCTACAGCCAACTGTTGCCTATACCGTGGGCTAGGCAGCACTGTCCCACCGCCGCTGTCCCCTGTGGACCCTGCATCCACCACATTAACCCAGTGCTCAGTGATGGACATGTAACGGCCCTGGCCATGCCTCCTGGCCCATGCATCTGTTGTGAGGTGCACCTTTCCACTCACTGATTGTTTGAGTGCATGGACAATGCGGTCTTTCACATGCAGGTGGAGGGCAGGGATGGCGTTTCTAGAAAAGAAGTGCCGACTGGATAGGTCATAGTGTGGGACAGCGTAGGCCATGAGCTCTCGGAAAGCTGCTCTTTCAACCAAAGTAAGGGCATCATCTCTAATAAGATCAGTTTGGCAATGTAGGCGTTCAAAGCCAGTGTACACGGATGAGAGGATTAGTAATTTCTTGTCCTACTCAGAGTGTCTGCTAGGGTGAGCTGGACTTGAGAGCTGCATATGGGGGAACTAGCGGTGGACATGGCGGACTGAGAGGGGGTTGGTGATTGTGGGGGTGGTGGTGAAGGCCTAGATTCAGTCTTTCGTTGGAAAATATTGCGATTCCCTGACTGCTTTGGCCTTGCGACGACACCTCAACATTTCTTGATGGTGGTGTGCTAACCGGTGGGCTTACAGTGGGGGAAGCGATGTAGCGTTGCTGGCTACCTTCAGTCGGAGCAGGTGCACATGTGCTACCTGAGGTTTTGTAGTTCATGCTTGCAAGTGCATGGTGTTTAAATGTCTAAGCATGCAACTGGTATTCAAATTTCGGAGATTTTTCCTCGGCTAAAGGTCCTTCCGCACTTCTTACAGATAACCTTTGCCTCATCAATAGGATTTTGGTCAAAAAGTGCCACACTGCACTCTTCCTACTGTGGGATAAATTTTCAGGGCTTGCATGCTGTGCTAATTTGACCATCTGGCCAAGCTATCCTGCAACTCTTTTTGTTTTTTTAACACGTTTTTGGACGGCTATGGGCCTGCCAGATAACCGCATCTGCAATGTCGATGCCTGCTGCGGATCCTCCTCCTCTTCTGAGCTATTGCCAGCGGCACCCTCTTCCCCAATGGATGCCAATCCGGGTCAACAACTCCTCTTCAATTTCATCTGCACCTTCCTCTGTGTCACCGTGTAAGGTGGTATAGTATGCGGGAAGGGGCATCTGAGTTTCATCAGGGTCAGAATCTGGCTCAGTAGACTGCGAGGGCAATGCAGTGCTCTGGGTGAATGTATCTGCAGAATCATATAGCAGTGGCTGTGCATCAGTGCACTCCATGTCAGATTCATCTTGGACTGGGGAATTCAGGATTTCACTTGATAACCCAGGCATGGTATGTGAAAAGAGCTCCAGGGAGTAATCTGAAGTGCGGCCTACCGCATCCTTCACTTTTGGTGGGGGTGAAGGACACAAGGAAAGGTGTTTTTCCTGACCAGGAGTCTGCACTGACGACTCAGTGCTTGTATTTTTTGAAACTTCAGAAGACTTCAGAAGAGGAGGCGATAGAGCTGGAGGCTGGAGGCTGTTTCGGCAATGTAAGCCAAAACCTGTTCCGGATGCTCCGGCCTTCAAAGCGGTTTACCTACTCCCAGAAAAGGGAGCCTTCCAGGCCTTCTGGAGCCAGACGATGACGCAGGCTCAACACCTCCTGCCTTAGGTGCTATTGTGCTTTTGGCAGTACCAACAGATGCACCACCACCATCAGTACTAGCCGGCCCCCCCGCCCACGTCCGCGGCCTCTTCCACCATACTTCCTCATGTTTGGGAAAATGTACCAAAAATACCAGCAGATATATATTACTGTATGAGGAGCGTACAGCTGTATACGGTGTAGGGAAAAATTTAAATCTCCATATATATTTCCTGAGTCACACACGGACGCTCTCTCAGTATGGATTTCACCGTAAAACAAACAGCAGATATACGGTACTGTATCAGAAGCAGACAGCTGTATACGGTGTAGGGAAAAATTTAAATCTCCGTATACATTTCTGGAGTCACACACAGACGCTCACTCAGTATGGATTTGACCAGAATACAAAAAGCAGAAAAACGGTACTGTATCAGAAGCATACAGCTTTATACGGTGTAAGGGAAAATGTAAATCTCCGTATTTATTTCCGGAGTCACACACAGACGCTCACTCAGTATGGATTTGACCGTAATACAAAGAGAAAAGCAGAAAAATGGTACTGTATCAGAAGCGGACAGCTGTATATGGTGTAGGGAAAAATTTAAATCTCCGTATTTATTTCTGGAGTCACACACAGATAGTCAGCATGTATTTGTCCTTGATACCAGCCGGTACATGGTAGTGTGTGAGGAGCGTACAGCTCTATACGGTGTGGAAAAAAATGAATGCAGAAAAAAAGAATAAAAGTATTAGTGCTGTGTAAAAAACAGTCTGCACAGCAGTGTACACACAGCAATACAGCTATCAGGCAGCCTAATAACCAGCGCTGCTGCATACAAGAAAATCCTCCCCTGTCACTGCACACTAACTGTACAGCACAATTGCTATCAGCACAAGCACAGAAGAACTTCTCTTTCCAGACCTAACTCTCTCCCTACTGATAAACATCAACCTCTCCCTACTGTTAAGATCGCCAGGAGTAAATGGAGGTCGGCGGTCAGGGCTTTTTTAGACACTATGATGCCCCCCAAAGCAAGCCAATCCCTGCAATGCCCTTCTCCAAGATGGTTGTGGACGCTGCCCATGTCATCTCGTTGCTCACAGTGTACGTCCTTGCTCATTGGCTGAAAAAAGGTGCCTGCAAGCATTCTGGGAAATCCGACTTTGGCGCTCTGTTTGTCGACCACAAGGCCGACTTCACGCTATGGTCGGGTTTCGCTCGGCGAAACTCGACTTTGGCGAAAGTCGGCTACTTATGAATCTGACCAACCTGTTTCGCTCAACTCTAGTTACCGCCCTTTTGCAAGTGTGCATAGAAGAACTGATGCTGATTTTGAAAGCAAAGTTTTTGAAGTAATATGGCAGACATGTTGTTCCAAACATCTTGGAGAACCAACCACAAATCTTGTGCGGATATAGGCTTGTGGAAATCCTTCTGTCTCGTCATGTAATCCCAGACAGTATTGATTATGCTGAGATCAGGGCTCTGTGGGGCTATATCATCACTTCTAAGACTCCTTGTTTTTCTGTACGTTGAACATAGTTCTTAATGATATTGGCTGTATGTTTCGAGTCAGTGGATGGAAATTTATCCTACAGCAGGACAATCAGATACCACCGAAAACAGAAGCTCTGGTTCCAGAAATCTCATGTGATCAGCAGTAATTATTAGGGAAAAATTCTGCAGCATCCAATGCAGGGAAAATGTACTATTATATGGCACCTATTCTAATAAATGTCAGTCAATGTACCGTAAGTACTTGGATATATTTGCAGTGATTCTCCAGTTTGGCTAATGGAGTACAGGGACACCCCACCACACCGCTTTATAATATCCATATACAATAATGAGACAACCCTTCCAAGGTGATGCAGATTTTTGCCACTTTTTATATAATTTTTTTCTTACTTGGAGTACATTAGGTGATACAGGTTGTTTTTTCCTCTTTATAATCATTATTATAAGGTGCCATACGTTGTTTATTTGAGATGTGGTTTCTGCCTTTTTTTATATTACACATGACCCGGTGTCTGGTAGAGAATGTGACTGTTATTATATTCTTCTCTAACTGTTTCATACTGTTCTTGTTTCTTTCCCCTGCAAACACTCTGAGATTAACCAGCAAATGTCAGAATTTAAAGCAGGGCTGACATCTTGTTCTATAGTGAATTCACAGCACAGCATTGTTTGCCAGCTAGAGCAGCTTTGCTTAAGAAAAAGTGAAGTTCCACCTTTAAAATGACATTCAATATATATATATATATTATAATAATATTTTAAGGTGAAAAATACTTCTTGCTTATAAATTCGCCGTCAGACTAGTTCTTGCTAAAACTGCCTTTTGGAGCTGAAAGGGTTTATTGCATCTCAAAAATTCATGGTCTGAATTGAAAAATATTTAGACTTGAGAGTCCTCAGTTGTTGATACCTTTTAATGGCTAACTGAAAAGATGGTAACAAATTGCAAGCTTTCGAGACTACTCAGGTCTCTTCATCAGGCAAAGACTAAAACAAAAAACTGAAGAATCACATATTTATACACAAAGGACACAGGAATAATGCAATAGGTAAGACAAGTGACGTGAAGCAGAACTGTCATTATGGCAGAGGGATGAACATAAATATTGGAACAGTTCATAGATAAGGAGTGTGAAAGTTTTATTACCCTCTGATTGAGGTCTGTCTCCAGACCTGAACCCAACAGAAAATCTTTGAAGGGAGGTGAAACTTAATATTGCCCAGTGACAGCCCAGAAACCTGAAAGATCAGGAGAAGATCTGTATGGAGGAGTGGGCCAAACTCCCTGCTGCAGTGTGTGCAAACTTGGTCAAGAACTACAGGAAACGTCTGACCTCTGTAATTGCAAATAAAGGTTTCTATACCAAATATTAAGTTCTATTTTTCTATTGCATCAAATACTTATTTCATACAATAAAATGCAAATTAATTACATACAAATCATGCAAGGTGATTTTCTGTATTTTTTTTTTTAGATTCTGTCTCTCACAGTTGAAGTTTTCCTACGATAAAAATGACAGATCTCTCCACGTTTTGTAGGTGAGAAAACTTGAAAAATAAGCAGTGTATCAAATACTTATCTCCCCACTGTACTTATACAACATATACAGTTAAAATCAGAAGTTTACATACACTATGTAAACAGACACATCTGCATGTTTTTCTTAATATCTGACATGAAATCAGAATAAACCTTGCCCGTTTTAGGTCAATTAGGATTACCACAATTATTAATATTTGCCAAATGCTAAAATAATGAGCGAGAATGTTTTAACCCCTTAATGTCCATTGACGTGCACAGTCTGTCATGGCAGGATGTCAGTTCCTGCACCAGGACGGACTGTGCTCGTCATGCATTAGAACTTTCACTGCCAACAGAGTCATGAGCAGGCTTGTTTATTGGTACCATTTTTGGGCACATAACATTTTTTGATCGCTTTCTATTATGATTTTTGTGGAGGCAGAATGAACAAAAACCAGCAATTCAGGATTTTTTATTTTCCATTCCGCTTGTGGTAAAATTGGTAAGGCAGCTTTATTCTTCTGGTCAGTACGATTACAACGATACCTCATTTATATCTTTTTTTTATGTTTTGGCGTTTTTTACGCAATAAAAACTTTTAGGCCGGCGTCACACTTGCGAGTGTGATGCGAGTAAGTCGCACGACTTTCTCGCATCAACACCCGGCACGGCCGCCCGCTCTCAGACCCGAGTGTACGGCTGCATAGAAATACATGTATAGAAATACATGCAGCCGCACACTCGGGTCCGAGAGCGGGCAGCCGTGCCGGGTGTTGATGCGAGAAAGTCGTGCGACTTACTCGCATCACACTCGCAAGTGTGACGCCGGCCTAAAAGTTTTTATTGCGTAAAAAACGCCAAAACATAAAAAAAAGATATAAATGAGGTATCGTTGTAATCGTACTGACCAGAAGAATAAAGCTGCCTTACCAATTTTACCACAAGCGGAATGGAAAATAAAAAATCCTGAATTGCTGGTTTTTGTTCATTCTGCCTCCACAAAAATCATAATAGAAAGCGATCAAAAAATGTTATGTGCCCAAAAATGGTACCAATAAACAAGCCTGCTCATGACTCTGTTGGCCGAAATATGGAAAAATTATAGCTCTCAAAATACGGCAACGCAAAAATTTCTTACAAAAAATCTTACAAAAAAAGCGTCTATTAGTGTGTGACAGAAGCTAAACATGAAAAAAGGATATAAATCTGGTATCACCACACACAATCCCGCCCCCGACCACATTACCACACACAATCCCGCCCCCACCACATTAACACACATAATCCCGCCCCCACCACATTACCACACATAATCCTGCCCCCGACCACATTACCATACACAATCCCGCCCCCCCACCACATTGCCACACACAATCCCGCCCCCCCACCACATCACCACACACAATCCCGCCCCCCACCACATAACCACACACAATCCGCCCCACCACATCACCACACACAATCCCGCGCCCCACAACATCACCACAAACAATCGTGTCCCCCACCACATTACCACACATAATCACACCCGCCACCACATTACCACACATAATCCCGCCCCCCACCACTTTACCACACATAATCCCGCCCCCCCCACACATTACCACACATAATACCGCCCCCCACCACATTACCACACACAATCCCGCCCCCCACCACATTGCCACACACAATCCTGCCTCCCCACCACATTACCACACATAATCCCGCCCCCACCACATTACCACACACAATCCCGCCCCCACTACATTACCACACATAATCCCGACCTCCACCACATTACCACACATAACACCACCCCCCACCACATTACCATACACAATCCTGCCCCCCCACCACATTGCCACACACAATCCTGCCTCCCCACCACATTACCACACATAATCCCGCCCCCACCACATTACCACACACAATCCCGCCCCCCTCCACATTACCACACACAATCCCGCCCCCCACCACATTACCACACGAGGCTCCGTCCCACACATTAACACACGAGACTCCGCCCCCCACATTACCACACGAGACTCCGTCCCCACACATTATCACACGAGGCTCTGTCCACACACATTACACACGAGACTCCGTCCACACACATTACCACACGAGGCTCCGTCCCCACACATTACCACACGAGGCTCCGTCCCCCCACATTACCACACGAGACTCCGTCCCCACACATTACCACACGAGGCTCCATCCCCACACATTACCACACGAGGCTCTGTCCCCACACATTACCACACGAGGCTCTGTCCCACACATTACCACACGAGGCTCCGTTCCCCCACATTATCACCATACACAATCCTGCCCCCACCACATAACCACACACAATCCCGCCCCACCACATCACCACACACAATCCCGCCCCACAGCATCACCACAAACAATCGTGACCCCCACCACATTACCACACATAATCACACCCGCCACCACATTACCACATATAATCCCGCCCCCACCACTTTACCACACATAATCCCGCCCCCACCACATTACCACACATAATACGCCCCCCACCACATTACCAACACAATCCTGTCCCCCCACCACATTGCCACACACAATCCTGCCTCCCCACCACATTACCACACATAATCCCGCCCCCACCACATTACCACACACAATCCCGCCTCCACCACATTACCACACATAATCCCGCCCTCCACCACATTACCAACATAATACCACCCCCCACCACATTACCATACACAATCCCGCCCCCCCACCACATTGCCACACACAATCCTGCCTCCCCACACATTACCACACATAATCCCGCCCCCACCACATTACCACACACAATCCCCCCCACCACATTACCACACACAATCCTGCCCCCCCACCATATTATCAACATAATCCCACCCCCCACCACATTACCACACATAATCACGCCCGCCACCACATTACCACACATAATCCCGCTCCCCAACACATTACCACATAAATCCCGCCCCCACCACATTACCACACATAATCCCGCCCCCCAACACTTTACCACACATAATCCCGCCCCCCACCACATTACCACACATAATCCCGCCCCCACCACATTACCACACATAATCCCGCCCTCCAACACATTACCACACATAATCCCGCCCCCCACCACATCACCACATACAATCCGCCGCCCACCACATTACCACACATAATCCCGCCCCCACCACATTGCCACACACAATCCCGCCCCCCACCACATTGCCCAATAATCCCGCCCCCCACCACATTACACACATAATCCACCCCCACCACATTACCACACATAATCCTGCCCCCCACCACATTACCACACATAATACCGCCCCCCCACCACATTACCACACATAATCCCCCCCCCACTCATTACCACACATAATCCACCTCCCACCACATTACCGCTTATAATCCGGCCCCCCACCACATTACTGCTCATAATCCTGACCCCCACCACATTACCACACATAATCCCACCCGCCACTACATTACCACACATAATCCCGCCCCCCACTACATTGGCACACATAATCCCGCCCCCACCACATCACCACACATAATCCTGCCCCCACCACATTACCACACATAATCCCGCCCCCAACACTTTACCACACATAATCCCACCCCCCACCACATTACCACACATAATCCCACCCCCACCACATTACCACACATAATCCCTCCCCTCAACACATTACCACACATAATCCCACCCCCCACCACATCATCACATACAATCCCGCCCCCCACCACATTACTACACATAATCCCGACCGCCACCACATTACCACACTAATCCTACCGCCCACCACATTACCACACAAAATCCCGCCCCCCCACCACAATACTACACATAATCCCGCCCCCCCACATTACCACACATAATCCGCCATCCCAACACATTACAACACATAATCCCGCCCCCCCACCACATTACCGCTTATAATCCCGCCCCCCCACCACATTACTACTCATAATCCTGCCCCCACACCACATTACCGCACATAATCCCGCCCCCCACCACATCACCACACATAATCCCGGCCCCCACCACATCACCACACACAATCCCGCCCCCCACCACATCACACACACAATCCCGCCCCCCACCACATCACCACACATAATCCCGGCCCCCACCACATCACCACACATAATCCCGCCCCCCCACCACATTACCACACATAATCCCGCCCCCCTACCACATTACCACACATTATCCCTCCCCACCACATCACCACACATAATCCCGCCCCCCCATCACATCACCACACATAATCCCGCCCCCCCACCACATTACCGCTTTATAATCCCGCCCCCCCACTACATTACCACTCATAATCCCGCACCTACACCACATTACTACTCATAATCCTGCCCCCACACCACATTACCGCACATAATCCCGCCCCCACCACATCACCACACATAATCCCGGCCCCCACCACATCACCACACACAATCCCGCCCCCCCACCACATCACCACACACAATCCCGCCCCCCACCACATCACCACACATAATCCCGGCCCCCACCACATCACCACACATAATCCCGCCCCCCCACCACATTACCACACATAATCCCGCCCCCCCACCACATTACCACACATTATCCCTCCCCACCACATCACCACACATAATCCCGCCCCCCATCACATCACCACACATAATCCCGCCCCCCCACCACCTTACCACACATAATCCCACTCCCCCATCACATTACCACACATAATCCCGCCCCCCACCACATTACCACACATAATCCCGCCCCCACCACATTATAACACATAATCCCGCCACCCCACATTACCACACGAGGCTTCATCCCCACACAGTACCACATGAGGCTCCGTCCCCCCACATTACCACACGAGGCTCCGTCCCCACACATTACCACACGAGGCTCCGTCCCCACACATTAACACACGAGACTCCGCCCCCCCACATTACCACACGAGACTCCGTCCCCACACATTACCACACGAGGCTCCATCCCCACACATTACCACACGAGGCTCTGTCCCCACACATTACCACACGAGGCTCCGTCCCTCCACATTATCACACGATGCTCTGTCCACACACATTACCACACGAGACTCCGTCACACATTACACACGAGCTCGTCCCACCATTACCAACGAGGCTCCGTCCCCCACATTACCACAGGACTCCGTCCCAGCATTCCCACACGTGCTCCATCCCACACATTACACACGATGCTCTGTCCCACACACATTACCACACGGGGCTCTGTCCCCCACATTACCACACGAGGCTCCGTCCCCCCACATTACCACACGAGGCTCCACCCAACATTACCCAGGTCCGTCCACACATTACCACACGAGGCTCCATCCCCACACATTACCACACGAGGCTCTGTCCCACACATACACACAGCTTGTCCCACATACACACGAGGCTCCATTCCCCCACATTATCACACGAGGCTCCGTCCCCCCACATTACCACACAAGGCTCCGTCCCCACACATTACCACACGAGGCTCCGTCCCCACATATTACCACATTTACCACTAGCGTAAGCGCTATTGAATGTTGTCATTATTTACTTTAGTTTAATCACCAGCAGCGTTAATTAGATAGCAATAAGCGTGCCGAGCATTAGCTGGCTGGAAACAGCTAGTATATATATATACACACATATACACACACATATATACATAGTCTTTTATACATATAGACAAGCTTATATACATACAGACACATAAGGACACTTAAGCAGGCTTAGGCCGGCGTCACACTGGCGAGTGTGATGTGAGTAAGTCGCACGACTTTCTCGCATCAACACACGGCACGGCCGTCTGCTCCCGGACCCGAGTGAGCGGCTGCATAGAAATACATGCAGCCGCACACTCGGGTCCGAGAGCGGGCGGCCGTGCTTACTTACTCGCATCACACTCGCCAGTGTGACGCCGGCCTTATATACAGTACATACATAAATAGGCAAGCTTAAATAAATACAGTATACAGACATAGATAAGCCTTATTCATACATGCAAGCACATACACACAGATACACATTTACATACATAAATATACACAACACAAGCCGTATGCACACACAGAACAAGCTATGTATTCATACTTTTAAGCAAGTGGAACCTGAAGAAACTCTCAGTGATGGAGGTTACGTTCTCCTAAGCGCTGCTTCATTCCTAGTTTCATCCCTGTGACTATATCTAAATGTGTATGTTTGAGAAAGGTCAATACAGACTGAAACATTACGTGCATTATACAGGTTGTCTTGTGGACCACACAATTCATCTTTCAATTTAATCTTTTTTCACCATACTCACTTCTGAGTGCCGGATTTCTTTACTATCAAACTGTGGAGAGACCACCCTCAGCGGAGATTAGCATCAGGCAATCAGGCGGGAATCAGCAGATCTATTTGCTTTGAAGAGCTGCTCCTGGAACCAACATGAAATAACACCCGAGTCCTGTCCTTCAACTGTGCTTAGGCCGGCATCACACTGGAGACAAAATCGGACGACTGCAATACGATGAAATCTCGCATTGCAGTCTGCCCTATGTTAATCTATGGAGCAGCTCCCAGTATCAGATTTTTTGTGGTCCGTTTTAAACGTCCGAGTGCAATCGCAGCATGCTGCGATTGTCACCGATTGTGGGTCGACTATCGCCAATGCAAGTCTATGGGAGCGATGAAAAATCGGATTACAAACGGACCGCACGTGTGACTTACGATTAAATCGCACCACTATCCCAGGTGTCAGGAAATTGCATCAGGATAATTGCCAGGAAGGGCTGACATGCTAATTAGGCTACGAAAATTCAAACCCAAACAGGAAACCGCCTCCACGGAGTCCAGAACCATGGCCAGTCACATCAATGTTGAGATGTTGATCGTTCTGGTCCAGGAGAGACCAGAACTTTGGGACCAGCGGGATCCCAATTATTCCAACCGGTCGCGGAAGGACGCGGCTTGGCGGAGAATATGTTTACAGATGTTCCCGGATTTTGGCGACAGGTCTAGGGAGGACCAAGAACACATCAGTAAGTAACATAATGAAAACGCTTACAATACTGTATGACTACTCAGTATGTACCAACAACAATGTGTTATAATGTCCCTCTACCCTTATATGTGAAAATAAAATGTGGCCAATACAACAGTTATGACTGTTCAAACCCCCAGTGCTATGTCAGTACTCCAAGCACATTATAATATTTACATCCAACTGTAATGGTCGCCTACTTAAGCTTAAAATGTTTGCATACGCAATAAATGCGTAGGTGATGTACTTAATGTGTGTCCCTTTTGTTAATGCCATCACTCTGTCACAAATTAATGGTCATTATTGTGACACATATCTCATAGAGCTTTGTTTGTATGTATGAACCCTTCTAATATTAACTTGTTATCTTAGCTACATACAATTTGTAGTGGTGTTGTGTACACATAACACGGCAAAAAAATATAATATTGCTGGTGTACGGTAGTTCTGTTTTTACTAAATTACAAGGGCAGATAAGTATAATTTTTTGTTTTATCCCTTACTTTTTCAGTGTCAGATGTCACAAGGCGTTGGCGCAGCTGTAGAGACTGTTACAGGTGAGAGAGACAGCTGAGGGGGCGCAGTGGGGCAGCAGCAAGTAGAAAAAGAAAATATGTGTATTATGATAGACTGAATTTTCTGGCCCCAGCTATGGATGTGCGACCGTAAGTTAATGTCTGTAGAAAGTGTATTCCTATATTTTAGTTTAAATTTTAAACTAAATTTTTAAATCTCTAGCATAAAGTCAAACCTTACGGAGAGAGAGCCAGCTTCTGACTCTGAGGCAGTGATTGACCCCGTGGGGGATGTTGAGGAGGCTGGACCGTCCTCGTCAGCAAGCGCAGCAGCAGCAGCAGCATCACCACCACCACCACCACCAGCAGTGGAGTCAGAGAGCTTGCCTCAAGAGTCACAAGACCCTCCCCTCAGCAGCAGCCCTGGTAGGCCACAGGATGTGGCTTCGCCTCCTGCAGTAGTGTCACGGCGAGCCAGGCGCAGAAGAGAAGGAGTTGGTTCTGCCACAAGGAGGCAGGTGGACAGAGGAGTTCTTGACTACTTGTCCACTGTTGCCCATGATGATGGGGAGGAGGCATTTGGACGCAGTCTGGCTCGGTACCTCAGGGCCATTCCCCATCAGCACAGACTGCGGATCAGAGCTGGCCTACAAATTGTGCTGGATGCAGGAACCCCATCAAATGATCCCAACAACGTACTAGATTTACTGGAAAGGTGGCAACGTTCCAATGAAAATCTACTACGTTTGTTGGGAAGCCAGCAAGGGGAGTCTGCATCAGCCTCTGATCAGCATCCTCTCATCATCATGCTCCTCCTCCACCTCCACCTTGTGTACCACAGAGACCAACTCCTCCTCAAAGTGAGTCCTATCAAAGTGGAACACAACAGGTACCACAGATGGGACAAAGTGGCCATTCTCAATATGCCCACTCGACCATACCCAATGTTCAATGCTGGCCACAACATGGGTATGGTCGACATGGGCATTTTGGGAGCTACAGTCTAAGTGGGCAGTCATATTATGACTACCCACAACAGTTCCCAACCTTCCCTTACCCAAACCCCCATCAAGAGCAAGCAAGAAGCAGCCAGCAAACTGCACATTCAGCCACCACTCATGGTGACACAGTGGCTGGAGAGCAGTATAGCCAGCCCTCACAAGCTGGGCCTCTACCTTCACCACCCCACACCTACCACCAGTTATAGGTGTTATGTATGTTTTTTTTTTTTGTAAAGTTATTAACATTGTACTTTGTTTTACTGCTGTCAATTTAGCAGCAAAGATGTTCAAAAAAGCTTAGGACACATTAGTCCTTTAGCATTATGTTTACAGCGACTAAACAAGACATAATACATAAAAATAAAGTTTAAGTCGCATTGATTGTATGTGATTATTTCAATACCTGATGGGCTGCGTAACTTAGACACAACATGAGACAAAAAACAACACAACATCTACAATTAGGTGAAGCAAAGTGTCTTTATGACAGAGCAACATAGGCACACTACATCTGTAATAATGCCTCCTCTTGCAAGGCAGTAGCACCCTCAGGGGACACAAAATATTGAGTGATCACATCACGTACTTTTAGGGCTGAAGGTGGACGACGGGGATGGATGGGTGGTGACATAGGCATACACACATTAACAGAGGCAATGTCACCCACATCATGTGAGGAGCATTCATGGATTCTACAAAAATTATGTAGGACCACACATGCTTTGAGGACCACATTAACATTGTCTTCATTGAGTTGAATTGCAGATTGAAGTACCCGCCATTTAGCACAAAGAATTCCAAATGTGCACTCCACCAGGCGTCGAGCACATGACAGGCGACAATTAAATATTCTACGCCGGTGGGTGAGATAGCGACGGGGATATGGCCTCATAACATTACAGGTTAATTGAAATGCCTCATCCGCTACTATAACATGAGGCACACGTTCTGGAATACAGTCTGTAAGTTGACTTGCTGGTGGTAGGTCCAGTTGGTTATTACGTATCCGTCTACCATTATGGAAGTATTGAAGACTCTTGAGTCTCCAGTCCTTCCATAGGCCCCAATGTCTACAATTATAAACCTGTAGTTTGTGTCAACCAAGGCCAACAAAACTACGGAAAAATATTGTTTATAATTGAAGAATTGGGAGCCTGAGTTAGGAGGTTTACGAACACGTATGTGCTTGCCGTCCAGGGCTCCTATACAGTGTGGAAACTGGCAAGTATCCTCAACCAGTCCCTCATTTTTGGCTCAGGCATGACGTCTTGATGTAGTCTGCTCCAAATTTCCACACAAGTTGACCGCACAATGCCTGAAATTGTTGATCTCCCTATTAAGAACTCTAAGTGCAGAGCAGCGTAGGACATGCCAGTAGAAAGGAACCTGTAACACACAAAGAACATAGAACATGGAGACATCAGCAACAAAAACAAGAAACCCACCATTCACAACACTTACAATGCCTCAGTTTCTTAAAGCACACATGCAGTAAATGATATTACAAGCCATGCCTTCTGTGGATTACACCAAAGCTAATAATTTACATAGGTAAGCTTGAGAAATACATTAATCACATTATAACTGTACAATAACTGTGCTACAACACTTGTAAAGTGACTATGTCGAGGCAAACATCATCAACATATCGTTGACACACATGCCTTATTGTTAGGAGAAGGCGTTCCTCTGCAGAAATTGCTTTTCTCATCCTGGTGTCCTGAAATGTGATCCCAGGGCGCACAATGTCAAGCAACGTATCAAAGGTATTCGACAATATTGGAAAAACTTATCGCCATGGCTACGCAGTGACAAATATAGGCGGTGAAAATGCCCTTATGTACCCACATTCTTCTGCGCCTTCTGGGATCTGCTATCACAGGATTTGGCTCCCCAAAACGTCGGGATATAACCCAATGTAACAGCACACGCTCAGTGGGAGTAAATCTGAGTGTGTCGCTCATGTTTGGGATGAAGCAGCTAGAAAGCACTAAGCACAAGGAACAAAATGACACCAGTGCAAAGGTGGGAGGGTCACACCTGTAGCAGAGCACTTAAATATAGCTCTGCCTGATGATTTAAATGAGTATCAGGCCTCAAAACCGTTATTGGTCCTTTTTGGTGAGCTGCAACAAAAAAACGGTGGTCGGATGGAAATCGGATGTTACAAGGTACAGCCACATGCGACTAAATCGCATCTTTGAAGGAAAATCGGATGCCAGGCGGATGTCTGTTGATTACATTTTGGACCGATAATCGACCGACTAAAACGGTCCGGACCGATTTTTTGTCGTTGTGTGTGACTCCGGCTTTAGAGTGAAAGTGGCTTAGTGTGTGCTCCAAACTGCCTGTAATCTACCTGTGCTGCATAAAGATGGACAACAGTATGGGCAGCTATAATCCTTGTGCCCCGTGCTGCTGTAGTGAGGTGGTCGGGTTGATGAAGACATTGTAGCAACAGAGGGGTTGACATTATGCCGTTTGAAGTTTGATGTGTTGATGTGTGTGGAGCGCCCCCTAGGGCCTGGGATTACTCTGTACTAGGCCGGACAGTTCTTAAAGAGGATGTCACGGCAGCAGTGACCCGGTCCGTGGCCCTGGGCGTCCAATAAAAATGTCAATGTTAATAAAGTTTATGGGGGATTATTTTAAGGGATTTTGTTGTGACGTCACCTGCGGTATTCGGCAGTGAAGGTGATGGCCAACGCTGCGGTACAGATCCACTGTGGCCGTTGGTGACACAGCCAAGTTCTTACAGTTCTCCACAGGTAGAGCTAGTTTTAGAGTTTAAAGTAGATGATGGTAACGGTCGTGGTGCAGGGTGGTTGACGCAGTAAATAATTCAGAGGACACAGCAGGGTGCAGTCTTTTCAGTTTACTCACTGTTGTTGAAACAATCCCTAGCTGGGTTGCTGTGTCCTCTGGGTAGGTGGGCCAGCCAGCTCTCAGGTGGTTCAGGATACACTATGCCAGAACCCCTACCACCTCTCTTGCCCTGCGTCACACACTCAGTGTCTCAAGCCGGCAGCCTCGGATCCTGTCGGGCTATGTACTCTAAGTCCCCTTGGTCCTATCCAGCTGCCTTTTCGGCGAAAGTGTGTGGACGTGGCTGAGGCACATACAGATACCTCAGCCTCCGGTTTGCTAGTTGAGCCTTGAAGTCTCTCCACTAGTCTGGGACCGGTCCCCTTCTGCAACCTGGTCCCTCCACCAGACTCTGGTCAGGCTGGATTCGGGCACCACGGGTGGATTCCTCACTTCCCGTGCCCCTAGGACCCCTTCTTCTTTCTAGAAGCTTGTCTCTGCTTCGCACACATCCTCCCTCTTCCTCCGTCTCTTTCCAACTCCCTCTCTCACTTCTAGCAGCTTCCCTGCTCACCACCAACTGTCACTCCTTAAGTTCCGCTCCTTCTCTATTTACTCCACCCACACCCTCTATCCAGTCCCTCCCTGGCCTTGAGAGGTTTGGTGTTGAGTGCTACTGTGTGGGTTCTGGGTAGTGTCCCCTCCTTACCTGAGAGCAGAGTACCACACCTCTGGATGAAGTGCAGTACCCTTTGGCGACTGAGACCGCAGGGGTGCCACTTGTGATTATTTATGTGTGATAAAAAGTTTTTTTGAATCCCTATGGCCGGTGTTGTGTTTGGTTCCTTCTCTAGGCTTTGCCTTAAGGCCATCCCTGGAAATACGGAATGTCTGTCCACTAGGGGAACCACACTAGCTATGGGAATATAGCTTGCATTACACAGGGCATTAGGTAGTTAGTAGTGTTGGGATTAGCCCATAGTCTGAGGGGGGTTAGAGAGTTGTTATAAGAAAAGTTTTCAGGGTTGGGGGGAGTTAGTTAGAGTATTGGACTCAGAAGAGTCAGATGTAGCAGAGCCAAACAGGTACTGTCAGGTCAAGTTTCCCCACACCATGAGAGCACATCCAAAGTTTCGACTGGATGCTGGGGCAGAAGGTTATTAGAGAACTGGGGGGTCTGCAATACCAGGACAGGTTATTACACTAGGGGCTATTTAGTTTGGATAAACGAAGGCTTAGGGGTGATCTAATTACAATGGATAAATATATGAGGGGACAGTACAAAGACCTTTCTAATGATCTTTTTACTCTTAGACCTGTGACGGGGACAAGGGGGCATCCTCTACGCCTGGAGGAAAGAAGGTTTAGTCATAATCACAGACGCAGATTCTTTACTGTAAGAGCAGTGAGACTATGGAACTCTCTGCCGTCTAATGTTGTAATGAGTGATTCCTTACTAAAATTTAAGAAGGCACTGGATTAGTGTTGAGCATTCCGATACCGCAAATATCGGGTATCGGCCGATATTCGCGGTATCGGAATTCCAATACTGAGTTCCGATACTTTTGCCATATCGAATACCGGAATCGGAAGTTCCCATAATGCTACGAGAGCCAGTGTGATTTGATTCAGCCAATGAGGAATCCTAAGAAGTGTGGGCACATCCTGTTAGGCTGCGGGCATGTTAACTAATGGCATGGCTGTGATTGTCTGCTGAAATGATGTCATGAATGCACTATAAAAGGCGCCGCCGCCATTTTGGTTTCAGTTAGGGACAGAACGCTGCTCTTCTGACTCTGAGGGACAGTTAGTGATAGCGATTTTGTGTATTGTGCCTTAGCCAGGCTAGTTTACCAACCGCTGTGTAAATCTTCCTTTTGCCTTGCAGTGCTGTTTTCACAGCTGTCTGCAAGGTCTGTGTGTGAGTGCAGCTCACGCTGAAGTTTGTTCTGCAGCCATCTCTGGTTGTAGTCTGCTCAGCGTGCGTCACTGCCTCATACTTTTTTGTTTTGTTTAATTGCTACTGCTCAATTCATTTTTACTTATCTCTCCTATTAGTGTGCTGCTCTTCCATCCGTATCCATTACATTGGTTGCAAACACTATAGGGGTAGATAGCGGAGCCTTTCATTGGTAGTGCACAGTTCTCTGCACTGTTCACGGCTGTCTGTCAGGTCTCTGTGTGTGAGTGCAGCTCAGGTTGAAGTTTGTTCTGCATCCACCACTGGTTGTAGTCTGCTCAGTTTGTGTCACTGCCTCATACATTGTCCATTTTTTTCTGTAGTGTTTTTTTTTCCTGAATTTCTCCTATTAGTGTGCTTCCATCCGTATCCAGCTAGATTGGTTGCAAACATTATATACAGTCATGGCCAAAAGTTTTGAGAATGACACAAATATTATATTTTCACATGATCTGCTGCCCTCTGGTTTTTATGTGTGTTTGACAGATGTTTTTATCACAGACAGAAATATAATAATTGCAAACATATGAGTAACAAAAGCTTATATTGACAGTTAGAATGAGTTAATGCAGCAAGTCAATATTTGCAGTGTTGACTAGTGTTGAGCGATACTGCTCGATATCTAAAAATATCGTATCGAAATGGTATCGCCGATATCACTAAATATCGTCGATATCCGATTCCGATACCGGAAGTCCAATGTAAGTCTATGGGAACAAAAAATCGCAACAAAAAAAACCCTTTCTTTCGTTGTAAACACAAAATATACACACATAGAATACATATATATATATATATATACATGTCATTGTGACATATATATACATATATTTATAGTTTATACACTTCTACATAGTACAATAGACTCTGATTCAATTGCCGGGTAAAGCCGTGACATACCCCATAGAAGTCGACGGGCTCGGTGCCGAGTACCCCCAAAACCTCTGGCTCTGTGCGACTGTTCTTGGGCGTCAAGAACAGGATTCTGTAGCTCACTATAAGCGAGTCCTGTGTGCCTGAATTGAACTGGTTTTGTGCTTGAGAATTGCTAAAATCATCAGAGAATGTATTTGCCATTTTTCCGCCATATCTGCGTCACGACGAGGCACTGGTGAAGAAGAAGGGCGTGCTCTTCGTGGGTGTACACTCACTCAGTGGCGTGAAAACGATGGCCGACCACTCTAAATGGTACTGCAATGTAAGATCGTGCCCCACAGCTCTTCAGTTCCGCCTCCTCATCCTCCTCAGTGTGCGGAAACTAACACGAAGGTCCCGCCTCACTACAAAAGAGGGGCCCTCTCCAGATGCTAATGACACATGTGACTTGGCAGAGATGGCTAATGGACACGAGCAGAAGTGTGAAGGGATGGAGCAGTCAGAGCTCTCCCCCCACGGAAGCGACCCGATCGCCACGGAACCACTGTTGGGCACCCGGCCTGGAAACCCTCCTACGCTGCAAGAAGCGGAGGATACCCTAAGAGGCCTGGCCCGGCACCGGGAGGAGGTCGCCAGGATGGAAGCCAGCTGGCGTGCCCTAAAACTAGACTTGGAGCGGCGCCAATCCCTCTTACCTGAAGTGTCTGTACCGGATGGTGAGGCACCCGTTCTAGTAGAGGAGTCCGTGCGGGCATCCCAGCCCTTGCAATGTGATCCGGTTGACGTTGTCGCAGTGGAGGCACCCGTTCCTGCCGAAAACTCTGCACCGGCAGCACCCCAGATCCCGCTGTCTGCCCCCATCGCTGAGACAGAAGAAGCGACACCCGTCCTCATGGAGGAGGCCGCGCAGGCACCAGAGGTGTACCTGTCTGTACCGGAGCCCCGACTGTCATCTGTTCCAGAGCCGGCTGCTTCCTCCGCAGGTGAGCGCCGCCAGGACTGGGGGGCGCCAGGAGAGCTGCCGCAAACCGGACATGGTAAGCTGGCATTTGATGGTGGAGACATGGAGCAGCTGGAGGAGAATTTCAACCGGCATCAGGAGGAAGAGTGGAGACGTTGGGAGCGGGAAGCAGAGCGACAAAGGGAGCAGCGAGAATCCCAAAAACTTTGGCAACGTAACCTGGAGAAGGACCGGGCAGATAAGGACCGGATGAGAAAAGATAAAGGAACCCTGAGGGAGCCGCGGCGTAAGGGTGCAGTACGGAGCTTTAAATTGAAAGGTGGTTGGGGCTTCATCCAGGAGCCTGGACTTTATTTAGAAGTCTTTGTGACCCGGCGGACGTGGAGGCTCACCTCCCAGAAGGACACCCGGGGAGGGACCTGTTGCCAGGAGACTTGGTGACTTACACCCGACACTGGGGTTACAATGGATGGTACGCCCTAAATGTTACCAGGTGCGACCCCTACTCCCCAGAGTGTCAGGAACCTGTGGGACCCTCGGAGCCTTCAGCCTCCCACATCCAGGACCTCTGCACAAGTGCCCACCCCACGCCGTAAATCTCCCCAGCCTCCCTCAGTGGTCTCCTCAGCAGCCCCAGCTATGGACATGATAACTATAGCTGGCCCGTACCCGGCGCCTGTTAGGCCCCCTGGGGTTCGTTCAGTCCGTGACATAGGGCTCCAGACCCGGAGGGAGATGAAAGAGGTGGCCACACAGACACAGATAGCGGGTCACGACTTGACTGTACAGGCCACACGACGTCATCAGGTCCTGGTGTTCCTTGGTGTCTCGGATGTTTGGCAAGCATCAGAAGAGTACCAGGTGGTACCTGGAACACCCCTGCCAAAGAATTATAAATAACCCGGACAGGGTCCCTGTATGTAAATAGTTAAATTGTTGATGTACCCGGACGGGTGAATGTTCATATAAAAGTTTTTTAATTTAATAAAAAAAACAACAGTTTTCATTACTTTTATTACAGTCTCATCCTGCGACGCCATCGATCTCCTGTAAAAAATGAAAAAAAAAACCAGCAGTATACCACCTGTCCGACGCAGTCCATAGTAACGAGTGTCCCACGACGATCCAGCTCTGCTACATCAGAATGACAGGCAGAGGCTGTCATCCCGGTGCAGCACAGCTGATTACCTGCTTCCCCGGCGGTGACGTCATCGGACTGACTGCTTTACGGCCGGGATTACCCAGCAGTCACTGCAGTTATCGCGAAAAACTGCATGTGACCGCCAGGGAGAAGATAATGGCGGCAATCAAGCAGTCCATGACGTGACCGCCGGAGATCTTCTGCCGGGTAAGTGCCGCTGACTCCTGACAGACCCGACCGACGGACACTGACAGTGACAGTGACAAATCCGATTCCGGTATCCGATATGACGAAAATATCGGTATTCGGAATCGAAAGGCCGATACAGCTAATATCGGCCGATATCCGATATTTGCAATATCGTATCGCTCAACTTAAGTGTTGACCCTTCTTCTTCAGGACCTCTGCAATTCTCCCTGGCATGCTCTCAATCAACTTCTGGACCAAATCCTGACTGATAGCAGTCCATTCTTGCACAATCAATGCTTTCATTTTGTCAGAATTTTTAGGTTTTTGTTTGTCCACCCGTCTCTTGATGATTGACCACAAGTTCTCAATGGGATTAAGATCTGGGGAGTTTCCAGGCCATGGACCCAAAATCTCTATGTTTTGTTCCCTAAGCCATTTAGTTATCACCATTGCTTTATGGCAAGGTGCTCCATCATGCTGGAAAAGGCATTGTTGATCGCCAAACTGCTCTTGGAGGGTTGGGAGAAGTTGCTCTTGGAGGACATTCTGGTACCATTCTTTATTCATGGCTGTGTTTTTAGGCAAGACTGTGAGAGAGCCAATTCCCTTGGCTGAGAAGCAACCCCACACATGAATGGTTTCAGGATGCTTAACAGTTGGCATGAGACAAGACTGGTGGTAGCGCTCACCTTGTCTTCTCCGAATGAGGCGTTTTCCTGATGTCCCAAACAATCAAAAAGGGGATTCATCAGAGAAAATAACTTTACCCCAGTCCTCAGCAGTCCACTGCCTGTACCTTTTGCAGAATATCAGTCTGTCTATGATGTTTTTTCTGGAGAGAAGTGGCTTCTTTGCTGCCCTCCTTGAGACCAGGCCTTGCTCCAAGAGTCTCCGCCTCACAGTGCGTGCAGATGCACTCACACCTGCCTGCTGCCATTTCTGAGCAAGCTCTGCACTGCTGGTAGCCCGATCCCGCAGCTGAAACACTTTTAACAGACGGTTTCCCTGGCGCTTGCTGGTCTTTCTTGGGCGCCCTGGAGCCTTTTTGGCAACAATGGAACCTCTCTCCTTGAAGTTCTTGATGATGCGATAGATTGTTGACTGAGGTGCAATCTTTCTAGCTGCGATACTCTTCCCTGTTAGGCCATTTTTGTGCATTGCAATGAGGACTGCACGTGTTTCTTTAGAGATAACCATGGTTAACAGAAGAGAAACAATGATGCCAAGCACCAGCCTCCTTTTAAAGTGTCCAGTGGTGTCATTCTTGCTTAATCATGACAGATTGATCTCCAGCCATGTCCTCATCAACACCCACACCTGTGTTAATGGAGCAATCACTGAAAAGAGGTTAGCTGGTCCTTTTAAGGCAGGGCTGCAATGATGTTGAAATGTGTTTTGGGGATAAAGTTCATTTTCTAGCCAAATATTGACTTTGCAAGTAATTGCTGTTAAGCTGATCACTCTTTATAACATTCTGGAGTATATGCAAATTGCCATTAGAAAAAGTGAAGCAGTAGACTTTGTAAAAATTAATATTTGTGTCATTCTCAAAACTTTTTGCCATGACTGTAGGAGTAGAAAGAGGCGCCTTTCTGCTGGTTTGTGGCCTGCAGGCCCAGCCAGATTAGTATTAGCCTATTTTTTG
This sequence comes from Oophaga sylvatica, assembly GCA_033576555.1. Taxonomy (NCBI): domain Eukaryota; kingdom Metazoa; phylum Chordata; class Amphibia; order Anura; family Dendrobatidae; genus Oophaga; species Oophaga sylvatica. The sequence continues at coordinate 141,461,176 of JARQOD010000003.1, forward strand.
TAGCCTCATCTATTGCATTGTAGGTTACCTTCCTGCATTGTAATAGCTACAAAAAGTTTGTGATACTATCGATTGTACATCTTTTGTCTCAATCACAACCTTTTTTTTGTGAAAAACAAAAAAGTTAATAAAGTTCACCAAACACTCCACTTGACACTTGTTAGGCCACATTAGCTCATATTAAAGTGTAGTCCACACTTAATAAACTTAGTGTTTCTTATACTTGTTAGCAGCTGTTCAGGAATAAGCACCCTAAGCCCTTAGTACTTTTCTGCCTATCTTTATCAATCTACCAAGATGAAGAAGGCAGGGAGTAAGGCACGTGGTTGTGGAGTTTCAGCAGGGAGAAGACGTGGGTATTCTGTGCCTGCTGCAAGCACCAGTGACATCCCCCAGTTTTCCCCGGGAGCGGTCCTTTATGCGCAGCTTTGTAGGAGCTCGCCGTACCCCACTGCTGTGGGAAGAACAAATTGAAGCCGTTGTCGGATGATGGCAGCTAACGCATCAACTTCAATTACTTCCACATCCTCTCAGGACCAGAGCACTGAAGAGCAACCATCTGTCTCTTCACCACCTGCCAAATTGCCAAGGCAGTCAGAGAGCTCTGTACAGGAGCCAGCTCAGTCTCTACTTCTGTTCTCTGAATCTGTTGGCTTGGAAATAGGGGGCCAGCCAAGAAGCATTCTAGAATGTGAAGAAGAGGGAGTATGCAGTGATGTGCAACTTCTCTCTGAATCTGAAGAGGCGGGTGGGCCAGTGCCTATGGTCAGCACACCTCAGAACGCATCTGATGATGATGAGACTCAGGTGCCAGTTTCTGGTGCGCACGGTGCTGGCGAGACTACCCAGGAGAAGCAGGTGTTTGAAGAGGGTAGTGTAGATGATGAGGTCCTTGACCCATCATGGCATGAGGAACAGGAAGGTGGTGGGAGCAGCTCTGAGGAAGAGATTCCCCCAACGGCCCAAACAGGAGGGAGAGGTAGGGGGCAGACTCGGTTGCCTGTAGCCTCCACTTTGCCACCCGTTCAGAGCAGTTCTCTTCCAAAAGCCAAAACGGGCGCTCCCAGGACTTGCAGTGCGTGGTCCTTTTTTGACACAGTTGCAGATGACATTTGCTTTGTCAAATGCAAGCTGTGTAATCAAAAAGGAAAAAGAGGTAAAAGTGTCAGCAACCTCAATACCACAAATATGTGGAAACATGTGCGGACCAAGCACGTGGTGGAGTTACAAAGACACACTGAAGACGTAGACCAACCTACAGCACCACCTACCTCTTCAGCTCGTGTTGTAGCCTCTTCCTCCAGCTCACACACAGCTGGATCGGCTTCCTCACAGGATCACCCTGGAAGAACCTCTGGCACTGGTGTACAGAGACCCAGTGTAATTCCACCCACAGCACCACGTTCCCTGTCATCCTCACACTCCCAGGCCACTCTACAGCCATCGGTAGCACAGGCATGGGAGAAAAGGCGGCCATACTCGGCAAACCATCCCCGAGCACAGGCTCTGAATGCTGGCATTGCAAAACTCCTGTCCCTAGAAATGCTGTCATTCAGGCTGGTGGAGACTGACACCTTCCGTAACTTCATGGCATTGGCAGTCCCACAATACAACGTGCCCAGTCGCTTTTATTTTAGCAGGCAAGCCATCCCTGCCCTGCAAAAGAATGTGGAGGGAAAAATTAAACATGCGCTACTAAACGCCGTCAGTAGCAAGGTCCACCTGACCACCGATGCGTGGACCAGTAACCATGGACAGGGACGAAAACCTTTCCCTCACTGCCCATTGGGTAAATGTTGTGGAGCCGGGTACAGATCTTGAGAGTGGCGCTGTACGTATTCTGCCAACTCCAAGGATTGCAGGAATCCAGTCTGTACACATTGACTCCTCCTCATACTCCAGTTCCTCAGAATAATCACTGCAGAAGCCGTCACGGTCTACCTCCACATGGACCTGTGAACGCTTACCGTTACGACCAATATGAGCACGGCTGTGGCCAAACCTCAACAGGCCATCCTGAAATTAATTTCTATGGGGAATCGAAGCCACACAGCGCAGGAACTCTGGAATGCCATCAAGCAGGAGAGCGACTTGTGGTTTGTGCCAGCGAATCTCCAGCCAGGCTTGGTAGTGTGTGACAATGGCTGAAATCTGGTGGCAGCTCTGGGCCTAGGCAACCTCACTCACATTCCATGTCTGGCACATGTGCTCAACTTGGTCATGCAGAGTTTTTTGAGGGACTATCCGGATCTTGATGCACTGCTGCACAAGGTCCGCATAGAGTGCGCTCACTTGCGGCGTTCCAGCAGGGCAAAATCGCACATTGCAGCTCTGCAACGCCGATTCCGCCTTCCGGAACATCGCATCATATGTGACCTACCCACCAGGTGGAATTCCATGTTACATATGTTGGAGCGGTTGTGTGAGCAGCAGGCAGCAGTAAGGGAGTACCAGCTGCATCAGGCGCAAGCAAGTTGCACTGCGCGCCGTTCACACTTCACCACCACTGAGTGGGCCTCTATGAAGGACATCTGCCACGTTTTGCGTGCATTCGATGATTCCACGCGGATGGCGAGTGAAAATGATGCACTAGTCAGCATGACTGTCCCCCTTATGTGCCTGCTTCAAAAAACACTTCAAGCACTAAGGGATGAGGTTTTGGAAGAGGTGGAGGATGAGGAGTCGCAAATGCCATCTGCTTCTGGACAGTCTGCGCAACGTGGTTCCTCACAAAGGCCTAGGCAGGGGACACTTTGTGAGGAGGATGAGGAGGAGTCAATGGAGGAGGAAGACATCTCTCCAGAGCAGGGAGGTACACAATGCTCTAGTACTCAGTATGCAGAGCGTGGGTGGGGTGATGCAGAGCAGGCAGAGATGACGCCTCTTGCAGGGGACAGCGTTTCTTGGCCAGTCGGGAGTCTGCAGCACATGGTTGATTTCATGCTGCAGTGCCTGAGAAACGACCGCCGCATCGCCCACATTCTCACCACGTCTGATTATTGGGTGTACACCCTCCTAGATCCTCGCTATCGGGACAACTTACAAAGCCTCATAACACCGTTGAACCGGGAGTGTAAAATGCGGGAGTACCAAGACACACTGGTGCTTTCCATCATGTTCTCCATTCCACCTGAGAGCAGTGCTGCTAGTGCTTTACAAAGCAGCTCTGTGCGTCGAGGCAGTGGAGGAAGCTCTGCACCAAGAGGGAGCAGAAGCAGCGCCTCTGCACAAGGCAAGACCAGTATGGCCCAAATGTGGCAAAGTTTTGTGTCCCCGCCACAAATGTCTACACCATCACAGACGGCTCCAGTCAGCAGGAGGCAACGTTTCCGTCAGATGGTGACAGACTACATGTCTTGCCCTCTCAGTGTACTCCCAGATGGCTCTTCCCCCTTCAACTTTTGGGTCTCTAAGCTGGATACATGGCCAGAGCTTAGCCAGTATGCATTGGAGGTGCTGGCTTGCCCTGCTGCTAGTGTATTATCGGAGGCGTCTTTAGTGCCGCAGGTGGTGTACTAACAGACAGTCGCATGCGACTATCCTCCGATAACGTTGACTGGCTTACTTTTCTGAAAATGAACAAGGCCTGGATCTCGCCTGAATTTGTCTGTCCTGTTTCATATTAAATAATTGATTGGCTCCAGTATCCATTTCTCCTGTTGTGTTCATGTTTCTACCACCTGAACTGTCATCCCTGGGCTCCAACACTGCCTGTTGCTGCTCAGAAGTGCCGTCTGCACAGAGAAAAACACAAGCTCCTGTGTTAGTGGGGTTCAGTAACGCCAGCTGTTCCCCTGCTGTGTGTCCGGCAATGTCTCCTGCTCCCTCCAAATTCAAGCAACTTCAGTCTTAAACTTGCTCCACATAGGCCTCAGCCTACACCCTGATTAATATGCTCCAAACAAGAAAAACGCAAGCTTTACTAACATAAAATGATGTATTTAGTCCCAAATATTTAAAAATAGACATTTAAAATGTAAGCGCATATATGCACATGGCGACTACAAATGCAACAAAAAAAGCCTACATAGGGTATAGGGGTTCAAATGAATGCATACAAGTAGATTTCATAATCCATTAATGCTGCCTAAGGAATGGTATGTACACCTGTAATATAGTGCAGACAATGTATGTAGGACTAGTCATCATCATCATCATTACTTATATGTGACAGTAAAAAATACACTCATTGAGGACAACTCTTAGTTCACACCCCATATATTAAAGGTCCAGCATATAATCCTGATAATAATGCGCAATAATCATGCATAACCTAGAAAAAGTGCATTGTGTATAGTGAAAATAGCTATGTATACCTGCAAGTGCAGGTGTAACAACGCCAACGGATAGAAAAGGTATATGCTATCTAGGTATCAGAGTGCATAGCGACTGCTGGCTAATGGCGATATAATACTCTACCTCAATAAAGGCTGCTGCACCCCTCGCTTGTAGCTTCTTCAAGAGGGGACGTGCATGTATGGTTGCTCTTAGGTGCATGTTTATATAGAGAATCAGTCATGATGGCGGCTTGGTAGCGGCGCTACCGCTGACGAACGCTGCGCAACGTCACTGCAAGTCAGCGTCATATGACGCCCAGCCACTCCCCTACCCGACGCGTCAGAGCAGGAAGCCAGTCTGGGCGGCAAAACAGATGCGCAACCATACACGCACTTCCCCTCTTCAACAAGCGAAATGCGCGTGAGGGGTGCCGCAGCCTTTATTCAGGTAGAGTATTATATCGCCATTCGCCGTCAGTCGTTATGCACTCTGATACATAGATAGCATATACCTTTTCTATCCGTTGGCGTTGTTTCACCTGCACTTGCAGGCATACATAGCTATTTGCACTATGCACGATGAACTTTTTCTAGGTTACGCATGATTATTGCGCCATATTATCAGGATTACATGCTGGACCGTTAATATATGGGGTGTGAACAAAGAGTTGTCCTCAATGAGTGTATTTTTTACTGTCACATATAAGTTATAATGATGATGATGACTAGTCCTACATACATTGTCTGCACTATATTACAGGTGTACATACCGTTCCTTAGGCAGCATTAATGGATTATGAAATCTACTTGTATGCATTCATTTGAACCCCTCTACCCTATGTAGGCTTTTTTGGTTGCATTTGTTGTCGCCATGTGCATATATGCGCTTATATTTTAAATGTCTATATTGAAATATTTTGGAATAAAATTCATCATTTTATGGTAGTAAAGCTTCCATTTCTCTTGTTTGGAGTATATACATTTTCAAGTGCCACGGAACTAGGCAACTACTCTATATGTGAGTTCTACACCCTGATTGACCCTGGGCTCCAACACCGCCAGTTGCTGCTCAGAAGTGCTGTATGCACAGAGAAAAACACTATCTCCTGTGTTAGTGGGGTTCAGTAACGCCAGGTGATCCCTGCTGTGTGTCCGGCAATAAGTCCTGCTCCCTCCAAATTGAAGTTACATCAGATATAATACTTGCTCCAATTAGGCCTCAGCCTACACCCTGATTGACCCTGGGCTCCAACACCACCAGTTGCTGCTCAGAAGTGCTGTATGCACAGAGAAAAACACTAGCTACTGTGTTAGTGGAGTTCAGTAACGCCAGCTGATCCCCTGCTGTGTGTTCGGCAATCTGTCCTGCTCCCTCCAAATTCAAAACACAACTTGCGGTGGACACCGCGTCCCATGCAGAGATCACATTCGCCGCTGGACTTTATCCCACAGGATATCGGCTCAAATAGAGACATTTGGCTTCATTCTTATCTACCACCACTGGCTGCATCCAGCTTCTCCTTTTCCCATTGTGGATTAACCCTTTATGCAGTAGTTTGTGTGACTGATGAAGGTCCATGATATAGGACCGAAACGTTTCGCTACTACTGTGAATAAAAACCTTATATCTCATACACATAAGTTGAGTGCCGAGTTCATTTCATATTTAATTACGGTGTGGGAACCTACTCGGGCACCTCTCTCTTTGGCTGTGCACACGGTTACCCTTTCTCCACTCTGTTTCTACTCTCATCCCTGGGCTCCAACACTGCCAGTTGCTGCTCGGAAGTGCCGTCTGCACAGTCAACATATGCACCTGTGTTATTGGGGTTCAGTAATGTCAGCTGATCCCCAGCTGTGTATCCGGCAAGTTCTCCTGCTCTGTCCACACTCACACAAGTACAGATTTTAAACTTGTTCCAATTAGGACTCTGCCTCCACCCTGTTTCTACTCTCATCCCTGGGCTCCAACACTGCCAGTTGCTGCTCGGAAGTGCCGTCTGCACAGTCAACATATGCTCCTGTGTTATTGGGATTCAGTAATGTCAGCTGATCCCCAGCTGTGTATCCGGCAAGTTCTCCTGCTCTGTCCACACTCACACAAGTACAGATTTTAAACTTGTTCCAATTAGGACTCTGCCTCCACTCTGTTTCTACTCTCATCCCTGGGCTCCAACACTGCCAGTTGCTGCTCGGAAGTGCCATCTGCACAGTCAACATATGCTCCTGTGTTATTGGGGTTCAGTAATGTCAGCTGATCCCCAGCTGTGTATCCGGCAAGTTCTCCTGCTCTGTCCACACTCACACAAGTACAGATTTTAAACTTGTTCCAATTAGGACTCTGCCTCCACCCTGTTTCTACTCTCATCCCTGGGCTCCAACACTGCCAGTTGCTGCTCGAAGTGCCGTCTGCACAGTCAACATATGCTCCTGTGTTATCACATAGTTAGTAACATAGTTATTAAGGTTGAAGGAAGACTTTAAGTCCATCTAGTTCAACCCATATCCTATCCTAACCTGCCCTAACATGTTGATCCAGAGGAAGGCAAAAAAACCCCAAGTGGCAAACAGTAGAGTTGAGCGATACTTTCCGATATCCTAAAGTATCGGAATCGGAATGGTATCGCCGATATCACTAAAAAATCGGCGATACCCGATACCGATACCGGAAGTCCCATGTAAGTCTATGGGAACAAAATATCGCAACTAAAAAAACCCCATTCTTTCCTTGTAAACACTAAATATACACACATAGAATATATATATATATATATATATACATGTTATTGTGACATATATATATACATATATGTATAGTTTATACACTTCTACATAGTAAAATATCCTTTGATTCAATTGCCGGGTAAAGCCGGCTTCAGTGAAAAGACAGAAGCACCCGACATGAAATGACACTTGGTGTACATAGGGTTAACCATGTCTTTTCATGTCGTTTGCTATCTGATTTGCACAAACAATTAAATCAGACTATGTGTGCAAAATTTCACACCTGTAGGGGTTAATTAAAGGTGTAAATTCGTTGTAAAAAAAACGGACTTTTTGCTACGAATTTACACCTTTAATTAACCCTACAGGTGTGAAATTTTGCACACATAGTCTGATTTAATTGTTTGTGCAAATTAGATAGCAAAGGACATGAAAAGACATGGTTAACCCTATGTACACCAAGTGTCATTTCATGTCGGGTTCTGCATTTTCACAAAAGCCGGCAATTGAATTAGCGGCTATTATACTATGTAGAAGTGTATGAACTACAAATATAAATATATATATATATGTGTCACAAATTCAATGACATGTATATATATATATATGAGGTGTAAAATTGCTGAAAAAAAATGCGTGGGCTCCCGCCCTATTTTCGCAACCAGACAGACAAAGCCAGTGAGTGGGGGCAGATAATAATAGCCCAGAGAGGGACCATTATTTTTGGCCCCCCCCGGCTACTTAACATCTGCCCCCAGACACCCCAGAAAGGGCAAATCTCTAATTAGATTTGCCCTTTCTGGCACTTTGCCCGTCTATTCCATTGCCCTGTAGCGGTGGCGAATGGGTTAATAAGGGGTTAAAATGACCTTGCAATTGAAAGGTCACTTTAAGCCAGGTTAATAATTGAGAGCTGTCAATTAGACAACTATCAATTATTAATCCTATTGTATGAAAGAAAAATCAAACACACACACTTTAATAAAAAAGAAGTTTAATGAAATAATCACACAGTTTTTGACCATATTTTATTTACCTGCTAAAACCATTTCCTGTAATAAAAATAAAATAAAAAAGCAAAATTATTCTTACCTATCCCATGCACAGTCAGGTCCCACGGTGAAATCCTTCAGAAAGGGTTAATGTTTACTGCAGGGACCGCAGCTAATGCTGCAGCCTCACAGTAAACCCCAAATGAATGAGTTCCTCTCCTGCCTGACAGGAGAGTAAAGGCTGGGTGTCACATAACGATACACCAGCGATCCCGACAACGATATGCACTTGTCAGGATCGCTGGTGTATCGCTACATGATCGCTGCTGAGCTGCCAAACAGGCAGCTCAGGCAGCGATCTGGGACAGCGACACTGCGGGTAACATCGCTTAAGGGCCCGTCTCACATAGCGATATCGCTACCGAGATCGCTGCTGAGTCACTAGTTTTGTGACGCAGCAGCGAGCTCACCAGCGATATCGCTGTGTGTGACATTCAGCGACGATCAGCCCCCCTGCCGGGTATCGCTGATCGTCGCAGAAATGTCAGGACCTTTTTTTGATCGCTGGTTTCCCTCTGACAGGCACGCATCGCTGCGTGTGACAGGCGGGAGACCAGCGATCCGCTGGTAACCAAGGTACACAGCGGGTTTCCAGGCACCGCGCAGCGCTTGGAAACCCGCTGTGTACCTTGGATACCAGCTCCCTGCATCAGGGCGCTGGTATCCAAGGTACACAGCGGGTTTCTAGGCACAGCCCCGCGCCTGGAAACCCGCTGTGTACCTTGGTTACCAGCGGATCGCTGGTCTCCCGCCTGTCACACGCAGCGATGTGTGCCTGTCAGCGGGAAACCAGCGATCAAAAAAAGGTCCTGACATTTCAGCGACGATCAGCGATACCCGGCAGGGGTCTGATCGTCGCTGAATGTCACACACAGCGATATCGCTGGTGAGCTCGCTGCTGCGTCACAAAACTAGTGACTCAGCAGCGATCTCGGTAGCGATATCGCTATGTGAGACGGGCCCTTAAGTGGAAAGCTTAATTGATTGCTTTCCACTTTCACTTCAGGTCAGCCAGGGACACAATCAGTGACGTCAGAGGGAACTGATTAACAAAAATAGGGGTTCCCTTCGAAAAAAAAATGGCGTGGGGTCCCCCCTATTTTTGTTAACCAGCCAGATGAAGCAGACCGCTGAGGCCTGGATTTTCAGGCTGTTAAGGAGCCAAGATCCATGGACCTTGCCAGCCTGATAATACCAGGCCACAGCAGTCTGCATATCTTGGCTGATTAACAAATATAGGGGATCCCCTCGAAAAAAATTGGCGTGGGGTCCCCCCTATTTTTGTTAACCAGCCAGATGAAGCAGACCGCTGAGGCCTGGATTTTCAGGCTGTTAAGGAGCCAAGATCCATGGACCTTGCCAGCCTGATAATACCAGGCCACAGCAGTCTGCATATCTTGGCTGATTAACAAAAATAGGGGATCCCCTCAAAAAAAATTGGCGTGGGGTCCCCCCTATTTTTGTTAACCAGCCAGATGAAGCAGACCGCTGAGGCCTGGATTTTCAGGCTGTTAAGGAGCCAAGATCCATGGACCTTGCCAGCCTGATAATACCAGGCCACAGCAGTCTGCATATCTTGGCTGATTAACAAAAATAGGGGATCCCCTCGAAAAAAATTGGCGTGGGGTCCCCCCTATTTTTGTTAACCAGCCAGATGAAGCAGACCGCTGAGGCCTGGTTTTTCAGGCTGGTAAGGATCCAATATCCATGGACCTTGCAAGCCTGATAATACCAGGCCACAGCAGTCTGCTTAGCTTGGCTGGTTAACAAAAATAGGGGATCCCCTCGAAAAAAAAACGGCGTGGGGATCCCCCCTATTTTTGTTAACCAGCCAAGTAAAATGCAGACTGCTGCGGCCTGGTATTAAAAGACTGTCAAGGCCCATGGATTTTGGCCCTCAACAGCCTGATAATACCAGGCTACAGCAGCCCCACATTTGGCGCATCAAAAGATGTGCCAATTGTGGCACTTTACCCGGCTCTTCCCACTTGCCCTGTAGCGGTGGCAAGCGGGGTAATAAGGGGTTATTGTCACCGTTGATTGCACGGTGACAATAAGCCCGGTTAATAATGGAGAGGTGTCAATAAGACACCGATCCATTATTAATCCCAAAGTTATTAAATGTATAAAAAAAAGACACAGCAAGAAAAAAGTCTTTTAATGAAATAAAAGAGACAACACAGTTTTCATTTCTTTTATTACACTCTCATTCCTGCGACGCCATCGATCTCCTGTAAAAAAAGAAAAAAAACAAACCAACAGTATACCACCTGTCCGACGCAGTCCAGAACGACAGTCCCACGACGATCCAGCTGTGCTACATCGCAATGACAGGCAGAGCCTGTCATTGCAACGCAGCACAGCTGATTACCTGCTTCCCCGGCGGTGACGTCATCGGACTGACTGCTTTACGGCCGGGATTACCCAGCAGTCACTGCAGTTATCGCGAGAAACTGCATGTGACCGCCGGGGAAAGAAGATGGCGGCCATGAAGCAGTCCGGGATGTGACCGCCGGAGATCTTCTGCCAGGTAAGTGCCGCTGACTCCTGACAGACCCGACCGACGGACACTGACAGTGACAGTGACAATCCCGATTCCGGTATCCGATAAGACGAAAATATCGGAACTCGGAATCGGAATTCCGATACAGCTAATATCGGCCGATACCCGATATTTGCAGTATCGGAATGCTCAACACTAGCAAACAGTAAGCTTCACATTGGGGAAAAAAAATTCCTTCCCGACTCCACATACGGCAATCAGACTAGCTCCCTGGATCAACGCTGTATCTAGGAAACTAGTGAATATAGCCTGTAATATTATATCTTTTCAAGAAAGGCATCCAGTCCCCTCTTAAATTTTAGTAAGGAATCACTCATTACAACATTAGACGGCAGAGAGTTCCATAGTCTCACTGCTCTTACAGTAAAGAATCTGCGTCTGTGATTATGGCTAAACCTTCTTTCCTCCAGACGTAGAGGATGCCCCCTCGTCCCCGTCACAGGTCTAAGAGTAAAAAGATCATTAGAAAGGTCTTTGTACTGTCCCCTCATATATTTGTACATTGTAATAAGATCACCCCTAAGCCTTCGTTTTTCCAAACTAAATAACCCCAAGTGTAATAACCTGTCTTGGTATTGCAGACCCCCCAGTTCTCTAATAACCTTGGTCGCTCTTCTCTGCACCCGCTCCAGTTCAGCTATGTCTTTCTTATACACCGGAGACCAGAACTGCACACAGTATTCTAAGTGTGGTCGCACCAGTGACTTGTATAGAGGTAAAATTATGTTCTCCTCATGAACATCTATGCCTCTTTTAATGCATCCCATTATTTTATTTGCCTTGGCAGCAGCTGCCTGACATTGGCCACTAAATGTGAGTTTGTTGTCCACCCATACACCCAGGTCTTTTTCAGTGACAGTTTTGCCCAGTGTTTTACAATTAAGCACATAATTATACATCTTATTTGTTCTACCCAAGTGCATGACCTTACATTTATCCCCATTAAAGCTCATTTGCCATTTATCAGCCCAAGCTTCTAGTTTACATAAATCCTCTGTAATATAAAATTATCCTCCTCTGTATTTATTACCCTGCAGAGTTTAGTGTCATCTGCAATATTGAAATACTACTCTGTATGCCCCCTACAAGGTCATTAATAAATATGTTAAAGAGAAGCGGCCCCAATACTGACCCCTGTGGTACCCCACTGCTAACCGTGACCCAGTCCGAGTGTGCTCCATTAATAACCACCCTTTGTTTCCTATCCATGAGCCAGTTCTTAACCCACTTACACATATTTTCCCCTATCCCCATTGTTCTCATTTTATGTATCAACCTTTTGTGTGGCACTGTATCAAAAGCTTTTGAGAAGTCCATGAACACCACGTCCACTGCATTCCCTTGGTCCAGTCCTGAACTTACCCCTTCATAAAAGCTTATCAGATTAGTCTGACAAGAACGGTCCCTCGTAAACCCATGCTGATACTGTGTCATGAGGTTATTCAGCTTCAGATACTCCAAAATAGTATCCCTTAAAAAACCCTCCAGGATTTTACCCACAGTAGATGTTAAGCTCACTGGCCTATAATTTCCAGGTTCAGTTTTTGCCCCCTTTTTGAATATTGGCACCACATTTGCTATACGCCAGTCCTGTGGTACAGACCCAGTTATTATGGAATCTTTAAAGATTAAAAATAATGGTCTATCTATAACTGTACTTAATTCCTGCAGTACTCGGGGTGTATCCCATCCGGACCCGGGGATTTGTCAACTTTAGTGATTTTTAGACGCCGCCGTACTTCCTGCTGGGTTAAGCATGTGACATTTAATGGAGAAATTTTTTTTATCTCTGATCATGTTATCTGTCATGGATTTTCTTGTGTAAATACAGTTGAAAAAAAGTCATTTAGCATATTGGCTTTTTCCTCATCCTCATCCACCATTTCACCCAGACTATTTTTAAGGGGACCAACACTATCATTTTTTAGTTTCTTGCTATTTATGTAGTTAAAGAATATTTTGGGATTATTTTTACTTTCTCTGGCAATGAGTCTCTCTGCCTCAATCTTTGCTGTCTTGATTTGCTTTTTACAGAATTTATTCAGTCTTCTGTATTTATTTAATGCCTCTTCACTACCTACTTGCTTTAATTCCCTAAACGCTTTCTTTTTGTCCCTTATTGCGCCCCTTACAGCTCTATTTAGCCATAGTGGTTTCCTCCTAATTCTAGCATGTTTATTCCCATAGGGTATATACTGTGCACAGGTCCTATTCAGGATACTAATAAACGTCTCCCATTTTCTTTGTGTATTTTTATGTCTCAGGATATCGTCCCAGTTTATTGCACCAAGATCATCTCTCATCCGTTGGAAATTTGCCTTCCTGAAGTTTAGTGTCCTTGTAACCCCTCGACTACACATCTTATTAAAGGATACATGAAAGCTTATTATTTTGTGATCACTATTACCCAAGTGACCCCCAACCCTTATATTTGATATGCGGTCTGGCCTGTTGGATAATATTAGGTCTAGCAGTGCCCCCCCTCTGTTGGGTCCTGAACTAGTTGTGAAAGGTAATTGTCTCTCATAGTTGCCAAAAACTTATTACCTTTGCTGGAACTGCAGGTTTCTGTTCCCCAATGTATTTCAGGGTAGTTGAAGTCCCCCATAATAATGACTTCTCCTTGAGTCGCTGCTTCATCTATTTGCTTTACGAGGATATTCTCTGTTGCTTCCATTATTTTAGGAGACTTATAACAAACCCCTATCAGTAATTTATTATTTTTCCCCCTCCCTAATCTCCACCCACAGAGACTCTACATCTTCATTAGATTCACAGATATCACACAGGATGGGTTTTAAGGATGATTTTACATATAAACACACACCCCCACCTCGCTTATTTTTACGGTCATTTCTAAACAGACTATAGCCCTGTAAATTAACCGCCCAGTCGTGGCTCTCATCCAGCCAAGTCTCAGATATCCCCACCATGTCATAATTATGTTCCAACAAAATTAATTCTAATTCCGCCATTTTGTTGGTGAGGCTTCTAGCATTAGTATACATGCACTTTATGTATCTCTCTGAACCTCTATTCTTTCTTAAATTATTAACTGTTCTAACCCCACCCCCCATGCCACCCCCACCCCCAATTTCATTATTTGTGCCCAGGTCTCTATCTGTACTGCCTTCCCCTCCTATAAAATGAATACCCTCCCCCCCAGTCCCTAGTTTAAAGACTCCTCCAACCTTCTAGCCATTTTCTCCCCCAGCACAGCTGCACCCTCCCCATTGAGGTGCAGCCCATCCCTAGCATAGAACCTGTAGCCAACTGAGAAGTCGGCCCAGTTCTCCAGGAACCCAAACCCCTCCTTCCTACACCAATTCTTGAGCCACTTATTAACCTCCCTAATCTCCCGTTGCCTCTCTGGTGTGGCACGTGGTACAGGCAGTATTTCAGAAAATACCACGTTGGAGGTCCTTGCTTTAAGCTTGCAGCCTAATTCCCTGAAATCATCTTTAAGGACCTTCCACCTGCCTCTAACTTTGTCATTTGTGCCAATGTGCACCATGACCGCTGGGTCCTCACCAGCCCCTCCCAGTAATCTGTCAACCCGATCAGCGATGTGTCGGACTCGAGCGCCAGGTAGGCAGCACACTGTTCGACGATCCCTGTCTTTGTGACAGATTGCCCTATCTGTTCCCCTAATAATTGAGTCCCCCACTACCAGCACCTGTCTGGCCTGCCCTGCTCTCCTAATTCCCCCCTTACTGGAGCAGACACTCCCCCGGCTTTCAGAGGACATGCCTGGCTGCAGCAGTGCTACCCCTGTACTGACAACCCCCTCATCTGCCAACTTTGCAAACTTATTGGGGTGTGCCAGATCAGGACTAGCCTCCCTGGCACTCTTCCCTCTACCCCGCTTTCTAACTGTCACCCAGCTTCCTACTTCAGTGTCCTGCAGCTCCACCCTAGCATCCCCCCCCTCATCTATCCCATTGAGCGTCTGCTCAGTGAGCAGAAGACTCCTTTCCATATTGTCTATGGATCTCAGTGTTGCCAGCTGCACATTTAGATCCAGGATTTGGGCTTCCAAATGCACAACGTGCTCACATCTCACACAGCAGTATGCACCCTCGACCGGCTGTTCAAGGACTGCATACATGTGGCAAGATGTACACTGGATGGCATTGGCAATAGTGGAGCACATATCTAATGGGGATTTCACCAGACAGCAAGGATAAGTAAAAATAAATAAAAAGTATTTATAAAATATACAGTAACAGCAATTCAGTAAATCCTCCCTTGTCAACTCCCTGAATCCAAAGTCACTGAATCTCAAGTCACACTTACCACCGTTCACACTTGCGCACGGGTCACACTCGCTAAAGCAGAAGATTTAAAGAGAGATTTTTTTTTTTTCTCCTTCAGCAACAAATCACCCTGCTGCTCTAATGCACTTCCAAAAAGACTTGAGTCCCAACCAGCTGGCCCTTATAAACCCTTAATTATGAACCCCCACCCTTAATTAACCCCTTGTGAATATAGCTACACCAAGATTTAAATGCAATATAGTTAACCTTTAAACCTCTAAACACACAGATAGTAAAATAAG
Organism: Oophaga sylvatica; assembly: GCA_033576555.1. Taxonomy (NCBI): domain Eukaryota; kingdom Metazoa; phylum Chordata; class Amphibia; order Anura; family Dendrobatidae; genus Oophaga; species Oophaga sylvatica. Next base: position 141,476,350 of record JARQOD010000003.1, read on the forward strand.
AGATTAATCCTTTAGAGAGAAAAAATAGGTTAAAAAAGCCCCCAAAAGATAGAATAGGTAGAAAGGCACTCAGAAATCCACAATTCAGCCACTCACACCAATTCACACAGGTATTTGATTAAAGGTTTTTCAAATACTTCTTCACTGAATCTCAAGTCACACTTACCACCGTTCACACTTGCGCACCGGTCACACTCAGCTCGCTCACACTCGCTGAAGCAGAAGATTTAAAGAGAGATTTTTATTTTTTTTTTTTTTCTCCAGCAGCAAATCACCCTGCTGCTCAAATGCACTTCCAAAAAGGAATTGGGATTCAGTAATGTCAGCTGATCCCCAGCTGTGTATCCGGCAAGTTCTCCTGCTCTGTCCACACTCACACAAGTACAGATTTTAAACTTGTTCCAATTAGGCCTCTGCCTCCACTTTGTTTCTACTCTCATCCTTGGGCTCCAACATCGCCAGTTGCTGCTCAGAAGTGTCTTTGGCACGGGTACTCCCTCCTGCCCAGCCTGGTTCCAGCATGCCAGCTGTTTCAGGGCAGTGTCAACGTCACTTTGCCTCCAATACGTTGTCTTGTCGTGTTGCGGTCGGGTTAGCCGAAACTATGTGCCTGCAGTTTAGGTGCTTCCTATGTGGGCTGTGGGATATGGAAATAAAGGCTGTTTCCGTAGTACCAATAGGACAAGCACCCCCTGTAGGACTGTGGGATTCGGTAACTGTGGCCGGCTCACGGCCTTGCAACTTTGGTTTTCATGGGTACCTTCTGATACCCATCCGGGTTCCAGTACCGTCAGCTGGTTCTCGCCAGTGTCTTTGGCACGGGTACTCCCTCCTGCCCAGCCTGGTTCCAGCACGCCAGCTGTTTCCGGGCAGGGTCAACGTCACTTTGCCTCCAATACGTTGTCTTGTCATGTTGTGGTCGGGTTAGCAGACTCTATGGTGCCTGCAGTTTAGGTGCTTCCTATGTGGGCTGCGGGATATGGAAATAAAGGCTGTTTCCGTAGTGCCAATAGGACAAGCACCCCTTGTAGGACTGTGGGATTCGGTAACTTCGGCCGGCTCGCGGCCTTGCAACTTTGGTTTTCATGGGTACCTTCTGATACCCATCTGGGTTCCAGTACCGTCAGCTGGTTCTCAGCAGTGCCTTGGCCTAGCTGCCTCCCATCTCGGTATCCAGACAGTTCCGAGAAACGTCTGCTGTTGCCTTGTAGTGCTTTCTACACAGGTCCTCTGCTTAGTAACCGGTTCCATCAGTTCAGCTGGTCCTCGGTACTGGCATTGGCTTGTTTCCCTTTCTGCTAGCCCCTCCTGGGTTCAGCACAGTACTGTCCCGTTAGTTCACTTGGTTCATGTACCTTGCTACCCATCGGGTTCCAGTATCGTCAGCTGGTTCTCGCAGTGCCTTTGGCCTAGGTGCCTCCTTCTCGGTATCCGAGTTCCAGAAACGTCTGCTGGTCCTTGGTAGTTCTTTCTAGCACAGGTACCTCCTGCTTAGTAACCGGGTTCAGTACAGTCAGCTGGTCCTCGGTACTGCCATTGGCTTTGTTCCTTCTGCTGCCCCTCCGGGTTCCAGCACAGTCAGCTGGTCCTCGTTAGTTCCATTGGCTCTTGTACCTTATGCTACCCATCCGGGTTCCAGTATTCGTCAGCTGGTTCTCGGCAGTGCCTTTGGCCTAGGTGCCTCCTTCTCGGTATCCGAGTTCCAGCAACGTCTGCTGGTCCTTGGTAGTTCTTTCTAGCACAGGTACCTCCTGCTTAGTAACCGGGTTCTAGTACAGTCAGCTGGTCCTCGGTACTGCCATTGGCTTTGTTCCTTCTGCTGCCCCTCCGGGTTCCAGCACAGTCAGCTGGTCCTCGTTAGTTCCATTGGCTCTTGTACCTTATGCTACCCATCCGGGTTCCAGTACCGTCAGCTGGTTCTCGGCAGTGCCTTTGGCCTAGGTGCCTCCATCTCGGTATCTGAGTTCCAGCAACGTCTGCTGGTCCTTGGTAGTGCTTTCTACCACAGGTACCTCCTGCTGAGTAACCGTGTCCCAGTACCGTCAGCTGGTCCTCGGTAGTGCCAATGGTGTTATGTTTCGGTAGCTGAGGAGGACAGGAACAACAGCAGGGCAGCCGAACACCTGAGATGTTGGTAACTGATGGGTTGCAGATTCCTAAACTAACGACACAACTAGAGGTAGCCGTGGAGCGTTCCTACGTTGATCCTAGACGCCTCGTCACAGCCTGAGAGATAACTACACCTAAAGACAGAAAGATGAAAACTATCTGCCCCGGAGCAGATCCCCAAAGAAAATAGGAAGCCCCCAAACATATAATGGCGGTTAGACAAGATGAAAATACAAACATAGGCAAAAAATAGACTGAGCAAACGCTGGAGCCACAAGCTGACTAAATAGGATAGGACAGGAGAGATTACTTTCTGCAACCCAGAAAACCCTACAAAAATCCAACAATTCTTATTACAAAAATACTCAGATCACACGATCTCGCCACCCACTAAATCAGATCTCAGTGTGAAAACCAAGCCGCAGCCGCTGAAAAAACAGGAAAAAGAAAATGAGCAAATAACAGTGGCTGCAGAAAAGCTGTGAGGAGCTCAGGCCCCAGGAGGGGACCTGGCTGACCTCCACAAAAGTGCAGAAAACAATGCAAAAAGCAAGCACAAAAAGAAAAGCAAAAAATATCTTATCTGAAAGCAGGAGATGCAGGCAGGACTCCAGCAAACTTCCAAATGAACCAGGAACCACAATTGAGACAAGAACAATTGATCACCGGCAACCATCATGGGAGGGAACCTCCCTTATATCAGACCAGTCCGTGATTCCAGATTGCCACTCCTCGCTGAAAGGTTCAGTACTGTCTGTAACCACCAGAGGGAGCCTCTGCTCAGAAACCATCTCTAGCACATTCATAACAGCTATGGCCGACACAAAATTACATCCGTTATCACTGACTACCTTGCCTGGCTCAAGATGTAGACTGCCCAGCCATGACTCAGTTTCTCGCTGCAAGTAGTCGGCCAGTACCTCCGCGGTGTGTCTGTTGCCACCCAAAGACATCATCTTCATCTTTAAAACAGCCTGCTGACGCTTACTACTAGCTGTTCGATAGTGGGACTCTCGTGTGCAACACTGCCAGCTGCGGATGGAGTGCTCATGCGACTGCGCTCTGTCGATGAGCTTTTGCTTCTGGAGGAGGAGGGTCGAACGCCTACAGCCAACTGTTGCCTATAACCTGGGCTAAGCAGCACTGTCCCACCGCCGCTGTCCTGTGGACCCTGCATCCACCACATTAACCCAGTGCGCAGTGATGGACACGTAACGGCCCTGGCCATGCCTACTGGCCCATGCATCTGTTGTGAGGTGCACCTTTCCACTCACTGATTGTTTGAGTGCATGGACAATGCGGTCTTTCACATGCAGGTGGAGGGCAGGGATGGCTTTTCTAGAAAAGAAGTGCTGACTGGGTAGGTCATAGAGTGGGACAGCATAGGCCATGAGCTCTCGGAACGCTGCGCATTCAACCAAACAGAAGGGCATCATCTCTAAAGAGATCAGTTTGGCAATGTAGGCGTTCAAAGCCAGTGAGGTTTTGTAGTCCGCCCACACTTGCAAGTGCATGGTGTTTAAATGTCTAAGCATGCAACTGGTATTCAATTTTCAGAGATTTTTCCCTCGGCTAAAGGTCCTTCCGCACTTCTTACAGATAACCTTTGCCTCATCAATAGGATTTTGGTCAAAAAAGTGCCACACTGCAATCTTCCTACTATGGGCTAAATTTTCAGGGCTTGCATGCTGTGCTAATTTGACCATCTGGCCAAGCTGTCCTGCAACTCTTTGTTTTTATAACATGATTTTGGACTGCTATGGGCCTGCCAAATAACCGCAGCTGCGATGTCGATGCCTGCTGCGGATCCTTCTCCTCTTCTGAGCTATTGCCAGCGGTACCCTCTTCCCCCAATGGATGCCAATCCGGGTCAACAACTGGGTCATCCATCACCTCTTCTTCAATTTCATCTGCACCTTTCTCTGTGTGACCATGTAAGTGTTAGAGTATGCGGGAAGGGGCACCTGAGTTTCATCAGGGTCAGATTCTGTCTCAGTAGACTGCGAGGGCAATGCAGTGCTCTGGGTGAATGTACCAGCAGAATTAGATAGCAGTGGCTGTGCATCAGTGCACTCCATATCATACTCATCTTGGACTGGGGAATTCAGGATTTCACTTGATAACCCAGGCATGGTATGTGAAAAGAGCTCCAGGGAGTAATCTGAAGTGTGGCCTGCCGCATCCTTCACTTGTGGTGGGGGTGAAGGACACAAGGAAAGGTATTGTTCCTGACCAGGAGCCTGCACTGACGACTCAGTGCTTGCATTTTTTGAAATTTCAGAAGAGGAGGCGATAGAGCTGGAGGCTGTTTCGGCAATGTAAGCCAAAACCTGTTCCTGATGCTCCGGCTTTAAAAGCGGTTTACCTACTCCCAGAAAAGGCCTTCTGGAGCCTTACGATGACACAGGCTCAACACCTCCTGCTTTAGGTGCTATTGTGCTTTTGGCACTACCAGCAGATGCACCACCACCACTACCATCAGTCCCAGCTGGCCCCCCCGCCCACGTCCGCAGCCTCTTCCACCATACTTCCTCATGTTTGGGAAAATGTAACAAAAATACCAGCAGATATATGGTACTGTATGAGGAGCATACAGCTGTAAACGGTGTAGGGAAAAATTGAAATCTCCGTATATATTTCCGGAGTCACACACAGACGCTCCCTCAGTATGGATTTCACCGTAATACAAAAAGCAGAAAAATGGTACTGTATCTGAAGCGTAAAGCTGTATACGGTGTAGGGAAAAATTGCAATCTCCGTATATATTTCCGGAGTCACACACAGACGCTCACTCAGTATGGATTTGACTGTAATACAAAGAGCAGATATACGATACTGTATCAGAAGCGTACAGTTGTATACGGTGTAGGGGAAAATTGCAATCTCCGTAATATTTCCGGAGTCCCACACAGACGCTCACTCAGTATGGATTTGACCGTAATACAAAGAGCAGATATACGGTACTGTCTCAGAAGCGTACAGCTGTATACGGTGTAGGGGAAAATTTCAATCTCCATATATATTTCTGGAGTCACACACAGATAGTCAGCATGTATTTGTCCGTGATACCAGACGGTACACTGTAGTGTGTGAGTAGAGTACAGCTCTATAAGGTGTGGGAAAAAATGAACGGTCGGTAACTGTGCAGAAAAAAAGAATAAAAGTATTAGTGCTGTGTAAAAGCAGCCTGCACAGCAGTGTACACACAGCAATACAGCTATCAGGCAGCCTAATAACCAGCGCTGCTGCACACAAGAAAATCCTCCCCTGTCACTGCAAACTAACTGTACAGCACAATTGCTATCATCACAAGCACAGAAGAACTTCTCTTTCCAGCCTAACTCTCTCCCTACTGATAAACAGCGTCAGCAACCTCTCCCTACTGTTAATATCGGCAGAAGTAAAATGGAGGTCGGCGGTCAGGGCTTTTATAGACACTATCACGCCCCCCAAAGCAAGCCAATCACTGCAATGCCCTTCTGTAAGTTGGTGGTGGACGCTGCTCATGTCATCTCGTTGCCCACAGTGTACGCCCTTGCTCATTGGCTGAAAAAAAGGCGCCTGCAAGCATTCTGGGAAATTCGACTTTGGCGCTCGTTTTGCCGACCGTATGGCTGACTGCACGCTATGGTCGGGTTTCTGCCAATGAAACCCGACTTTGGCGAAAGTCGGCGACTTTTGAATCTGACCGACCTGTTTCGCTCAACTCTAATAGTAGGTGAGGAGAGCAGTACTTACAAGCTCTTTTCTATTGAGCTTCATCGTGCTGCTCTGAAGCTTGTTGGATAGCTGGACTCAGTCAGTATCCGTGCCCCTGCGCTCCTCAGATGTTGCAAAAGCAAAGCTGCTTCTCTTTACAACAGGCCAGTGAAGCATCCAAGCTGCCGATATTACTGACGTCAATCAGTAATTTAATTCCTTCTGCTACTGGCAAGCAGGAAGTCGGGAGGCAGGGGAGCCATGCGCTCCTGAAGAATGATGATGGAAAAAAATTCCTTTAATGGTGGGAAGTAAAAGTTATAGTTTTTTGTGAACAATCATACACTAAAAAAAGAAAGGTCTGGCTTTGATGGGGCCCATTTTGCTTTTACATCTGCCTTAAAACAACAAAACTTTGTTTGAAAGCAGTGAAATCTCCATCTGTCATTTGGATCTGACAGTCTATAATGAGGTTTTAGCTAATATCTTATTCAGTGCTAATTAAGAATGTGCGGCCGCTGCACCTGCGGAAGTCTGATCTATTTCAGGTTACTTATGAAATCTTTCATTTAAATCTCTGCTGCTTCATCCTCCCTGGGGACCTAATGTAACAAGCGGCGGGTACTGAGGCTAACGGTGTGCATGCACAACGACCAAAGCGACACTATCAATTCACTAAAGACACCATGACTGGATTACACAGGAGACTTACATAAAAGGGAAATGAATACATATATATTAAAAAATAAAAGTGCTGGAAGGCTTAAGGTGCTGCACCAAGGAATTTAACTGTGTATCGCCTCCTTACTGCATTATAGGCTGCATGTAGAAGGTAGGATATGAATGTCACATACCTTGACAGCTTCCATTATATAGGCTGATACTGAGTTATTTTCAGCTGCTCAGATATTAGCAATATATTCCATATTCCAAACACGGGGACGGGAAGAACATACAAGCTCCTTGCAGATCTTGTCTTTAGGTTGATTCGAACCCATGCCCTAGTGATGCATTGTCCAACAAAAATCTAAGCCTGCAAGATAGCTACTTATAATTCCACTACAATGCTATTTTTTAACATTTGCATCACACTTTTTTCTTTAAAGGAATATTGTGTGATATTACGTACAGGTATTTGGTGTTCCTTCATGTCCTTTCCTGTTATGTTTAGGTAGCTGAGGAGGCAGGAGCAAAAAACCGCATAGGCAGCCTAACACCAGACAGGTTGGAAACTAATAGGTTGCAGACCCCTAAACTAACCGCACAACTATAAGTAGCCGTGGGACGTTCCTACGGTGCCCTAGACGCCTCGTTACAGCCGGAGAGATAGCTATCCCTGAAGATGGAAAGAGGAAAGCTAACTGCCCCGGAGTAGACCCCAAAAGAATATTAAGCCCCCAGACATATAATGGCGGTTAGACAAGATGAAAATACGAACACAGACAGAAAATAGATTGAGCAAACGCTGGGGCCCAAAACTGTCTAGATAGGACAGCAAAGGAGAGAATACTGTCTGCAACCCAAAAAACCCTAGGAAAAACTCCAACACTTCTGAATCCAAAAATACTGAGACCACACGGTCTCGACCACCTATATCAGATCTCTGGTGTGGACATGTAGCAACCCAGCAGTAAAATATCACAAGAACTGATCAAATGAACAAATACAAAAAACGAACGAGACCAGCCAAAGCCCCCCAAAGGGGACCCGGCTGAAGACAAAAAGCAATGCAGCCAAAAGCAAGGAATTCAAACCACAGTAAAAAAAACTGAAAGAGACTTATCTGAATGCAAGCAGGAGACAGCAGAAAAGCAAGCTGAATCCCAACTTAGACCAGGAAGAACAATTGATCACCGGCAAGGATCATGGGAGGTCAGCTCACTTATATCAGGCCAGTCATTACCACCTGACAACCACTCGTTAAGTGCAGGTGTACGACTCTTGGTGTTCAACATAGGTTCAATGCCCTCAGCAACCACCAGAGGGAGCTTCAGCTCCCAAGTCATCTCCAATATGTTCACAACACTTTCCACAACACCAACTATGCCCTGTAGAATATGTAAAGGGTTTGCCTGGTGGTTACCTTACCTTCTTTTCCTCAATAATTTTGGTAATCCAAATGAAACGTTGTGAGGTGGACAGGGAAGCGGCAGAGTCAGGAGAAGCCGAGTGAGGATAGGGGTGTTCAGCTGCGGTGAGCTGAGACCTTACGTCACCACTAGGGTACCGCAGACTCCTCCATCGATGGAGATGGAATAACACTCACCCCGCTTGCCTCTGTTGCCCCGCCCGGACCATTCCCCAACTCCTCGTCTGCCGGCTCCACGGTCTCTTCTTCATCCTCAGTAACAGACTTGGGGGAGCACGGGAGTTCTTCTTCTTGCCGCCCGGCAGGCTCAGCGTCCAGGGCTGCTGATTCCTCTTGGGAGAAGGTGACGATTCACAACAGGGTGTTGTCACCTCATCCAGGACAGCAAGCAAACACTTCTCCGCATTGCAACGGGCTCCGGCTTTACAGGCTCGACCTTCACTGGCTCCGTCTTCTGCTGGAAACCTCCACCTCGAGGGAGAGCCAAGTCCCACTGCAGCTCTTCCCAATTCCGGGTGAGACACCTGTCCACACTCTCTTGGCGCCATTGCCACTCTGTTTGTCTGATTCCCCTGCAACTGCACTGGTACATCGTGTCCGTGACTCCGGATGTCAATGTCCTCAGACCACGACACTCAGGGCATACTCCAGGGCCGTTCCCGTTCCAAAGTGAGACTCTCGTTGGTCTCTCCACCCATTTTCCATTAGGTGGAAAAGTTAATATGTCCATCTCAGCATTCTCCTCCTCACAGGGGCGGTCCCGACATGGTTGACAGTTCTCACTTCGCGCCACCGAGACGCGGTCACGCCCACGAAGTGGAGGTTGTCGAAAAGGACAGTCCTTTTTGGCGCGCCAGAATTCTCCATCTTGTCAGACGCCATCTTGGGGTCCGCAGCATCTTCCTCCATCTTTTCTTTAGTCAAGTCCGGTACTTTAGCCACATCCATTTTACGGTACTTTTCAGAACATTCCTTATCTTTAAATACAGGGTAATAGCTTCCAGCTTTGCAGCTTCCATATACTTCATCATCGCTACGGTGTCACTGTCAGATGGGGCAACGAGATCCTGCTGACTACGCCACTTGTAAAGGGTTGGCCGAGTGGTTACCTTACTGGGAAGCAGCTGCATACTTTACTCCTGTTACCTCCATTCTTCTGGGGTGCTTTTCTCCCGAGGCAGAGTATACAGGGCAATCAGAGTCAGAGTCCAGAATCACGTCAAACAGTTCTGCTTTATTTTCCACCGGACACAACACATCCAAGAAACCATAAGCACGTCTTACACGATACCAGCAATACATTTTCCACAACTCCGCTTCTTCTTCTCTGCTACACCAGAATGAACCGCAAAGTATTGACGGGACGAGGAGCCTGGTGAAAACGGCACTTCGATCTCTTCCCCTGGAGACACTTCAATTCAGTATAGAAAGACACATCTACTAGTTGAGTCACACAAACACTAACAATATTTTCGTGATATCACCACCACAAATAAGCGAAAAAAATCTTCACATCATAATCCTAACAATGCAGCGGTCCAGTTGTCCAGTTTGAATTCACTAATACAAAAAATGTACATATCTAAGTAATAAAACATCTTAGATTAATTTTTTGTATGTTTTTTATTATAAAAGTAAAAGAAAAGAAATCAACATAAATCTAGTAACTAGTTTTACATTGCCGTCTTTTACTTTCACAATAAAAAATTAATTAAAAAAAGCTTCCTTAACCAAGGAAATTAGCTAAGGCTATGTGCACACTTTGCAGAAATTTCCTGAGAAAAAACGGACTTTTTCCCAGGAAATCCGGATGCGTTTTTCCCGCGTTTTTACCGCGTTTTTTGAGGATTTTTCGCGTTTTGTTCCTGAACATCATAGGGTCAATAATATAGCGGGAAATCCGCAAATTTTCTGCAAAATTAATGAACATGCTGCGCTTTTTACCGCGCTGCGTTTTATTTTTGCAGAAAAAAATGCACCATGTGCACAAAAATTGCAGAATGCATTCTAATAATAGGATGCTTCATGCATGCGTTTTTTCAGCATTTTTGCAGCGGAAAACCGCCGCAAAAACGCGAAAAAAAGGCGAAAAATCCTGAACATAGCCTAACAGTGTGATGAAAACCTTGAACCCACAGGTGCTTCACAGAATTTTATAACGTTTAGTTGTGAAAATGAAAAAATAAATTTGTCCTGCAAAAATGTTGCTTCAGTCCAAAATGTTTCCTTTTCACAAGGGTAACAAAAGAAAATGGCCATACAATTGTTGTGCAATTTCTCCTCAGTACACTGATACCCCATATGTGGAGGAAAACTACTGTTTGGACGCACAACAGTGCTTGGAAGGGAAGGAGCGCCATTTGACTTTTGGAGTGCAAATTTTGACTGGAATAGATTGCGGATGCCATATCACATTTGAAGTGCCTCTGACATGCCCAAATAGCAGAAATCTCTACAAGTGATCCAGTTTTGAAAACTACACCTCTTGACAAATTCATCTAGGCGTTAGTGAGCATTTTTAACCTTCAGGCAATTCACAGTATTAAATAAAATTGGGCTGAGTAAATGGAAAGTTACAATTTTTTCCACTAAAATGTTGCTTATGGTACAGTACAGTTTTCTAAGCAATTTCTGCAGAGTATGACAATACCCTATATGTGGTTAAAAACTACTTTTGAGGTACAGTGCAAGGCTCAGAAGGGAAGGAGCGACATATTTCTGTTAAGATTTTGCTAGAATGAATTGAGGGTGCCATATCACATTGGCAAAGCCTCTGAAGTACCAGAACAGCAGAACCACTCTATAAGTGACCCCATTTTACAAACTACACCTCTCAATTCATTTATCTAAGGGTGCTGTGACCACAGGTGTGTTACAGAATTTCATAGCATTGGGCAATGAAGAAAAAATAAATACATTTTTTACCACAAAAATTTAGTTTTAGCCCAGATTTTACATTTTTACATGGGGAAATAGGTAAAAATTTGTCACACAAATTTTGGAAATTACACATCTCTGGAAATTTATCTACAGATGTAATTTCCAGTGGATGATGCTCAGTGAAAATTGGAAATCTACCATTGTAATGCACGTACATTGCAGTGCCTAGTACGTTATATTGCCCAGTATGTTGTAGTATCCATACATTATGCCCAGCTCGTGTTTCTGGAGACATGCGTACATGAACTAAGCATCGCTACAGAAATGCCAAACATGTGAAAACTAAATGTGGTTTAGGCACTCTATGAGGCTCAGGAGGTACTGGGGCATTAGGATTTGGAAGTGCAGAATTTCCTTGATTTTTTGGGGGGAGGCAAGGATTCATAGGTAGAGTTGAGCGATACTTTCCGATATCCAAAAGTATCGGAATCGGAATGGTATCGCCGATACCCCAAAAATATCGGCGATACCCGATACCGATACCGGAAATCCAATGTAAGTCTATGGGAACAAAATATCGGAATTAAAAAAAACCCATTCTTGCCTTGTTGGTTAATTGTACATGAAGGAAAACAACAAAGAGTAATGTACAATGTATTGGGGAAGGTTGAGGAGACATTAAAGGCATAGATGTTTAACCCAATCAAATGGAATAGCATAAATATTTTTTTTTTTAAAGATGTTCGGATTGACGAAGAAATTGACAATGTTGTTAACGTTTTTTCTATTTTGGCAAATATGTATATTTCACAACTTCCATGCTCTTCACCTTTTTAACTTTTGACACACTTTCTCCTTCATAATCTTCAGCAGCATCATCTTTTTCATCAAATTATTCTTCATCTTCACCTTCTTTATCTTCTTCTTAAACTTCTTGCTATTCATCTTTTTGTTAACATTACTCATATTCTTCTTATTAAACTATTATTCTTATTCATATTGTACTTCATCTTCTTCATCATATTCTTATTTGTGACAGAGAATCCTGTACTTGTAATCTGTCAAAGTATGAATTTTTCATCCTTCCGTTCTTGCTGTCACAAAAGATTTAAATTACAACAGTATTTGTCCGTGTTCAGTTTAGCCTGCAGCAGCAGGCATTTTCCAGGGGCACCACGAGGAGGAACGGACTCACCCCCATACACTGCTTAGTCTTCTTCTGCTTATAATTTAGAGCATATATTTTGCTCTTCATTTTGGTCTTATACTTCATGTTCTTCTGCTTTTTGATCTTCTGCTTATTGTTCTTAAGTCTCTTGTTCTGTATCTTGTAGTTTGTCTTAACCTTCTTAGTCCTGTTTGGTAATCTTTTATTTCTTCTTTGTGATGGTGTTCAGGCTGGTTGGCTTGATGCTCGTCGTCCTTGTGGTCGTCATCTTCTTCGGGGTGGTCATCAGGGTCGTCGTCTTAATTGTTGGAGATCCAGAGTGATTACCCAAAAAAGCATTGAAAAAATCTTCAATTTGTAAATGTAGCAGAAGGTCAAAGTCAATGCAGTAACGAGGACAGCTGACTGTGCTGGAACCGGAGGGCAGCAGAAGGAAAGACCAATGGCACAACGGGACCAGTGACGTACTGGACACGTATAGCAGGGACCTGTCCCCAAGCACTACCAAGGACCAGCAGCGTTGCTGAACCGGATACGAGATGGAGGCACTAGGCCAAAGCACTGCGAGAACCACTGACGGTACTGGAACCCGGACGGGTAGCAGAGTACAAGAGCCAATGCAAGTACGGACCGTGACGTCGACCGAGCAAGAAAGCTGTGCTATGGACACGTTAGCAGGGACTGTTCAAGATACCAAGGACCAGCAGACGTTGCTGAACTCGATACGGAGGAGCCCCAGGCCAAGCTGCGGGACAGCGACGGTACGGACCACGGAGCAGAAGAAAGAGCAAGCAACGGGACACTACGTGACCGTACAGAAGACGGCAAGCACTACCAGGCACGACGTTCGGACTGACAAAGGACTGCGTACAGCTCTGGAACCCGGGTGAGAACCAGAATTGAGGCACTAGGCCAAACCGACTGCGAGAAGATCCAGCGACGGAACCACGAAGACAAGACCAATGCAAGTACAGACCAGCTACGTGCTGGAACCGGAGGGCTAGCAGTAAAGGAAAAAGACCATATGGCACAACGCAGGAACCACTGACGTAACTGGGAAGCACGTTACTAACATGGAGGTCTGTGCCCAAAAGCACTACCGAAACAGCAGGACGTGCGACTCTGAACCGACGAATGTGTTGCACTGGCAAAGCACTTCGAGAACACTGCGGTATGTACCCGGAGGAGATAGAAATGTGACACAGGATTTTTGCTTCACAGCAGGGACAGCGACAGTTACGAACCCAGTACACAGGTTTGACTGTGCTACAGATCGAGCAACCTGCGTTTGTAGCCGGGATGAGCAACATGTGAGCACAGACTTGCCGTCACCAAGGGGAACAGCTGACTACGAACCCAGTAACACAGAGCAAGTGTTACTGTGCTAACAGCACTTCCGAGCAACAATGCGGTGTGTAGCCCAGATGAGAAAGAACATGGTGGAGCAGAGGACTTTTTGCCGTCACACAGCAGGGGAACAGCTGACATTACTGAACCCCAGTAACACAGAGCAGTGTTACTGTGCTAACAGCACTCGCAACAACTGCGGTGTTGTAGCCCAGGATGAGAAGAAAACATGTGGAGCAGCAGGACTTTTGCGTTCACACAGCAGGGAACAGCTGACATTACTGAACCCCAGTAACACAGGAGCAAGTGTTACTGTGCTAACAGCACTTCCGAGCAACAACTGGCGGTGTTGTAGCCCAGGATGAGAAGAGAACATGGTGGAGGCAGCAGGACTTTTGCCGTCACACAGCAGGGAACAGCTGACATTACTGAACCCCAGTAACACAGGAGCAAGTGTTGACTGTGCTAACAGCACTTCCGAGCAACAACTGGCGGTGTTGTAGCCCAGGATGAGAAGAGAACATGGTGGAGCAGCAGGACTTTTGCCGTTCACACAGCAGGGAACAGCTGACTTACTGAACCCCAGTAACACAGGAGCAAGTGTTCACTGTGCTAACAGCACTTCCGAGCAACAACTGGCGGTGTTGTAGCCCGGATGAGAAGAGAACATGGTGGAGGCAGCAGGACTTTTGCCGTTCACACAGCAGGGGAACAGCTGACATTACTGAACCCAGTAACACAGAGCAAGTGTTACTGTGCTAACGCACTTCCGAGCAACAACTGGCGTGTTTAGCCAGGGATAGAAGAAACATGGTGAGGCAGCAGACTTTTGCCGTTCACACAGCAGGGACAGCTGACATTACTGAACCCATAACACAGGAGCAAGTTTCACTGTGCTAACAGCATCCGAGCAACAACTGCGGTGTTGTAGCCAGGATGAAAGAACATGGTGAGCAGCAGGACTTTTGCCGTTCACACAGCAGGGAACAGCTGACATTACTGAACCCCAGTAACACAGGAGCAAGTGTTCACTGTGCTAACAGCACTTCCGAGCAACAACTGGCGGTGTTGTAGCCCAGGGATGAGAAGAGAACATGGTGGAGGCAGCAGGACTTTTTGCCGTTCACACAGCAGGGGAACAGCTGACATTACTGAACCCCAGTAACACAGGAGCAAGTGTTCACTGTGCTAACAGCACTTCCGAGCAACAACTGGCGGTGTTGTAGCCCAGGATGAGAAGAAACATGGTGGAGGCAGCAGGACTTTTTGCCGTTCACACAGCAGGGAACAGCTGACATTACTGAACCCCAGTAACACAGGAGCAGTGTTACTGTGCTAACAGCACTTCGAGCAACAACTGGCGGTGTTGTAGCCCAGGGATGAGAAGAGAACATGGTGGAGGCAGCAGGACTTTTTGCCGTTCACACAGCAGGGGAACAGCTGACATTACTGAACCCCAGTAACACAGGAGCAAGTGTTCACTGTGCTAACAGCACTTCCGAGCAACAACTGGCGGTGTTGTAGCCCAGGGATGAGAAGAGAACATGGTGGAGGCAGCAGGACTTTTTGCCGTTCACACAGCAGGGGAACAGCTGACATTACTGAACCCCAGTAACACAGGAGCAAGTGTTCACTGTGCTAACAGCACTTCCGAGCAACAACTGGCGGTGTTGTAGCCCAGGGATGAGAAGAGAACATGGTGGAGGCAGCAGGACTTTTGCCGTTCACACAGCAGGGGAACAGCTGACATTACTGAACCCCAGTAACACAGGAGCAAGTGTTCACTGTGCTAACAGCACTTCCGAGCAACAACTGGCGGTGTTGTAGCCCAGGGATGAGAAGAAAACATGGTGGAGGCAGCAGGACTTTTTGCCGTTCACACAGCAGGGGAACAGCTGACATTACTGAACCCCAGTAACACAGGAGCAAGTGTTCACTGTGCTAACAGCACTTCCGAGCAACAACTGGCGGTGTTGTAGCCCAGGGATGAGAAGAGAACATGGTGGAGGCAGCAGGACTTTTTGCCGTTCACACAGCAGGGGAACAGCTGACATTACTGAACCCCAGTAACACAGGAGCAAGTGTTCACTGTGCTAACAGCACTTCCGAGCAACAACTGGCGGTGTTGTAGCCCAGGGATGAGAAGAGAACATGGTGGAGGCAGCAGGACTTTTTGCCGTTCACACAGCAGGGGAACAGCTGACATTACTGAACCCCAGTAACACAGGAGCAAGTGTTCACTGTGCTAACAGCACTTCCGAGCAACAACTGGCGGTGTTGGAGCCCAGGGATGAGAAGAGAACATGGTGGAGGCAGCAGGACTTTTTGCCGTTCACACAGCAGGGGAACAGCTGACATTACTGAACCCCAGTAACACAGGAGCAAGTGTTCACTGTGCTAACAGCACTTCCGAGCAACAACTGGCGGTGTTGTAGCCCAGGGATGAGAAGAGAACATGGTGGAGGCAGCAGGACTTTTTGCCGTTCACACAGCAGGGGAACAGCTGACATTACTGAACGCCAGTAACACAGGAGCAAGTGTTCACTGTGCTAACAGCACTTCCGAGCAACAACTGGCGGTGTTGTAGCCCAGGGATGAGAAGAGAACATGGTGGAGGCAGCAGGACTTTTTGCCGTTCACACAGCAGGGGAACAGCTGACATTACTGAACCCCAGTAACACAGGAGCAAGTGTTCACTGTGCTAACAGCACTTCCGAGCAACAACTGGCGGTGTTGGAGCCCAGGGATGAGAAGAGAACATGGTGGAGGCAGCAGGACTTTTTGCCGTTCACACAGCAGGGGAACAGCTGACATTACTGAACCCCAGTAACACAGGAGCAAGTGTTGACTGTGCTAACAGCACTTCCGAGCAACAACTGGCGGTGTTGGAGCCCAGGGATAAGAAGAGAACATGGTGGAGGCAGCAGGACTTTTTGCCGTTCACACAGCAGGGGAACAGCTGACATTACTGAACCCCAGTAACACAGGAGCAAGTGTTGACTGTGCTAACAGCACTTCCGAGCAACAACTGGCGGTGTTGGAGCCCAGGGTCAAGGAGGATGTTTAAATACTATATCAAGTATTTTCCTTGTTACGTGTCAATTAAAAATGTCTATACTCCAAACAAGAGAAATATAACCTTTTGTACCATAAGATGATGATTTTACTTAAAAAAATATATGTAAATTAATAATTTACAAACATAAACGCATACATTAACATGTTGAAAAGCAATGCAAACCACAATTAAAATAGGTTAAATAATCTGCTATACGGTTTAAAATAAAAGCATACAAGTACATATCAGAATCCATTAATGATGGCTAAGTAACAGTATGTACACCATTTTTATTGTGTAGACAATGAATGGCTGACTTAAAAACATAATCAGCATTACAAGTTATCTTTGACATTCATAAAACTTTACATTTGGTGAATAATATCACTAAAATTTTTTTAAAAATATCTAAAATTTCCATCATGTAATACTGATAATATGTGCCAATCATTTATATTAACAAACAAAAAATGTAAAAAGTGCATAGTGCAGAGTGAAAACAGATATTTATGCCTGACTGTGGACTTGCAAGCATGACAACGGATAGATAAGGTATATATAGATGAGACTGCATAGCCACAGATGGTGAATGGCAATGTAATACTGTACCTCAATAAAGTGTGCGTTACTACTACATCCTTTTTTTTATATAGCTTTATAAAAGGTTACGTGCATGTATGGTTGCGCCTTTGTTTGGACGCACAGACTGGCTTCCTGCTGTGACGCGTTGGGTATTGGAGCGTCTGTACGTCTTATGACGCAGACTAACATTCACGGTGCGCATCGTTCATCATCGCAAGCGTACGACAACACAAAGGCGTTGTCATAACTGCTTTACTCAGTAAACATGCACCTATGATGAAACATACACGCATGTGCCCTATTACATAACAAGCTACAAGAAAAACGAGTGTGAGGTGTGACACAGCTGTTTTGTTAAGGTACAGTATTATATCGACATTGTACAGGTGTCGCTATTCAGTCTGATAAATAGATATCATTCACCTATTCTATCAGTTGTCGTTCTTTCAGCACCACTTACAGGTATATATTTTGCTATTGTGACTATGCACTATTGACTTTACCAAGGTAATGCATGATTTTTGTTAGCGATTATCATGTTTACATGAAGGACCTTTATGATATGGGCTGTTAACTTTCTAATTAAATATGTATTTTTTAAAATGACACAAATATAAGTAATGTTGAAGAGGACTATTCCTACATGCATTGTTTGCACAATATTACAGGTGTACATCACGTCCCTTAATCAACATTGGATTATTATATTTACTTGTATGCTTTTATTTAAAAGGCAAGAACACTGAAGTATAACCTTCGCACTGCAGCAGTTGTCAAAGTTCAACCCACATTATGCACTTCCAACATTGCAGAATTTGAGTCATGATGTGAGTTGGATTTGTCTAAGCTATGGAGTGACAAGGTTGACCATCAGTATCCTATCGCATAAGTAGGCTTTTGTGTTTGCATTTGTTTTCGACATGTGCATATCTGTAATAATATGTCACAATTATTTTGTAACAGATTTGTGACAAAGACTAATCATTTTATGCTTTTAAAGTTGACGTTTCAAATGTTTACAGCTTAGAAATCAGGGTGTAGCCTCATATCTATGTGTAGCACTAGACACTTTGACATGTCATGTTTTTTTCACCATGATTAGGTAGCTAGCAGTAATTTTTGCCAGACACACAGCAGGGGAACAGCAGGCGTTACTGAACCCCACAAACACATCAGCGATTGTTTTCATCTGTGCATCTAACACTTCTGAGCAGCAACTGGCGGTGTTGAAGCCCAGGGTCAAGGAGGGTGTAGGCAGAGGCCTAGTATGAGATGTTTGAAGTTGAAGTTGTAGTTAGCAGCAGTAATTTTTGCCAGACACACAGCAGGGGAACAGCAGGCGTTACTGAACCCACAAACACATCAGCGATTGTTTTCATCTGTGCATCTAACACTTCTGAGCAGCAACTGGTGGTGTTGAAGCCCAGGGTCAAGGAGGGTGTAGGCAGAGGCCTAGTATGAGATGTTTGAAGTTGAAGTTGTAGTTAGCAGCAGTAATTTTTGCCAGACACACAGCAGGGGAACAGCAGGCGTTACTGAACCCCACAAACACATCAGCGATTGTTTTCATCTGTGCATCTAACACTTCTGAGCAGCAACTGGTGGTGTTGAAGCCCAGGGTCAAGGAGGGTGTAGGCAGAGGCCTAGTATGAGATGTTTGAAGTTGAAGTTGTAGTTAGCAGCAGTAATTTTTGCCAGACACACAGCAGGGGAACAGCAGGCGTTACTGAACCCCACAAACACATCAGCGATTGTTTTCATCTGTGCATCTAACACTTCTGAGCAGCAACTGGAGGTGTTGAAGCCCAGGGTCAAGGAGGGTGTAGGCAGAGGCCTAGTATGAGATGTTTGAAGTTGAAGTTGTAGTTAGCAGCAGTAATTTTTGCCAGACACACAGCAGGGGAACAGCAGGCGTTACTGAACCCCACAAACACATCAGCGATTGTTTTCATCTGTGCATCTAACACTTCTGAGCAGCAACTGGCGGTGTTGAAGCCCAGGGTCAAGGAGGGTGTAGGCATAAAATATTAAGTTATTGCCTTGTTACGTGGCCATTGCAAATGTATGTACTTCAAACAAGAATAAATGAAGTTTTACTAGGACAATAAAATGATGAATTTCAATTCCAAGAATAGAAAAATATTTATACTTGAGAGTCCTCTGTGGCTGATACCGTTTAATGGCTAACTGAAAATATGGTAACAAATTCCAAGCTTTCGAGACTACTCAGGTCTCTTCATCAGGCTAAGACTAAAACAAAAAATGAAGAATCACATATTTCTACACACAACAGGACACAGGAATAGGTAAGACAAGTGAGGGAGGGACAAGTGAGGGGAGACCGGCCAAAAAATGAGAACAAGGATGAATTATCAGCGCCACACAATAAGAGAAAAAATAATGGATTTACCTGTGGCAAAACAATTTTGTATGCCCGGTCATAGCATGATGGATATGGAATTACTGGTATTAAAATATAACTTCAAATATGAGAAAGATACAAAGGTTTCAGAATATAAGCTCATCATGACCTTTGACACTGTTAGTGATGGAATGAATAGATCACACAGATTTATGTCATTCATATATCAATTAAGGAATCTGCGTCTCTGCCCTTCCAGGGGCATGAAAACACAAAACCAGACCCCAATCAGAGGGCAATAAAACTTTCTATCCTTATCTAGAAAAATATTTAGACTTGAGAGTCCTCAGTGGTTGATACCTTTTAATGGCTAACTGAAAAGATGGTAACAAATTGCAAGCTTTCGAGACTACGCAGGTCTCTTCATCAGGCAAAGACTAAAACAAAAGCTGAAGAATCACATATTTATACACAAGAGGACACAGGAATAATGCAATAGCTAACACAAGTGACGTGAAGCAGAACTGTCATTATGGCAAAGGGATGAACATAAATATGACTAGTTCATAGATAAGGAGTGAGAGTTTTATTACCCTCTGATTGGGGTCTGGTATTGTGTTGTGATGACCCTAAAAGGTCAGGGAAGCAGATTTTGTTTTAGTCTTTGCCTGATGAAGAGACCTGCGTAGTCTCGAAAGCTTGCAATTTGTTACCATCTTTTCAGTTAGCCATTAAAAGGTATCAACCACTGAGGACTCTCAAGTCTAAATATTTTTCTATCTACTGGCTAACACGGTACGAAGATACACATCTTTCCTATATCCTTATCTAGGAACTGTTACAATATTTATGTTCATCCCTCTGTGATAATGAGAGTTCTGCTACACGTCACTTACTTGTCTTACCTATTTCACTATTCCTGTGTCCTGTTGTGTATAGAAATATGTGATGCTTCATTTTTTGTTTTAGTCTTTGCCTGATGAAGAGACGTGAGTAGCCTCGAAAGCTTGCAATTTGTTACCATCTTTTCAGTTATCCATTAAAAGGTAACAACCACTGCGGACTCTCAAGTCTAAATATTTTTCTATCTACTGGCTAACACGGTACGAAGATACACATGTTTCCTAACTTCAAGAATAAAAATAAAGACACTGCAAATATAAACGCATATATGCACATGCCAACAAGAAATGGAACAACACACCACCCAAAAAATTGGTTACAAAATATAGTGTTGTAAATTTAAGAATAAAAGTCCATTTTTGTATTTATGAATAATGCTTAAGGAACGCTATGTTAAACCATAACATAGTGAAGACAATGGATTTTGTAATAGTCACTCATCATCATCATCATTGCAATTTAGATGTGACAGTCACAGACATTTCAATTATTTAAGTTAATAAAATAGTTACTTTGTACAGCATGTATGACATGTTGTCATGGGTGCATCGCCACGAAGATCGTCGCGATTGCACATTCTGACTTCTCACAGCTGAGCTGCTGTTTCTTTGTGTTTGGTAATGAGAGAGTTAATTTTACCTAGCTCTTTGCTAAGACTAGGTCCAGCCTCGCCCGGCTGCTTTTGATTATGTTCTAATTAGTTTCCTTTATATTCCTGCCAGTCTGGGTGTTAGACGCCGTGAAAGCATTCATGTAGTCTAGCAGACTGGATCGGTTCTGAGAATACTTAAGCTAAGAGCTCCTTAGTTGTTTTTACTCTTACAGCTTATAGTTTTTCTCTGAGACCTTAGGTGTTCCTACTGTGTGTGAGTGTTGTATGTAAGACTTTATTTACTTTATTTCTTGTCTTTCTTGTATGTCTTTCTGTTCATTAACCGTTACCTGTTCATTCCCTTTGGTGGTATTCAGGGTCCTTCTTGGGACTAGAATACAGTTGGCAGGGATTGATAGGAGACAGGGTTTACGCTGGTGGCCTGGACCTCTGTACCTTTAACAGTACCTCCAGGTTGAGGGATTAGTTAGGACCCCAGTTTAGGGTCAGCTTAGACCCCGGTCACCCTCTAGCCGGAGACAGCGTATAACGGATTCCGTTTTGACCCACTGGACATTCTGTCAGGTAAATCTATGTTATCATATATCTATGCGCATGTTATATAGTATGTTGCCCTTTTGATATAGATTACTGACATCACATATATATATCTGCTATACAGCGTGACACATGTCCAGCATGGACTCATCAATGTGATGACACAATAATGTACGATAAAAAATAACCATTTAAAAAAACATAATGCATTGTCACAATTTAAGTGTGTGCCTGCAAGTGTAGGTGAAACAAAGGCTACGGATAGCAAAGGTATATTCTATGTCTGTATCAGACAGTGGACAGCCTCTGATGGGTAATGGCGATGTTATACTGTACGTCAATAAAGTCTGCGGCTGCAATCATGCATTTTTTGCTTGTACAGTGTTGAAGAGGGTAAAAGCATGTCTGGTTGCGCAAGGCTTTATCCGTCAACACTACCTTCCTACTGTCACGCGTAGGGTAGGGTAGCGTGTGTCAATTAGATGACTCTATAAAATGTGACGTTACGCAGCGTTATTGCGCCCTAGGGACGCCAAAAATACGACAGCAGTAATCATTTACTGTCTAATACTCCACCTATGACCAACAAAAAAAGAACGTTCCCTCTTTAACAATCTACAAGACTAACAAGCATAATGGTTGACGCTGACTTTATTGAGGTACAGTATTACATCGACATTGTCCATGAGTAACTATGCACTGTGATACCTATATACCATTATTAATTTATATCTGTTGTGGTTGTTTCAACAGCACTTGCAGGTATAACTACCTATTGTCAGTATGCATGATGCACTTTCTAGATGTAATAATTTATTATTGCACATTATTACCAGGTTTACATGCTGGCCATTTCATATATGGTGTGTGAAGTTACAGTTGGCATCAGTATGTGTATTTTATAATGTCTGTCATAAATAAAACTCGTGATGATGATGATGAGGATTTTATGATTCGTACATCCATTGACTGCATTATCTTACAGGTACAGATAAAGTTCCTTAAAAAGCATTAATTGATAAGTATGAAATGTACTTTTATGCATTAATTTCAAAAAGTGAACACTATGTTTTAGTTTTTGTTACCATTTCTAATAGACATGTGCAGATATGCGCTGTGATGACAAATTATTATTTGTCCATATTTGTCATAAAAATTTATCATTCTAGGCCTGGAAAACTTCACAATTTCATGTTTTAAGCATAACAATCAGGGTGACGGCTCTTCCCTATTTGGAGCATGTTCGACATGGGTTTTTCTGTGCATGTGTAGGGAACAGGAGACTTCTTGCCGGACACACAGCAGGGGAACAGCAGGCGTTACTGAACCCTACTAACACTATAGCTTGTGTATTGGTCTGTGGACACGACACTTCTGAGCAGCAACTGGCAGTGTTGTAGCCCAGGGAGTAGAGTTCAGGTGGTAGAAAGATGAACATAACAGGAGACATGGATAACGTTGCGAACCAGTTATTTAATCTGAAAACGGACAGACAAATTCTGGCGAGATCCATGCCTTGTTCATTTTCAGAAAAGTAAGCCGGTCTACATTATCGGAGGATAGTCGCATGCGACGGTCTGTTAGTACACCACCTGCAGCACTAAAGACACGCTCCGATAATACACTGGCAGCAGGGCAAGCCAGCACCTCCAATGCATACTGGCTAAGCTCTGGCCATGTATCCAGCTTAGAGACCCAAAACTTGAATGGGGAAGAGCCATCTGGGAGTACACTGAGAGGGAAAGACATGTAGTCTGTCACCATCTTACGGAAACGTTGCCTCCTGCTGACTGGAGCCGTCTCGGATGGTGTAGACATTTGTGGCGCTGCCACAAAACTTCACCACATTTGGAACATACTGGTCTTGCCTTTTGAAGAGGCGCTGCTTGTGCTCCCTCTTGTTGCAGAGCTGTCTCCACTGCCTCGACGCACAGAGCTGCTTTGTAAAGCAGTAGCAGCAGCAGCAGTGCTCTCGGCTGGAATGGAGAACATTATGGATTGCACCAGTGTGTCTTGGTACTCCCGCATTTGACGCTCCCGGTTCAACGGTGTGATGAGGCTTTGTAAGTTGTCCCGGTAGCGAGGGTCTAGGAGGGTGTAAACCCAATAATCAGACGTGGTGAGAATGTGGGCGATGCGGCGGTCGTTTCTCAGGCACTGCAGCATGAAATCAACCATGTGCTGCAGACTCCCAACTGGCCAAGAAACGCTGTACCCTGCAAGAGGCATAATCTCTGCCTGCTCTGCATCACCCCACCCTCGCTCTACATACTGACTAGA
>JARQOD010000003.1:141500076-141638443 GCA_033576555.1 Oophaga sylvatica
GGGCACAGGGAAGCATCGCGCAGGGAGGGGGCTCCCTGCGCGCCCCCCTGAGATCTTCAGACCAGAGCGATGTGATCGCGCTGTTCTGAGGGCTTCCTCCCTCCCAGGACCCGGATACAAGATGGCGCCGGGGTCCTGGAGGGAGGCGGCTTCCTCAGTGCCTGCTGAGAGCAGGCACTGAGAAGCCTGCTGCACTGCCTGAGCAATCGCTGGTCTGACAGAGTGCTGTGCACACTGTCACACCAGCGATCTGATAAAATACAGTGATGTCCCACCCTGGGACAAAGTAAAAAAGTTAAAAAATAAAAATAAACATGTTTTAAAAAAAAATCCAAAATAAATAAAAAAAAAAAAAATATTCCCCAATAAATTCATTTCTTCCTGTAAATAAAAAAAAACAAAACAATAAAAGTACACATATTTGGTATTGCCGCGTCCGTAACGACCCCCCCTGTAAAACTGTCCCACTAGTTAACGCCCTTTAGTGAACCCCTTTAAAAAAAAAAAAACAAAGCAAAAAATCAATGCTTTTTCATCATACCGCCGAACAAAAAGTGGAATAACACGCGATCAAAAAGACCGATATAAATAACATGGTACCGCTGAAAACGTCATCTTGTCCCGCAAAAAATGAGCCACGATACAGCATCATCAGCGAAAAAATAAAAAAGTTATAGCTCGCAGAATAAAGTGATGCAAAAATAATTATTTTTTTATATTAAATTGTTTTTATTCTATAAAAGCGCCAAAACATAAAAAAAATTATATAAATGAGGTATCGCCATAATCGTACTGACCCGAAGAATAAAACTGCTTTATCAATTTTACCACACGCGGAACAATAAAATTGCCTCCCCCAAAAGAAATTCATGAATTGCTGATTTTTGTTCATTCCAACCTCCCAAAAATCGAAATAAAAAGCGATCAAAAAATGTCACGTGCTCAAAAATGGTACCAATAAAAACGTCAACTCGTACTGCAAAAAATAAGACCTCACATGACTCTGTGGGCTAAAATATGCAAAAATTATAGCTCTCAAAATGTGGCGATGCAAAAAACTATTTTTGCAATAAAAAGCGTCTTTTAGCGTGACAGCTGCCAATCACAAAAACCCGCTATAAATAGTAAATCAAACCCCCCTTTATCACCCCCTTAGTTAGGGAAAAGTAATAAAATAAAAAAATGTATTTATTTCCATTTTCCAATTAGGGTTAGGGTTAGGGTTGCGGCTAAAGTTAGGGTTAGGGTTGGCGCTAAAGTTAGGATTAGGGTTAGGGTTGGGATTAGGGGTGTGTTAGGGTTAGGTTTGTGGTTAGGGTTGGGACTAGGGTTAGGGGTGTGTTGGGGTTAGGGTTGGAGTTAGAATTGGGGGGTTTCCGCTGTTTAGGCACATCAGGGGCTCTCCAAATGTGACATGGCGTCTGATCTCAATTCCAGCCAATTCTGCGTTGAAAAAGTCAAACGGTGCTCCTTCACTTCTGAGCTCTGCCATGCGTCCAAACAGTAGTTTGTCCCCACATATGGGGTATCAGCGTACTCTGGACCCCAAGAGTTATTGTGCAATTTGTCCTATTTCTTCTGTTACCCTTGGGAAAATAAAAACTGGGGGCGAAAATATCATTTTTGTACAAAAAAAAATATTTTTTTGTTTTTACGGCTGTACATTATAAACTTCTGTGAAGCACGTGGGGCTTCAAAGCGCTCACCACACATCTAGATAAGTTCCTTGTGGGGTCTATTTTCCAAAATGGGGTCACTTGTTGGGTATTTCCACTGTTTAGGCGCATCAGGGGCTCTCCAAATGCGACATGACACCCCCAGACCATTCCATCAAAGTCTGCAATCCAAAAACGTCACTACTTCCCTTCCGAGCCCCAACGTGTACCCATACAGTAGTTTTCTCCCACATATTGGGTATCAGCGTACTCAGGACAAATTGGACAACAACTTTTGGGGTCCAATTTCTCCTGTTACCCTGTAAAAAATAAAATATTGGGGCGAAAAAATCATTTTTGCAAAAAAAAAAAAGGATTTTTTATTTTTACGGCTGTGCGTTATAAACTTCTGTGAAGCACTTCGGGGTTCAAAGTGCTCACCACACATCTAGATAAGTTCCTTGTGGGGTCTATTTTCCAAAATGGGGTCACTTGTGGGGGGTTCCACTGTTTAGGCGCATCAGGGGCTCTCCAAATGCGACATGACGCCCCCAGACCATTCCATCAAAGTCTGCAATCCAAAACGTCACTACTTCCCTTCCGAGCCCTGACGTGCGCCAATACAGTAGTTTTCTCCTACATATTGGGTATCAGTGTACTCAGGACAAATTGGACAACAACTTTTGGGGTCCAATTTCTCCTGTTACCCTTGTGAAAATAAAATATTGGGGGCGAAAAAATCATTTTTGTAAAAAAAAAAAAGATTTTTTATTTTTACGGCTGTACGTTATAAACTTCTGTGAAGCACTTCGGGGTTCAAAGTGCTCACCACACATCTAGATAAGTTCCTTGTGGGGTCTATTTGCCAAAATGGGGTCACTTGTGGGGGGTTTCCACTGTTTAGGTGCATCAGGGGCTCTCCAAATGTGACATGATGCCCCCAGACCATTCCATCAAAGTCTGCAATCCAAAACGTCACTACTTCCCTTCCGAGCCCCGACGTGTGCCCATACAGTAGTTTTCGCCCACATATTGGTATCAGCGTACTCAGGACAAATTGGAAAAAACTTTTGGGTTCCAATTTCTTCTGTTACCCTTGTGAAAAAAAATATTGGGGGCGAAAAAATCATTTTTGTAAAAAAAAAAGATTTTTTATTTTACGGCTGTACGTTATAAACTTTAGTGAAACACCTGGGGGTTCAAAGTTCTCACCACACATCTAGATAAGTTCCTTGAGGGGTCTAGTTTCCAAAATGGTGTCATTTATGGGGGTTTCCACTGTTTAGGCAGATCAGGAGCTCTCCAAACACGACATGGCGTCCAGCCAATTCTGGGTTGAAAAAGTCAGACGGTGCTCCTTCCCTTCCAAACTCTGCCATGCACCCAAACAGTGGTTTAACCCCACATATGGGGTATCAGCGCACTCAGGACAAATTGCACAATATCTTTTGGAGTCTTGTTACCCTTGGAAAAATAAAAATTGGGGTGAAAAGATCATTTTTGTGGAAAAAATATGATTTTTAAATTTTACAGCTCTACGTTATAAACTTGTGTGAAGCACTTGGGGGTTCAAATTGCTCACCAAAGATCTAGATAAGTTCCTTAGGGGGTCTAGTTTCCCAAATGGGGTCATTTGTGGGGGGTTTCCACTGTTTAGGCACATCAGGGGCTCTCCAAATGCAACATGGCATCCAATCTCAGTTCCAGCCAATTTTGGTTGGAAAAAGTCAAATGGTGCTCCTTCCATTCCGAGCTCTGCCGTGCGCCCAAACAGTGGTTCCCCCCCACATATGGGGTATCAGCATACTCAGGACAAATTGTACAACAACTTATGTGGTCCAATTTCTCCTGTTACCCTTGGGACAATAAAAAATTAGTGACTAAAAGATAATTTTTGTGGGAAAAAAATAGGATTTTTTATTTTCATGCCCGGGCATTATAAACTTGTGTGAAGCACTTGGGGGTTCAAAGTGCTCACCAAAGATCTAGATAAGTTCCTTAGGGGGTCTAGTTTCCAAAATGGGGTCACTTGTGGGGGGTTTCCACTGTTTAGGCTCATCTGGGGCACTGCAAACGGAACATGACCCCCATCAATGTCTGCATTCCAAAACGTTACTACTTCCTTTCCAAGCCCTGCCGTGCGCCCAAACAGTTTCCCCCCCCAATATGGGGTATCAGCGTACTCAGGACAAATTGGACAACAACTTTTGGGGTCCAATTTCATTGGGAAAATTCAAAAATTTGGGACTAAAAAATCATTTTTGTGGAAAATAGTTTTTTTTTTTTTCACACCCAGGCATTATAAACTTTTGTGAAACACTTGGGGGTTCAAAGTGCTCACAACAGGTCTAAATAAGTACCTTAGGGGGTCTAGTTTCCAAAATGGTGTCACTTGTGGGGGTTTCCACTGTTTAGGCGCATCAGAGGTTCTCCAAACGCGACATGGCATCCAATCTAAATTCCAGCCAATTTTAGTTTGAAAAAGTCAAACGGCGCTCCTTCCCTTACGAGCTCTGCCGTGTGCCCAAACAGTGGTTTTCCCCCACATATTGGGTATTGGCGTACTGAGGAGAAATTGCATAACAACCTTATCTGTCCATTTTCTCCTTTTACCCTTGTGAAAATAAAAAAAAAAGTTTGTAAAAGATCATTTTTGTGGCTAAAAAGTTAAATATTCATTTTTTCCTTCCACGTTGCTTTAGTTCCTGTGAAGCACCTGAAGGGTTAATAAACTTCTTGAATGTGGTTTTGAGTACCTTGAGGGGTGCAGTTTTTAGAATGGTGTCACTTTTGGGTATTTTCTGCCATATAGACCCCTCAAAGTGACTTCAAATATGAAGTGGTCCCTAAAAAAAATGGCTTTGTAAATTTTGTTGTAAAAATGAGAAATCGCTGGTCAACTTTTAACCCTTATAACTTCCTAACAAAAAAAAATTTTGGTTCCAAAATTGTGCTGATGTAAAGTAGACATGTGGAAAATGTTATTTCTTAACTATTTTGTGTGATATATTTCTCTGTTTTAAGGGAATAAAAATTCAAAGTTTGAAAATTGCAAAATTTTAAAAATATTCGCCATATTGTTTTTTTTCAAAAATAAACGCAAGTTATATCGAAGAAATTTTACTTCTAACGTGAAGTACAATATGTCATGAGAAAACAATCTCAGAATCGCGAATATCCGTTGAAGCGTTCCAGAGTTATAACCTCATAAAGAGACAGTGGTCAGAATTGTAAAAATTGGCCCGGTCATTAACGTGCAAACCACCCTTGGGGGTGAAGGGGTTAATTCTTATTTTTACACATTGTCCCACTATGAGACACTCATTTTCTGCAGGCTGATCACTTATATAACATGCAGATCTGCATGCTATAGAAGCTGTCAGTGCTGCAGCTTCTATTACACTGACCTGCGCATGACAGGAAGTCCCTCAGGTCTGGAGACCCGGATGTCGTCATGACTGGGTCTCCGATCCGAAAGCAGAGGGGCTGTCAGCCTCTCTGACCTTTCCTGGTGCCTGCGCACTGCAGTACTTTGCTCTGCTCTCAACAGGGCAGATCAGTACTCCTGCACAGGAGCCGCAACACGAAGCAAGGAGGATGACGACATAAAATCAAGGTGTGAGGCGCCGGACCCGGACCTGCGACACCCATCAGACCGGACCGCCCCCGGGTGAGTATAATAAAACTTGTCTTTCTTATCTTTCAGGTTAGATTGGGGGCTTATCTACAACATTATAGAATGCTGTAGATAAGCCCCAAAAGGCCGTGGCCGCAGCTTATTGCGGAAAAATGAGGTGACAGGTTCCCTTTAAGCATAGCAAAGATACACTGATATCCTGTCATGTCCACCTAAAACATGGAGGAAATGAAAAACACATGTAAAGTCAGCTCACTTGTATTCTGTCATGGTTTGCTGGGTTCTTGGATCGGGTGATCGCGGGGTTGACTTGGTTGGCCTCTTTCTGGGTCCTGGGGGCTTTTTGTGGCCTCGCTGTGGGGCCAGCCTTTGTCGTTTATACTCTGACCTTTGGCTGAGTGTGTCTGACCCTGTGCTTGTGCCAGTGCTTTGTGCCTGTGCTACATTTTATGCTTGCTTGGTTCTGATTTGGCTGTGTCCCTGTTACGTGTTTTGCCTGTCCCTTTTGTACTGCGTTGCTCTGTCTGTGTATGACCCCTTGGCTGTGTTCTGGTTATTCTCTGCCTGCTCCTTTTGTACTTCGTCGCCCTCTATGTGTATGACCTGGCTATCCTGACCATCCATTCTGTCTATGCCCCTTGGTAACTTTATTTCGTAGTTACCCTTCTAGGAGTTTTCCTTTACCTCCTAGATCTCTGGAGCTTAGGCCACGCCCCTAGGTAGTCACGTGCCTGCAGGTCCTTCGGCCTGAAACATTCTCTACCTGATACTGCTGCCTCTGAGAGACGTGTGCTGGCTCCGCCCCTTGGCAGTCACATGGTGTGGAAGGTCCTGTGTCCTGAGAGGCACACATCTTCTCTGCTGCGGTTCTACTAAACAGGTATCTTTGGGCACAGTTTGTTCACTCAAGACACACGCTCTGGCTCAGTGAGCAAGTGCAGTGCGGTGTGCCTGACATTATAAACGACCATTACATTTTTTTTTTTCTGAGGGGGAGATTTAGGAGTGTTATCCCCATGGATCCCATGCAGGTGTTAGCAGGTCAGGTGAAACATCTGACGCAAAGGTTCCAGGAGTTGAATGTTGAGCAGCGCATGATGGCTCAGACCCAGCAGCAGCTGGTAGATACCGTACAGGGGGCTGTCGCTGCGGGGTCTCTGGGTACAGGTGGTAAGGATGTGTCATTGGTGTCTCCTGAATCTCCAGTTAAACTGCCCGACTACTTCCCAGGGGATAAAAATGAGTTCAGAGCCTTCAGGGAGGGGTGTAAACTTTTTTTCTCCCTGAGGCCTCGCTCTTCTGGGGATGAGTTCCAGAGGGTAGGGGTCATTATTTCCCTACTTCGGGGGGCCCCACAAGCCTGGGCTTTTTCTCTCTCTCCTTCTGCTCCTGAGAGAATGACTGTTGATACGTTTTTTCATGCCCTGGCCGCATCTATGATGAGCCTGACAGGGTCCGTATGGCTGAGGACATGGTTATGAGTGTTCATCAGGGTAAACATTCAGCCGAGTGGTTCTGTTCGGAGTTCCGACGTTGGGCAGCGGAGGTCTCCTGGAGTGATGCCGCCCTTCGAGGGCTATTCCGCAGAGGCCTGTCTGAAAGTCTCCAGGACGCCCTGGCCCTTCATCCTCCACCTGATAATTTGGAGGACGCCATAACCCAGGCCGTACGAATGGACCGCAGGCTACGCGCCAGGGGTATCATGCAATGTGAAACCTCACTGTTTGCTGGCAGCAAAGAGACTGGAGCCACTACTGAGGTCATGGACATTGGCACCACCTCGCTAAAAGAGAAGGAGAGAAGACATCGCCGGGAGAAACAACTCTGTTTCTATTGTGGAGAGTCCGGACATTGGAGAAAAGATTGCCTCACCTGTCCATCATCTAAGACGGCGGAAAACTACTAGGTCTGGGTAGCGGTCGAGGAGGCTGCCCAGACCTTCAGGTACTATTTTCCTCATGTTCTAAAGTCGTGTTAAAGGTGGAACTGTTGGTAGACAACTATAGTTTTTTCTCGACAGCATTGGTGGACAGTGGTTCATCTCTCAATCTGATCAGTTCCTGTGTCGTCTCCCAACATAAGATAGGGACAGTCAGGCTGGAGACACCCCTTAAAATTATTGCTATCGACTCTTCCCCTCTTACCCGAACAGGGATTCTTTATGTTTCCAAAAGGTTTTCTTTGCAGGTCGGTTCTTCCCACAAGGAAGACATGGAATGTTTTGTCATGGACAAATTGCCCACAGGGCTAGTGCTGGGTATGCCATGGCTTCAACGCCACAACCCGGTGATTGACTGGGAATCAGGGGAGATTATTAAATGGGGATCTCAATGTGTCGACTGTTTGCCATAAACCTGTTTATTGTATGAAACTTGCAAAACCTGTCTCAGTGTCTTCTGTTGGTCTGGAGGGTATTCCGGAGTACCTGAAAGACTTTGAGGACGTGTTCTCTGAAAGTGAGGCTGAGGCTCTGCCCCTGCATAGATCATTTGACTGTGCTATTGATCTTGTCCCGGGAGCCAAATTGCCCAAGGCCCGCCTGTTTAATTTGTCAGGCCCGGAGCGCCTGGCTATGAAGCAATACATCGCTGAAAGTCTTCGCAAAGGGAATATAAGGCCCTCAGTGTCCCAGTAGCTGCGGGTTCTTCTTTGTTAAAAAGAAGGATGGCGGTCTACGTCCCTGCCTCGACTTTCGAGAACTTAATAAAATCACAGTCAGGAATACATACCCCCTGCCTCTGATTCCTGATCTCTGTAACCAGCTCTCTGGGGCCAAGTGGTTTTCAAAATTGGACCTCAGGGGGCTTATAATTTGATAAGAGTACGGGAAGGGGATGAGTGGAAAACTGCTTTTCTTACTACTGAGGGTTATTTGAGAATCTCGTCATGCCTTTTGGTCTCACCAATGCTCCAGCTGTGTTTCAAAATTTCATTAAT
The DNA here is from genome assembly GCA_033576555.1 of Oophaga sylvatica. Classification (NCBI taxonomy): domain Eukaryota; kingdom Metazoa; phylum Chordata; class Amphibia; order Anura; family Dendrobatidae; genus Oophaga; species Oophaga sylvatica. The sequence goes on from JARQOD010000003.1 coordinate 141,508,306, forward strand.
GTAGTTTTTTCGGACCTCATTGGCCGTTTTGTTGTGATCTATTTGGATGATATACTGATATATTCCTCTGACAGACATTCACATTTATCACATGTTAAAACTGTGTTTCAAAGACTCAGGGAAAATCATTTATTTGTTAAGCTGGAGAAATGTTCTTTCTTTGTTCAGGAGCTATCATTTTTGGGTCTTATAATCTCTCCACAGGGGTTTCGTATGGATCCCAAGAAGGTGCAAGCCATTATGGAGTGGGTCCAGCCTCGGGACCTTAGAGGACTCCAGCGCTTCTTGGGATTCGCGAATTACTATCGCAGGTTTATCAAGGGTTTTTCTCAGATTGTGAAACCCCTCACGGATCTCACACGTAAAGGGGCAGATGTTAGGAACTGGTCCCCGTCGGCCAAACAATCTTTTTTAACTTTGAAAAATTGTTTCACATCCGCTCCTGTTCTGGTTCAACCTGACTCAGCCAAGCCGTTTGTGGTTGAAGTTGATGCTTCGGAGGTTGGGGTGGGGGCAGTGTTGTCACAGGGACCTACTTCTCTGACTAACCTCAAACCTTGTGCCTATTTCTCGAAAAAATTTTCTCAGGCTGAGAGAAATTATGACGTTGGTAATAGAGAACTCTTAGCAATCAAATTGGCGTTCGAGGAATGGAGGCATTTTTTGGAGGGGGCGGCTCACCCCATCACAGTCATCACCGACCACAAAAACCTAGAGTATATCAAATCTGCTAAAAGACTGACTCCTAGGCAAGCCCGTTGGTCACTTTTTTTTTCCAGATTTCAATTTTCTATAACTTTTCGCCCAGGGTCTAAAAACGTGAAAGCTGATGCTTTATCACGTAGTTTTGAGCCGCTTTCCGCCCCTGACCCGCCGTCCCCCATTCTTCAACCCAATGTCGTTATAGCTGAAGTGTCGTCGGAATTGGAGCGGGAGATTGTGGGGGCTCAATCTTTAGCTCCAAGGTCCAAACCCGAAAACAAATTGTTTGTTCCTCAGCAGTTACGCACCAGGCTCCTGCGGGAGTTCCATGATTCAAAACTGAGTGCTCACCCAGGCATTTCTGCCACACGAGAGGCAGTGGCTAGAGTTTTTTGGTGGCCTTTGATGGCTTCAGATATTAAGAAGCATCTCGCTGCGTGTGGGGTATGCGCTCGTTCTAAGAGCTCTCATTGCCGGCCGGCCGGGGAATTGGTGCCTTTGCCAATTCCAGGAAGGCCATGGACCCACTTGTCCATGGACTTCATTACCAACCTTCCTTCTTCTCGGGGTAACACGGTTATCTGGGTAGTTGTTGACAGGTTTTCTAAGTTAGCGCATTTTGTACCTATGGCAAGTCTACCTTCTGCAGAGACTCTCGCTAAGCATTTCCTCGCACAGATTGTGCGGTTACATGGGGTACCTATGAATATTGTATCTGACAGAGGGGCACAATTTGTGGCCAAGTTTTGGCGGGCTTTTTGCAAAAGGTTGGGGATATCTTTGTCCTTTTCCTCAGGCTACCACCCAGAGAGTAACGGGCAGACGGAGCGCACCAACCAGTCGCTTGAACAAATTCTTCGATGTTTGGTTTCTACTCTGCAAAGCAACTGGTGTGATGCCCTACCGTTAGCGGAGTTCGCCTTCAACAACCGTACCAATCAATCTACCGGTAGGTCACCGTTTTTTATTAATTATGGTTTGAACCCTCATTTTGGTGAATTCTCACGTTTAGATTCGGGCTGTCCAGGAGCTGAGGACTGTGTTAACCGAATCAGGGATCTGTGGTCAAAAGTTCAGTTGAATATGTTCAGGGCTCAGGAGACCTATAAGCGTTTTGCAGATAAAAAAAGGAACCCTGCTCAGGTGTTGCAGTGTGGGGACAAGGTGTGGCTCTCCACGCGAAACATAAGTCTTCGTCTACCCTCCGCCAAACTGGGGCCCAAGTTCATAGGTCCCTATGAGATCATTGAGGTAATTAACCCTGTGGTGTATCGTCTTCGCCTCCCCCCCGCTTTGAAACTCCATAACGTATTCCACAGATCCTTGCTAAAACCCTTGGGATCGGTAGTAGAAGAACAGCTGCTGTTCCCGTCCCAGTCTTGAGTTGATGGGCAGATGGAATTTGGGCAACATATTAGTCTAGTATGTCGAGGGTAGGTCCAGAGGGGTCTTGAGATTCAGTACTGTACCACTGGGCAGCGTTGGACGTCCTACCGTTGGTCGGCCTGCCTGGTCGGACAGCCTGAGGAAACTGGGTAACTGACGCCGTGGTTGAATAGGTTGAACTGCTTCTGGGTCCTGGGGGCAGACCCGTATGGGGCCGCCTTTGACTGTAGACTGGCTGGTTTCTGACCTGGGTGCTGTCTTTGTGCCGTCACATGTTGAGCTTGCTTGTCTGATTTGGCTGTGTCCCTGTTACGTGTTTTGCCTGTCTAATTTTATGTTGCTTGTCTGGATATGGCTGTGTTCTGCGTTATTCCCAAAACCCTAAACACCAATATAATCAAAATACTAGTCACCGACTCTCCTAAATTCGGTAAAAAAACAAGCCACTGAAAATGCAAAGCAAAGACAACAGTGGGGACTAAATGAGAGGCAAAGCCCGGAGGGGACAGAAGCCCCGAGTGCAGGACAAATGCAAAATGCAAAACAAAAAAGAAATTGTTTATTGTGAGAGATGAAGACCACAGCGCTCAGGGAATGGAAGAAGGTTCAGACAACAATTGATCACGGAACCTAGAAAATGATCTTATAAGACAATCGTACACTATTCCACCACTGTACCGCTTTACCAAGGGAGCTTGTAATCATCTCAACCCATTCAAACAGGGATAGGTTCGGGTTTTGGATGTGCGGGTGCTGGTGACCTCTTTGGTCTGGGGTTTTGGCCCGCTGTGGGGCAGCTTGTGTTGTACCGACTTTGTGGTGCCGCTTGTGCGTGCTTTGTGCGTGATTTTATTTGTGGTTTGTTTGCTGTGTCTGTAGGTTGCTGCTTTGTACTTGTTTTGTCTTGTTGCTCTGTCCTTGCCTGGCTGTGTTCTGGTTATCTTCCTGCCTGCTCCTTTTGTACTTCGTCGCCCTCTATGTGTATGACCTGGCTATCCTGACTATCCATTCTGTCTATGCCCCTTGGTAACTTCATTTCGTAGTTACCCTTCTAGGAGTTTTCCTTTACCTCCTAGATCTCTGGAGATTAGGCCACGCCCCTAGGTAGTCACGTGCCTGCAGGTCCTTCGGCCTGAAACATTCTCTACCTGATACTGCTGCCTCTGAGAGATGTGTGCTGGCTCCGCCCCTTGGCAGTCACATGGTGCGGAAGGTCCTGTGTCCTCAGAAGCACACATCTTCTCTGCTGCGGTTCTACTATACAGGTATCGTTGTGCACAGTTTGTTCACTTAGGACACACGCACTGGCTCAGTGAGCAAGTGCAGTGCGGTGTGCCTGACATATTCTTATTCATGAAAGTCAGCCATGGTCTGCGCTCAGAACACTTGGAGCTCAACAAGATAGATATTTAGGAATTATGAAATTTAGCAGTAGCCTTAATAAAATGCATTTTCTTTATTGTAAATCAATAAAAAAAACTTGGAAAATCCATGCAAAAGTTAAAAATCGCAAACATGTTTAAGAGCTATGTGCTTAATCATTGCATGACAAATGATAAGTACATTTTCCTTTTGTGCTATTAAGATGGTTCCATCATCCATTAGGCAAGGTGACTGGGATAGGAAAATTATTCGCTGAGAAACAAGATGGATTTACTGGTTGAATTCAATTAGTCCCAAGGAAATTAATGAACAACTTAAATTCACAAGTTTTAGCTACAGTAACTTGGTCAGACCAAACTCTTTTGACTCTATTTACATTATTTTTTCGATTTGATCTTAATAGCATGGACCCAGATATGTATATGCATTTTTAGACCACTATAAGCTTTACTTATACACTGTGTGCAGAATTATTAGACAAGTGAGTATTTTGACCATATCACAATTTTTACTCATATTTTCCAACTCCTCGCTGTCTAAAGTTGAATTCTTATTGGATGAAGCAGATCAGGTAATGTGTATTTGTGTAATGAGGGATGGTTAGGCCTAAGGATTAAACATTCTTTATGAAGATGTGAAGAATTATTAGGCAGTTTCCAAAATGAGCCAAAATACTGTAGAGATTCAATAGATTCTGAAACATCATAAATTGTTAAGTCTTACAGCAGGATGCAGCACTTTTGAAATTGCTAAGATATTGGGAAGTGATCACAGAACAATCAAAAGTTTTTTTGCCAATATTCAACAGCATCTCAAAAAATAGTCTTTACATACAAAGAGGCACATTAACTTCCAAAGGTTTGAGAAGGATCAAACATGAAACAACCAAGAGCCCATTATCCTACAGTGCTGTCATATTCCAGAACTGCAGCCTCCCTGTAGTGACCAGAAGTACAAGGTGCTCTGTGCCCAGAGACCTGGTCAAGGTAAGGATGGCTGAAACCTGACCATGACTGAAGAAGAAGAAGACCCTTTATAAAGGGTGTAGAAATCCTTACACCACACCCTCTCTCATGACTAGGGGATTGGAAATGGCTCCAGCTGTATAAATCAAGACAACACGCTGAGTGACTAAGGAAATATATGGTCACAAGCAGCCTTTATTACATATTAATGGCATAATTATTTGAAAACCAATAACACTGTCAATTGAGGAGGTCGTGAATGGCCCCAACTGGCAGCACCCGGTTTTAAATCCCCAGTCACATCACACCGACTCTGTGTGCTATCTAACATTTTAATTAGTTAGTCGGGAACCAAAACACACAACATATAGTTGAAGTAAACATACCTCCAATAGGACTCCATACCTGTCCTCCTCATCACTAGCTTCCGTTACATGAATCAAAACAAAAAAGGACCCTCATTCCTTTAATCAGGTGTTAAAAACATAAGGGTGGATAGGCAGTTAACAGGTCCTGTGATCCACCGTAATATAAGTTTCTTCTGTTCCTCCCATCTGTTAAATGGGGTTCCTAAACCCTAACCTCCATCCAGAACCTTCTATCACATCAGGGCATTACAAAACCTCCATATGACCCCGATTTCCCTAAAGCTCTTCTCCCAGCCCTCATCTTTCCGCTACAACTGTCCCCAACTTAAAAATGAACTCAATTTTCTACCCCTAAAAACACAGCCATGTCCAGGACATACACTTAAGCTGCTCCCTCTCTTTACACAAATACACATCACCTGATCTGCTTCATCCAATAAGCATTCAAGTTTATGCAGCTTGGAGTTGGAAAATATGCATAAAAATAATATGGTCAAAATACCCACCTAATAATTTTGCACACAGTGAAGATGTTGGTTTATTATTAAGTCATTATTTTGGAAGTGAGTATCCTCTGTAACTACAACATAACTCCCACACTATCCCTTTCCTCTTTTTCTGCCTTCATGTTTTCTTACCACATCTGACACTGTCATTTTAACTATTGGTATGTATATAGTATAAAAAAGATGCTAAATTATGTGCTGTCACTAAAACAGAATGTATCATCAGTCAAGAAGGCAAAAGAGTCTATTTTACTAACACATTGTCATAAGGCTTTTTGGGGACCTACTATCAAGGTTTTTGGTACTTTGCCCTTATTATGGGTAAGACTATCCTGGTTGTAGACGTATTAACCCCTTAATGACAGCCGATATGCCTTTTAAACGGCAGCAGTTAAGTGTACTTATTCCTCAGTGCCGCTTTTTAATGGCACTGAGAAATAAGGGTATAGCGCCATCCAGCATCAGAAAACTTCCAGGGTCTCCGCTACCGGGGGTAAGACCCCAAAGGACATGATTTGGGTCAGTTTTTACCGTCCCCAGTGTTGCAATCACTGTTATTCACCAAATAACGTCGACCACAAAAAAAATAAGTAAGATTTTCCTTTTATTTCTCTCTCCTCTGATATGATCTAGCATATCAGAGGAGAGAGAAATAGGGTCCCCCGAGCCCTGCCCTCCCCCCAGTATCTCCGGTGTCTCTGGACCCTTTGGGTCTGTCCCTCGGCATCTTCTTCCGGGAAGAAAATGGCGGGCGCATGAGCAGTGTGCCCGCCGAGATCTGATGGCCGGCACCCGTCAACAATAGGAGATTTTTCCTATTGGTTCATTTTAATCACTGTGATAGAACCTATCACAGTGATCAAAATACAAAAATTGCAAATCAAACCCCCTTTTATCACCCCCTTAGTTAGGTAAAAATACTAAAATTAAAAAATATATATTTTTTTCCATTTTTCCATTAGGGTTAGGTTCGGGGCTAGGGTTAGGATTGGAGTTAGAGCTATGATTAGGGTTGGGCTAGGGTTAGAGTTGGGGTTGGGGCTAGGGTTAGTGCTAGGGTTAGGGTTGGGGATAGGGTTAGGGTTGTGTTAGGGTTACGGTTATGGTTGAGGTGCTGTGGTTACGTTTGTGGTGTTGGCGCTAGGGTTGGAGTTAGGGCTGTGTTGAGGTTAGGGTTGTGCTTGGGATACTGTTGGGGTGTTGGGGATAGGGTGGTGTTGAAGCTAGGGTTAGGATTGTGGTTAGCGTTAGGGTTGTGATTAGGGTCAGGGTTACGGCTGTGTTAGGGTGGGAGTTAGAATTAGAGGTTTCCACTGTTTAGGTACATCAGGGTCTCTAAACGCGACATCATGCCCACCATTGATTCCAGCCAATTTTGCATTCTGAGCCCTGCCATGCACCTAAACAGTGGTTTTCCCCCACATATGGGGTATCGGCGTACTCAGGAGAAATTGCACAACAACTTTTGTGGTCTATTTTCTCCTGATACTCTTGTGAAAATAAAAATGTTTGATTCTAAAGATTTTTTTTTGTGAAAAAAGTAAAATATTCTTTTTTTCCTTCCACATTGCTTTAGTTCTCATGAAACACCTGAAGGATTAATAAACTTCTTGTATATGATTTAAGCACCTTGAGGGGTGCAGTTTTTAGAATGGTGTCACGTTGGTGTCAGTTTGGCTTATTTTCTGTTATCTTGACCCCCCAAACTCACTTCAAATGTGAGGTGGTCCCTAAAAAAATGGGTTTGTAAATTTTGTTGGAAAAATGAGAAATCACTGGTCAACTTTTAACCCGTATAACTTCCTAACAAAAATGAATTTGTTTCCAAAATTGTGCTGATGTAAAGTAGATGTATGGGAAATGTTATTTATTAACTATTTTGTGCGATATGACTTTCTGATTTAAGGGCAAAAAAAATAAAATTTTTGCCAAATTTCCATTTTTTCATAAATAAATGCAAGTCATATCAAATAAATTTTCCCACTAACATGAAGTGCAATATGTCATGAAAAAAATAGTCTCAATCAGAATCATTGCAGAGCTGTAACCTCATAAAGTAACAGTGGTCAGAATTGTAAAATTTGGCTCAGTCATTAAGTACAAAATTGGCTCTAATTTGTACATCCTTTGTATTTAATTAACAACATGAAAAGTGCTTGCATTGCTACCTATCACCTCATTATGTCATCCTTTATGTTTTTTATTTTGTAGCCTTTTTCATATGATACGCACAATAAAAATTTAATATTTTCAGCCTAAAAACTCCTTTTTCTTTTTTGTTGAGTTGCATCTTATAAATCCTGCTATTTGCAATGTACATCTGGAATATACCAATCTTCTGCCCTAGTACATATTTTTTATTAGTTATTTGCACCATATGTTTTCTCTTTTTTAATGTAGAGAATAGATCTAATAAATTAATACCATTTTAGTGGGGTTTATAGAATTTATTTGGTTTTGTTTATACTGGGTCCCTACTGCTTTATGTTTTTTCTAGTGTTGATTGTCTTTAAGATGAACCATGACTTGCTAGACCTCTTTCACCTCCCCTTCATTGTTTATATAGGCGCAATGGCATGAGTCTGGTACTACACTTTGTCGAATTCACCTGAATATGTCAAAATTAGACTAATGTGTCCAAAAGCAAACTCTCACATCCGAGAGAGCCATCAGCAGAGCATATGCATGATTTGTATGGAAAGATAATAAGCTGCCGTCAGACTTCTCTGGCAGCAGTTTAACTCTCAGTAGCACAAAAGGATCGGGCACTGAACATCACCTTGCTAATCCTTCTCTTCACCGATATAATCAGATGTAGAGAGTAGGGAGGCCCCACACACGCTAGATCAGTGTTTCTCAACTCCAGTCCTCAGGACCCACCAACAGGTCGTTTTCAGAATTTTCTTAGTATTGCAAAGGTGATGGAATTAATGCTTGAGCAGGTGATAAAATTATCACCTGTGCAATACTAAGGAAATCCTAAAAACATGACATGTTGGTGGGTCCTGAGGACTGGAGTTGAGAAACACTGCGCTAGATAGTCTGTCAATCCTGCTGAAACCAGAGGGTTCAGCTGAATTTTCTCTAATGTGTATGGCCTTTAATGGGTTGTCCAAAAGTACTAAACATTTTTAAAATGAACACATGGCAGTGCTGAAATAAAAAAAAAAGCCGGACCGCTGCCACTCAAAACTGCTGTTAGTGTATTTTCCACCGGTTTCATTTTTTCCTCTTCAGACAGGAGGTCAAAGGGGATCCAAATAACAACACAGTTCTACCCAAACTGGAAGACCTAGCAATGAGATAGTTTCTAACACAAATGGTAAAGTCACCAGTGGAAGAGGAAGTGAAGTGACCGACGAGACACTGGCAACAGTACAGAGAAGCAGCACGAGGGAACTAGCACCGCTGTGGGCCCATTTTTAAAAAATATATTTAGTAATAGTGGTCAACCACTAAAATGGAATCTGTCACCCCATTTTTGGATTATGAGATACGGCCACTGCCATCAGGGGCTTATCTACAGCATTCTCGAATGCTGTAGATAAGCCCCCAATGTAACCTGAAAGAGAAGAAAAAAGAGTTATATTATACTCACCCAGGGGCGGTCCGCCGTCCGGTCCGGTCCGATGGACGTCGCGATCCGGTTCAGAGCCTCCCATCTTCTAGCGAAGCCTGCCTCTTCTTTCCGTCCCATCACGACTCCTGCGCAGGCGCACTGATCTGCCTTGGTGAGGGCAGAGCAGAGTACTGCAGTGCGCAGGCGCCTGACCTCTCTGACATTTCCCGGCGCCTGCGCACTGCAGTACTCTGCTCTGCCCTCACCAGGGCAGATCAGTGCGCCTGCGCAGGAGCCGCGATGGGACGGAAAGAAGAGGCCGATTTCGCTAGAAGATGGGAGGCGCCGAAACAATATCTTTAGGTTTCATTTTAATAGAAGTAAAAACGACATTGGATTTGTAAATAAATTGTTTAATCTATTTTGAGCATCCTCAGGGTTAAACATGTAGCTTCTGCTATGAATAAACATTTCACTATCTAGCCCTGGGATCAATACATTTCTACTGCAGTATAAAAAAATGTATAGCTGGTTCTCATATTCATGACAATATAATGTCGAATATATTTCATTATCAATTCTGATTTAATACAGTAAATATTAATGTTTGCGTATTATTATTATATCATACGTACATCTGCTCTAGAAAACCTATATTCAAGTTTTCTGTTAGGAAATTTTAAGTTAACAGTTGGAGTCCCATACTCTGGACCTCCACCAAGTATCCACATCTGAGAGCTGCTAGAAAGACCATCTCTATCAGTATAGAATCAAGCAATTCATTGGATTATGTGGACAGTTTATTGCATTCAGAGGGCTAAATATCAGACTTGACTTCACTTCCACGGTGTAGTGATGGAAGGATAGGGAATTTTTAATTAAAATGTATTAGAAAAAAGATTAGAGTATTAATAGGCTGGGAAGGTCCATAGACATTGGCTCATTCCCAGCCAAATAAGACCAGCCCTCAATCGCCCAGAAATGGCACATCCATTAGATGCAACAATTCTAGCACTTAGTCTCGGCTCTTCCCTATTGCCCTGGTGCGGTGGCAATCGGGGTAATAGGAATGTGGGGTTGATGTCATCTGTATAATGTCCGCTGACATTAAACCCAAGGATTAGTAATGGAGAGGCTTCTATAAAACACCCCAATTACTAAAGCAGTAAGTAAAAAGAGAAGAAAACACACCAAAAAAATCTTTATCTGAAAAAAAACACCAACTTTCCTCTTTCCCCTATTTATTAAAAAGTAATAAAATAAATAACCCACGTGGTCCGCCATAATTCATAATATGGTGGTTCCATGACGATCCCAGATTTCTTCATCCAGTCTATGGAGCTGCGTTCAGAGAAAGCAGCTCCATAGACTGGAGCAGCAGCTATTGCCGGCTGCTGTAAACTGAGGTGATGTCAGTAAGCTTATCTTAGTTCACAGCAGATGGTTCTCTCGAAGGCAACACGAGGCCTGGCAGTTGCTGCTGCTCCAGTCTATAGAAAATCAGCAAATGGAACCTGAAACTTAACTTTTTCTATATATATAATAACGTATTTTTCGGACTATAAGACGCATCGCATCATAAGACACACTCCAAATTTTGGGGTGGAAAATAGCAAAAAAAAAGATTTTTATAAGATCGGGGTCCATCTTAATGTGCAAATTTCAGGTATCTTACCTGTGGGTCGGCGGTGATTCAGCGGAGTCACAGGAGGCATGGTCCCTTCCTCAGGAAGACGGCAGCAGCAGAAGTGGGGCAATGCTGCAGTCCCGAGGTGCAATGCTGCGGGTCCGGTGTCGGCGGTGAGGCAGAGCACCGGAGTAGGGACTTTTCTGGTCTCTGATTCGTCCTTTTAATTATTTATAGTAAAAAGTTATGTTTTAGATCCCATTTGACGATTTTCCTTGTCTAAATTTTTGGGACTATCCCATCATCCCATGATTAGGGATATCTTTGCTATTCTCTCTAGTCTATGGAGCTGTGTTCTCTGAACAGATGTCAGTTGACATCAACCCTAAAATCCCATTACCCCAATTGCCTCCGCACCAAGGCAATCAGGAAGAGCCGAGACTAAGTGCCAAAATTGGACCTCGTGTTAATAACCAGCAAAGGTCAGACAGACAGCTGTGGGCTGATATTAATAGGCTGGGAAGGACCATGGATATTGGCCGCTTCCCAGTCTAATAAGAACAGCCCTCATAAGCTCAAGAAATGGCACATCCATTAGATGCGCCAATTCTGGTGCTTATCCTTTTCTCTTCCCAATTGCCCTGGTGTAGTGGCCATTGAGGTAATGGTTTTGGGGCTTATGTGCACTGACAACAAGCCCAAGTAATGAGCTTAATATCAGACATATCTGTCAGAGATCCCCATTATTAGCCCCATAGTCAAAAGAAAAAAAACACACACACACCGAAAACTCCTTTATTTGAAAAAAGTACTCCCCAACAAATTCCATCTTTTACCTATTTATTACCATAAATAAATATTCCACAGGGTCCACCCGAGTCCTGTTCAGAGAACACTGCCAGGGCCCACGCTGCGTAGCGCAAGAACCCGGCTAGTGTGACGAGAAGTGATGTCAGTAAGGTTATCACAGTTCACAGCCGCTGAACTGCGGTAAACACCAGCGTGAGAAATTAATGTGCAGCGTGAGAACCGGCAGTAATTTCTCACACTGCAAGTGGTGACATCAGTGTTGTGAACTGCGATAACCTTACTGATGTCACAACTCATCACAGCAGCCAGGTTCTCATTCTACAGAACAAGGCTCCATAGACTGGAAGAAGAATACGGGGATCATTGTGGAACCTCTATTTGGATTAGACCAGACCTGTTGATTATTTTTTATAGAAATAAATGGGTAAAAGAGGGAATTTGTTGGGGAGTGCTTTTTTCAAATTAAGGCATTTTCTATGTGTGTGTTTTTATTTCCTTGAATATGGGGTTACTAAGGCTAGTTTCACATTAGCGTCCTTGTGCACTGCGCATCGTGCGCAAGTAGAAACGCCTGCAAAAACACATGCAAGCGCATGCAAACGCATCTTTTTTTAATGCATCATTGTATGCATTACGACAAAAAAAAGCAGCTTTGCATGCTTTCTTGCATGCGTTTGCATTTTTTAGGCGCATGCATTCTTAAGTGTCACATTTCACAGGAGGAAAATCCTTGAAACAGACTCCACCTATGGGACACCAGTGGGCGAGTGTCATGGGAATTCTTTATATAGACCCTGTTACAGCTGAATTCTTCAGAATTTGCTGCTGTTTCCTGTGTCACCATGGATCTGCTTTGGGAGAGTTTTTGCTTCAACTTGGATCTGGCTTTTGCATTTGCTTGCCAGCAACAAAGGCAGAGAGAGAGACAGCGAAGACGGCAGCGGCGGCGTTTTTGTAGACATCCTATTATTGAAGTCCGGGAAAGCCGTGGAGCGTACCACACCCTCTTCAGCGAGCTCCAGGCAAACCCGATGAAATTTAGTGACTATACCCGGATGTCCCAAGAAAGTTTCATGGATTTGCTTGGTCGTGTTGAAGGAGCCATCCGGAGACAGGACACACAGCTCTGTCATGCGATTCCTCCTGAGGAACGGCTCCTGGTCACATTACGGTACGTAATATTTAAAAACCAATGCGTGCATAATTGTTTTTGTTCTGCCATTTACTAATCCAATGCCTGCAGAATTATTGTTCTGGGATGTAGTAAACAAAAGATTGCAGAATTATTGTTATGCCATGTACTTAATTTTTTTTTTATGTCAGTGTTTTGCAAAACCCTAGACAAAATATAAATTTTTTTCTTTCTCTGTTTGGCAGATTCCTGGCTACTGGAGAGACCCTATCATCACTCCACTTCCAGTACCGACTTGGAATCTCCACCTTGTCAAGCATAGTTGCGGACACCTGCCGGGCTTTGTGGGATGTTCTCTGTTCAGAATTTATGCCCCTGCCTCTTCCACACATCAAAGGTCCGCCACTGTGATTTGTAATGGTTGGGGATGAGGCCTTTCAAATGTGCCAAAACCTGCTGAAACCTTAGTCCAGCCGGGACTTGGACCACACAAGAAAAATATTTAATTACAGACTCACAAGGGCACGAAGAACTGTAGAGTGTGGCTTTGGGATTCTTGTGTCCAGATGGCGCATTCTTGGCAGAGCCATTAATCTTAAACTGGAAACAGTGGATGATGTGGTGAAAGCGTGTGTGGTTCTTCACAATTTTGTAATGGCTAAAGAGCGCCCTAACTTTGAGCTAGATGAACCAGCTGCCAACCCATTGCCTGATTTCACTCAGCACCCTCTCAGGTCATCAGTTGAAGTTAGCCAAATAAGGGACCAATTTGCGGCATACTTTATATCTGATGAGGGGCGTGTGGCATGGCAAGATCAAATGGTGTAAAAAAATTTTATTATGTGTATGTAAATAAAAAAACTGTTTTGATACCTGTACCGAGTGTACTCTGTCTTTATACACTCCAATACAAAAATCACCTGCCCAGGTGTCCCAGTGAAGTCAGGATGTGGTATTTGTGCATCCTGACTTTACTAGGACTCCTTACCAGGTGAGTCTACAGAGAAAAGTTGTATGACCTTCATCATCTCTCCAGTCTGTGTTCAATAAGGCAGATTGCAGCGACGGTGGAGATAATACAACTAATATTTATCACCTGGCCTGATGTTACAAATAGTGATTTTAGGATGCACTAGCATCCTTCACTCTTTATGACACCTGACCATATGAGTATAAATGTTATTTGTAGTATCTCCACTGTGGCTTCAGTATGCACGCAGACTGGAGAGATGACACAACTTCTACAAGCCCCTGGCCTGGTGTTATGCTGAAGTGAGGATGCCAAAAAACCGCATCCTGACTTCAGAATTTTATGACACCTGGGCAGGTGAATTACACATGAGTTAACCTCCAGCATCTCACCAGTCTGCGTGCAATAGATAATGCAAACTGAAATGACTAATCACAACTCATAGGTATAGTCACCTGGCCAGGGAAGTGCCCGCAAAACCAGTGGCAGAGACCTGGGACAGGGGTACACCTGATGGACCAGCTTCCTGGTCTCAAGCTGTCTGTGTTGCTGACCCACAAGCTGCTGGATGGCTGGGACTGGTCCGAGGCAGCTCGCTGAAGGACTGCTCCAGGACCAGGTGGCAGGGAGCTGCTCCAGGTGCTGTGAAAAGAAAAGAAAAACATTAGTATCATGCATTTACAATAGTCAAAGCGCCAACTCCTGTGGAATAGAAAAGCACAGAATACAACACAATACAATACAACAAAATACTTACGATCTGGTGGCAAAGACCGGTCTTAGGAAGGCCAACGCCCGATGATACCGATATTTTGTGTAGGTCCTTGCTGCAGCACCACTGGCAACCCGGTTCTCCTGTCTCAAGTCCTTGTTGAAGCGGTCCTTCATCAAGCGCCAACGGGTTCTGACTTTGTTCACTGTGGAAAAAAAAAAAATTAGACAATGCACTGTAGGACAGGATAACAAAAATGTGTGTGATGCTAGAAACTCACAGGAGTTACTAGCATCACACACAGTTGTGTGATCCTGGCCAAGGTCACTGACGCATCACACAGCATTGAAATACTTACGCCTGCGATCCCATAGACTGTAATGGGTTGTTTTGACGCATCCAGTGCACAAAGCGAGCGCATGCGGTTTTTTTATGCCTTTGGGCAGACCCAAAAATGCAACATGTTGCGTCGGGTGCGCCTAGACGCTCACCTTGAAATTACGCATGCGTACGAAAACGCTGATGATCGCATGCAAACGCAAGACCATGCGGCCGCCATGTTAAACATAGGGGCGCATGACACATGTGATCGGATGCGCACGATGCGCTGCGCACAAAAACGCTAATGTGAAACCAGCCTAATGGGGTTGTCTGACAGAAACCTATCCATTACTAAACCGTGGGCTTAATGTCATCGGAAATTACACAGCTAACAACCCCAAAACCATTACCTCAATTGCCACAGCATCAAGGCAATTGGTAAGAGCCGAGGCTAAGTGCCAGAATTGACGCATCTAATAAATGTGCTATTTCTGGTGTGGCAGAAGGCTGGTCTTATTAGGCTGGGAAGGGGACAATATTCAAGGCTCTTCCCAACCTATTAATATCAGCCCGCAGCTCTCTGCCTAGCCTTTGCTGGTTATTAAACATAAGTGGGACCACACACCATGTTTTTCATTTATTTATTAGCTAAATACAGTACAGAAAGCTCCATACGCAAAACACTGATAATCTATCTCACTTATATATTTTTATCTGTCTATATCTGTATTGTTTTATTAGTTAGAAAACTAGCTTGAAATGACAGAAAAATACTGTATGTAAAATATTATGTTAAAAACGTATTGAATACAGATTGCATATGCATGTCATACCGATGCTAGTTTAGAATAATTGCATGACACTCGTCCTACTTTTCTTGATCAACACCGGACTAATTTTTTATACGCTAATGTGACTCCAGCCTTAGGTACTTCATCAAAACATGGAGGACTAGAGGAAGAACTAATACATCTACATCATTGAGGTCATAATGAATAATATTAACAAGTAATACAGTGCCATCTGCTATGTGTGCAAAACAGTCTCTCCACAGTATATGTAAGCCTGCAGCTTTGTTCCAACACCGGTTCTCAACCGCTAAGGTTCAGTCCATTATGCCCAAACTCTTCATCAGCCCAGAACATCTCCCTCTTTAGTCACCAGCTTTCCAAAAAAATATCCCAGTCAAGTCATCAGTTGGGAGTTAGTCCAGAAGTTCACACTTTCGAAAATCCCTTAGAAAATGGAGCTGAATATCAATATGCTTGATTCCTGTGTTAACTCTTTCTCTCTGTGTGAATGGCAGACATTCTTGGTTGTCATACATGCATTTAGTTTCTTCAGACTTTATCCATTTATTGGAAAAAAAAGGGTATTCAGCTCACCATTAGATGAATTCCTGTGGCTTTGGGTGTGGACTCCAGGTGGTGCTCGGAAAAAACAGCTGTGGTAATCAAACAAAAAAGTTCCAGCAACAAACATCCAAATCAGATTGTTGAATAGACGTTAAAACTTCATCTTTATTGCAATGCCTTTAAAAACATACTGTTAAAATTGTAAATCCAGAGAATTACGGGTTTCAAACAAAAATGTTCTTAGTCATAACTGTTATGAATGCACTAGAGATGGTTTCTGAGGAGCAGAGGCTCCCTCTGGTGGTTACAGACAGTACTGAACCTTTCAGCGAGGAATGGCAATCTGGGATCACGGACTGGTCTGATATAAGGTTGCCGGTGATCAATTGTTCTTGTCTAAATTGTGGTTCCTTGTTCATTTGGAAGCTTGCTGAGTCTTGCCTGCATCTTCTGCTATCAGATAAGATATTTTCTGCTTTTATTTTTGTGCTTGCTTTTTGCATTGTTCCCTGCACTTCTGTGGAGGTCAGCCAGGTCCCCTCTGGGGGCTTGTGCTCCTCTCAGTTTATCTGGATCCACTGTTGTTTGTTCATTTGCTTTTTCCTGTTTTTTCAGTGGCTGCGGCTTAGTTTTGTTACACCAGAGAACTGATTTAGGTGGTAGAGATCGTGTGATCCCAGGTGTTTTTGCAATCAGAAGAGTTGGTATTTTTTAGGGCTTTTTTTGGATTGCAGTGAGTATCCTTTCTTGTACTTTTCTGTCTAGACAGATTGGGCCCCAGCATTTGCTCATTCTATTTTCTGTCTGTGTCCGTGCTTCTTCTTGTCTAACCGCCATTACATGTTTGGGGGCTTCCTATTTACTTTGGGGATCTGCTCCGGAGCAGATAGCTTTCATCTTTCTACCTTTAGGTGTAGTTATCTCTCAGGCTGTGACGAGGCGTCTAGGATCAACGTAGGAACGCTCCACGGCTACTTCTAGTTGTGTGGTTAGTTCAGGTTACTGCAATCCAATAGGTTCCAGCCTCTCTGGTGTATTGCCGTTTTTGCTTATTCTCCTCAGCTACCAAAACATAACACATAACCATGTCTGTGATCAGTACAAAAGAAGAGTTAAATAACTCTGCTTTTATACTGATCACAATGACAAAAATTACTTGGCACTCAACTGAAGACAAGAGAAGATGATTTCTGTGATGGTGAAAAATTTATTTGCATCTAGACAAAATAGATATTATATTTTTGAACGTTTTCAGTCCAACAAAAGGACCTTCATCAGAACATGTTATCGCAAGAGCTGAGCTAGGTCCTCCTGCAGCAGCGGCACCCTGGAACAGACCTCTCGGCACCAGCGCCCCCTCATGCTATATGAATATAGCCAGAAGCGCTTTCTCTCCTCTTGACTTGTGCCCAGCATTTTCCAGTAATTCCTCATATATGTGGGTCTACACAAAATAGACATTATTTTCCCCATTAGCGGACTTAAAATAAAACCTAGAGTCACCAACTCATACACATTCAAGAAAAAAAGGTAGCACACTGTAGCGCTATAGCTTGCAGACACAAAATATGAAAAATGAATTGCATCACTGCCTTAGAAATATGAAAAATTGAGAAGTCTTAGCGCATAAAATGGCCAATTTATGTGTACCTGGAAGCCACGTTAAGGCTATAACGCTACAGTGTGCTACCTTTTTTTCTTGAATGTGTATGAGTTGGTGACTCAAGGTTTTAGCACCTGTTCACACTAGGTCTATGTTTGGATGTGCCAGTCAGGTTTTTGATATGTATTCATTTACCTTCTGCCTGAGCACTCCACCTGTTGGTCACAGGCGTTTTAATTATACCAGGTTCATTACCCCTCCACAGAGATGTAGATTTTAGTCTGGAGAGAGGATTCATATGTTCCCATGCAGACAGACTTTTCTAAGCGAGGATTGGCATTAGTTAGGACCTGGAATACGAGAAGAGCAATTTATTTTTCATATTTTGTGTCTGCAAGCTATAGCGCTACAGTGTGCTACCTTTTTTTCTTGAATGTGTATGAGTTGGTGACTCTAGGTTTTAGCACCTGTTCACACTAGGTCTATGTTTGGATGTGCCGGTCAGTTTTTTTATATGATTTGTATGAGAGACATACAGGTGATTTACTTTTCTTTTCTCTTGTTGAATGCCTTGCTTCAGTTGTATCTGCTCAATTTTTAGTGTTTGGGTTTGCACTGTTGTTAATAGTAATTTTGTCTGTTTGGCAATTAGGATTTTGTATACTATTTAATTGTAACTGCATCTGAGAAAGATTTTGTGTATTTTTCTGTTCACCAAGCTGTGCTGAGCTGCTCTTTGTGTGTTTGTGTGTCTAGGCTCATGACCTGTAAGGAGGTGGCGGGGACCTTCAACTGCCTCCTCTCTCATTCACTCTGGGCCCCTACAGTACTTTAATGGTTCCCTTATGTTTTACACTGTTCTGATGTGTATTGGTGTTGTCCTGTCATGCATTAATAAGTACTGTGTAATGTGTTGTATATGCTATGTAACTGCCTTCTATATAATTAGCTCAGGGAGAGAAGGAGTTAAGAAGGGGAAGGACTAGCTGGCTTAAAGGGAAGTGATTTCCTGTCTCTGGGGCAGTGCCCAGGCAGGCTTGCCCATGGTGAGATGCTGTCCACAGTCGGGAACGGAGGGTGTCCCAGTCCAGTCCATGTTCAATAAAAGTTTCAAAAGTTGGAACGCTATCGTGGCTTGTGGTGCATCTGGAGGACGATTACCCAGTGTTGAGTGACCGTGTGATGGAGGTAAATGACTGTCCTGCAGGGCTGGGACTTTATCTTTTTATGTGCAAGGGTCCGGGGTGCTCACTGACTGTGACTTAGTGAACTCACCCACGACAATCACCCCGTGCCTTCTTGTTACATTTTGGCGTAGACGACAGGATCGAATGCAGCAGCCCTGTAGTTACAAGACTGATTGAAAATACTCCCTGGATTTGTGGACTGGTGACAGCCGTGAAGAAGTTAAAGATGGCGGCTGACAGTGACTTTAAGATGGCGTTGAACACTGAGAAGGAGACAGTGGTCAGTAGCGCGAAAATGAAGGTTGGTGCTGCCTTTCCTGGGCATCATGGAAGAAATTTGGTGCCAAAAGAAAGGAGGCCACGTCCCATTGTGAGTAAGGCACACCCGAAATGGGTGCGGGCGAAGGTAAGACTACCGCCCATGCAACAGAATGTGAGGAAACAGGTAGGGCAGCCAGAAGAGACGTCGCCAACGAATGGGATATTATTGCAAAGGCTCAGCAATGTCGTTAGGCATTCGGCCGCCAGGACTAGAAGCAAATTGTGGCCTGGGCGGAGACAAGCCTGCGCTTTGAGGCCTGATGGACGGATGAGCTTGAGGAATGGCGTCCTTTCCAGCGGTTGGGACAACAGGTGGTGGAAGACGAGGAAATGGTGGGACTCGAACTGGAACCTGAAAAAGCCCGAAAGACTTTAAAGGCTGTGCTGAAGGAGGTCATTACGACGGCGGTTGCCGGCTCCCGCGGCCGTGGGAGAAAATCGTCACCAGATGCAGCAGCAGTGAGTAGGGGACCCGCGACCGACCAGATGGCCACACCTCCTTCTGATCCTTCACCTCCCCTGGCCTCTCCATCATTGCCGACTCCAGTTGTACCGCCTGGCATATACCTGGAGGAGCATAGAGTGCGCTCTCCCGAGGAGGCCCGGTGGATCCAGGGCGCCATCCGGGAAAAGAAGCAGCAGGAATGCCACGTTGTATAGGAATTACAGTGCCCCAGTGGAGGAGCTATGTCTGGCTGGGTAACCAGCAGCATTATTAGGTACTTTGACTCCACAAGAGGCTATGGCTTCATTTTGGAGACCGGCACTGGAGAGAAAGTTTATGTGAACGCTGGGTCCATTCGTTGAAAGAGCCCCGTACAAAAATGGGACCAGGTGTCATTTGTTAAGGAACAGGGACCTAGGGCCCATATACGGAGGCCGCACAAATGATTTCCACTCCGGAAGAGCGACGGGAGCATGCAGCCCGCTGTGATATGCGGCGACTGTGAAGGTCGCAGCTCCTGCAGCTAGGCCACAGTGAAGAGTGAAGCGGCCGCAGCTAAATCACTGGAGCCAGAGGTCCAGGAAGCTATGGGACCACCACTGGAGGGGGCACGGAGTAGGAGAAATAGTGGAGACTCCTCTTTCAACCGATCCTCAGCTCATACTTATATCGTAGTGCAGGGTCCACATGCGGCCCACTATATCAATTAGCGGCCATGCATTGATTGATGCGGCCCCTTAAAAATGTTGTGTTATTTACACCTTCTGGATAACAGAGACTGTTCCAAGTCTCTAATAGGGCAGTGGGCTCTTTAAAACACCAGGATTGGGTGCCAGTGGTGGCCAATACGGTCACAGTTAAAAGTCTTAGTTTTTCCCCCTCCTCCAAGTTTATTTGCACGCGGTTGCGCACCCGCTGCTGGATTATGGGGCTAAATCCCTGCGAGGGTTGGTTGCTATGAACTGTGCATGAAGCTGCTATAAAGACTGAACTATTTTAACCTTGAACTTTACCCGTTTTAATCCTGAACTGTTCCCCTGTTAAAAGCAGTGCACCAATATGTTAATGGGCCCATAATCTAGAAAAACGAGAGAGGGGGTGAAGCTGTTCAAAGAGCGAGCTGGGTCAGGACTATGAAAACTTGTGGTATGTGGCCCTCAGGCCAGTATGTGTGAATGGGTCCTAAGAGCCAAGGGACCGGGTTCAGTCAAACCCGCTTTAAGATGAACTGAAACTGTTCTGTTTCTACGGTTTCGATTTAGCCGAAGTCACATTTGACCTATCGATGGGGTCAGCCAAAGGCTGCATATGTTTAATAAACTGATTTATGCTTACAGGAGCCATCATGGTCAGGGATGACCATGTTTTAGGATGGAGGGGTGTAAGAAGGTGGCGGGGACCCTCGATGGTACCTCAATGGTTCTTTTATGTTTTACACTGTTCTGTTGTGTATTGGTGGTGTCCTGCATTAATATGTACTGTGTAATGTGTTGTATATGCTATGCAACTGCCTCAGGGACAGAAGGAGTTAAGAAGGGGGGCAGGACAAGCTGGCTTACAGGGAAGTGATTTCCTGTCTCTAGAGCAGTGCCCGGGCAGGCTTGCCAAAGGTGATATGCTCTACACCGTTGGGAATGGAGAGTGTTGCGGTCCAGCGAATGGGAGCTGTTATAGACTGTTGTGCAGTGCAGACGGACACTGCTTCAGTGGGAGTGACTGCAAATGGACTGTTGGTTCCCACAATCTGGATGGGAGCCATTGATGCTGAATAACTTGGTGAAGACACAGGGAAAGCGCAGGAAGCATTACTTTAATTACCTCATGTTACCCCATGTTGATTAAAAGTTTCAAACGTTGGAACGCTATCTTGGCTTGTGGTGCATCCGGAGGACGCCTACCCAGTGTTGAGAATGACCGTGTGATGGAGGTAAATGACTGTGCTGCAGGGCTGGACTTTATCTGTCTTTTTATGTGCAAGGGGCCGGGGTGCTCACTGTCTGTGACTTAATGATCTCGCCCACGACTATCACCCCGTGCCACCTTGTTACAAACCTGTCACAAATTTCAGCTTTCCACAGAATCATTCATTGTGGGAGACTAACCTGTTTTATTTGGGAGTCTGGGGACATATTATTAGCTGTTTCATCACAACATCGAGGATTACAGAAAGGAGGACTAATACAAAGACAACAAAGACGTCATACAGTACAGTATGGAAATACAAACTAACAACACAGCACTATCTGCGGTCTGCTCAACAGAATCCCTCCACAGCATAACTAAGCCTGCAGTTGTTGTATACCACAACGCATGTAAGTACACCAGAGAAGTAAGTTTATAGAGGTAACATTGCACAGAAAGTTCTGTTTCTCAGTAATAAAACGAAACAGCGATAAATAAGGAGTTCCATCAGGATACCTAGCAAATGAAATCTACCTGCTGTGTGAAACCAGCTGGGAAATGTGTTTAGATATGGAGTGTAATGATGGAAAAGAGAACATCTGTCACTCAGATAAACAGTTATAGGAAATACAGCAAATATCATATGGCAAATGCACTGAGCTCAGAAACTAAGAAAACATTTGAAACGCAATGCAATTTGCCAACAGTATCTAAAGTAATTCAGAAGAAGTTTGGATGAATAGTTCTCAACCTTCAGGTCTAATTTAGCTCTATGCTATGCAGAATACCTCTGTAATATGGCATCTAATGGAGAACGCTATAAAAACTTGCTTATGCCTTTCCTTGAAATCAGAGGTATAAGGACATACAGAAGTGTCCTATACACCTCAGTGGGTTTCTTGTTATATCTCTATACAAGTAGGACTCCATACATCTTTAGGTGTTCTCTTGTGCCATATTTTGGCTCTATACAAATAGAAAGCCCCATACGGCTCTATCAGTAGGTATTTATGTGGCCATTTCAGTAACGCCTAGTACAGCTGTATAGATACTACATTCTGATTTAGGACAGGCAATGTTTGCCAACAGTGCCTTCTATGACAAATCAAGGGGAGGTGAGACAAGCATCAGCTGATAAAAAGCACAATCAAGTTCTTCAGGAGCATTGTGCTTTTGAGGTAGATTCAGAAAGTTTCCATTCAGTTTCCACTCAGTTTCTGCTCCAAAAGCTATAAGAAAAACTTTGAATGCACATAGCCTTAGGCCTGTTTCACACATCAGGTTTTTTCAATCAGGCGAGTTCCGGCATGTTTTCTGAAAACCGGATCCGGTAAAAAATAAAACCGGATCCGGTTTTTTACCATAGACTAACATTAGTGCGTCCATTTTTCGCTGATCCGGTCTCTGGTCTCAATCCGGCATCTGGGAAAAAAGTCTCATGTAACGTTTTTGTCTCCGGCGAAAAGGGCGGATCCAGCTCTTCCGGCTTTTTTTTACAATGAAAGTCTATGAGCGCCGCAATGCGCCGGTTTTTGACGGATCCAGAGTCCGGATCCATTTTTTTTTGTCTGGTTTTGGTTTTGTAGCCCAGCCCACAGTGTATATATAGGTATATACAGGAACAGTGTATATATAGGTTTTCAGTAGCCAATCATGTTTTGAACCCCAAAAAGGGCATTTTTAAATACCAGATCCGGCGTAATCCGTCAAAAAACGGATACACCGGATGAGACGGATCCGATTTTCCGCCGGATCCGATTTTCCGCCGGATCCGTTAGAATAATCCGGCCAAAAACTGGATTCGTTGTATCCAGTTTCACATTTCAAAAACTGGATCCGGCGATCAGGCGAGACGCCGCATCGCGCCTGATGCTGAAAAACTGATGTGTGAAAGAAGCCTTAGAGTGAATTATGGTTGGACCTTTTGAAGCGGTTTTGATGAGTTTCACAAAGTGTCTTTCAATAACTTTTCAGGGAAAAAAAAAAAAAAACGCAAAAAAACACAACTTACAGGGCCTTGAAAGAGTATTCATACCGCATGAATTTTTTGCACATTTTTAATATTACATCAACAAACTTAATATATTTTAATTGGGATTTTATCATACATCAATACAAAGTAGCAAACATTTGTTAAGCTTAATGGAAATGATATAGTGGTTGATAATATTTTTCTATCTACTGGTTAACACGGTACAAAGATATACATCTTTCCTGTATGGAAATGATACATGCTTTTTTAAACATTTTAAAAATATAAATCTGAAAATTGTGACTTGCCTTTGTTTTCAGTCCTCCTGAGTTAATACTTTGTAGGAACACTTTTCACTGCAATTACTGCTGCATGTCTTTGGTGCTGTGTCTGTTCCAGTTTTGCACATCTAGAGGCTAAACTGTATGCCTATTCTTCTTGGCACATTAGCTCTAACTCAGTGAGATTGGACGGAGATACTGTATCTGTAAACAGCGTATTTAAAGTCTTGCCGGAGATTCTTAATGGAATTTAGGTTTGAATTTTGACTGGGCCATTCGCACACTTAAATATGCTTTGATCTAAACCAGGGGTCTCAAACTCGCGGCCCGTGGGCCAACTGCGGCCCTCGGGACACTAGTTTGCGGCCCCCACCTCATGGGCCCTCGGTACATACTTTGCGGCCCTCGGCTGGGATCTCACATGCGAGAAACACCGCATGTGAAATCCCAGTCACTCGTAGTACCGCTCATTAAGGTCATGAATATGGACGCCACTCCTCTCATAGGCGTGGCGCCCATATTCATAAGCTTAATAAGCGGTACCACAGAGAGATGCCGGCGCCAGGTATACTCACCTCATCTCCTGCTGCTGCCGCCGCCCGCGCTTCCTGTCTCTGACACAGAGAGCAGCGCCGCTGGATGACGTCATCATTCAGCGGCCTGCTCTGTTAGAGTGAGGAAGCGCGGGTGCCGGTGATGCTGCGGACAGGTGAGAGGGTGTGTGTGTGTGTACAGGTGAGAGGTGGTGTGTGTGTACAGGTGAGAGGTGGTGTGTGTGTGTGTGTGTGTGTTGTGTGTAGGAGAGCGATGGGGAAAATCAATGGGGAAAAGCAATGATGGCAGTGTTGGGGAAAAGCAATGGGGAAAAGCAATGATTCCAGTAATGGGGAAAAGCAATGATGGCAGTAATGGGGAAAAGCAATGGGTAAAAGCAGTGATGGCAGTAATGGGGAAAAGCAATGATGGGAGTAATGGGGAAAAGTAATGATGGCAGTAATAGGGAAAAGCAATGGGGAAAAGCAATGATGGGAGTAATGGGGAAAAGCAATGGGGAAAAGCAATGATGGAAGTAATGGGGAAAAGCAATGATGGCAGTAATGGGGAAAACAGTGATGGGGAAAAGCAATGATGGGAGTAATGGGGAAAAGCAATGGGCAAAAGCAATGATGCGAATGATGGGGGAAAAGCAATGATGGGAGTGATGAGGGAAAAGCAATGATGGGAGTGATGGGGAAAAAGCAATGGGGGAATGAGCGCTGGGGGAGAATGAGCGCTGGGGAGGATGAGCGCTGGGGAAAAGCAATGATGGCAGTAATGGGGAAAAGCAATGATGGCAGTAATGGGGAAAACAGTGATGGGGAAAAGCAATGATGGGAGTAATGGGGAAAAGCAATGGGCAAAAGCAATGATGGGAATGATGGGGGAAAAGCAATGATGGAAGTGATGAGGGAAAGCAATGATGGGAGTGATGGGGAAAAGCAACGAGGGGAATGAGCGCTTAGGGAGAATGAGCGCTGGGGGAGGATGAGCGCTGGGGAGGATGAGTGCTGGGAGGATGAGCGCTGGGGGAGAATGGGCGCTGGGGGAGGATGAGCGCTGGGGGAATGAGTTCAGGGGGAGAATGAGCGCTGGGGGAGGATGAGCGCTGGGGAGGATGAGCGCTGGGGGAATGAAGCTGGGGAAGAATGAGCGCTGGGGGAGGATGAACGCTGGGGAGGATGAGCGCTGGGAGAGGATGGGCGCTGGGGAGGATGGGCCCGGGAGTGGCATGGGGAGAACCTGGGGAGATGAGCGACTGGGGAGGATGAGCGCTGGGGAGAATGAGCGCTGGGGAGGATGAATGCTGGGGAGGATGAGCGCTGGAGAGGATGAGCGCTGGGGGAGAATGAGCGCTGGGGGGAATGAGCTCTGGGGGAGAATGAGCGCTGGGAGGATGAATGCAGGGGGAGGATGAGCGCTGGGGAGGATGAGCGCTGGGGGAGAATGAGCGCTAGGGGAGAATGAGCGCTGGGGGAATGACTTCTTGCTGTTAACCAGTTAATGTTTACTTGTCCACCACACTGCAGTGTCAAAAGAGGAAGACAGCGAGACAGGCAGCAACATCACATCAGAGAGCGCTTGACCTCGAAACAGAAAATCCTCAGATCCTGGTATTGTAACAAAATATTAAGGATAATATTTATTCATTGACATTGCGCTATTAACTCCACAGCACTATACATACATCATCAACACTGTCCCCATTGGGACATTTGATAACATTGGAATGTTTTTGTAAGAGCTTTTCTTGTGGAAAACCTGATGCGGCCCAGCCTCACCCAGATTCTACCTCCAGCGGCCCCCGGGTAAATTGAGTTTGAGACCCCTAATCTAAACCATTCCATTATAGCTCTAGCAGTATGTTTAGGGTCATTGTCCTGCTGGAAGGTTATCCTACAACCCAATCTGAAGTCTTTTGAAGACTCTAACAGGTTTTCCTGCAGGATTGAACTGTATTCAGTGCCGTCCATCTTCCCATCAACTTTGACCAGCTTTTTTGTCCCTGCTGAAGAAAAGCATCCCCACAGCACGATGCTGCTACCACCATGTTTGACTCTGGGATTGGTGTTTTCAGGGTAATGTGTCTCATCTGACCAGGGTACTTCTTCCACTTGCAAGCTGTATTCCCTACATGGCTTTTTGCAAACGGGACTTCTTATGGCTTGCTTTCAAAAATGGATTTCTTCTTGCCACTCTTCCATAAAGGCCAGATTTGTGGAGTATACAACTAATAGTTGTCCTGTAGACAGATTCTCCCACCTGATCAGTGGAAATGGGCAGCTTATCTAGAGGCACCATGGGCCTCTTGGCTGCTTTTCTAATTAAGCTCTTCTTGCTTGGGATGTCAGTTTAGGTGGAAGGCTATGTCTGAGTAGGCTTGCAGATGTGCCATACTGTTTCCATTTTGTATGATGGATTGCACAGTGCTCTGTGAGCTGTTCAGAGATTGAACTATTTTTTTATAGCCTAACCCTGCTTTCACTTCTTCACAACTTTATCCCTCACCTGTCTGGTGTGCTCCTTGTTTTTATGATGCTGTTAGATAGGTAATATTCTGAATAAAACCTCTGAGGCCTTCACAGAACTGTAGTTATACTAAGAATACGATAAATTACACTCAGGAGGACTCAATTTATTAACTAACTATGTGACTTCTGAAGGCAATTGCTCATTCAGGATTTTATTTAGGGGTATCAAACTATAGGGGGCTGAATACCAATAAGCATAACAATTTTCAGATTTACATTTTTAAACCGATTTTAAAATTATGAATAACTTCCTTTACTCTTCACAAATATTTGCTACTTTGAGTTGGTATATCACATACATCCCAATAAAATACATTTAATTTGTGGGTGTAACGTGAAAAAATGTAGAAAAATTCATGGGGTATGAATACTTTTTCAAATCACTGTATGAACACCAAAGTGGATGATAGAAAAGAATGAAAAGAGTTTTGCAAGCGACTGTTAAGCAATTTATAAGGGGGATTTTGGACTGGTGCTTTCAACAAAAAATCCTCAAAAAACTGTGTGTATGAATAACCTAAGAATGAGATATGGTGGAGGGGTGAACTAAAAAAGGTAAATTTTAAATGTGTATGTGTAAACCTTGTTCAATACTGGCAACAACCTGCATGCATTATTTGAGTCACTAGACACCAAGGTTTAATAGGACATCAGCCAGTTGAAGAAATCCATTAAAGGGAACCTGTCTTCACAGATGAGGCCCCTAAACTGCCACATATTACACGATAATAACATGCTTGTAAAAATGTCACACATGTTACACAAACAGTAAGTTTTCCATTCAGGATAAAGAGGAAAGGGGTGTAGATATTGCCTTCAACCAATCTAATGGACTAACCATGGACAATTCGACTATTTTCTTGTATGTTTCAAATATTTTGTATTTTCCTAAAAAAAATTACTTTTTGAAGACAATCTAATATACAGTACCGACCAAAAGTTTGGACACACCTTCTCATTCAATGATTTTTCTGTATTTTCATGACTATGAAAATTGTAGAATCACACTGAAGGCATCAAAACTATGAATTAACACATGTGGAATTATACATTACACTTTACAAAAAAGTTTGAAACAACTGAAAATATGTCTTATATTCTAGGTTCTTCAAAGTAGCAACCTTTTGCTTTGATTACTGCTTTGCACGCAGAAAAGGTGAACGGATGGACTCTACATGCCTGGTTCCCACCGTGAAGCATGGAGGAGGTGGTGTGATGATGTGGGGGTGCTTTGCTGGTGACACTGCTAGGGATTTATTCAAAATTGAAGGCATACTGAACCAGCATGGCTACCACAGCATCTTGCAGCAGCATGCTATTCCATCCGGTTTGCATTTAGTTGGACCATCATTTATTTTTCAACAGGACAATAACCCCAAACACACTTTCCAGGCTGTGTAAGGGCTATTTGACCAAGAAGGAGAGTGTTGGGGTGCTACGCCAGATGACCTGGCCTCCACAGTCACCAGACCTGAACCCAATCGAGATGGTTTGGGGTGAGCTGGACCGCTCACCGCTTCAATTTTGAATAAATCCCCAACAGTGTCACCAGCAAAGCACCCCCACACCTTTCACACCACCTCCTTCATGCTTCACGGTGGGAACCAGGCATGTAGAGTCCATCCGTTCACCTTTTCTGCGTGCAAAGCAGTAATCAAAGCAAAAAGTGGCTACTTTGAAGAACCTAGAATATAAGACATATTTTCAGTTGTTTCACACTTTTTTGTAAAGTGTAATGTATAATTCCACATGTGTTAATTCATAGTTTTGATGCCTTCAGTGTGATTCTACAATTTTCATAGTCATGAAAATACAGAAAAATCTTTGAATGAGAAGGTGTGTCCAAACTTTTGGTCTGTACTGTACGTCTACATTATTTTTTAGAAAACATATTCTGACATTCTCCTTGGTATATTACAACTAGTAAGAAGTCCTGTAATAAAATATATATATAGTAGGTTTTCACTCTCTTTGGTAGGCATTAGGTAGCGTAACAAGGTGGCACGGGGGTTGTAGTTATGGCCGAGTCGCTTAAAGCTACAGTCCACAAAAAAAGTCTATTGAGCAGTCAGCGAGCACCGCGGCCCCTTGTACATAAAAAACGGACAGGAACAGTCAGTTCTAATCCCAGCCCTGAGTCACAGTGGATAACCTCTGTCCTGCAGCTGTTCTCCACAATGGGACGACGTCCTCGGGATGAACCATGCTTCACACTGTATAAGTAAGGCCCAACAGTGGCAACTTGAATTTTAATAATAAAAGTATGGAAATAAACAAGAGACAGATGGTTCCTATTCTGTCCCTAACGACGATCACAGCCGTACCCACAACAGCCAAAAGAAAGAGGAGATAGTCCATATGCCGTAATCTGGACACTTCAAGTCCCTTCGGCGGGGCACCTATAAAGTCCTAGTGCCCGTTTTGCGGCCCAAATACCTGAGGTGGCAGTCTCCACCCCTCCTGGGGTCCAGCTAACAGTCTTTACCCCTCCTGGGGTCCAGGCCAGACTCCCAGCCGCAGTTGAG
The DNA here is from genome assembly GCA_033576555.1 of Oophaga sylvatica. Taxonomy (NCBI): domain Eukaryota; kingdom Metazoa; phylum Chordata; class Amphibia; order Anura; family Dendrobatidae; genus Oophaga; species Oophaga sylvatica. The sequence continues at coordinate 141,537,406 of JARQOD010000003.1, forward strand.
CTTCTGCCCTGGGCCAAATGTGCCTGGGCTCTGATCAGGAAGCAGGAGCTTCCTGCTCGCTAGAGGCTGCAGGTCCAGCCCACAAAATTAACCTGTACTGTTCCCTACATATAGTAACATTGTAAGGGTAGAACATTAGGGCATTGCAAACACAGCACTCTAATGCAAACATCATATTAACATACAGGTACATACAATGGGAGAATACAGGGACATTACACAGATAAACAAGGCAATAAAGATACAAACATTGCTACTAAACGGGTACTGCAGATTTGGTCCAAACACATGCAGTATTATTGCTTTCCACAGGTTGCACAGTACCAAAGCAAACTCGTAAACATAAATCCCTCTGTCTTATCCAGGTGCTAACAAAACAGAACAGACATTGGCTACATATACACTTCTGAGCTAGCCCCAGCTCAGTCAAACAAAACAGCAATTGTCCATAGTAACCACCGAAACTTGCGTTCCTTGCACACAGCCTGTGCAAACCCAGAGAGGGATTCTGGCTTGTCTCTTTTCAACTTCAAGACACATCCAGTCTAGTCCACTTCCCTGAGCTGACTGACTAAGATGAACACCTAGCCTGTTTATATGCATAACTAACCAGGTGAACAATAAAAGCCTGCAGAGCTAGAATTTAACCTTAGCCTATCTGGCATTGATACATTGATACATACCATCCCCCTCTGCCCAAAGCCAAGGCCTGGGCACCATCTGCAAACCCACTGTGTCTACAGGGGGCCACTTTACCAAAACTGACTTTGTGAGGGGGCGTGGCCAATTCTGTATTGCCTTCTATGAGACTACCTCCAGGTGGACCTCAGAAATTATACAGGGCTTGAGACCTTGCCCCTTTTTTTAGGTACCAATTTCCAGCCATATTGTCTTTGGGAAAGTGACAAATGTCCTGCTATTTTGACATCCAGAATATTGTCTTCTAAATAGGCTAACCAGCAAAGGATTTCTAGGGGTTCCCTATCCTTCCAGGATTTTAGCAGGTTCCCATAATACAGGGGAAAGAGCTTTATTTTTCTCAGGTCAGTGTACAATATAGTTTACCTCTACCTTCTTTTCCACCACCTTATAGTGACCCTGCCACTGGTTAAGGAACTGTGTAGCCCTGGTGTTAGGCACACGCAGTACCCTGGAGAGTGTGTGGCGAGACAGCAGTTTAATGCTAAATACCCATTCACTCAACATACACTAGACACACCCTTAGGGTAGTGTAGTTTACTATTGAGGGAGTGGTCAGTCAGTCAGTGCCTGGACTTCAGAGAGGAAGGTCTAGCCTGGACTGAGGAGAAGGAGATTAGTGCAGAAAGACTTCAGTCACCTGTCTCAAGGACAGTGAAAGGTTCAGAGACGTGCTCCTGCCTAGTGATAACTGAGAATCTGTAACTAACTTTGAAGGAAGTGAATGAAGGAAGTAACTACCCGACTTTATGCAAGTGTGAGTGCTTATGCTACCAGCGAGGACAAGGCGAAAGGCACAGTGGAAAGTTTATTGAAAAGGTGCGTTTGGATTGAAGAAGTCCTGCACATTGCAACCGGTCACTGGGGACCGAAGGATCACTATTAGCTTCAAGCATAGTGGTAAGAAAACCAGGAATTTACCGGACCTTAGGTCGCGGCAAACAGCCCCTTATAGTCAGTACGTAACTGGGGTCAGGGGGAGTGAAGACTTTGAGCCTGATCAGCAATATAGGAATTCAGCTCTCTCGCAGGAAGGCTCCTACCACAAAACTGACTGGGCAGTACAGCTATGGATTAGCTGGAGTTATTGAGGGAACTACGCTTCAGGCTGGTTGTACTCATTGTATTGGAAGTAAAGGAGGCCCTAACTTGTCCAGCTGCTGTCTCAAGATACACTCTCCTTGGATCAGCCTCCCTGGGACCTGCCTGAACATCTTACAAGTAAAGGTATGGAAAGACGCTGACCGTGTGAGACTGTGTTATTTATCTGCACCCGACTTCACTAACTTCATAGACTTTGAGGGACCAGTCCCACCTGTAGGGGACCCGACATCTAGCTGCCTCACCATCCCCTCAGAGATCTACAGCAGCGCTGGTATAAATTACCAGAAGACTACAGGTGGCGTCACGAACTGTATATAAACCTATCCCCTGTAAATATATCCCCAACATACGCCAGACCGCCCGGGCCACAGACCGAGCCACCGCTACCTGTGACAAAACCCCCATAGACTTCCATGGGCTCGGCTCTGAGTACCCCATTGCCCTGGTAACCCACAATTGTGGTGGCGGGTCGACACAAAAATTTGGCGTCACGAACAGGATGCGAAACTCGCAGAATTGCGAGCCCTGTGTGCCTAAGGAATTGTTTTTGTGAAAAAGGACTGTTTGCACTTTTGGCGCCAAAATCGCCATTTTTGTCGCCATATTCGCGCCCTCAGGCGCTGGAGAAGAAGGTGGGCGTACCTTCGTGGGCGTCTACCCCCCTGTGGCGCGAAGAAAATGCCTGCCCTCTCAAAGTGCTATTACAACATGCGATCCTGCCCTACAGCAAAGGAGGTCCGCCTCCTCTTCACCTTCCCTGCGAGGAGGAGGAGACGCAAACCCCACCTCCACGGAAGAGACCGGATGTCTCCGCAGAAAGAAGAAAGAATCTTCTGGAACATCATGGAAGCAGGACGTGTGCAGCCGAGCAGGGAAGCGGAGGAAGGCAGGCCCCGTGCCCCAGCCAAGCTGCCACCAGCACCGGAGTTATCCGTGGTCCTGCACCTGCAGCAGGCGTTGCTAGAGATTCAAGAAGAAAATGCACGCCTGAAGAAGATGGTCCAGTACCAACCTGGCTTTGAAGAGATCGAGAGACGCCGGCGTACCCTGGAGCAGCGGAGGCTGTGGGACACGGTGATCTCTCCCCTCAACGACCCCCCACGATTCGAGTTACCGAAGATTCTGCTGCCCAAGGCGAAGGAGCAACCGGAGGCTGCCCCCGAAAGTACCAATCCTGATCCCACCGGTGAAGCGGTGGAGGCGAAGGAGGTTGAGGAGGTATCGCTAGTTCCGGAACGCCCGCCCGGCCAGGAGGCCGCAGCAGATGATCGGTCCCCGGCAGGGACACCGGAGGGGTCCTGTCCGTCACTACCAGACGTGGACTGGGACGAGATGGCGCGCCTGGATGACGTCGCCTACACCGCCCAGTGGGAATATGAGTGGCAGCGTCGTGAGGAGAAGCAGAAACGCCAGCAGGAGGAAGAGCGGGAAGCTCAGCGGAATCGTCAGCGACAACATGCAGAGCTGATCGCGGACAAAGAGAGTGTCCGGAGAGAGAAAGGTACCCTGAGGGAACCGCGGCGGCAGGGGTGTGTGACTGAGTTCCAGCTCCGGAAGGGCTGGGGCTTCATCCGTGAACCGGGCCTCTACCCGGGGGTCTTTGTCAGCAGGCGTGACGTAGAATCCCACCTGCCGCAAGGCCATCCCGGGAGGGACTTAGTAAATGGAGACCTCGTCACGTACACACGGCATTGGGGAATGAAGGGATGGTATGCCCTTAACGTCACCATCGTCCGTGACCCCGTCCCCGACGCAGGTAACGTCACCACTACCGCAGCGTCCCCGTCTCCAGCTCAAGCAGAATCCGGCCGTGCCCCAGCATCGCCCCCTGCAAGTTCATCGCAAATTAAAGCAATTTCTACATCGCAACTAGCGACCCAGTCTCAATCGCAATCCATGACACGGTCCATATCGTTAACTGTGATTGAAACGCAATCGGTGTCACGTGAGGAGAATGTACCCGTTGCGCCCCTAGAGGTTCGCACGAGAACTGTGGCGACCCAGACCCTAATCGCAGCGCATGATTTGTTAGTCCTGGGATCTAGGGCCCATTGCATTGTTCCAGCCCCCGGGGTGGAAAGTGTATTTGAAGTAAATGAATAAATAGTAAAGAAGAATCGGTGAGATCCCTATAGGGTCTACCATAAGTAATATTGTAGAAAGTTTAGGAATGTTTTACAAAATTTTGCATAAGTTGAAGAGTATAACGTATATAATGCATATATATATTGCTAACCGTAGAATGCCCGGCTGGGTAACCAGAAAAAGTTTTGCACTTTAGTATTATAATAATGTGAGATTATATCTGTGTCTTTGGTTTTACAATGGACTTTGAGGTTGAGGACTGTGCCAACCCAGAACTTATTTGTACATAGTTGCGCTTCGGTGCCTTATCTTGGTTTTACATAAACCAGCACAACTACCTCTGAATACAAAAACCCGTGTGGTGTGGCACTGAGTGAGGTCTGCATTCGGATGTCCTGCAGCCCACCCAGGACCTACGTTGAAGGTTTGGTGCGGGTCCTTCACAAGAATACTGTATATTTGTTGAATGCTATTTAATATTTGTATTTTTCTATATATAATGTTTTGTTGTTTGCAACGTTCAAGACATCCTCACCTCCCGGATGGGACGAATTAATGTTATTGTTAATGTTTTCATGCATAAACAAAATGTCTCTTTTGTATTTTACAGCCCGGGAGTGCTGTCTTTTACCATGGGGGAATGTGTAGCCCTGGTGTTAGGCACACGCAGTACCCTGGAGAGTGTGTGGCGAGACAGCAGTTTAATGCTAAATACCCATTCACTCAACATACACTAGACACACCCTTAGGGTAGTGTAGTTTACTATTGAGGGAGTGGTCAGTCAGTCAGTGCCTGGACTTCAGAGAGGAAGGTCTAGCCTGGACTGAGGAGAAGGAGATTAGTGCAGAAAGACTTCAGTCACCTGTCTCAAGGACAGTGAAAGGTTCAGAGACGTGCTCCTGCCTAGTGATAACTGAGAATCTGTAACTAACTTTGAAGGAAGTGAATGAAGGAAGTAACTACCCGACTTTATGCAAGTGTGAGTGCTTATGCTACCAGCGAGGACAAGGCGAAAGGCACAGTGGAAAGTTTATTGAAAAGGTGCGTTTGGATTGAAGAAGTCCTGCACATTGCAACCGGTCACTGGGGACCGAAGGATCACTATTAGCTTCAAGCATAGTGGTAAGAAAACCAGGAATTTACCGGACCTTAGGTCGCGGCAAACAGCCCCTTATAGTCAGTACGTAACTGGGGTCAGGGGGAGTGAAGACTTTGAGCCTGATCAGCAATATAGGAATTCAGCTCTCTCGCAGGAAGGCTCCTACCACAAAACTGACTGGGCAGTACAGCTATGGATTAGCTGGAGTTATTGAGGGAACTACGCTTCAGGCTGGTTGTACTCATTGTATTGGAAGTAAAGGAGGCCCCTAACTTGTCCAGCTGCTGTCTCAAGATACACTCTCCTTGGATCAGCCTCCCTGGGACCTGCCTGAACATCTTACAAGTAAAGGTATGGAAAGACGCTGACCGTGTGAGACTGTGTTATTTATCTGCACCCGACTTCACTAACTTCATAGACTTTGAGGGACCAGTCCCACCTGTAGGGGACCCGACATCTAGCTGCCTCACCATCCCCTCAGAGATCTACAGCAGCGCTGGTATAAATTACCAGAAGACTACAGGTGGCGTCACGAACTGTATATAAACCTATCCCCTGTAAATATATCCCCAACATACGCCAGACCGCCCGGGCCACAGACCGAGCCACCGCTACCTGTGACAAAACCCCCATAGACTTCCATGGGCTCGGCTCTGAGTACCCCATTGCCCTGGTAACCCACAATTGTGGTGGCGGGTCGACACAGAACCTGTTCTTCCTTGTGGAAACTAACTCTAGTACCCGATCCCCAGGCTTAAATTGTCTCACTCAAAATGTCGGATTCTGCCTGGATTTTGCACTTGAGCCTTGAGGAGGTGCTCTTCTAACTGTCCCTTCACTTTGTTCCCATGACACATCAAATCATTATGCCTGGCCGCTTGCCGAAACTGACTTTTGACTCTCGGCTCCTGGGGAACCACATTTAAATTATTCAGAGTACCTTTTACTGTTAAGTCTCTGAGCTGGGCACCAGGCTCCCTGAGTCCATAAGACCTGTCACTTTGACACTGTTCACAGTCACCTGGCATTCCTGAGGCCCTCGCCAGGCTGAGGAACATTACTGCAGGTAGGGAAAGTGAAGTATGAGTAGTATCAGCCTATGTTGTAGTCCATCGGCTTTGAGATGAAGGGAAAAATGGCTGATATATGACCCGGGATGTGACATATGCAACAGATAATGGTATGATATATAACCTGTAAACCCAGCTCCAACCCCTCCTGTGTCTTTGTGCGCCTCTCAGACTTGGCCATGAACCCCTTCTTTTGGGTATCCCACAAATGTGACCTAAGGCACTTGATTATTCAGGGAGTCCTCCATGGCCAGGTATCTTTCTACAAGGCTTACAAGGTTATTTACATTCTGGGGATCCTCTTGGACTACCCAGCTTTGCACGGCTTTCGGTACTGAGAGGATAAATCGGTCCAATACCACTCTTTCCAACATCTGTGCTGGAGAGAAGGTTTCAGGCTGCAGTCATTTTTGTACTAAATGTAATAAGTCGAACATCTGGGACCGGTTATGTTTGTCCCGTTGGTAGCACCAGATTTGCACCTGTTGTGCCCAGACTGCCAGGGTGACGCCAAAACGTGACATAATCTCCACCTTCAGCTTGTCGTACTCCTTGACATCTTGCAGGGCACAGTCATAGTACGCTTTCTGCGGTTCCCCCACAAGATATTAAGCAAGCACCTCTGCTCGTTGCTCTTGGGGGTAGTTTCTCTCTGTCTGCCACCCTCTCAAATACAGTCAGGAAAGCCTCATCCTCCAGAGTCATCTTCAGTAAGGCCTCCCATACCATTTGCCTCACCTGTCTACTTTGGCTAGCAGGTGGTGCAATCTCCCTGGCTCGGACAGTTTCTGCCAGGAGAGCCATCTGCTGCTGATGTAGCTCCTGAACCTGCTGTTACTTCTGCTGCTGATGCTGCTCCTGCTGTTGTAACTGCTGCCGCAACTCTGCTGCTGCTGTCTGTTGAAACTGAAGAATCAGGAGTTTGCTAGCCTCCTGTTGGGTCTGCTGCTGCTGGATTAATTGCTTAACAAGCTTCTCCATGCTTTCAGACTGTATTTTCAATGCTGCAGATGCTTTCCCTCACGACATTCAACTTTTCCAACAGTGCTTTCTGGGACTTCACAACCGCATTAAAATTACCACTCTCTCTGTTAGGCATTTGGCCTTAGGTAGTATTCACACAGGCAATGCAGTTTTCATACAAACACATGCTGTTTTTATTGCTTTCCATAGGTTGTATAGCACCAAAACAAACTCAAACATAAATCCCTAGCCTTGTCCATGAGTAATGCCTCTTAAAGTTGAGGTGTATGTGCTTTTAAAATGTAGCAGAGCTAGCAGCTACCTCACTTTGTTTGCACAATGTTCACATTTGCCTTTGCAGATAATGTTCATGAGAATTCAGTACATAGAAATGGTTCATACATGCATAGATTGATGTACTTGTTATGTTCTGCTATCAGGTGGTTGTAAAGAGTTAAAGCAGCCCTGCTTTCCATAAATGGCCATAAGGTCACATAGTTAGAGCACTTGATGGGTCCTGGGCATGGTTCAGAAGGAAATATTTTGTGCACAAGTGCCTAGGAAAGCTGAAGGAGCAGGTAAGGAAGCAGTCAAAGCTCCTGCATATTATAAACCACAGCCTCAACTTCAAATAGCTGTGTGATAAGGACTGTGCATCTAAGCAGAAGTTGGAGTTCAGGAATCACTGCACCATTTATATATCTGCATTATTATACTGGAAAGTAATTGTGATTGCTGCATTGATATTGAATCTCTATTAAGTCATCGTTTATCTGGATGTACCTGTGTATTCGCTCAAGTAAAAGTTATCAATAGCCCCTCTGGCCTCCTTGTTTTCTGGACTATTTGGAGTGCACCACATTATATCACACTACCAGGAAGCAGAGGTTAATTAAGTGCAACCTGCCATCGCAAACTTTATTTTTATTTTATAACAAAGTGGTAACATCCGCACACCACATGGTACGTGACCTATGGCATAGTAGTGCATGCATTACAATGTACTTACTAATCAAAAGAGACCATGGCTAGTCATACACTGCTGAGCTAGTCCCAACCCATGCAATCCACACAGGTAAATACATCAAAGCATACTGTAAAAGTCCATAAATTAAATTATGTGTAATTATGAGAAATGACACAGGAAGAAAGTATTGCACACGCTTACTGAAATGTAATTACTACTTTGTACACAAGCCTTGGTTGGTGATGACAGCTTCAAGATGCCTCCAATAAAGAGAAACTAGTCACATGCATAGCTCAGGTGTGTTTTTGGACCATTCTTCCACACAAACACGTCTCAAATCCTGAAGTTTCCATGAGCTCCTTCTATGAACTCTGAGCTTTAGGTCTTCCATAAATTTTCTATTGGATTTAGGTCAGGTGATTGGCTTGGACATTCTAGCAGCTTTATTTTTTTTCTCTGAAACAAAATGACAGTTTCCTTGGCGATTTATTTATTTTACTCATTTATGTAGCACCATTAATTCCACAGTGAGCGCTTTACAGATATTATTGGCACTGTCCCCGATGGGGCTCACAATCTAGCACAGGGCACCAGTGGCGAATTTGCCAATCCTGGTGTTCTGTGGCAAATGCCAAGCGTCCTGCACGGTGTTGGGCTGTGAACACAACCCCCATCTGTGGACGTCAGGCACTCAGACCATCCTCATGGAGATGCGTTTTTAACCGTTTGTGAAGACACATGCACACTTGTGGCCTGCTGGAGGTCATTTTGCAGGGCTCTGGCAGTGCTCCTCCTGTTCCTCGTTGCACAAAGGCAGAGGTAGCTGTCCTTCTGCTGGGTTGTTGCCCTCCTATGGCCCCCTCCATGTCTCCTGGTGTACTAGCCTGTCTCCTGGTAGCGCCTCCAGCCTCTGGACACTACGCTGACAGACACAGCAAACCTTCTTGCCACAGCTCACATTGATGTGCCATCCTGGATGAGATGCACTACCTGAGCCACTTGTGTGGGTTGTAGAGTCCGTCTCATACTACCACGAGTGTGAAAGCGCAACCAACTTTCAAAAGTGACCAAAACATCAGCCAGAAAGCATTGGTACTGAGATGTGGTCTGTGGTCCCCACCTGCTGAACCACTCCTTTATTGAGTGTGTCTTGATAATTGCCAATAATTTCCATCTGTTTTCTGTTCCATTTGCACAACAGCCTGTGAAATTGATTGTCAGTCAGTGTTGCTTCCTAACTGGACAGTTTGATTTCACAGAAGTTTGATTTACTTAAAGTTATTTTCTGTTAAGTGTTCCTTTATTTTTTTGAGCAGTGTAGTATGGTGATATTATACATGTCATGGTATAATAGTTTTATTTAGAGACAGTATAGAAGGAGATGGCATCCAGTCAGAGTGTAATAGTATTATCTAATTATAGTATAGTATAGTATTGTGAAGTCATGTTAGCATTATTCAGTCACTGTATGTTAGTATTATCCAGTCATGAAATGGTGGTGTTATCCAGTCATTGTATAAAGCTATTTTTCAGTCATGACATGGCATTAGTCAGTCATGGAATAGTAATATTATTCAGGCACTGTATGATGGTATTATCCAGTCATTAAATAAAGGTATTATTCAGTTATGGTATGGTGGTGGTATTATCTAGTCATGATATGGTGGTATTATCCAGTCATACCATTATTTAGTATCAGTACGGAGAAGTTGTCCTGCCACTGTATTGTGGTATTATTCAGTTACAAAAAGACAGTACGATTTATTATTAATAGTCTCTTCTTGGCATAGACCATCAATATTCTGATCCTGGAAAATCCTTTTAGTGGGGCATATCCATAGTGCCTAGGGCAGCATGAGGTGTAAATAGCCCTGAGTGGCATTACGCAGGAATAATGCGGAGAATGAGTACTTGCAGGGAATTGGAAATCAAAGAGCACTTATAACCTCATTTACATAAAAATTCAAAGTTGATTTTTTTAGACAGATTCCCTTTAAAAGGGTTGTCCAGGCTTTTTACAAAAAGACTGCAGTAAATCTATGTGACTGCAGACTTGTGAATCCTCATATCATGCTGTGAGGATTCTCTGGTGGCGAAACTGAGCAGTCATGTGAAATGTATATTTCTGGCCACTTTCCAACTAGACGTGTGCAGTCTCTCAATACTAGCGCACTTCTAGTCGGAATGTGAACAGAAATATGCATAGAAGATTCACAATTTTGCAAATAGTCTAAGGCCGGGGTCACACTTGCAAGTGTGATGCGAGAAACTCGATCGAGTATCTCGCATCAATACCCGGCACTGCCGTCGCCACTCGGGACCAGAGTGTGCGGCTGCATGTATTTCTATGCAGCTGCACACTCCGTGTGAGTGCCAGCGGCAGAGCCAAGTATTGATGCGAGAGACACGTGTGAGTTTCGCACATCACACTCGCAAGTGTGACCACGGCCTAACTGCAGACTTCTGTGAAAATCCTGGACAACTCCTTTTAACCTCTGTGAAAATTAATGAAAGCATATGTAGAGGAACTGACTAACGAATAGCATGGGGGCTGTCATGTGGCCATTCATACTTCATTGTGGCACTGGTTTCCCCTCGTTTATTTTTTTGCAGTACTGCTTTTAGGTTAAGCAGACTTTAGGTCCAATCCATAGGATCCTTTAGCAAGATATATTTTTACTACTTACCTTAAATATGTTCTATATCATTGATGGTGATATCAATAGTTACTGGAATTGCCCTTTAGGCTTTTTTTTCCCCTTGTTCATGAATTACAGACAAGCTCCTGCCACGAATTACACTTATCATCATGGTCTGCTCTATTACAAAGAAATCCTATTATTCCTCTTCCATACGCTGCTTGGATCTGAAGCCGTCAATCCCTTATAATGATAAACGATTTGTTCTCCTCTCTACATGGAAAGAGATAATAGTAAAACGTTTATTCCATAGCATAAATCTTTATTATAAAGGCTTTACAAGCCGAAACCTTATTAAAAGATTGTCTCATAACCTGTGCACACAATGGTGACATTTTCCAATATCTTACAGATTAAGGCATTACTCCTGCACACTTTTTGATATTTTGGCTTTATTGGTGGATTGTAAAAATAGATTGTGCCGAGGTTATGAATATAAAAGAAATACAATATAAATCATACAGCTAGTGAGTCAGAGCATAAGGTGAAGATTTGGGGTACAAAACATATATTCTTCTGCACTAATGGAAATCAGTCATTATTACATGAATGGCAGAAAAAAGACTTTAACCCCTTAACACCCAAGGGTGGTTTGCACGTTAATGACCGGGCCAATTTTTACAATTCTGACCACTGTCTCTTTATGAGGTTATAACTCTGGAACGTTTCAACGGATCTTCGCGATTCTGAGACTGTTTTCTCGTAACATATTGTACTTCACGTTAGTGGTAAAATTTCTTTGATATAACCTGCGGTTATTTTTGAAAAAAAACGCAAAAAATGGCGAAAATTTTGAAAATTTTGCTATTTTCAAACTTTGAATTTTTATTCCCTTACAACAGAGAACTATGTCACACAAAATAGTTAAGAAATAACATTTCCCACATGTCTACTTTACATCAGCACAATTTTGGAACCAAAATTTTTTTTTGTTAGGAAATTATAAGGGTTAAAAGTTGACCAGCGATTTCTCATTTTTACAACAAAATTTACAAAAGCCATTTTTTTTAGGGACCACCTCACATTTGAAGTCACTTTGAGGGGTCTATATGGCAGAAAATACCCAAAAGTGACACCATTCTAAAAACTGCACCCCTCAAGGTACTTAAAACCACATTCAAGAAGTTTTATTAACCCTTCAGGTGCTTCACAGGAGCTGAAAGAACGTGGAAGGAAAAAATGAATATTTAACTTTTTAGTCACAAAAATGATCTTTTACAAACTATTTTTTATTTTCACAAGGGTAAAAGGAGAAAATGCACAGATAAAGTTGTTGTGCAATTTCTCCTGAGTACGCCAATACCCCATATGTGGGGTAAAAACCACTGTTTGGGCACACGGCAGAGCTCGTAAGGGAAGGAGCGCTGTTTGACTTTTTCAAACCAAAATTGGCTGGAATTGAGATTGGACGCCATGTCGCGTTTGGAGAGCCCCTGATGCGTCTAAACAGTGGAAACCCCCCACATTTGACCCCATTTTGGAAACTAGACCCCCCTACAGAACTTATCTAGATCTGTTGTGAGCACTTTGAACCCCCAAGTGTTTTAATAAAGTTTATAATGCCTGGGTGTGAAAAAAAAAACAATTTTCCACAAAAATGATTTTTTAGTCCCAAATTTTTGATTTTTCCCAAAGAAGTTGGACCCTAAAAGTTGTTGTCCAATTTGTCCTGAGTACGCTGATACCTTATATGTGGGGGGGACTGTTTGGGCGCACGAAAGGGCTTGGAAAGGAAGTAATAACGTTTTGGAATGCAGATGTTGATGGGGTTATGTTCCGTTTACAGTGCCCCAGATGAGCCTAAACAGTGGAAACCCCGACAAGTGACCCCATTTTGGAAAATAAACCCCACAAGGAACTTATCTAGATCTGTGGTGAGCACTTTGAACCCCCAAGTGCTTCACACAAGTTTATAATGCCCGGCATGAAAATAAAAAATCCTATTTTTTTCGCACAAAAATTATCTTTTAGTCACCAATTTTTTATTTTCCCAAGGGTAACAGGAGAAATTGGACCACAAAAGTTGTTGTCCAGTTTGTCCTAAGTACACTGATACCCCATATGTGGGGGGGAACCACTGTTTGGGCACACGGCAGAGCTCGAAATGGAAGGAGCACCATTTGACTTTTTCCAACCAAAATTGGCTGGAATTGAGATTGGACGCCATGTTGCATTTGGAGAGCCCCTGATGTGCCTAAAAAGTGGAACCCCCCACAAGTGACCCCATTTTGGAAACTAGACCCCTAAGGAACTTATCTAGATCTGTGGTGAGCAATTTGAACCCCCAAGTGCTTCACACAAGTTTATAACGTAGAGCTTTAAAATTAAAAAATCATATTTTTTCCACAAAAATGATCTTTTCACCCCAATTTTTATTTTCCCAAGGGTAACAAGACTCCAAAAGTTATTGTGCAATTTGTCCTGAGTACGCTGATACCCCATATGTGGAGGTAAACCACTGTTTGGATGCATGGCAGAGCTTGGAAGGGAAGGAGCACCGTTTGACTTTTTCAACGCAGAATTGACTGGACGCCATGTTGTGTTTGAAGAGCTCCTGATCTGCCTAAACAGTGGAAACCCCCGAAAAATGACACCATTTTGGAAACTAGACCCCTCAAGGAACTTTTCTGGATGTGTGGTGAGAACTTTGAACCCCCAGGTGTTTCACTAAAGTTTATAACGCCTGAGCATGAAAATAAAAAAATCATATTTTTTCCACAAACATGATCTTTTAGTCCCCAACTTTTTATTTTCCCAAGGGTAACAAGAGAAATTGGACCCCAAAAGTTGTTGTCCAATTTGTTCTGAGTACGCTGATACCCCATATGTGGGAGAAAACTACTGTATGGGCACACGTCAGGGCTCGGAAGGGAAGTAGTGACATTTTGGATTGCAGACTTTGATGGAATGGTTTGGGGGCGTCATGTCGCATTTGGAGAGCCCCTGATGTGACTAAACAGTGGAAACCCCCCACAAATGACCACATTTTGGAAAATAGGCCCCACAAAGAACTTATATAGATGTGTGGTGAGCACTTTGAACCCCGAAGTGCTTCACAGAAGTTTATAACGTACTGTTAAGGGCTGCGGAACGCACCCAATAGATATTAAGGAGAGGTGCGTTCGCAGCCCGGGTCCACCGTGCAGGCAGAGCCTGCTGCTAGTAAGATGGCGCGAGTAGCGAACTCTGTTATCCCACAGAGTCACTAAAATAAACGCCGTAGCGCGCTGTGGCAGTTAGTGCGAACTCTGTTAATCCACAGAGTCGCTAGCGGGAATGCCACAGCGCTATATGGCGATAAGTGCGAACTCACTTAGCTTCAGTGAGCCGCAAAGTAAAACACTAGGGCGCTGACTAGCGTTTTCAAGTGAACCCTGTTGCAACACAAAGTCGCTGAGTAACCCTACTGGGACCAGGTACACGGTTAACTGCTGTGCGGATAGCAGTCCTTGATCTTGCAGTCAGAACACAAGCAATAATCTCCTCACCGGAGTAGCAGGTATTCTAATGGCGTTTTCAGTCGAGCTCTGAACACGTGCATACAATCTCCTCACCGGAGGTGCCGGTATTCTAGGGTCTTATTTCAGGGAGACCTAACCACATGCATACATGACAACACTGGCGCAAGCACGTAATGGTTTTGATACTAGCGCATGGTGGCCCAGTCATGCCACCCTTTTATAGTAGCAACTGCAGGACCTACCAGAAAAGGACCAATGCGAAACCATTCCAGAACACATGTAGTTTCAGGACCTTCCTGGCGGACCAATGGGAGTCGCTGCTGTAACCGAGCATGTGACCCCTGATCTCCAATGGGAGATCTTGCCCTGGGCATGCTCAGATGGAGAAAGCAGGGACTTAGTTCCCGAACTGCCTGCTCCAGCACTGGTTATAATAGAGGAGCCAGGAAAGACCGCAACAAGCCTCTGCACAGTGTTAAACTGGGCGAGACGCTGGGACCGACGTCTTTGCTGAGCAGGCTCCACTGGGCCGGAGATGGATGGGGGACCTCAGCGGGACTGGTTCGAGACTCCCCTTGTGCAGCAGTGGGAACTCGAACCCTAACACACGCTGGAGGTGACTTCGGAGCTGGGGCTCCCTCCGTGGTTGCTGGGGCTCCCTCCGGTGGTTGCTGAGGGTAATGAACCAATTGCTGAATGGCTTTCAGCTGGGTCTGAATGGTCTGATATAAGTAACCTGAACTCCCATCAGCCTTGCTGGTAATCAATTGTTCTTCATGGTCTTGCTTGGAGCTCAGCTTGCATTCCTGCTTCCATTCAGATAAGTGACTTGGATTTTTCTTGCTGGTTTGCTGCCTAGCAGTGGACTTCAGCCTGGTCCCCTTTTTGGGGCCTGGCACTGCAATTGTGCTCAGTTTGTGTTTGCACTTTTCCTCTGTTCCTGTGTCTCTTTTTATTTGCTGAATTGCTGTGTGTTACACCAGAGATCTGATTTAGGTGGTAGAGATCATGTGATCTCAGGTTTTTTTGTTAATCAGAAGTGTTGGTATTTTTGTCAGGGTTTTTTGGGTTGCAGTCAGAATTCTTTCCTATACTTTTCTATCTAGACAGATTGGGCACCAGCGTTTGCTCATTCTATTTTCTGTCTGTGTTCGTAATTTCTTCTTGTCTAACTGCCATTACATGTTTGGGGGCTTCCTATTTCTTTGGGGGTTCTGATCCTGGGCAGTTAGCTTTCATATTTCTGCCTTTAGGTGTAGCTATCTCTCCGGCTGTGACGAGACGTCTAGGATCACCGTAGGTACCCTCCACAGCTACTTCTAGTGTTGCGGTTAGTTTAGGGTCCTGCAACCCAATAGTTTCCAGCCTCTCTGGTGTATTGCTACTTTGGCTATTTTTGCTATTTCTCCTCAGCTACCGAAACATAACAGCAGCCAGAGCATAGGAGATGTTATTAGAATCCTGTGTAAAGATTGCATCATACTGTATATTTTCCTGTTAATTGTAAAGTGTCAGCTGTGTGCCCAATACTTATCTATGTCATTTGTATTTTTATAGTTTTACCGCACATGTTCTATACTGTTCACCAATAAACAAGTTAGACTACAGAGGACAGTCTGCTTATTTGGATGATAAAATCGTGGTTTAGGCTGTATGCTAGATTGCACACCGTGTCAACGTGTATGAAGGCAGAACAGGGGCAGGGGCCTTAAATTAGTGACACCACTCCAGCACTGAAATAAAAATAACCGCTGGAGTGCTGGTTTAGGTGAATACTTACATTCATCAGAAAATAAGAGATCTGTTGCACCTTTTCTTAGATCTCTGCATTGTTCCATTCCTGTGTTATTCTGCATGGAAATAGATTAATTTCTGCTATTAATGGGGCATGCGCCTTCGTTCTCCGATACAGTCAACTCTCTTTAATATCAGATTGTGAATGACAATCACAGACGTTTCACAATGCAAACTGCATACATTGTATAGATCTTAGACCTGATAAGGCTGATGTGCTTACTCTGAAAATGTCAGCAAAAAAAAGAATGTAAATCCTTGTGCACTTTATGAATCCAGCTAGGAAATGAAATAACTCATGAGTCTTGGTGTATTCAATCTTCGCCCATCTAGTCTACTCACAGCTGGAACTTGCATTGAGCAGTGTGAAATCTCAACAGCAGCAGGGAGGAGGAGCACTGAGGAGCCATCTATCAGATCAATCAGCCTAGCTGGGCAAATATTGAGTTTAAACTTTAAAATAGGATTAGATCACAGTTATATCAAATTACTTTTGCAAGAGTAAAAATTGTATACAAATTCACCGTATACCCTTAGTCTTATAATAAAATCATCAACTTTATTAGATCAAAAAATAACACACAAAAACAAAAAATTACAAAAACAACTGCATCATACCCAACAATACAAGAGATGATCACCATGGGGCGGTGCCTGTCTCTGCACTGGCCTAAGTGTCCCAACCATATGTGCATCATACCAGGCTGGGATTGACCCGGGACGGTTTTTATCACTACCCCGTCATACCATTCAGGATTACAATGAGCTAAGTACTCCTTGTTGCTATCTTTACTCCTGATGAACCTCGGAAGAGGGGAAACGCGTTCAGACAGGCACCGCCCCATGGTGATTTTATTATAAGACTAAGGGTATACAGTGAATTTGTTTAAAATAGGATTACCGACATTCATGGACTCTCATAGTAACTACAGCTACCAGGATGGTGTGCGGTCTGCAAACCATGTCCTATGAGGAACGGTTACAGGATTTGGGAATGTTTAGCTTGCAAAAAAGAAGATTGAGAGGTGACTTAATAGCTGTATACAAATATCTCAAGGGCTGTCACATTGTAGAAGGATCATCTTATTCTCATTTGCACATGGAAAGACTAGAAGCAATGGGATGAAACTGAATGGAGGAGACACAGATTAGATATTAGAAAAAACTTTTTGACAGTTAGAGTGATCAATGAGTGGAACAGGCTGCCACGAGAGGTGGTGAGTTCCCCTTCAATGGAAGTCTTCAAACAGAGGCTGGACATACATCTGTCTGGGATGATTTAGTGGATCCTGCTTTGAGCAGGGGGTTGGACCAGATGACCCAGGAGGTCCCTTCCAACTCTACCATTCTATGATTCTATGATTCTACACCAACCTCATTAGGTATCTAAGATCTACAGTATGTCAAAATTTATGCAGTTTGTATTTTGAAATCTGGGCACAGATCTGCCCTAAGTGGCACATTTATCACACTGGTTTGTACAAGGTGGTATAGGAATATGTAAGACCATTTTGAACCCTTACTTGATTAAAAGTGTTAAATGTAAAGTATAAACAAATAATAATAATAATAATAATAAACTCCTTTTGTTGTGTCAGTTACCCTCATAATGTGATGTGATACATTTCATTGATTCCGCTGCAGGCCTGCCTTTGGGCCGCTCTGAATTCTTCTATAGAATAGAAGGTCTCTGATATTATTACTAAACAATAGTCACGCTGCTCTGATTGCATGCTTCAGTTTCACAGCATGAAATACATAAAGCTCTTTCTTTTATTTATTGCTGCCAGAAAAAGATCAGCAAAAAAAAAAACTTTTTTACCAAGCAGCTGTCTGATTGTTTTTATTATTACACAGAGGACTCCGACTGCTGAGATTACATGCCAGGCTTCAGTTTCATTGCACATAATTCCAAACTAATCGTAACTGTGGCCTTTATTGTGTCATTTTCTACAGCAAGGACAAAGAGTATGAAAGTGTCTATGTATAAAAGTGTAATTTGCAGTTTTTAGTCCCCATTGCAAAACTAGCCCCATGCCCCACTTCCTTTCTTCCCCCACTCACATTCACTACAGTACATGCTCTGAGATTTAACCCCTTTCAGCCATCGGACGTACTATCCGGTCCATGGCACCTGGGCCCGTATGACCATGGACAGGATCGTACGTCCCATGCGATCGGCCGTGCTCCGGGAGCGCGGCCGGGTGTCAGCTAATTATCACAGCTGACACCCGGCACTATGTGCCAGTTGTGGTCACAGACCGCTCCCGGCACATTAACCCCTGGCACACTGCAATCAAACATGATCGCAGTGTACCGGGGCACAGGGAAGCATCGCGCAGGGAGGGGGCTTCCTGCGTGCTTCCCTGAAAGCCTCAGAACAGCGCGATATGATCGCGCTGTTCTGAGGGCTTCCTCCCTGCAGGACCCAGATCCAAGATGGCCGCGGGGTCCTTCGGGGTCTTGCAGGGAGGCGGCTTCCTCAGTGCCTGCTGAGAGCAGGCGCTGAGAAAGCCTGCAGCACTGCCTGTGAGATCGCCGATTTGACAGAGTGCTGTCCACAGTGTCAGATCGGCGATCTGACCTTATACAGTGATGTTCCACCCTGGGACAAAGTAAAAAAGTAAAAAAAATAAAAATGACGTGTAAAAAAAATTCCTAAATAATGAAAAAAAAATATTCCCCAATAAATTCATTTCTTCATGTAAATAAAAAAAACCAATAAAAGTACACATATTTGGTATCGCCGCGTTCGTAAGGACCCGCCCTTAAAATTGTCCACTAGTTAACCCCTTTAGTGAACCCTTAAAAAAACAAACAATGCTTTATCATCATAGCGCCGAACAAAAAGTGGAATAACACGCGATCAAAAAGACGGATATAAATAAACATGGTACCGCTGAAAACGTCATCTTGTCCCGCAAAAAACAAGCTGCCATACAGCATCATCAGCAAAAAAAAAGTTATAGTTTGCAGAATAAAGCGATGCAAAAATAATTATTTTTTTATAAAATTGTTTTTATTGTATAAAAGCACCAAAACATAAAAAAGATATAAATGAGGTATCGCCGTAATCGTACTAGCCCGAAGAATAAAACTTCTTTATCAATTTTACCACACGCGGAACGGTATAAACGCCCCCCCAAATGAAATTCATGAATTGCTGATTTATGTTCATTCTAACCTCCCAAAAATCGTAATAAAAAGCGATCAAAAAATGTCATGTGCCCAAAAATGGTATCAATAAAACGTCAACTCGTCCCGCAAAAAATAAGACCTCACATGATTCTGTGGGCCAAAATATGCAAAAATTATAGCTCTTAAAATGTGGTGATGCAAAAACTATTTTTTGCAATAAAAAGCGTCTTTTAGCGTGACAGCTGCCAAACATAAAAACCCTGTAAGGTTCTGTGTATCTGTTTCTGAAACTCAGTTTGTTCGTCGGCCATTTTGCTTTCTGTTTTGCTGCAGCTATCTTGCCCTCAGTCAAAATGGAGTTTTCCAGCTTGCATGTTCCCGCCCTGATTCTCTCCATTTGCTTCTTAAACAGCCACAGCTGAGCAATCAGTGCTTCAGAATCTAGCCTGCAGTGAACCTGTGTTCTGACTCCTGAAGCCTTGGACCTTGTACTCCAGCCATTCCTACTGAGGAACTCTGAAGCACTTGTGGACTCTGAACTCTGCTCTTGAGAGCCTCACGTTTGCATGGACTTGCGGTAACAGAGAAGAAGATCTGAATCTGTTGTGGAGAGTTATTGCTGAGCTTAGATTACTCTGGCCTGCTGTGTCTCCTGCTTCTGTGTTTGCAACCTGTGTGTTTATTTTTGCCAATTTGTATGAAGCAATACAAGACTTTCTTTATCAACTGTGTCTCAAGTATTTTCATCGCACCCAAGCACAAGACGCTATATGAACTGTACCACATACATTACAAGATTCTGAAGCCAAACGTTAGTGTCTGCTGGGTCTGGAAAGGCTTGTCTGCTGTACTGTGGATATCGGATGTCCGGTTGTACTTTCTGTGATGACAGTGGTTGTGACTTCTCACAACCATTCCAGGTGAGCAATTCCCTTAAGTTTTTTTTTTCTGCAGTGTTATCACAGGTAAACACTATTGTTTTTTTTTTTTTCTCTTCTCTTTTTGTCTGCTGAAACTCTGGATATCAGATGTCTGGTTGAAAGCTTTCTGTGATGATAGTGGTTGTGACTTCTCACAACCATTCCAGGTGAGCAGTTCCCTTAAAGTTTTTTCTTCTTCAGTGTTGCCACAGGTGAACACTATTGTTTTTTTTTCTCTCCTCTTCTTCCAGTATCCTGTCTTAAAAGATCTGGAAAATGGAGGCCCGCATAAAGGAACTTTGCGGAGTGACTGATAATATCCTTGCAGATTTGCAGAATATAAAGACCCGTTTTACAAATCTTCAGGACCTAAATAATCACAATTTGCAAGTGGTTGGACAGACTACCCAGGATTTGCGAGCCAGGATTGAGGTTCTGGAGGGGCGAGTCCAGGCTCCTGCCGTGGCCCCGAGTTCTGGGATTCCCAAGTTGCCCCCTTTTCGTTTTGGTGGTGAACGTGAAAAATTCAGGGATTTGTTAATCAATGCAATCTTTTTTTTTCTGCACATGCTTCACAATTTCCTACTGAACGATCTAAGGTGCTTACTATAATTATGTTGCTTACCAACAAGGCTTTGATATGGGCAAACCCTCTGATTGAGACTGAGGATGATTGTTTGAATCACCTTGATGATTTTATTTCAGCCATGGGGCAGGTGTTTGATGACCCCAATCGAGGTGCAACAGCTGAAGCAGCCATGTTAGCTTTGCGCCAAGGTAAGCACTCGGTAGCTGAATATGCCTTGGATTTCAAGAGATGGGCCCTTGATACCACCTGGGACAATTCCGCCAAAAAATCTATTTTTCGAAAGGGGTTATCCCCACTGATTAAGGATGAACTTGCTCGTGCCGACCCTCCCACTGCGTTAGGTGACTTTATTAACTACTGCATCCGTATTGATACTCGTTTAACTGAACGCAGGCAAGAGAGATGGTTCGAAAGCAATCGTACTAACCTTTTCCTACCTTCCTCTCAGCTAAGGAACCTTTGAATAGGATTACACGGGAACCTGAACCCATGCAGGTAGACTCTTTACTACGACGGGTTAGTGATGCACGCAAGGAACATCGTTTTAAGGAGAATCTATGTTTTTATTGTGGTAAGTCAGGGCACTTTATTATTAACTGTCCCAGCCGTTCTCGCAAGACTACTGCAGCACTCATTCATTGTGAGTGTTGCGAGAGGGGATCTGTCAGGTCCGAGCCTCAGGCTCCAGAGAGAGCTGCAGCAACAGATCTTGATTTCTCGGACTTAAACTCCGTTACCTCTGAGGACGTTGACTGTGTAAATGCTGCCATCTTTCAAGTTTCCTCAGCGGTGTCCCAGCTGAGTTGTAAGAAAAACAATTCTCACTGTTTTCTTTCCATCAAACTCTGGGTTGACTCAGCCTGGGTGTCTAGCTCTGCTATGATCGACTCAGGTGCAAGTGGAAATTTTATGGATGTCTCCTTTGCTCTAAAACAGGGAATACGTTCAGTGAAGAAGGCTACTCCAGTACAGATGGAAACTGTGGATGGCTCCCTGCTGACCTCTGGACCAGTGGATCAGGAAACAGAGCCTTTAAAGGTTCTTATGGGTAAAGATCATCAAGAGAAACTGTCCTTTATGCTTATCTCTTCTCCTCACTTTCCCATTATTCTAGGGCTACCATGGCTGCAGGCTCAGAATCCTACCATTAACTGGGAGACCAAGGAATTACACTTTCCAGAGAAACAGATGAGTCCAAAAATTTCAGCTTGCTCTGTTCCTAAAGGAACCATGTCAGTCCTGAACTACCAGCTGTATACCAGGACTATGTGGATTTATGTGACAAGAAGAACGCTGACCAGCTTCCTCCTCACCGTCCATATGATTGTCCAATTGAATTATTGCCTGGAGCAGAGATACCTTTTGGTAAGATCTACCCCCTGGTGGGGCCCGAGCTGAAGGCTTTAAAAGAGTACATAGACGAAAATCTAGCCAAGGGCTTCATACGCCCCTCTTCATCTCCTGCAGGGGCACCCATATTCTTTGTAAAGAAGAAAGATGGATCCCTGAGACCATGCGTAGACTATAGGGAACTCAATAAGGTTACTATTAGAAACCGTTATCCATTGCCTTTAATCCCTGAGTTATTGGAGAGAGTGCGACATGCCAAAATTTTTTCTAAACTAGATCTTCGTGGGGCCTATAACTTAGTCCGTATTAGACCTGGGGATGAATGGAAGACTGCATTCAGGTCACGCTATGGACACTTTGAATATCTGGTTATGCCTTTTGGTCTGAGTACCGCCCCAGCCACTTTCCAACACTTGGTGAATGACATCTTCAGGATCTCCTAGATACATTCGTGGTAATTTATTTGGATGATATTTTAATTTTTTCTAACTCCACAGAGGAACATCATGGACATGTGAGAATGGTCTTGGAACGTCTAAGACAAAATCATCTTTACATCAAGCTTGAAAAGTGTGAATTCCATAAGACCGAAATTCAATTTCTGGGGTATGTACTGTCTACACAAGGAATTAGTATGGATGGAAGTAAAACCCAAGCCATCAATGATTGGCCAAGTCCTAGAAATGTGAAGGAGGTACAGCGCTTCATCGGGTTTGCAACTTCTATAGACGTTTCATTAGAAATTTCTCTGAGGTAGTGTCACCTATCACCCAACTTACCCGGAAAGAGTCTAAGTTCTCCTGGACTCCCCAAGCCCAGGAAGCATTTTCCCGTCTAAAAGATAAATTTACCACTGCACCTATCCTAGTACATCCAACCCAGAGCTTGCCTTCATAATAGAGGTGGATGCTTCAGACTGTGCCGTGGGAGCTATACTCTCTCAGAGAACAGGTGAGAAGAATGTCTTGCATCCCTGTGCCTTCTTTTCCCAGCAGTTGTCTTCGGCTGAGAAGAACTACGATGTGGGCAATAGAGAGTTGTTGGCCATTATTGCCGCCTTCAAAGAATGGAGACACCTTCTTCAAGGAGCTGCACAGCAAATAGTCGTTCTGACAGACCATCGTAATCTTGAGTTTATCAGGTCGGCTAAGTGCCTGACTCCTCGCCAGGCTCGCTGGAATCTTTTCTTAAACCAATTTAATTTTATTATTTCTTATAGACCAGGATCGCCAGAGGCTGGATTGACCCATCGGTTTTACTCACTATACACGTCCAAATTCGATTACAATGAGCTAATTCTTGTTGATCTATTCTTGATAAATCCTCTCAAAGAACCGTTTAGACAAGGCACGCCCATGGGATTTTATTTTAAGACCTAAGGGACAGTAATTTGTCTTAAAATAGGATTGGATTCATGGACTCTATAGTACCTACAGTCCAGATTGTGGTCTGCAAACCATTCTATGAGACTTACAGATTTGGGGAATGTGTTAATTCAAAAGAAATTGAGAGTTGCTTATGCTGTATACAATTCTGGTGTCCATTGTAGAAGGATTTTTATCTATTGCACATGAGATGAAGAATGGGTGAAATGATGGAGAGAACACAGTTGATCTTAGAAAAACTTTTGACAGTTAATGTCAATGTGACCAGCCCTGCCACGCCGGGTGGGATTCCCTTTCAATGGAATCTTCAACAGAGGAATGACCAACATCTGTCTGGGATGATATAGTGATCTGCTTTGAGCGGGGTTGACCGATGACAGGAGTCCACTTAATCCACCTTTGTTCTTACCCAAACTCATAAGGTATCAGATTTAAGTATGTCAAAGTTATGAGTTTGTTTTAAATGGGAAGATCTGCCTAAGTGGACATTTATCCCCGGTTTCAGGGGTTGCAATTCAAGACTCTATTTTGGACCACGAAAAATGTTCTGTAAGAATTGACAATATAAATTAATAAACTTCTTTGCTTTTCATTACCCCGATAATGTAAACGATCGATACATCATTACCCTGCAGCCTGCCTCCGCTGATTTCTTGCAAATACAGGTTTGGTATTATTACCATATGGCTGATCTCTGATTGCATCTTCATTTCACAGATGAACTCACTAAACGCTCCTTTTTATATTTATTCTCAGGATCAGCAAAAAAAAAAACGATTTTCCAAGAGCCTGTTTTATTATACACAGAGGACTCGACTGTCGATTACAGCAGGTTCAGTTCATTGCATAATAGAATATGAACGTGCTAGGTAGGTTTCAAGAAGGCAAGTGATAAATGTCGTATAAAAGTGAATGCAGCTTTTAGGTCATGAGAACTGGCCCTGCCCCGATTCTTCTTAACATTAAGGCATATCATGTCTGAGATTTGACATTTAGTCATCGGACGTACTAATCAGTCATTGCAACTGGTGCCCTGTATGACCATGACCAGGATGTACATCCACGCATGGCCTTTCCCCGTATCCCGTTACTAATATAGCAGCTGACACCCATATGCGTTGCTGGTACAGACGTCCCTGCCTTCCCTGGACCAGTGCATCAACATGTCGCAGTAGTACATGGAGGGAAACGGAATTTGCATGTTCCTTGTAAGAACTCAGTACAATATATGCTGTTTGCAGGGCTTACCCCAGTGAGGACCCAACCCAAATGGCCGCGGTCCTTCGGGTTATGTCCAGGAGCGTGCTCCTCAGTGTGCTGAGACAGCGTGAGAACCGCAGCACTGCCTTTGGATCCGTCGAGGTCTGCCACTGCGTGAGCGTTGACCTAAGTGTGCAGGAGTAATAGTAAAAAAAAACAAAAAAACAAGAAAAAAAACAATTTTCTTGTATCTTATAAAGTAACATCATTTGTTCGGTCGAGGGACCCCTATATTGTCTTTACCTGTTTGCCTAAAAAGCATGCTATCTTGCCCGAGTCAAAAATGGAAGTATCACGCATGCTGTTTACATGGACCGCTGAATACGTCCATTTGTCCGCTAAAAACCAAGCTGCCATCAGTCATTCAGAAAATTAGTTTGCAGAATGAAGCTGTTGTTCTTGATCTAAATTGTTTTATGTATACAGCACCAAAACATAAAAAAGCATTTGAGGACGCCGAACTACTAGCCCTGAAGATCTTCGTTTCATTACGACTGCGGGTATAAAGAAAGAAATTCTGAATTTCTGTTTGTGAGTTCATTCTAACCTCAATATCTTAGGCATGCTGTGTCCCATGTTCTGGTTCAACCTGTTGTTTAATTATTGCCAATGTTGCTGATGAGCAAAAAATTCATTATACTCTAAAATGTGTATCAAGATATTTTTCGCAATAAAAAGCGTCTATTATGACAGCTGTCCAATACATAAAACCCGCTATAAATAGTAAATCAAACCCCACTTTATCACCCCCTTAGTTAGGAAAAATAATACAATTAAAAAAATTTATTTATTTCCATTTTCCCATTAGGGTTAGGGTTGGGGTTAGGGTTGGGGCTAAAGTTAAAGTTAGGGTTGGGGCTAAAGTTAGAATTAGGGTTAGGGTTGAGATTAGGGATAGGGGTGTGTTAGGGTTAGGTTTGTGACTACGGTTATGGTTAGGGTTGGGACTAGGGTTAGAAGTGTGCTGGGGTTAGGGTTGGAGTTAGAATTGGGGGGTTTCCACTGTTTAGGCACATCAAGGGCTCTCCAAACGTAACATGGCGTCTGATCTCAATTCCAGCCATTTCTGCGATGAAAAAATCAAACGGTGCTCCTTCCATTCTGAGCTCTGCGATGCTCCCAAACAGTAGTTTACCCCACATATGGAATATCAGCGTACTCAGGACAAATTGCACAATAACTCTTGGGGTCTAATTTCTTCTGGTACCCTTGGGAAAATAAAATATTGGGGGCAAAAATATGATTTTTGTAAAAAAAAATGATTTTTTTGTTTTTACGGCTATACGTTATAAACTTTTGTGAAGCACTTGGGGCTTCATAGCGCTCACCACACATCTAGATAAGTTCCTTGGGGGGTCTATTTTCCAAAATGAGGTCACTTGTGGGGGGTTTCCACTGTTTAGGCACATCAGGGGCTCTCCAAATGCAACATGATGCCCGCAGACCATTCCATCAAAGTCTGCAATCCAAAACGTCACTACTTCCCTTCCGAGCCTCGACGTGTGCCCATACAGTAGTTTTCTCCCACATATAGGGTATAAGCGTACTCAGGACAAATTGGACAACAACTTTTGGGGTCCAATTTCTCTTGTTACCCTTGTGAAAATAAAATATTGTAGGCGAAATATTCATTTTTGTAAAAAAAAAAAAAAAAAGATTTTTTGATTTTTTATTTTTACGGCTGTACATTGTAAACTTCTGTGAAGCACTTGGGGTTCAAAGTGCTCACCACACATCTATATAAGTTCCTTGGGGGGGCTGTTTTCCAAAATGTGGTCACTTGTGGGGGTTTTCCACTGTTTAGGCACATCAGGGGCTCTCCAAACGTGACATGGCGCCCGCAGACCATTCCATCAAAGTCTGCAATCCAAAACGTCACTACTTCCCTTCCGAGCCCCTACGTGTGCCCATACAGTAGTTTTCTCCCACACATGGGGTATCAGTGTACTCAGGACAAATTGGACAACAACTTTTGGGGTCCAATTTCACTTGTTACCCTTGGGAAAATAAAAAGTTGGGGACTAAATGATCATGTTTGTGAAAAAAATATGATTTTTTTTATTTTCATGCTCGGGCGTTATAAACTTTAGTGAAACACCTTGGGTTTCAAAGTTCTCACCACACATCTAGATAAGTTCCTTGAGGGATCTAGTTTCCAAACTGGTGTCATTTGTGCGGGGTTTCCACTGTTTAGGCACATCAGTGGCTCTCCAAACACTACATGGCTTCCAGCCAATTCTGCATTGAAAAAGTCAAATGGCGCTCCTTCCCTTCCGAGCTCTGCCATGCACCAAAACAGTGGTTTACCCCCATATATTGGGTATCAGCATACTCAGGACAAATTACAAAATAACTTTTGGGGTCTTGTTGCCCTTGGGAAAATAAAAATTGGGGTGAAAAGATCATTTTTGTGGAAAAAATATGATTTTTTAATTTTACGGCTCTACGTTATAAACTTGTGTGAAACACTTGGGGGTTCAAATTGCTCACCACAGATCTGGATAAGTTCCTTAGGGGGTCTAGTTTCCGAAATAGGGTCACTTGTTGGGGGTTTCCACTGTTTAGGTACATCAGGGGCTCCCCAAATGCAACATTGCGTCCAATCTCAATTCCAGCCAATTTTGGTTGGAAAAAGTCAAATGGCGCTCCTTCCATTCCGAGCTCTGCGCTGCGCCCAAACGGTGGTTCCCCTCCACATATTGGGTATCAGCGTACTCAGGACAAATTGGACAACAACTTTTGTGGTCCAATTTCTCCTGTTACCCTTGGGAAAATAAAAAATTGGTGACTAAAAGATAATTTTTGTGGGAAAAAAATAGGATTTTTTATTTTCATGCCCGGGCATTATAAACTTTTGTGAAGCACTTTGGGGGTTCATAGTGCTCACCACAGATCTAGATAATCATACAATCATAGAATCATAGAATCCTAGAATGGTAGAGTTGGAAGGGACCTTCTGGGCCATCTGGTCCAACCCCCTGCTCAAAGCAGGATTCTCTAAATCATCCCAGACAGATGTCTGTCCAGCCTCTGTTTGAAGACTTCCATTGAAGGAGAACTCACCACCTCTTGAGGCAGCCTGTTCCACTCATTGATCACCCTAACTGTCAAAAAGTTTTTTCTAATATCTAATCTGTGTCTCCTCCCATTCAGTTTCATCCCATTCCTTCTAGTCTTTCCTTGTGCAAATGAGAATAAAGATGATCCTTCTACATTGTGACAGCCCTTGAGATATTTGTAGACAGCTATTAAGTCTCCTCTCAGTCTTCTTTTTTGCAAGCTAAACATTCCCAAATCCTGCAACCGTTCCTCATAGGACATGGTTTGCAGACCGGTCACCATTCTGGTGGCTCTTCTCTGAACTTGCTCCAGTTTGTTGATGTCTTTTTTAAAATGTGGTGCCCAAAACTGGACACAGTATTCCAGATGAGGTCTGACCAAAGAGGAGTAGAGGGTAATAATGACCTCACGTGATTTAGACTGTATGCTTCTGTTGATACATCCTAGAATTGCATTTGCATTTTTTGCTGCTGCATCACACTGTTGACTCATGTTCAGTCTGTGATCTTCTCCTGACGAAGATCTGCGAAACGCGCGTTGAGGCGGCAGGCTGGGCTGGGATCCTCTCCCATATGTAAGTTACCCTCTTTAGAGCACTGACACTTTATTTCCTTGCATTTGGTTGTATGCCTTATTAGGCTTTATTGATATCCATCCATATTGAACGGCTGGCACACGGATATTCCTTCTAGGGTTATAAATGCATATTATGGCACTGGCCTATGTGATTAATTACCCTGGATGAATAGGATTTTGTGACGCAGCTGTTCTCAAGTGCCTCATCCTATTACCTTTTCTTTGAGCTATGGCCAATTCCCCTTATAATGATATGGATTATCATATGGTTCTATTAGGCACTTTCTTTGATATTTATTAATTGGATTGCTACACTTTTGCACAAATGCATTTTGTATTTAATATATATAATTTGGACACCATTATATTAATCTAATTTATTTTGATTCTAATTTAATTTTCAGTTGCTCTAATTTTTCATTGCTATATCTATTGCTATGTGCAAGGATATATTATAGTATATATTTATATTTACACAAATAAGGTCAATATGTAGCAGCGCAAGTGTATTTGTGCTTGATCAGCTGCAAGTACAGAAACCTCCTACCATATGGAGGATGTGAGAACTATATAGATAGATAAATAAATGTACTCGCGCTATGAAACAACCACAGGATCAGTACTGTATGCCCTGTGGTTGTTTCATAGCGCGAGTACATTTATTTATCTATCTATATTTATATTTAGCTATAACAATTTTGGTTATTGAATATATGTAACTTACATGATGGTATAGGTATTTTCCTTATCCCTAATTTCTCCTGCTTAGTTGGTGGTTAGTGTTGAGTGATACTGCTCGATATCTAAAAATATCGGATCGGAATGGTATCGCCGATATCACTAAATATCGTCGATATCCGATTCCGATACCGGAAGTCCCATGTAAGTCTATGGGAACAAAATATCGCAACTAAAAAAAACCATTCTTGCCTTGTTGGTTAATTGTACATGAAGGAAAACAACAAAGACTAATGTAGAATGTATTGGGGGAGGTTGAGGAGACAATAAAGGCATACATGTTTAACCCAATGCATTGGAATAGCATTAATATATTTATTTTTGGAAATACGTTTGGATTGACTAACAAATTGACAATGTTGTTAACCTTTTTTCTATTTTGTCAAATATGTATGTTTCACAACTTCCATGCTCTTCACCTTTTTAACTTTTGCCAGTGCCACACTTTCTCCTTCATAATCTTCAGCAGCATCATCTTTCTCATCAAATTATTCTTTATCTTCACCTTCTTAATCTTCTTCTTAAACTTCTTGCTATTCATGTTTTTTTTTTACATTACTCATATTGTTATTATTAAACTAATTAATCTTCTTCATATTCAAATTCTTCATCTTCTTCCTCTTCATCTTCTTCATCATATTCTTATTTGTGACAGAGATTCCTGTACTTGTAATCTGTAAAAGTATGAATTGTTCATCCTTCCGTTCTTGCTGTCACAAAAGATTTATATTACAACAGTATTTGTCCGTGTTCAGTTTAGCCTGCAGCAGCAGCAGGCATTTTCCAGGGGCACCACGAGGAGGAACGGACTCACCCCCATACACTGCTTAGTCTTCTTCTGCTTAGAATTTAGAGCATATATTTTGCTCTTCATTTTGGTCTTATACTTCATGTTCTTCTGCTTTTTGATCTTTTGCTTATTGTTCTTCTGTCTCTTGTTCTGTATCTTGTAGTTTGTCTTAACCTTCTTTGTCCTGTTGGTGATCTTCTTCTGGGTAATCTTTTATTTTTTCTTTGTGATGGTGTTCAGGCTGGTTGGCTTCATGCTCGTCGTCCTTGTTGTCGTCATCTTCTTCTGGGTGGTCTTTAAGGTTGTCTAATTTCCGAGAAACAGCTGACGTTACTGGAACCCTGACGGGTATCAGATGGAGCAAGAGACAATGGAAGTAACGAGGACCAGCTGACTGTGCTGGACCCCGGACGGGTAGCAGAAGGAAAAGAGGCAATGTCACAACCGAGTACCAGCTGACGTTACTGTGACACGGTTACTAAGCAGGAGGTACCTGTGCTCCAAAGCACTACCAAGGACCAGCAGACGTTGCTGGAACTCGGATACGGAGATGGAGGCACCTAGGCCAAAGGCACTGGGGAGAACCACTTGACGGTACTGGACCCCGGACGGGTAGCAGAAGGAAAAGAGGCAATGTCACAACCGAGTAC
The DNA here is from genome assembly GCA_033576555.1 of Oophaga sylvatica. Taxonomy (NCBI): domain Eukaryota; kingdom Metazoa; phylum Chordata; class Amphibia; order Anura; family Dendrobatidae; genus Oophaga; species Oophaga sylvatica. The sequence goes on from JARQOD010000003.1 coordinate 141,567,804, forward strand.
CAGCTGACGTTACTGTGACACGGTTACTAAGCAGGAGGTACCTGTGCTCCAAAGCACTACCAAGGACCAGCAGACGTTGCTGGAACTCGGATACGGAGATGGAGGCACCTAGGCCAAAGGCACTGGGGAGAGCCACTTGACGGTACTGGACCCGGACGGGTAGCAGAAGGAAAAGAGGCAATGTCACAACCGAGTACCAGCTGACGTTACTGTGACACGGTTACTAAGCAGGAGGTACCTGTGCTCCAAAGCACTACCAAGGACCAGCAGACGTTGCTGGAACTCGGATACGGAGATGGAGGCACCTAGGCCAAAGGCACTGGGGAGAACCACTTGACGGTACTGGACCCCGGACGGGTAGAAGAACGCACCCATGAAAATGTAAGTTGACAGGACGCAAGCCGTCCGCAGTTACCGAATCACACAGTCCTACAGTGGGTGCGTATCCTATTGTCACAATGGAAACCGCCTTTATTTACATATCCCACAGCACACATAGGAATCACCTAAACTGCAGGCACCATAGAGTCGGCTAACCCGAATGCAACACGACAGCACAACTTATTGGAGGATAATTGACGTTCACACTGCCAGGAAACAGCTGTCGTGCTGTAACCAGGCTGGCCAGGAGTCAGTACCCCTGCCAATTACTTACGAGCAACAAATGGCGGTGTTGTAGCCCAGGGAGTAGAGTTCAGGTGGTAGAAAGATGAACATAACAGGAGACATGGAAAACGTTGCCAAACAGTTATTTAATCTGAAAACGGACAGGCAAATTCAGGTGAGATTCATGCCTTGTTCATTTTCAGAAAAGTAAGCCGGTCTACATTCTCTGAGGATAGTCGCATGCGACGGTCTGTTACTACACCACCTGCAGCACTAAAGACGGGCTCAGATAATACACTGGCAGCAGGGCAAGCCAGCACCTCCAATGCATACTGGCTAAGCTCTGGCCATGTATCCAACTTAGAGACCCAAAATTTGAAAGGGGAAGAGGCATCTGGGAGTACACTTAGAGGGAAAGCCAAGTAGTCTGTCACCATCTTACGGAAACGTTTCTTCCTGGTGACTGGAGCCGTCTCGGATGGTGTAGACCTTGCTGGCGCTGTCACAAAACTTTGCCACATTTGTAACATACAGTTCTTGCCCTGTGCAGAGGCGCTGCTTCTGCTCCCTCTTGTTGTAGAGGTGTCTACACTGCCTCGACGCACAGAGCTGCTTTGTAAAGCAGTAGCAGCAGCAGCAGCTCTCTCGGCTGGAATGTACAACAGTATGGATTGCACCAGTGTGTCTTGGTACTCCTGCATTTTACGTCCCGGTTCACCGGTGTGATGAGGGTTTGTAAGTTGTCCCGGTAGCGAGGGTCTAGGAGGGTGTACACCCAATAATCTGACGTGCTGAGAATGTGGGCGATGCGGCGGCGTTTCTCAGGCACTGAAGCATGAAATCAACCATGTGCTGCAGACTCCCAACTGGCCAACAAAGGCTGTCCTCTGGAAGAGGCGTCATCTCTGCCTCCTCTGCATCACCCACCCTCGCTCTACATACTGACTAGAGCGTTGTGTACCTCCCTCTGTAGTGATTTCTTCCCTCCATTGACTCCTCCTCCTCCTCATGCTCCTCACAAAGTGAGCCCTGCCCAGCCCTTTGTGAGGAACCACGTTGCGCTGACTGTCCTGAAGGTAATTGAATTTGTGACTCCTCATCCTCCACCTCTTCCAAAACCTCTTCCTTTAGTGCTTTCAGTGATTTCTGAAGCAGGCAGATAAGGGGGACAGTCATGCTGACTAGTGCATCATCTGCACTCGCCATCCGCGTTGAGACATCAAACGCACGCAAAACGTCGCAGATGTCCTTCATAGAGGCCCACTCAGTAGTGGTGAAGTGTGAACGGCGCAAATTGCGAGTTGATTGCGCCTGTTGCAGCTGATACTCCATTACTGCTGGCTGCTGCTCACACAACCGCTCCAACATATGTAACGTGGAATTCCACCTGGTGGGTACGTCACATATGATGCGATGTTCAGGAAGGCGAAATCTGACTTGCAGAGCTGCAATGCGCGATCTGGCCATGCTGGAACGTCGCAAGTGAGCGCACTCTAGGCGGACCTTGTGCAGCAGTGCATCAAGATCCGGATAGTCCCTCAAAAAACTCTGCACGACCAAGTTGAGCACATGTGCCAGACATGGTATGTGAGTGAGGTTGCCAAGGCCCAGAGCTGCCACCAGATTTCGGCCATTGTCACACACTACCAAGCCTGGCTGGAGATTAGCTGACAAAAAACCACACGTCGCTCTCCTGCTTGATGGTATCCCAGAGCTCCTGCGCTGTGTGGCTTCGATTACCCATGGGAATTAATTTCAGGACGGCCTGTTGACGTTTGGCCACGGCTGTGCTCATATCGGTCGCAACAGGTAATGTTCACGGGTCCATGTGGAGGTATACCGTGACGGCTCGTGCAGCGATGATTCTGAGGAACTGGAGTAGGAGGAGGAATCAATGTGCACAGACTGGATTCCTGCAATCCTTGGAGTTGGCAGAACACGTACAGCGCCACTGGCAAGATCTGTACCCGGCTCCACAACATTGACCCAATGGGCAGTGAGGGAAAGGTATCGTCCCTGGCCATGGGTACTGGTCCACGCATCGGTGGTCAGGTGGACCCTGCTACTGACGGCGTTTAGTAGCGCATGTTTAATGTTTCCCTCAACATGTTTTTGCAGAGCAGGGACAGCTTGCCTGCTGAAATAAAATCGGCTTGGCACATTATATTGTGGGACTGCCAATGCCATAAAGTTCCTGAAACTGTCAGTCTCCACCAGCCTGAATGACAGCATTTCAAGGGACAGGAGTTTTGCAAGGCCAGCATTCAGAGCCTGTGCTGTGGATGGTTTGCCGAGTATGGCCGTCTTTTATCCCATGCCTGTGTTACCGATGGCTGTTTTTTGTTCTGGGAGTGTGACGATGACTGTGAACTTGCTGCAGTGGGTGGAATAACAGTTTGTCTATGGACAACAGTGACCGAGGTTCTTCCATGAAGATCCTGTGAGGAAGCCGAAACAGGTGTGTGAGAGCTGGAGGTAGAGGCTCGAACATGACCTAAAGATGTAGGTGCTGCTGTAGGTTGGCCTACATCTCCAGTGTGTCTTTGGAACTCAGCTACGTGCTTTGTCCGTACATGTTTCCACATATTTGTGGTATTCAGGTTCCTGATATTTTTACCTCTTTTAACTTTTTGCTTACACAGATTGCATTGAACATAGCAAATATCATGTACAAGTCTGTCAAAAAAGGACCACGCAGTGCAAGTCATGGGAGCGCCAATTTTGACAGTTCTAAGAGAACTGCTCCCAACAGGTGCCAAACTGGAGGCTACAGGCAAGCGAGTCTGCAGCCTACCTCTCCCTCCTCTTTGTACCGTTGGGACAATCCCTTCCTCAGAGCTGCTCCCACCACCTTCCTGTTGCTCACGCCATGTTGGGTCTCGGACTTCATCATCTCCACTACCCTCTTCCAACACCTGCTGCTGTTGGATGGTCTGGGCAGCACCATGCTCCACAAAACCTGGCACCTGAGTCTCATCATCATCATAAGATGCGTTCTGCGGTGTGCTTGTCATGGGTGTATCGCCACAAGGATCGTCGCGATTACACACTCTGACTTCTCACAGCTGAGTTGCTGTTTCTTTGTGTTTGGTAATGAGGGAGTTAATTTTACCTAGCTCTTTGCTAAGACTAGGTCCAGCCTCGCCCGGCTGCTTTTGATTATGTTCTAATTAGATTCCTTCATATACCTGCCAGTCTGCTTGTTAGATGCCGGTGAAAGCCTTTATGTAGTCTAGCAGACTGGATCGGTTCTGAGAATACTTAAGCTAAGAGCTCCTTAGTTGTTTTTACTCTTACAGCTTATAGTTTATCTCTGAGACCTTAGGTGTTCCTACTGTGTGTGAGTGTTGTATGTAAGACTTTATTTACTTTATTTCTTGTCTTTCTTGTATGTCTTTCTGTTCATTAACCGTTACCTGTTCATTCCCTTTGGTGGTAATCAGGGTCCTTCTTAGGACTAGATTACAGTTGGCAGGGATTGATAGGAGACAGGGTTTACGCTGGTGGCCTGGACCTCTGTACCTTTAACAGTACCTCCAGGTAGAGGGATTAGTTAGGACCCCAGTTTAGGGTCAGCATAGACCCCGGTCACCCTCTAGCCGGAGACAGCGTATAACGGATTCCGTATTGACCCACTGGACTTTCTGTCAGCTAATTCTATGTTATCATATATCTATGCGCATGTTATATTGTATGTTGCCCTTTTGATATAGATTACTGTCATCACATATATATATATCTGCTATACAGCGTGACATTTTCACCGGCCATACTAAAGATTCTCTCCAGCTGTCATGGATCCAGTAGCCCAGCTGGCCCAGCAGTTGCAGGGGTTGTCCATGGAGTTTGCAGACATTAAGTCCAAGGTTTTGTTCCCCCGGGAGCAAACCAGATCTGAACCTAAGGTTGCTCTCCCGGACAGGTTCACTGGTGGGCGGGACAAATTTTTTACTTTCCGGGAGGCATGTAAATTGTACTTTCGGCTGCGGCCTCGGTCATCTGGGAGTGAAGAGCAGAGGGTGGGAATTGTTATCTCGCTCTTACAAGGGGACCCTCAATCTTGGGCGTTCTCTATTCCTCCAGGCTCCCCAGATCTCCAGTCAGTGGATCGATTTTTTACTGCCCTGGGTCTGGTATATGATGATCCGGATCGAGTTTCCCTTGCTGAAACAAAGTTACGTAAAATACGGCAAGGAAATCGTCCAGCGTAGGAATATTCTTCTGAGTTCCGTAGATGGGCAACAGATACTCAGTGGAATGACCCAGCTCTTAGGAGCCAGTTTTGTCAAGGGTTGTCTGACAAATTAAAAGATGTGTTGGCTCAGTATGATTCTCCTCCATCACTGGAGGCTGCTATGGCCCTCGCTATTCGCATGGATAGACGAATTCGGGGAAGACGCGAGGTAACTCCGCCTCCCGTGATGACTCCACCTACTACTAAAGTCCCTTATACTGAGGTTCCCCTGGTCTGTTCTGAGGAACCCATGCAGTTGGGAGGGACATCTTTTTGTAGGAGGGAATTGGCGGTGCACCGCAAGACTAGAAGGTGTTTCTTTTGCGGGAGAGAGGGACATTTTGTTGGGGGGTGTCCATCCCGGGCCCCTTTGAGCAAAGGAGTTAACCTGGGAGTGTGTATTTCGTCCCCAAATCCCTCTCAGTTTCTCGTGCCTGCGGAGGTGGTGATTGGTACTAGAACTGAGAGGATTTCTGTTTTTCTTGATAGTGGGTCCGGGGCTAATCTGGTGGACGCTCGGTTTGCCCAGGTGCATGGTATGCAACTGAGTGTATTGGCCAAACCGGTCCCTATAGTCTCTATTGATTCTAGACCTCTCGGTCAAGGTAGCTTGGTACAAGCTGTTCATAACATAGATCTTTGAGTAGGGGCAAGACATAAAGAGCAATTGTCTTGTTATGTGTTGGAGGGTCTACCTACTCCTATTGTGTTGGGACTTCCTTGGTTGGCTAAACATAACCCAGTGATTGATTGGCAATCCGGAAAGATAAGCCAGTGGGGTGAATTTTGCAGGAATAACTGCATGAGCACGGTCATCGGTGCGGTTGTGCCTAGGACTTTGTCTCCTTTTCTGGAGGACTTTGGGGAGATGTTCTCAGAGGAGGGGTGTAAAGAGTTACCTCCTCATCGCGCATATGACTGCTCAATAAAGTTGCTTCCTGATGCCTTATCTCGTACTTTCCCAGGGGCCGGGAAGACGGATGATCCGGTTCCTATTCCTCAGGAGGGAGTTGTAGTGTCAGCTGTATGCTCTGAGCTTGAGGGGGAGGTATTGGGGGCTCAGGGGGACGCCCCGGTGGGACTTCCAGGGAGACTGATAGTTCCAGATCGGTTAAGACTGAAGGTTACGGGGAACCGTTACAAACGGATGGCTGATAGGGGGAGAGTTTCTGGTCTAGATCTGAAGGTGAACGATCTAGTTTGGTTGTCTACCAGGAATATAAAACTTAAAGTTTCCTCCTGGAGGTTGGGTCCCAGATTCATCGGGCCGTACAGGATCAGTTCCATAATTAATCCTGTGGCATTTCGTCTGGACCTCCCTCCTACGTTTAAAATTCATAATGTGTTTCACAAGTCATTACTTAAAAAGTATGTGGCACCAGTCATACCGTCACCTCTACCTCCGCCTTCAGTGGTGGTCAATGATAACGTGGAATTTCATGGGTCGAAAATCATTGACTCACGTCTCAGTCGCCGATCCCTTCAGTACTTGGTTCATTGGAGGGGGTATGGTCCTGTGGAGAGGACGTGGGTCCCTGCGTCTGATGTTAACGCAGATCGATTGGTTCGGACCTTTCACACAACTCACCCGGGCAGACCTGGCCCTGAGGGTCCGGAGTCCCCTCGTAGAGGGGGGGGTACTGTCATGGGTGTATCGCCACAAGGATCGTCGCGATTACACACTCTGACTTCTCACAGCTGAGTTGCTGTTTCTTTGTGTTTGGTAATGAGGGAGTTAATTTTACCTAGCTCTTTGCTAAGACTAGGTCCAGCCTCGCCCGGCTGCTTTTGATTATGTTCTAATTAGATTCCTTCATATACCTGCCAGTCTGCTTGTTAGATGCCGGTGAAAGCCTTTATGTAGTCTAGCAGACTGGATCGGTTCTGAGAATACTTAAGCTAAGAGCTCCTTAGTTGTTTTTACTCTTACAGCTTATAGTTTATCTCTGAGACCTTAGGTGTTCCTACTGTGTGTGAGTGTTGTATGTAAGACTTTATTTACTTTATTTCTTGTCTTTCTTGTATGTCTTTCTGTTCATTAACCGTTACCTGTTCATTCCCTTTGGTGGTAATCAGGGTCCTTCTTAGGACTAGATTACAGTTGGCAGGGATTGATAGGAGACAGGGTTTACGCTGGTGGCCTGGACCTCTGTACCTTTAACAGTACCTCCAGGTAGAGGATTAGTTAGGACCCCAGTTTAGGGTCAGCATAGACCCCGGTCACCCTCTAGCCGGAGACAGCGTATAACGGATTCCGTATTGACCCACTGGACTTTCTGTCAGGTAATTCTATGTTATCATATATCTATGCGCATGTTATATTGTATGTTGCCCTTTTGATATAGATTACTGTCATCACATATATATATATCTGCTATACAGCGTGACAGTGCTGTCCATCGGCACTGGCTCACCCGCCTCTTCAGATTGAGAGAGACACAGCTGTTGCGCATCACTGCATACTCCCTCTTCTTCAAATTGCAGAATGCTGCTTGCCTGTGCCCGTGTTTGCGAGCCAACAGATTCTGAGAACAGAAGCAGAGACTCAGCTGGCTCCTGTACAGAACTCTCTGACTGCCTGGGCAATTTGACAGGCGGTGAACAGACAGATGGTTGCTCAACAGTGTTGTGTTCCTGAGAGGAGGTGGAAGGAATTGAAGTCGATGCATTGGCTGCCATCCAACCAACAACGGCTTCAATTTGTTCTTCCAGCAGCAGGGGGGCACGCCGAGCTCCTACCAAAGTGCGCATAAAGGAACGCTCACGGGGAAAACTGGTGGATGCTGTGTCACTGAGGGCGGCAGCAGACACAGAATCCCCACGTCCTCTCCCTGCTGAAACTCCACGGCCACGACCACGTGCCTTACTCACTGACTTCTTCATCTTGGTAGATTGATAAAGAAAGTCAGAAAAGTTATAAGGCCTAAGTGTGGTTATTACGCAGAGACTGAAGTGAACACTGAAACACAACTGTTCACAATCTGTGAAAGGCTACTCCTTTGTCTACTTCTATAGTGTTTGCAACCAATGTATTGTATACGGATGGAAGCGCGTCACACTAATAGATTATTTTTAAATGGAATGGAGCAGAACCAATTGGAGATAAATGAAAAGGATGAGGCACTGAGACACGCTCAGCAGAGTACAAGCAGCAGTGCTTGAACAAGTAACTGGAGCGTGATGTGCACTCAAAAATAAAAAACACAGACTGAAGTGAACACTGAAACACAACTGTTCACAATCTGTGAAAGGCTACTCCTTTGTCTACTTCTATAGTGTTTGCAACCAATGTATTGGATACGGATGGAAGCGCGTCACACTAATAGTTAAATTGCATGGACCTGCAAGAATTACACTGAAGGGAAAAAAAAAGAGTCTGTGAGTGACATGTGCAGATGCCTACAGACAGCGTTGCATGCAGAGCAAACTGCAGCGTCACCTGCACTCTCACACACACACCTTGCAGAGCTGTTAAAACAACACTGCAGGCAAAAGGAAGCTTTACACAGCGGTTGGTGCTAGCCTGCCTACAGCACAGTACACTAAATCGCAATCTCTAACTGTCCCTCAGAGTCAGCACAGCAGCGTTCTGTCCCTTACTGAATTCACAGCACAGTGACGCTAAAATGGCGGCGGCGCCTTTTATAGTGCATTCTGACATCATTTCAGCATCCAATCACAGCCATGCCATTAGTTAACATGACCGCAGCAGTACAGGATGTGCCCACACTTCTTAGGATTCCTCATTGGCTGACTAAAATCACATTGCCTCGCAAAGAATTATGGGAACTTCCGATTCGGTATCCGATAAGATGAAAATATCGAAACGAATTATCGAAAGGCCGATAGAGCTAATATCGGCCGATACCCGATATTTGCAGTATCGTATCGCTCAACACTATTGGTGGTTACTTTGCTTATGTGTTTTTGTTATTTTTATTTATTGTTATTTATTTAATAATAAAAATTTTTTTTTGCTATATTCAAAACTCTGGTCCCTTTGCTTGTTTACCTTGCTCATAGGGATTTAGTGTGTTATCTGTATATCCAGAGCTATTTAGTATTCAATCTTGATTGGGATTTTTTTGTATTTTCTAAGTTCCATAGGGGGTCTAGTTTCCAAAATGGTGTCACTTGTGGGGGTTTCCACTGTTTAGGCGCATCAGGGGCTCTCCAAACGCGACATGGCGTCCAATCTCAATTCCAGCCAATTTTGGTTTTACAAAGTCAAACAGCCCTCCTTCCCTTACGAGCTCTGCCGTGCGCCCAAACAGTGGTTTTCCCCAACATATGGGGTATCGGCGTACTCAGGAGAAATTGCACAACAACTTTATCTCTCCATTTTCTCCTTCTACCTTTGTGAAAATAAAAAAAATGTTTGTAAAAGATAATTTTTGTGACTAAAAAGTTAAATGTACATTTTTTCCTTCCACATTGTTTCAGCTCCTGGAAGCACCTGAAGGGTTAATAAACTTCTTGAATGTGGTTTTGAGTACCTTGAGGGGTGCAGTTTTTAGAATGGTGTCACTTTTGGGTATTTTCTGCCATGTAAACCCCTCAAAGTGACTTCAAATGTGAGGCGGTCCCTAAAAAAATGGCTTTGTAAATTTTGCTGTAAAAATGAGAAATCGCTGGTCAACTTTTAACCCTTATAATTTCCTAACAAAAAAAAATTTTGGTTTCAAAATTGTGCTGATGTAAAGTAGACATGTGGAAATGTTATTTATTAACTATTTTGTGTGACATATTTCTCTGTTTTAAGGGAATAAAAATTCAAAGTTTGAAAATTGCAAAATTTTCAAAATTTTCGCCATATTTGCATTTTTTTCAAAAATAAACGCAACTTATATCGAAGAAATTTTACCACTAACGTGAAGTACAATATGTCACGAGAAAAAATCTCAGAATCGCGAAGATCCGTTGAAGCGTTCCAGAGTTATAACCTCATAAAAGACAGTGGTCAGAATTGTAAAAATTGGCCCGGTCATTAAAGTGCAAACCACCCTTGGGGTAAAGGGGTTAAAGAGGTGGTCCGGAACTAAAATGTATTTTAATACTAAATGCCTATCTATTTAATGTCATAATATGAGCTGTTTTCTAATATACCTTAATTAAAAAGTCCCTACCGTTCCCTCACTAAACTAACTGATTATTTTTTTACTACTTCCTCTTTGATAACACTTCATTTGAAAATTCCCGTGCATGCTGGGGTAGTCGTCATCAGGGGCAGAGGCTACGGTCACATACAGAGTCATGCAAGCACATGACACTGGTATTGGCAAAGTTTCACAGGGATAAACCACTAAATGTCCCCTCTTTTTAACCATACCACCCCATATGAGTGTAAGGGGATGAACAGGAACAGTGTCGTCGGTTCGAGATGTGCTTTGGAGCCGGAACTTTCGGGGCCATTACTACTGTTGCCGGGGGACGACTTGTCTGTATGCAGAGGGCCTGAACACCTGACAGAAAGGTGCGTGGGGGGATAAAAGGGACTGAGGCGGGGAACATGGGAGACTTGGCGGGAAAGCAACTACGGAGCAGGACAAAGGTTGACTCCCTCTCCTCTGCTCCAATTACCACCGCCACTGAAGCTAGCTCCCAACAGACTGACTTACCCTCCCAGCATGCACTTACTTCATTATTACTGGGTGCCCTCCTACCGGACTGATCTATAACATGCAGTGCAGTAGACATTTCCCATCTTCCCGAACTTTGTGAGTCTGTGCGAGGCCTTGTTACCCCTGCAGCCTGCACGGCAGTGTGCTCCCGGTGTACTGCATCACTCCAGAGGAACCAACAGAAAGAACTTCACCCATGCATCAATGGACCCAAGACCAACAGACCCGGATACTTCGGCATGGTCAGGAGACAGTGCACCTCGTTCCTATGCAGCAAATCCAGGCACTTTGTCTACGGATTAAGACGCTGTCGGGAGTTGTTCCAACCACTCCCTAACAGGAACTCCAACTTATAAGTCATTACTCCCATATCCTCTTCCCTCTTTTTGAAAGTTGTATATTTGTTTCTGTAAGTTCAGTTTTCACACCCTGTGTTTCGTTGCCATATCATCTACCTGAATTTAAGAAAGATCTGTTAAAGTAAATTCTTGTTAACCTCTTCTCTGCCTCCTGCTCTTTACTGTATCTGACGAACCTTTACATAACAACCCCCTTTGAAATAAAGAACAGTGACAACAAATTCTTTGGATAGTTATGGCCACAGCAGCCTTTATTTTAAACCAACAAACAATAAAACATTGTAGAATAAATAAGATTAACATGCAAGGGAGGTGTCCTTGAAGCTCCCAAAAAATCTGGTGATTACCAAATATAAAGTGAACACAAGCTGCCACCAATTTTACTCCCAGCCATTACCCCACTGGCTCGGGAGCACCATAACCACCAGGGTTCCAATGTTCACTCAAAAACATCCTGGGGATTCGACACCCTTGCCGAACTCCCCACCCCATTTCACCAGATCCAAACCATATTAAATCCAAAAGGAGGAAACCATATGCCCATGGATCCCCAGAACTAATTTTCAACCAACTTCAAGGACTCCCCCAACCGCCACAAGGCGGGCCTTTTAACACCTCAAAGGCCCAAGACCTCACCACACCGAAAAGCTATGGCCCTTTCAATGCCCTCCTGCAAACCAAGTGCCCAAATGTCACTGCCCATACCATTCAAATGAACCCCATCGGCCAGCCAAAAATCATCCTCCCCTTTTTCCAATTCAAAGTGCCTCACTGTCATGCCTCCATTCCTAGAAACAAAAGCAGACACTGCCCTGTTGACCTTAATTCTGGCTTTGTTAAAGCCAATTTTGGTTGGAAAAAGTCAAATGGCGCTCCTTCCATTCCGAGCTCTGCACTGCGCCCAAACAGTGGTTCCCCTCCACATATTGGGTATCAGCGTACTCAGGACAAATTGGACAACAACTTTTGTGGTCCAATTTCTCCTGTTACCTTGGGAAAATAAAAAATTGGTGACTAAAATATAATTTTTGTGGGAAAAAAATAGGATTTTTTATTTTCATGCCCGGGCATTATAAACTTTTGTGAAGCACTTTGGGGGTTCATAGTGCTCACCACAGATCTAGATAATCATACAATCATAGAATCCTAGAATGGTAGAGTTGGAAGGGACCTTCTGGGCCATCTGGTCCAACCCCCTGCTCAAAGCAGGATTCTCTAAATCATCCCAGACAGATGTCTGTCCAGCCTCTGTTTGAAGACTTCCATTGAAGGAGAACTCACCACCTCTTGAGGCAGCCTGTTCCACTCATTGATCACCCTAACTGTCAAAAAGTTTTTTCTAATATCTAATCTGTGTCTCCTCCCATTCAGTTTCATCCATTCCTTCTAGTCTTTCCTTGTGCAAATGAGAATAAAGATGATCCTTCTACATTGTGACAGCCCTTGAGATATTTGTAGACAGCTATTAAGTCTCCTCTCAGTCTTTTTTTTTGCAAGCTAAACATTCCCAAATCCTGCAACCGTTCCTCATAGGACATGGTTTGCAGACCGGTCACCATTCTGGTGGCTCTTCTCTGAACTTGCTCCAGTTTGTTGATGTCTTTTTTAAAATGTGGTGCCCAAAACTGGACACAGTATTCCAGATGAGGTCTGACCAAAGAGGAGTAGAGGGCAATAATGACCTCACGTGATTTAGACTGTATGCTTCTGTTGATACATCCTAGAATTGCATTTGCATTTTTTGCTGCTGCATCACACTGTTGACTCATGTTCAGTCTGTGATCTTCTCCTGACGAAGATCTGCGAAACGCGCGTTGAGGCGGCAGGCTGGGCTGGGATCCTCTCCCATATGTAAGTTACCCTCTTTAGAGCACTGACACTTTATTTCCTTGCATTTGGTTGTATGCCTTATTAGGCTTTATTGATATCCATCCATATTGAACGGCTGGCACACGGATATTCCTTCTAGGGTTATAAATGCATATTATGGCACTGGCCTATGTGATTAATTACCCCTGGATGAATAGGATTTTGTGACGCAGCTGTTCTCAAGTGCCTCATCCTATTACCTTTTCTTTGAGCTATGGCCAATTCCCCTTATAATGATATGGATTATCATATGGTTCTATTAGGCACTTTCTTTGATATTTATTAATTGGATTGCTACACTTTTGCACAAATGCATTTTGTATTTAATATATATAATTTGGACACCATTATATTAATCTAATTTATTTTGATTCTAATTTAATTTTCAGTTGCTCTAATTTTTCATTGCTATATCTATTGCTATGTGCAAGGATATATTATAGTATATATTTATATTTACACAAATAAGGTCAATATGTAGCAGCGCAAGTGTATTTGTGCTTGATCAGCTGCAAGTACAGAAACCTCCTACCATATGGAGGATGTGAGAACTATATAGATAGATAAATAAATGTACTCGCGCTATGAAACAACCACAGGGCATACAGTACTGATCCAGCTGGATCAGTACTGTATGCCCTGTGGTTGTTTCATAGCGCGAGTACATTTATTTATCTATCTATATTTATATTTAGCTATAACAATTTTGGTTATTGAATATATGTAACTTACATGATGGTATAGGTATTTTCCTTATCCCTAATTTCTCCTGCTTAGTTGGTGGTTAGTGTTGAGCGATACTGCTCGATATCTAAAAATATCGGATCGGAATGGTATCGCCGATATCACTAAATATCGTCGATATCCGATTCCGATACCGGAAGTCCCATGTAAGTCTATGGGAACAAAATATCGCAACTAAAAAAAACCATTCTTGCCTTGTTGGTTAATTGTACATGAAGGAAAACAACAAAGACTAATGTAGAATGTATTGGGGGAGGTTGAGGAGACAATAAAGGCATACATGTTTAACCCAATGCATTGGAATAGCATTAATATATTTATTTTTGGAAATACGTTTGGATTGACTAACAAATTGACAATGTTGTTAACCTTTTTTCTATTTTGTCAAATATGTATGTTTCACAACTTCCATGCTCTTCACCTTTTTAACTTTTGCCAGTGCCACACTTTCTCCTTCATAATCTTCAGCAGCATCATCTTTCTCATCAAATTATTCTTTATCTTCACCTTCTTAATCTTCTTCTTAAACTTCTTGCTATTCATGTTTTTTTTTTACATTACTCATATTGTTATTATTAAACTAATTAATCTTCTTCATATTCAAATTCTTCATCTTCTTCCTCTTCATCTTCTTCATCATATTCTTATTTGTGACAGAGATTCCTGTACTTGTAATCTGTAAAAGTATGAATTGTTCATCCTTCCGTTCTTGCTGTCACAAAAGATTTATATTACAACAGTATTTGTCCGTGTTCAGTTTAGCCTGCAGCAGCAGCAGCAGGCATTTTCCAGGGGCACCACGAGGAGGAACGGACTCACCCCCATACACTGCTTAGTCTTCTTCTGCTTAGAATTTAGAGCATATATTTTGCTCTTCATTTTGGTCTTATACTTCATGTTCTTCTGCTTTTTGATCTTTTGCTTATTGTTCTTCTGTCTCTTGTTCTGTATCTTGTAGTTTGTCTTAACCTTCTTTGTCCTGTTGGTGATCTTCTTCTGGGTAATCTTTTATTTTTTCTTTGTGATGGTGTTCAGGCTGGTTGGCTTCATGCTCGTCGTCCTTGTTGTCGTCATCTTCTTCTGGGTGGTCTTTAAGGTCGTCTAATTTCCGAGAAACAGCTGACGTTACTGGAACCCTGACGGGTATCAGATGGAGCAAGAGACAATGGAAGTAACGAGGACCAGCTGACTGTGCTGGACCCCGGACGGGTAGCAGAAGGAAAAGAGGCAATGTCACAACCGAGTACCAGCTGACGTTACTGTGACACGGTTACTAAGCAGGAGGTACCTGTGCTCCAAAGCACTACCAAGGACCAGCAGACGTTGCTGGAACTCAGATACGGAGATGGAGGCACCTAGGCCAAAGGCACTGGGGAGAACCACTTGACGGTACTGGACCCCGGACGGGTAGCAGAAGGAAAAGAGGCAATGTCACAACCGAGTACCAGCTGACGTTACTGTGACACGGTTACTAAGCAGGAGGTACCTGTGCTCCAAAGCACTACCAAGGACCAGCAGACGTTGCTGGAACTTGGATACGGAGATGGAGGCACCTAGGCCAAAGGCACTGGGGAGAACCACTTGACGGTACTGGACCCCGGACGGGTAGCAGAAGGAAAAGAGGCAATGTCACAACCGAGTACCAGCTGACGTTACTGTGACACGGTTACTAAGCAGGAGGTACCTGTGCTCCAAAGCACTACCAAGGACCAGCAGACGTTGCTGGAACTTGGATACGGAGATGGAGGCACCTAGGCCAAAGGCACTGGGGAGAACCACTTGACGGTACTGGACCCCGGACGGGTAGCAGAAGGAAAAGAGGCAATGTCACAACCGAGTACCAGCTGACGTTACTGTGACACGGTTACTAAGCAGGAGGTACCTGTGCTCCAAAGCACTACCAAGGACCAGCAGACGTTGCTGGAACTCGGATACGGAGATGGAGGCACCTAGGCCAAAGGCACTGGGGAGAACCACTTGACGGTACTGGACCCCGGACGGGTAGAAGAACGCACCCATGAAAATGTAAGTTGACAGGACGCAAGCCGTCCGCAGTTACCGAATCACACAGTCCTACAGTGGGTGCTTATCCTATTGTCACAATGGAAACCGCCTTTATTTACATATCCCACAGCACACATAGGAATCACCTAAACTGCAGGCACCATAGAGTCGGCTAACCCGAATGCAACACGACAGCACAACTTATTGGAGGATAATTGACGTTCACACTGCCAGGAAACAGCTGTCGTGCTGTAACCAGGCTGGCCAGGAGTCAGTACCCCTGCCAATTACTTACGAGCAACAAATGGCGGTGTTGTAGCCCAGGGAGTAGAGTTCAGGTGGTAGAAAGATGAACATAACAGGAGACATGGAAAACGTTGCCAAACAGTTATTTAATCTGAAAACGGACAGGCAAATTCAGGTGAGATCCATGCCTTGTTCATTTTCAGAAAAGTAAGCCGGTCTACATTCTCTGAGGATAGTCGCATGCGACGGTCTGTTACTACACCACCTGCAGCACTAAAGACGGGCTCAGATAATACACTGGCAGCAGGGCAAGCCAGCACCTCCAATGCATACTGGCTAAGCTCTGGCCATGTATCCAACTTAGAGACCCAAAATTTGAAAGGGGAAGAGGCATCTGGGAGTACACTTAGAGGGAAAGCCAAGTAGTCTGTCACCATCTTACGGAAACGTTTCTTCCTGGTGACTGGAGCCGTCTCGGATGGTGTAGACCTTGCTGGCGCTGTCACAAAACTTTGCCACATTTGTAACATACAGTTCTTGCCCTGTGCAGAGGCGCTGCTTCTGCTCCCTCTTGTTGTAGAGGTGTCTACACTGCCTCGACGCATATAGCTGCTTTGTAAAGCAGTAGCAGCAGCAGCAGCTCTCTCGGCTGGAATGTACAACAGTATGGATTGCACCAGTGTGTCTTGGTACTCCTGCATTTTACGGTCCCGGTTCACCGGTGTGATGAGGGTTTGTAAGTTGTCCCGGTAGCGAGGGTCTAGGAGGGTGTACACCCAATAATCTGACGTGCTGAGAATGTGGGCATGCGGCGGTCGTTTCTCAGGCACTGAAGCATGAAATCAACCATGTGCTGCAGACTCCCAACTGGCCAACAAAGGCTGTCCTCTGGAAGAGGCGTCATCTCTGCCTCCTCTGCATCACCCCACCCTCGCTCTACATACTGACTAGAGCGTTGTGTACCTCCCTCTGTAGGGATTTCTTCCTCCTCCATTGACTCCTCCTCCTCCTCATCCTCCTCACAAAGTGAGCCCTGCCCAGCCCTTTGTGAGGAACCACGTTGCGCTGACTGTCCTGAAGGTAATTGAATTTGTGACTCCTCATCCTCCACCTCTTCCAAAACCTCTTCCTTTAGTGCTTTCAGTGATTTCTGAAGCAGGCAGATAAGGGGGACAGTCATGCTGACTAGTGCATCATCTGCACTCGCCATCTGCGTTGAGACATCAAACGCACGCAAAACGTCGCAGATGTCCTTCATAGAGGCCCACTCAGTAGTGGTGAAGTGTGAACGGCGCAAATTGCGAGTTGATTGCGCCTGTTGCAGCTGATACTCCATTACTGCTGGCTGCTGCTCACACAACCGCTCCAACATATGTAACGTGAAATTCCACCTGGTGGGTACGTCACATATGATGCGATGTTCAGGAAGGCGAAATCTGACTTGCAGAGCTGCAATGCGCGATCTGGCCATGCTGGAACGTCGCAAGTGAGCGCACTCTAGGCGGACCTTGTGCAGCAGTGCATCAAGATCCGGATAGTCCCTCAAAAAACTCTGCACGACCAAGTTGAGCACATGTGCCAGACATGGTATGTGAGTGAGGTTGCCAAGGCCCAGAGCTGCCACCAGATTTCGGCCATTGTCACACACTACCAAGCCTGGCTGGAGATTAGCTGATAAAAACCACACGTCGCTCTCCTGCTTGATGGTATCCCAGAGCTCCTGCGCTGTGTGGCTTCGATTACCCATGGGAATTAATTTCAGGACGGCCTGTTGACGTTTGGCCACGGCTGTGCTCATATCGGTCGCAACAGGTAAGCGTTCACGGGTCCATGTGGAGGTATACCGTGACGGCTCGTGCAGCGATGATTCTGAGGAACTGGAGTAGGAGGAGGAATCAATGTGCACAGACTGGATTCCTGCAATCCTTGGAGTTGGCAGAACACGTACAGCGCCACTGGCAAGATCTCTACCCGGCTCCACAACATTGACCCAATGGGCAGTGAGGGAAAGGTATCGTCCCTGGCCATGGGTACTGGTCCACGCATCGTGGTCAGGTGGACCCTGCTACTGACGGCGTTTAGTAGCGCATGTTTAATGTTTCCCTCGACATGTTTTTGCAGAGCAGGGACAGCTTGCCTGCTGAAATAAAATCGGCTTGGCACATTATATTGTGGGACTGCCAATGCCATAAAGTTCCTGAAACTGTCAGTCTCCACCAGCCTGAATGACAGCATTTCAAGGGACAGGAGTTTTGCAAGGCCAGCATTCAGAGCCTGTGCTCGTGGATGGTTTGCCGAGTATGGCCGTCTTTTATCCCATGCCTGTGTTACCGATGGCTGTTTTTTGTTCTGGGAGTGTGACGATGACTGTGAACTTGCTGCAGTGGGTGGAATAACAGTTTGTCTATGGACAACAGTGACCGAGGTTCTTCCATGGAGATCCTGTGAGGAAGCCGAAACAGGTGTGTGAGAGCTGGAGGTAGAGGCTCGAACATGACCTAAAGATGTAGGTGCTGCTGTAGGTTGGCCTACATCTCCAGTGTGTCTTTGGAACTCAGCTACGTGCTTTGTCCGTACATGTTTCCACATATTTGTGGTATTCAGGTTCCTGATATTTTTACCTCTTTTAACTTTTTGCTTACACAGCTTGCATTGAACATAGCAAATATCATGTACAAGTCTGTCAAAAAAGGACCACGCAGTGCAAGTCATGGGAGCGCCAATTTTGACAGTTCTAAGAGAACTGCTCCCAACAGGTGCCAAACTGGAGGCTACAGGCAAGCGAGTCTGCAGCCTACCTCTCCCTCCTCTTTGTACCGTTGGGACAATCCCTTCCTCAGAGCTGCTCCCACCACCTTCCTGTTGCTCACGCCATGTTGGGTCTCGGACTTCATCATCTCCACTACCCTCTTCCAACACCTGCTGCTGTTGGATGGTCTGGGCAGCACCATGCTCCACAAAACCTGGCACCTGAGTCTCATCATCATCATAAGATGCGTTCTGCGGTGTGCTGTCCATCGGCACTGGCTCAACCGCCTCTTCAGATTGAGAGAGACACAGCTGTTGCGCATCACTGCATACTCCCTCTTCTTCAAATTGCAGAATGCTGCTTGCCTGTGCCCGTGTTTGCGAGCCAACAGTTTCTGAGAACAGAAGCAGAGACTCAGCTGGCTCCTGTACAGAACTCTCTGACTGCCTGGGCAATTTGACAGGCGGTGAACAGACAGATGGTTGCTCAACAGTGTTGTGTTCCTGAGAGGAGGTGGAAGGAATTGAAGTCGATGCATTGGCTGCCATCCAACCAACAACGGCTTCAATTTGTTCTTCCAGCAGCAGGGGGGCATGCCGAGCTCCTACCAAAGTGCGCATAAAGGAACGCTCACGGGGAAAACTGGTGGATGCTGTGTCACTGAGGGCGGCAGCAGACACAGAATCCCCACGTCCTCTCCCTGCTGAAACTCCACGGCCACGACCACGTGCCTTACTCACTGACTTCTTCATCTTGGTAGATTGATAAAGAAAGTCAGAAAAGTTATAAGGCCTAAGTGTGGTTATTACGCAGACACTGAAGTGAACACTGAAACACAACTGTTCACAATCTGTGAAAGGCTACTCCTTTGTCTACTTCTATAGTGTTTGCAACCAATGTATT
Source organism: Oophaga sylvatica (assembly GCA_033576555.1). Classification (NCBI taxonomy): domain Eukaryota; kingdom Metazoa; phylum Chordata; class Amphibia; order Anura; family Dendrobatidae; genus Oophaga; species Oophaga sylvatica. Next base: position 141,587,139 of record JARQOD010000003.1, read on the forward strand.
GTATACGGATGGAAGCGCGTCACACTAATAGATTATATTTTAAATGGAATGGAGCAGAACCAATTGGAGATAAATGAAAAGGATGAGGCACTGAGACACGCTCAGCAGAGTACAAGCAGCAGTGCTTGAACAAGTAACTGGAGCGTGATGTGCACTCAAAAAATAAAAAACACAGACTGAAGTGAACACTGAAACACAACTGTTCACAATCTGTGAAAGGCTACTCCTTTGTCTACTTCTATAGTGTTTGCAACCAATGTATTGGATACGGATGGAAGCGCGTCACACTAATAGTTAAATTGCATGGACCTGCAAGAATTACACTGAAGGGAAAAAAAAAGAGTCTGTGAGTGACATGTGCAGATGCCTACAGACAGCGTTGCATGCAGAGCAAACTGCAGCATCACCTGCACTCTCACACACACACCTTGCAGAGCTGTTAAAACAACACTGCAGGCAAAAGGAAGCTTTACACAGCGGTTGGTGCTAGCCTGCCTACAGCACAGTACACTAAATCGCAATCTCTAACTGTCCCTCAGAGTCAGCACAGCAGCGTTCTGTCCCTACTGAATTCACAGCACAGTGACGCTAAAATGGCGGCGGCGCCTTTTATAGTGCATTCTGACATCATTTCAGCATCCAATCACAGCCATGCCATTAGTTAACATGACCGCAGCAGTACAGGATGTGCCCACACTTCTTAGGATTCCTCATTGGCTGACTAAAATCACATTGCCTCGCAAAGAATTATGGGAACTTTCGATTCCGGTATTCGATAAGACGAAAATATCGAAACGAAGTATCGAAAGACCGATAGAGCTAATATCGGCCGATACCCGATATTTGCAGTATCGTATCGCTCAACACTATTGGTGGTTACTTTGCTTATGTGTTTTTGGTATTTTTATTTATTGTTATTTATTTAATAATAAAAATTTTTTTTTGCTATATTCAAAACTCTGGTCCCTTTGCTTGTTTACCTTGCTCATAGGGATTTAGTGTGTTATCTGTATATCCAGAGCTATTTAGTAGTCTTGATTGGGATTTTTTTTGTATTTTCTAAGTTCCATAGGGGGTCTAGTTTCCAAAATGGTGTCACTTGTGGGGGTTTCCACTGTTTAGGCGCATCAGGGCTCTCCAAACGCGACATGGCGTCCAATCTCAATTCCAGCCAATTTTGGTTTTACAAAGTCAAACAGCCCTCCTTCCCTTACGAGCTCTGCCGTGCGCCCAAACAGTGGTTTTCCCCAACATATGGGGTATCGGCGTACTCAGGAGAAATTGCACAACAACTTTATCTCTCCATTTTCTCCTTCTACCTTTGTGAAAATAAAAAAAATGTTTGTAAAAGATAATTTTTGTGACTAAAAAGTTAAATGTACATTTTTTCCTTCCACATTGTTTCAGCTCCTGGAAGCACCTGAAGGGTTAATAAACTTCTTGAATGTGGTTTTGAGTACCTTGAGGGGTGCAGTTTTTAGAATGGTGTCACTTTTGGGTATTTTCTGCCATGTAAACCCCTCAAAGTGACTTCAAATGTGAGGCGGTCCCTAAAAAAATGGCTTTGTAAATTTTGCTGTAAAAATGAGAAATCGCTGGTCAACTTTTAACCCTTATAATTTCCTAACAAAAAAAATTTTGGTTTCAAAATTGTGCTGATGTAAAGTAGACATGTGGGAAATGTTATTTATTAACTATTTTGTGTGACATATTTCTCTGTTTTAAGGGAATAAAAATTCAAAGTTTGAAAATTGCAAAATTTTCAAAATTTTCGCCATATTTGCATTTTTTTCAAAAATAAACGCTAGGACGCTGCTGTGTCAGCGCTTTACCCTGCACCACCAATGCCTCCTTCAGGGTCCACCTGATCATTGCCCTTCTACCTGGGACACCTAGAACACTGGCAGATGTTGTTTTTGTGAACCTTTATGTACCTAAACGAGGTCGTTTGACTCTTCCTATGTGAAAGGCGATCAGTTTTGATAAAGGCCATACATGGCCGAAACGTCAACTACCTATCGCCATACCATATTTCAATAAAAATTGTTCACTTTTTTGCACTATTCAGTATTACGTGTGCAGTGATTTTTCTCTTCATTGTGAACTTTGGACCCCTTGTCACTAGCACCGTATAGGGCAACCTACCAGGGTTGAGTGCTAACCATTTCTTCTATACGATCACTGCGATAACACCTAGACCACCATCTCCCAATACGCTGAACCGCTTCGGCCCCCAGCCCTCCCAATGCAGCCTCTGTTGCCGCCCCAATACGAAATGAATGAGACGCAAAACGGGATTCGTCCAGGTCCAGCCTGCGCACACCCTTCCTAAAAACGGCCGTAAACTGGTACCTGGACAAAAAAGACCCATCCACATGGCATAACAAAGGACCATCAAAACTGGGTTGCAAAGCACGAAAACGCTGCAAACACTTAACTGGACACATAGATGAATCTTTTACAGGGCCCAAAACGACCCACGTAACCTTACCCTCCTGATCCATCTTAGATCTTCGCAACCAAAACTCCACACCATTCACCGTAGTAACCACGTCCCTGCCCAAAAGACCCCCTAATCAGTACCACCAGTTCCCCAGCCCTCAGAGCCCAAAAAAATGCAAGGAAAAAAGCCAACCTAAAAAGACAAACTTCAAAAACCGAACTGCATAACGATCCCAAACCCCCCCCAGCCTTTCCAACAAGCCGAATGAAATGGGACGCCTCACGTCCCCATGGCTATTAGCCCTCCGAGAACCCTTAACTGACTGTTTCACCAGAAACAGTTTAGTCAAATCACGCTGACCCCGCAATCTAAAACCGAAAGCCAGGACTGCCATTAGCCGCAAAAATGTAGCCGAAGACCAACCTTCCACCGACCCGCGACCCAACCATTACAGCAATATTTCCACCTGATCATCCACGGACAACTGACCCGTGCTCGCTGCCAATAGACACTTCCATGAATACCATACCGCATCGTAAGCCATCCAGGTCTTAGGAGCCAAAAAAGCCCTAATCAACGACAACGCAGCACGGAGACCACACTCGAAAGCACTTCTGGGCATTCCAGCCCCTCGATCTCCGCCTCCGGAGCCAACAAACGGAAACAATCCCAGTGTGAATGAGAAAGAGAATCAGCAATGGCATTCTTTACCCCTGGCACATGAGACGCCGTCACATGAGAATTCAAGGACAAATAAGTCAGGACCAACTGACGAAGCACTTGAACCACCGGAAGTGACGATGCCATAAGGCTGTTAATCGCATACACCACCCCCATGTTGTCACAATTGAAGCGCACTCGCCTGTCCTGAAACTCCTGCTTCCACAAGTGAACAGCCACCAAAAATGGGAAAAATCTCTAACAGCGCAATATTTCGAACCAAGCCTGAAGAAAACCAAACCTCCAGCCATTGTACCACACACCACTGACCCCTGAAATATGCTCCAAAACCAATTCCATCTGACGCATCTGAACAAATCCAAAGCACCACTATCCATTGCATCCTTCATGAGCAATGAACGACCATTATACTGCTCTAAAAACAAACTCCAAACCGCCAAATCCCCTCTGTGCTATGCAGAAAGCTGAACAAAATGATGAGGAGCTCGAACTCCTGCCGCAGCGCTGGATAAACTTCGCGAAAAAGCTCTACCCATGGGGATAATCCGACACGCAAAACTAAGCTTTCCTAACAGTGACTGAAGGTCCCACAAAGACAGTTTCTTTAACCGGCACGCCCTAGCAACCTCCTTCCTCAAAGCAATCACTTTCTCCTCTGGTAATCGAAATTCCCAATTGACGGTGTCAATAATAATACCCAAGAAACGTAAGCAAGTACTTGGGCCTTCCGTCTTGCCTGGGGCCAACGGCACCCCAAAATGCCCAACTACCCACTCCAAGGCCCTCAAAATGGTTTGACAACATGTCTACTCACCCTGGCCAATGCACAAAAAGTCCTCTAAATAATGAATAACCGAATCAAAACCTGAAACGTCCTGAACCACCCATTCCAGAAAAGAACTAAACGCCTCAAAATAAACACATGATAAAGAACAACCCATAGGCAAGCACCTATCCATAAAAAACTCTCCTTTCCAATAACAACCCAAAAACTTAGAACTATCCGGATGCATCGGCAACAACCAAAACGCAGAGTCGATATCTGTCTTTGCCATCAGAGCCCCTTTTCCACACTTCTTGACCCACCGCATTGCCTTGTCAAACGAAGTGTAGACCACAGAGCAGAGCTCCGGATCAATACCGTCATTCACTGACATGCCCCGAGGATAAGACAGATGATGAATAAGCCGAAATTTATTTGGTTCTTTCTTGAGCACAACCCCCAAGGGTGAAACTACCAAATCCTCAAACGGAGGATAACAAAAAGGATCCGCCATGCAGCCCAAAGTGACCTCTTTATCCATTTTCTCTGAAACCACATCCCCATAAGTTTCCGCTGACCAAAGATTCTTGAGAACCTGGGGAATAATAAAAGGAGGAGCGGGAATTGTAAAACCATTCTTAAAACCTGACAACAATTCCGCTTTTCCCTATCCGGATAACTATTTGGAGTCTCCCCCTTGCAAATTGGTACCCCCAGCTTTAGGCTTGCCTTTCTTAAAACATTTGGCTCCCCCATGCGATGAGCCATTGCAATGAGAGCAAAGGTGCTTAAATTTGCAATCAGCTCCAAACTTATATTGGCTATCGTTAAATTGCCAGCATAAGCCAAACTTTTGTCCCCCTGCCAGACCTGTTTGACCCCCAGAACCTGATGTGCTGGACTGACTGTTGGCTTGACCGGCAGTCCCGGCCCCCCATGAAAGGAATGGCAAAAACTATTAGGTGCCATAACCCTCAGCCATAGGCCGATATCTTTTTGATCTCACCTAGTCGCAGGCCTTATTGCCTCCCTCTGTCGAAACTGCTCTTCGTAACGGAACCATGCCTATCACCCATAAGTCCTATGCGCCTCACCAATGGAGTCCATGTAACAAAATATGGGAGAGCAATTCTCCGGTGGCTTCTCCCCGATAATGCTTGCCAAAATGGCAAAAGCCTGCAGCCAATTAACTAACGTTTGAGGAATCAAACGCCACCTATGCTTCTCCTCTTCCTCCTTCTTACTATCGTCTTTTTTCCCTTTATCTAAATTAAATTTCTCCAAAGGAAGCAGATAAAAGATTTCAACATACTCATCTTTCCAAATCTTTTTCCTCACTTCCTTCTTAAGGTGTACCCCCAACGGACCCTCGAAACACAGAAACTTCCCCATGCACCCTATCATCCAAATGAATCCTACACTCCTTTTCTTTCTCTGTCTGCACTGACACTGACACAGGATCAGAAGGCCTACTCGACCCTTCTAATGACCAATTAGGCCAAACGTACCCACTGACTTGAGAGCCAACCCATGCCACTAAATGCCCATGCGCACCCCCCTTTCCAAACGGGCAGGGCTTCGTCAGCACCCGGCATACCCGGGCAAGTGCCGGGGCCCTGAGCAGGCGGGGTGGCCCACTTGCCGTTGGGCACCCCGGCGCCCGTTAGCGGATGAGAGCGGTACCAGCGCCGCCACTGGGCCCTCCCCGCTTGCTCAGGGCCCCAGCAGCAGCCGGCGCAATACTCACCTCTCCACGTGCCTCCGCTGCCGCAGCTCCAGGCTCCAGGGGGCGCCTGCAGGGCGCCGGCGCTTCCTCTCACAGCAGCGCCGCTGAATGACGTCATCATTCAGCGGCCGGCTGTGGCAGAGAGAGCATGGACACCGGACAGGTGAGATGTGAGGTGTGTGTGTATCAGTGTGTGTGTGTCTGCCTGCGTGTGTGTGTGTCTGTGTGTGTATGTGAGAGAGTGCTGCGGTGCTGTCTGTGTATGGTGCTGTATGTGTGATGGTGGTGGGGGAGGCAGTGATGGTGGTGAGGAGCCGGGGCCTGGAGGCAATGATGATGATGATGGGGAGTCGATGATGATGGGGAGGCGATGATGATGGGGAGGCGAAGATGATGGGGAGGCAATGATGATGGGGAAGCGATGATGATGATGATGGGGAGGCGATGATGATGGGGAGGCGATGATGATGGGGAGGCGATGATGATGGGGAGGCGATGATGATGATGATGGGGAGGCGATGATGATGATGATGGGGAGGCGATGATGATGGGGAGGCGAAGATGATGGGGAGGCGATGATGATGATGATGGGGAGGCAATGATGATGATATTGGGGAGTCTTTCCATAGCGCCCTTTCCTGAGCCGTAACAGTGCAGAACGTAGCACAGTGCAGAGAGGAGCTCCATATTTTGTATGGAGCATTATATGGGGACCAGTATCCTGTATGGAGCATTATTTGGGGTCCAATATTCTTTATGAAGCATTATATTTGGCCCATAATACTGTATGGAGGACTATGTGGTGCCCATAATATTGTATGGAGGACTGTACTGTCCAGTCTGTACTGTGTGCTGTGAGGATTTGGCAGTTTTTGAGTTATTGTAAAATTTACAATAGCTATCACTCATGTAATGGAAGAAGTGAAGTGTTTGGCATTGTACTATACCCATATTTCTCTGCCGTATCTGTGCATCATGAATCATGGTCTGTGTTAAAGGGGCCCACTGAGACTCTTTCGCCCGGGGCCCATAAAAACCTGGAGCCGGCCCTGCAAATGGCTGAGCAAATCCCGTACATTAGCTAAAACCTCCCTTACACTCCCGCTAGCTGAATCATCCAAAACCCCAACCCCTGCGCTAGGACCTGCTTCTACCACCTGGCTGCCACTCAAACCAGGGGACATCAAAATCTGTGGAAACGGACAAGACACAGAATAATACTCACTGGGCTGCGAGGGGGCTGTGACCCCTCCAGACGGAAATCCTGAATCCAGACGCCCGTCCACTACGCTGTTCCTGCTCGCCATGCCATCCAGGGCCCCCAGACATGACCCCGGCATCCCAGAAGCAGCTGATGTCCCAGGAAGTTGAACCCCAAGGGAAAAGGAGGATCCCGACAGTTGTGCTGCACCAGCAAGCTGTGCCTGCGCCGATGAACCTGCAGCACACAGCCCGCTGGCCGAAACTCTCCGCAGCTGCGGGGAAGAAGTCACCACAGGAACTCCTCTAGGAGCAGGAGAGCCCCCCGCCACCGAGAATGAAAAGGCCGGCACTCCCTGTCCCAGGTGCGTACCATCCGCCACCGACATCTCTGCTCCCGTCACACCGTCCATCAGGGGTGAAGAGGTAGACTGCCTGGCTGGAACATCACCATAGCGACCCCCCGTAACGTCAAGCATCCCAGAATGCCCAGCGTGCACTGGCTCTGTCCCAGACTGCCTCGTGACGAAGGCCTAGACGCCGCTGCTGGACCCCGCCTGGCAATCGGATTCCTCCCAGACCGGGGCCTGCTGGCACATGATCTTATTGGCGCTTGGCCTGGAGGGTCCCCTGAGGGGCTCCTGCGCCTCCGCTGGGTCCGGGGAGCAGCATACGGCGAAAGCCTCTCCGGAGGCCTCACCCGACGAGGACGCTGCTCGCGTGAGGGGGCTTTCCCAGCTGGCCCTGCCATCCCTTCAAGAATACCCGTTACCTGCCTCTCTAGCCAGCCATGGGGCTGCAATAACACTGCGGCCCTCAGGCTCTCCCGGACTCGATCCACTTCGGACATGGTGAGTAATGTGGGGGGTACTGAACTCGACCCTGGAGAGGGGGAACTGACGGGACCCCTCCCCAAACCCTGCCCTATAATTGACCCCACTAAAACCCAACCCACTAATGAATATCCCTACCTTCGCCAACCCATTGTCATGCCGCCCTTCGCCCACGTCGGTGGGGCGGCTTTGCTCCAGCCTTCTCTTATATGCATATACATATAGTACATACATACATCATCGTACATAGATACATTTGGTGATGTCACCGAAAGTCTTTAGCAGTCTCAACATCGTAAATTAGATTCGTAATGCAAAACTATTTTCAATCCAATTTTTGCTGTAGACGCTGGGGACCCTGGATAAATAGGGCCCTAAGCAATTGCCCAGTTTGATTATCCCCACCTAACATCGGCCCTGGCTGCAGGCAGGAAAAATGGAAAATACCATCATCAAAGAATGAGGGCCAGCGATAGCTAATGAGTGTAACTGCTGGATACTGTATGAGCTATGTGTCACCACATGCCACCACTATGTATGTGCTTCACTTGGAAAAAGAAAATGTAATGAACCTGTTATTCTCTGCTTAATTGTTCTATCAAATTCATTAGTAAAAATCCAGTTTATTTTTATAACATGGACTGAATACTTCACTGTCTCTTCACTGTAAATCCAGAGGTCTTGTGTCATCTAGAAGTGTGTGACTTTAGAGGGAGACATCTGTAGAAGTTAACAACAGACACACCCTGATGAATTTGTTTTATTGGTGTCTTGGGTCTCAGCAAGACAACTTGACCGGTGCCTGTAGTGACAGCTTTCATACATACCGGTGACACTTACACACGTAGAGCCATTCAAGTGAATGGGTCTGTGCACATGTCGGTGTGTTTCCACAGATCGTGTGTCCATGGGCAAAAGACACTGATATGTTCGCTTTTTAACATCAGAATGGGCCACAAAACGTCCCTCATACATGCACACGGTCGACACACAGGGATGTCATCAGTGTGACACGTACTGGTGCCTAGGAAGCAGCAGTACAGTTAGCTCTGTTCCCCGTCACCGGGTGCGGAAGACAGTTCTCATCATTTTCCCCTGCTCGCACAGATTGCTGGCACAGCAGGGGAGAATGATGAGAGTTGTTTCAGCACCCAGCGCTGGGGAACAGCGCTAACTGTACCGCTGCTTCCGAGGCTATGGTACGTGTGGTACTGATGCGGCACACGGTTGCCACACGTATGCCACAAGTATTACACACACGGACTCTGATTTCTCCAGTACTGTTTTTTCCAGTACCGGAAATATCAGGATGTGTGAAACAAGCATTACATAGCACCTACTAGGATGAACTAACTATACATGTATTCATACAGTCAGTACTATACTCCTTAGGGCAGAGAACTCCCACTGTGGTAGCTACTATGATGATGTCATGGCAGGCAGGCACATAGTTCAATGTTGGTCTCTCTTTTACTACAGACCCCAGTAGTCATAATTTTACACTGCAGTAGATTAATATGTAGTTACTACTTTTCTCAGAACATTGGGAGACCACCGAGATGTCCCAGACACCCCAGTGTGTCTGACCAGAAAGTAGTGCTCACTGATTGTATCATGCAGACAAAACAAAGAAGCTGCATCCCCAGACACAGCCCTGGAATTCACATGGAAGAAAAAACTACAGGGGAACAAAAGCGCACAACACCATCGGGTGATACACATGCTCATTCACTGTGTGGTAATTGGGTGTGGAAAGGGGTGTGGCCTGCAAAGGGCATACTTATATCTTAACCCTGGTGCTTTTTTCGGTTTTCTGTTTTCGTTTTATTTGTTCTCCCCTTCTTTCCAGAGCCATAACTTTTATTTTTCTGTCAATATGGCCATGTGAGGACTTGTTTTTTGTGGGACGAGTTGTACTTTTGAACGACACTATTGGTTTTACCATGTCGTGTACTAGAAAATGGGAAAAAAATTCCAAGTGCAGTGAAATTGCAAACAAAGTGCATTCCCACACTTCTTTTTTGTTTGGCTTTTTTGCTAGGTTCACTAAATGCTAAAACTGACCTGTCATAATGATTTTCCAGGTCATTACGAGTTCATAGACGCCAAACATGTCTAGGTTCTTTTTATCTAAGTTGTGAAAAAAAAAATCCAAACTTTATTTTAAAAAATTGCGCCATTTTCCGATACCCGTAGCGTCTCCATTTTTTGTGATCTTGGGTTGGGTGAGGGCTAATTTTTTATGTACTGAGATGACGTTTTTACTGATACTATTTTGGTGCAGATACGATCTTTTGATCGCCCGTTATTGCATTTTAATGCAATGTCGCGGCGACCAAAAAAACTTAATTCTGGCGGTTTGATTTTTTTCTCGCTACGCCGTTTAGCGATCAGATTAATTAATTTTTATTGATAGGTCGGGCAATTCTGAATGTGGCAATACCAAATATGTGTATGTTTGATTTTTTTTATTGTTTATTTTGAATGAGGCGAAAGGGGGGTGATTTCACCGTTTATAATTTTTTCATATTTTTAAAAACATTTTCTTTTTACTTTTGGCATGCTTCAATAGTCTCCATGGGAGACTAGAAGCTGACACAACTCGATCAGCTCAGCTACATAGAGGCGATGAGCAGATCGCCTCTATGTAGCTGAATTACTGACTTGCTATGAGCGCTGACCACTCGCTCACAACAAGCCGGCACTGACAACCATAAACGTCACCAGGAACCCTCAGGTTGTGATGCCGACGCATCGGTGACCTGTGATCACATGACAGTGGTCATCGGTGAGCGTATTTCCAACGCGATTGCCGGAAGCGCCATTTAAATGCCGGTCAGCGTTTCACGGCGGCATTTAACTAGTTAACAGCAGTGGGTGGATCGCGATTCCACCCGCGGCTATTGCAGGCACATGTCGAACAGCTGACATGATCCGGAAAGATGTGTGCTCACCACCAGAGCCCACATCAAAGGGAGGGAGTCCGACATCGGGGTAAATATACGCCCAATGTCGGTAAGGGGTTAAATAATTCAGTTTGATAATAAAAGTTGGCCATATGGTAATATATTTTGCTACCGAACAGTCTACGCTGATAATAACTATTCATAAGCCTTTTAAGATGGTAATTAATCAAGGTCAATAAAGAAGAAAATTAAAAGGGGTTTTCCCACTAACAAAGTATATTTTTTTTGAAAGATCTTGGAATAAAAATAATAATTGAATGTGTTAAAAAATGTACTGAAATAATTTTACAAATGTGCCCCTGCTATGTACTGTGTAATGGCTGTGTCTCACCAGGCAGAGCTGCTCTAGTTCATGGTTGGTATATAAAACATTTCCTGGCCAGGGGAGAAGCAAAAGAGAATACAGATAGGCAAGCATAGGATTGTAGATTATTCTTTCTGTGAGGTAAAATATGGTTTTAAACAGGCAAAGTTATGTTTTACCTTCAGAAAGCAGGCTCTGTCTATATACTCTCTTTAGCTTCCCCTCCTGCCCAGGAGATATGATATGATCAGACCATTTCCCTGTACGGTCAGACACAGCCATTACGCAGTACACAGCAGGGGCACATTTATAAGATTCTCTCAGCACAGGGACATTTTATTAACACATCGAATTGTGGAACTTATTATTATTCCAATATGTATTGATTAAAATGTATTTTGTTCATGGGAAACCCCTTTTAAGGCCCTCATACAAAATAATGTGATGATTTACGATGATTTTCGTTCAAACAAACGATTATAAGTCAGCAAAAAAAGGTATCATCTCAGACTGCCTCAGCCAGGTTTAGCTTTTCTGACCAATAATGCTCATCACTGGCCAAAAAAATCCAACATGCCTGACTTGGCATTTTAGACAATGAGCATTCATCAGTTAGCCATTGAAAAGAACAACCACCAAAAGCAGTAGATGATTGTTCTCTACGGTCGAAAAAGGCCCTTTTGGCCAAATTTTAACTAAAGTATATGGTGGTCATTAGAGTCAGGGTCATCTTAAAATGGTTTTCACTACTCGGATAAACCCTTCTCAATCCTCACGTTGTCCGAGTAGAAGACAACCCCTTTCAGCTTTTACCTTGAGAAATATTGAGTCAGAATGATCCTCTGATATGTCATAGCTATAATCCCATTGTTGAAGTCCGTGATCTTGGACCATTACTGATTTTGTGATTGAGAAACACAGTAGTTTGCATAAAAATCAGGATGTCATTATCCATCTATTAACAAAAAAATGCCAGCATTGTATTTTATTCACTAATGTCCTATATACAAAGTAGGTCTAGAGCAATATACATTTACTGTCAGTTCAAGCTGTTCTTCATTGATCAGGGGATATACACTGTATAAAAATCTTTCATCATAGAAAGCCTTGTGCCTGGCAAGCTGGAGGTGCCGCCGGGCTTTTCTTATATAATACGATATCAAGTCCTGTGAGTAATAAGAGAAAATCACCCACAGCCCCCAAATGCTTAAGATGAAAGGACGCTCTGCGGGTTGTTTGGATCATTTCCGTAATGGAGCATACCAGCTCAATAACCCTCGGCTGATGGTGCCTGTCTACGGCGGTAATCTTATTCCTCGTATGTGTCACATGTCCTATAGGGTTTTCCTTGAAGCCATGCATTTTGAATCACGATCATACATTATTTATCATACACAGTAATATGGCTCTTATAATGACTGACATGATGCAGTTTTGATGTGTGGTCATCGGTGGAGAAGGTTTCTCATCATTAGGAGTCATTTATACCATTCTGTCTATAATGGTTTAATGTAGTTAGAGAAATGTGTGAACGCTTGTGATATGTGGGGTCTGAAGATAAAAACCATACTATGGAAATACTGCACGAAAACTGCCGTTTTCAAAAACAATAACTTTTTTTTTATGTTCAACCTTGTTTTCGTTCCAGGGGAGCCACCACTACTAAATCATCAGCCTTATGAATAATCTCTGAATGCTGCAGATCCTTTAAAGTGGACAATCTGGAGAGAAGCATATTAATTTTACTGATCCATTCTGCTACTCTTCGAATACCGGTAGGCACCCCTACAGGAATGTAACCACTGCAGCTAATCATTGACCAATGCATCATTTCTGTGGCCAGTGATTGGCTGCAGCAGTCGTTTGTCCATCTAAGCTCAAATAGAATTTTTGGCTTCAGTTTAACTCATATGTCTTGACAAGCTGTCAAAGTATTTGTAGTCCTCATTCAGACGTCCGTGTTGCATCCTTTCTTTTCACTAATACAATAAAAACCCATTATAGTCTATACACAACTGCTCAAGTTAAGGCTCCAATGCAACTTCAAAAGGGGTGATGAAATGACTATTTTTTTTTAATATGCAAATTGCCTCTTCAAACAAAGAGCACTTGTACTCTATAGCGCCACCTATTGGAAGTAGCGATCCTACAAGTCACAATCAACCCTTTAACGAGACTTGTAATATGACTTAGGATAAAAGCCAAATCAGAATCTCCATTTGCAGACACGGTGTTTCGGACTGTTGGTCCTCGTCAGTGCAAAGTAGGAGAGATCTGATTTGGCTAGATGAGAGGCTCTGGACTGGGGTCTGGGGGGTAAGGTTTCTCCTTGTGGAGAGTGACATACCAGCTGTGGCGTGTCGAGGTAAGGAGGCTTATTCGCCGTGCAATGCTCCTCTGGGAAATTTTAATATGCAAATTTTTTTTTAAAACTTCACATGTACTCTAAGTTTTAAAAAGTACTACAGTGCAATGATTAAGGCTATACAACGAAGCGTGTAGGTCTGTTGTTCTTTGGATTCGTTTGTATTTGCACTTGTACTTGTACTTTTTAATTCTTACAATAAATGTGAAATTTTATCTACAAAAAAAAAATTTATGCGGGGTGTTTCAGAACTGGATTTTCTACCTCCTTTTTGAAGTGACATTTTAGCCTATAGGGCTGTTCACATGTCAGGGTTTTTCAAGGCCCATGTGTCTGTTCAAAACAAAACATGTCAGACGAGTGCTATGCGAGAAAAAAATCGCATAGTTTTTGGGCCTCCCCCCCGCTACAAACATCTGGCCTCAGCATCTATAAGATGCACCTTTTCTGGCACTTAGCCTCTCTATTCCCATTGCCTTTAGCAGTGGCTCATGGTTTAATAAGGGGTTAATGTCACCTTGCAATTGACAGGTGACTGTTATGATTTGGTAGCCGAGGAGGAAAGCAGGAAAAATAGGCTAAGCAACCAGACACCCAGAGAGGTTGGTAACTAGCGGATTGCAGACCCCTAAACTGCCAGCACAACTAGAAGTAGCCGTGGGACGTGCCTACGGTGCCCTAGACGCCTCGACACAGCCGGAGAGTTAACTAAGCCTAAAGAGAGAAAGGGGAAAGCTAACTACCCTGGAGTAGACCCCCAAAGGAATAGGTAGCCCCCAAACATATATTGACTGTGAGACAAGATGAAATATAAACGCAGGCAGAAAATAGAGTAAGCAAAGGCTGGGGCCCAAACTGTCTAGATAGAACAAACAGGACAAAATACTGTCTGCAATCCAGCAAAACTCTAAGAAAAACTCCAACCAGTCTGATATGCAAAAATACTGAGATCACACGATCTCTCCCCCGCTAGATCAAACTCTAGTGTGCACTGGTAGCGAATCAGCAGACACTGAAACAACAGGGAACTGAAAATACATAAACCATCTCTGGTGTGAACTGGTAGCAAATCAGCGGATGCTGAAATAACAAAGAACTGAGAATACATAAACAGTGGCAAAAGAGAAACAGAGCACAGTGCAGGCCCCCACAGGGGAACCTGGCTGCACAAACCAAAAAGGGCAGAAAGCTGAGATAGGCAAAAGCCACAGAAATAAACAGCAAATAACTTATCTGAAAGTTGCAGGATAAAGCAGGAAGCAGGCTGACTTCCAAAGGAGACCAGGAAGCAACTAATCACCAGCGAGGATCATGGGAAGGTTACTCACTTAAAGGGAATCTGTCACCCCATTTTAGCCATATCAGCTAAAGATATGACTGAATAGTGCATCCCATAAGCAAGCTATCGGTATGTAGCTTATATCCAGATATCTCCGTTTTGATAGCAAAATATCTTTGTAAACTTGGGATTCTTTTCTGTAAATCAGGGCGGTCCGGTCCAGAGGGCGGCGTTTTCTGAATAGCACAGACGGTGTTTTGCTTCCCGCGATAGCGCTTTTCAAATTCCCACCAGCGCATGCGCAGTGTGCTTTGCCCAACAGTGGGCAAAGCATAAAATCATAACAGCGCATGCGCAACTCTTTCCTTGCCCCGGAAATGACTACTTCCTTGGACGACTTCGGGGGCAAGGAAAGTGAATGACAATAGTTGCGCATGTGCTGTCATGATTTTATGCTTTGCCCACTGTTGGGCAAAGCACACTGCGCATGCGCGGGGGCAATTTGAAAAGCGCTATCGCGGGAAGTAGAACGCCGTCTGTGCTATTCACAGATGGCGATACGCAAGAGATGCAGAGGCGCCGGGGGGGGACACAGAAAACGCCGCCATCCGGACCGCCCTGATTTATAGAAAATAATCCCAAGTTTACAAAGGTATTTTGCTATCAAAACGGGGGTATCTGGATATTAGCTACATACCGATAGCTTGCTTACACACTATTCAGTCATATCTTTAGCTGATATGGCTAAAATGGGGTGACAGATTCCCTTTAAATCTCCCCAGTCATCAACACCAGATTGCCAATCATCACACCCAGCTGATGAACCTCTGTTAGCCAAAGCAGCTTCATTACTATCAGCAGCCCAGAGGCAGTCCAAACTCAGAAGTCAGATCCAGAGCGTTCACAACAGGTGACATTAATCCGGGTTAATAATCCTATAGTAGTGAAGGGTTAAAAAAAGACACACAGACATTAATTAAAACTTATTTTAATTAAATAATTACACAAAGTTTTTAACCAAATTTATTATGCTGCCAATCCAACTGAATCCCTTGTTCTCCTGTAACCAAAAAAAATAATAAAAACCCAACAATATCCATACCTCTCCGCCGTTCAGTCAGGTACCCCGCTGAAATCCATCACAAGGGGTTAATTAGTTTACAACAGGGACAGGTGCTAATGCTACCAACCCGGCTGTAAACCACTGCAGAATGAATGAAATCATGTCTGCACAGGCTCCCGCCTGACCGGGGATCAACTGATTAGCGTGGGAAAGCTTGTGATCTTTTCCCACGTTGTCAGTTCACCACGGGTCAAGTGGAGAGTCTGCGCAGCCTAAGTGAAGTCAGACCATATGCTGGTATGGTTGGCCCAGGGTTCCTCCTAATGCAGGACAATGCCAGACCTCATGTGGCTGGAGTGTGTCAGCAGTTCTTGGAAGATGAAGACATTGAAGCTATGGACTGGCCTGACCAGTCCCCAGAACTGAATCCAATTGAGCACATCTGGGACATCATGTCTCGCTCCATCCACTAACGTCACGTTGCACCACAGACTGTCCAGGGGTTGGTGGACGCAATTTAGTCCATTTCTGGGAGGAGATCCCTCAGGAGACCATCCGCTGCCTCATCAGGAGCATGTCCTGTTATTGTAGGTAGGTGATACGGGCACAGGGAGGTCAGACAGGCACGTGGAGCTGCACACACTACTGAGCATCATTTTGACTTGTTTTAAGGACATTACATTCCACTTTATTTTGTGGGTGACTCCAAATCCAGGCCTCCATTGTTTAATAAATTTGATTTCCATTGATGATTTTTGTGTGATTTTGTTGTCAGCACATTCAACTTTGGTACAGAATAAAGTATTCAATGAGAATATTTCATTCATTCAGATCTAGGACGTGTTTATTGAGTGTTCCCTTTATTTTTTTGAGAAGTGTATATATGTATTCTATGTGTATATATCTATTCTTTCGTTTGTGTTTTAAAACTGTCATTGGAATCCATTATATGTCCATTTTGCAAGCCGACGAGAAAATCTCGCCATACGCATGCAAAACGGATGTCACACGGATGCTTAGATGCGAGAAAATCGCTTCCTCGCATTACAATCAGATGACATACGGATCACTGTTCATTAAACATTTGTGCGATTCTGGTCCGTGAAAAATGGACCGTATTTTTATACGTTGTGTGTGACTCCAGCCTTAATGAAAACCCCATAGCACTTAAACATATGCAGCGGCCCTGTACATTACTTAGTGGCCACTGCTGGGTACTTATGTTTCTGTCCCATTCACTTGTACACAGGGATAAGGTGCAGTACTCACCAGTGACCACTAAACAATGTATTGAGCCATTATTTTCCACCCCTTATCGCTTGTATCCAGCTGTAAACCATATCATATTTTAGCTGATCGGTGGGTGTGCCAGGTGTAGGATGCCCACTGATCTCATATTTATGTATGACTTCAATAGTTTAGTCACTGACAACCCCTTTAAGCAAGGAGCACTATATTTTATCTGATTAATAAGTCAGAGCTGAGTGCTTCCATATTTTCTCACCTTAAAGTGAACCTGTCAGCTTCAAAAACACTACTTACCTGCAAACATAGTGGTAATCTACAGGTAAATAGTGTTTTTATCTTATCTGTCAGACTTATTGGAAGAACAGCTACAGGGATAAAAGAAAATTTTATTCTTCCTGACGCTTCTCACTTCCAGCCATCCGGGCGGCGCAAGGAGCTGTGATAGCCACCGCTCACTACACAGTGAGCACTGTATAATCAGTCCTTCTGCACCTTGACAGACAGCCTGGTTTGAGGCATGTGTGCAGCATGTGTGTACAGAGCAGGCTGTCAGTCAAGGTGTAGGGGGAGTGGCTACAGAACGCTGACTGTTGTGAACAAGTTGGAGACAATTTCTGAGCTGAGGCTCCCTCTGGTGGTGTAATGTATGTAGTACAGTTCATATAGCGTCTTGTGCGTAAGTCCATGCAAACGTGGGTCTTTCAAAGAGCAGGGTTCAGAGTCCACAAGTGCTTCAGAGTTCCTCAGTAGGAATAGCTGGATTACAAGGTCCAAGGCTTACAGGAGTCAAGTCACAGGTTCACTGCAGGCTAGATTCTGAAGCACTGATTGCTCAGCTGTGGCTGCTTAAGAAGCAAAGGAGAGAATCAGGGCGGGAACATGCAAGCTGGAAACTCCATTTTGACTGAGGGCAAGATAGCTGCAGCAAGACAGAAAGTAAAATGGCTGACGAACAAACTGAGTTTCAGGAATATATACATAGAACCTTACATTACTCCCCCCTTAAGGACAACCTCCGGATGACCTCAGACCAGGCTTGTGTGGGTACCTCTGATGAAACTGACGGAGCAAGCGAGGAGCATTAACGTTATTGACCGGTTCCCATGAGTTGTCCTCCACTGGGTAGCCCTGCCATTTAATCAGATATTGTAACTGATTTCTATACAACCTGGAATCTAAAATCCTTTCCACCACAAATTCTTCCTGACCATCGACTAGCACTGGGTCAGGGCAAGGAGAGGAACGTCCAGGAAACGTATTGGGTGTCGCAGCCTTTAGTAGGGATACATGAAAGACAGGGTGGATTCTCATAGTTTTGGGCAGTTGAAGACGACAAGCAACGGCACTTATAATTTTACTGATTTTATAGGGTCCAATGTACTTATGTCCCAACTTAGACGATGGAATCCTTAACTTAAGATTTCTGGTTGACAGCCAGACCAAGTCTCCTACCTTGAAAGCTGGTGCAGGTTTACGAAATTTATCTGCTGCTTTCTTGTACCTTTCTTGAGCCGATTCCAGATTTTCCTTTAGAAGATCCATATTCTTCTGTAAAGACGTGATTCTTTCAGCCACTGCTGGTAAAGGCGTTTCTATGGGAAATCGTGGTAGAATGTTAGGATGATAACCTAGATTAGACTAAAAAGGAGACTGTTTAGTGGAGGCACTCTGAGAGTTGTTATACGAGAACTCAGCTAATGGAAGTAGATCCACCCAATCATCCTGTAGGTGGCAGATAAAGCAGCGGAGATACTGCTCCAGGGTTTGATTGGTTCGTTCGGTCTGTCCATTAGTCTGGGGATGAAAAGCAGAAGAAAGGTTTACTTTAATGTCCAATGCTGCACAGAAATTTTGCCAAAACCTAGAAGTGAATTGCACCCCTCGATCCGAAATAACCTCATCCGGTACTACATGTAAGCGAAACACATCTTTAATCATCAAATCTGATGTCTGTTTTGCAGTGGGTAAGCCGACACAAGGGATAAAATGAGCTGCCTTTGTTAGACGGTCAACCACCACTAGAATGGTGTTCTTCCCCTGAGAGGTTGGTAACTCCACAATGAAGACCATAGAAATGGATCCCCACGGGCGGGACGGGGTGGGAAGAGGCTGTAACAGACCAGTTGGTGAGGAGCGAGGTGTTTTGCATCTTGCACAGACCTCACATGAAGTGACATAATTCAAAACATCCTTCCTGCAAGTGGGCCACCAAAAGAAACGAGAAAGAAATTCCTGTGTGTCTTTAGAATTCCTCTATGCCCAGCTATCTTGGAATCGTGAATGAGTTGCAATACTCTTAATCTGACTGTTTCAGGAATATACAGACGTTGTCCCTGAATCCACACACCATTCTTAAAGACAAGACTTACGTCCCTTGGGGGTTGTGCCAAAAAGGAATCCGCATGGTATGCTTCCTTGATGTCCTTAAGTAGGTCTTGATTATGAATTACTCCTAGGAATCTAGAGTCAGGAAGAATAGTCTTAGGAGGAGTAATTGGACGTGTCTCTGCTGAGTAAATCCTAGAGAGTGCATCAGCCTTTCCATTGCGCGATCCTGGTCTATAAGAGATGATAAAATTAAATTGGTTTAAGAAAAGATTCCAGCGAGCCTGGCGAGGAGTCAGGCACTTAGCCGACCTGATAAACTCAAGGTTACGATGGTCTGTCAGGACGACTATTTGCTGTGCAGCTCCCTGAAGAAGGTGTCTCCATTCTTTGAAGGCGGCAATAATGGCCAACAACTCTCTATTGCCCACATCGTAGTTCCTCTCAGCCGAAGACAACTGCTGGGAAAAGAAGGCACAGGGATGCAAGACATTCTTCTCACCTGTTCTCTGAGAGAGTATAGCTCCAACGGCACAGTCTGAAGCATCCACCTCTATTATGAAGGCAAGTTCGGGGTTGGGATGTACTAGGATAGGTGCAGTGGTAAATTTATCTTTTAGACGGGAAAATGCTTCCTGGGCTTGGGGAGTCCAGGAAAACCTAGACTCTTTCCGGGTAAGTTGAGTGATAGGTGACACTACCTCAGAGAAATTTCTAATGAAACGTCTATAGAAGTTGGCAAACCCGATGAAGCGCTGTACCTCCTTCAGATTTCTAGGACTTGGCCAATCCTTGATGGCTTGGGTTTTGCTTCCATCCATACTAATTCCTTGTGTAGACAGTACATACCCCAGAAATTGAATTTCGGTCCTATGGAATTCACACTTTTCAAGTTTGATGTAAAGATGATTTTGTCTTAGACGTTCCAAGACCATTCTCACATGTCCATGATGTTCCTCTGTGGAGTTAGAAAAAATTAGAATATCATCCAAATAAATTACCACGAATGTATCTAGGAGATCCCTGAAGATGTCATTCACCAAGTGTTGGAAAGTGGCTGGGGCGGTACTCAGACCAAAAGGCATAACTAGATATTCAAAGTGTCCATAGCGTGACCTGAATGCAGTCTTCCATTCATCCCCAGGTCTAATACGGACTAAGTTATAGGCCCCACGAAGATCTAGTTTAGAAAAAATTTTGGCATGTCGCACTCTCTCTAATAACTCAGGGATTAAAGGCAATGGATAACGGTTTCTAATAGTAACCTTATTGAGTTCCCTATAGTCTACGCATGGTCTCAGAGATCCATCTTTCTTCTTTACAAAGAAGATGGGTGCACCTGCAGGAGATGAAGAGGGGCGTATGAAGCCCTTGGCTAGATTTTCATCTATGTAATCCTTTAAAGCCTTTAGCTCAGGCCCCGCCAGGGGGTAGATCTTACCAAAAGGTATCTCTGCTCCAGGCAATAATTCAATTGGACAATCATATGGACGGTGAGGAGGAAGCTGGTCAGCGTTCTTCTTGTCACATAAATCCACATAGTCCTGGTATACAGCTGGTAGTTCAGGGACTGACATGATTCCTTTAGGAACAGAGCAAGCTGAAACTTTTGGACTCATCTGTTTCTCTGGAAAGTGTAATTCCTTGGTCTCCCAGTTAATGGTAGGATTCTGAGCCTGCAGCCATGGTAGCCCTAGAATAATGGGAAAGTGGGGAGAAGAGATAAGCATAAAGGACAGTTTCTCTTGATGATCTTTACCCATAAGAACCCTCAAAGGCTCTGTTTCCTGATCCACTGGTCCAGAGGTCAGCAGGGAGCCATCCACAGTTTCCATCTGTACTGGAGTAGCCTTCTTCACTGAACGTATTCCCTGTTTCAGAGCAAAGGAGACATCCATAAAATTTCCACTTGCCCCTGAGTCGATCATAGCAGAGCTAGACACCCAAGCTGAGTCAACCCAGAGTTTGATGGAAAGAAAGCAATGAGAATTGTTTTTCTTACAACTCAGCTGGGACACCGCTGAGGAAACTTGAAAAATGGCAGCGTTTACACAGTCAACGTCCTCAGAGGTAACGGAGTTTAAGTCCGAGAAATCAAGATCTGTTGCTGCAGATCTCTCTGGAGCCTGAGGCTCGGACCTGACAGATCCCCTCTCGCAACACTCACAATGAATGAGTGCTGCAGTAGTCTTACGAGAACGGCTGGGGCAGTTTATAATGAAGTGCCCTGACTTACCACAATAGAAACATAGATTCTCCTTAAAACGATGTTCCTTGCGTGCATCACTAACCCGTCGTTGTAAAGAGTCTACCTGCATGGGTTCAGGTTCAGGTTCCCGTGTAATCCTACTCAAAGGTTCCTTAGCTGGAGAGGAAGGTAGGAAAAGGTTAGTACGATTGCTTTCGAACCATCTCTCTTGCCTGCGTTCAGTCAGACGAGTATCAATACGGATGCAGTAGTTAATAAAGTCACCTAACGCAGTGGGAGGGTCGGCACGAGCAAGTTCATCCTTAATCAGTGGAGATAACCCCTTTCGAAAAATAGATTTTTTGGCGGAACTGTCCCAGGTGGTATCAAGGGCCCATCTCCTGAAATCCAAGGCATATTCAGCTACCGAGTGCTTACCTTGGCGCAAAGCTAACATGGCTGCTTCAGCTGTTGCACCTCGATTGGGGTCATCAAACACCTGCCCCATGGCTGAAATAAAATCATCAAGGTGATTCACACAATCATCCTCAGTCTCAATCAGAGGGTTTGCCCACATTAAAGCCTTGTTGGTAAGCAACATAATTATAGTAAGCACCTTAGATCGTTCAGTGGGAAATTGTGAAGCATGTGCAGAAAAAAAAAGATTGCATTGATTAATAAATCCCCTGAATTTCTCACGTTCACCGCCAAAACGAAAAGGGGGCAACTTGGGAATCCCAGCACTCGGGGCTACGGCAGGAGCCTGGACTCGCCCCTCTAGAACCTCAATCCTGGCTCGCAAATCCTGGGTAGTCTGTCCAACCACTTGCAAATTGTGATTATTGAGGTCCTGTAGATTTGTAAAACGGGTCTTTATATTCTGCAAATCTGCAAGGATATTATCAGTCACTCCGCAAAGTTCCTTTATGCGGGCCTCCATTTTCCAGATCTTTTAAGACAGGATTACTGGAAGAAGAGGAGAGAGAAAAAAAAATAATAGTGTTCACCTGTGGCAACACTGCAGAGAGAAAAAAAAATTAAGGGAACTGCTCACCTGGAATGGTTGTGAGAAGTCACAACCACTATCATCACAGAAAGTTTCAACCAGACATCTGATATCCAGAGTTACAGCAGACAAAAAAGAGAAAAGAAAGGAAAAAAAAAAAAACAATAGTGTTTACCTGTGGTAACACTGCAAAAAGAAAAAACTTAAGGGAATTGCTCACCTGGAATGGTTGTGAGAAGTCACAACCACTGTCATCATAGAAAGTACAACCGGACGTCTGATATCCACAGTACAGCAGACACAGCCTTCCAGACCCAGCAGACACTAACGTTTTGGCTTCAGAATCTTGTAATGTATGTAGTACAGTTCATATAGCGTCTTGTGCGTAAGTCCATGCAAACGTGGGTCTTTCAAAGAGCAGGGTTCAGAGTCCACAAGTGCTTCAGAGTTCCTCAGTAGGAATAGCTGGAGTACAAGGTCCAAGGCTTACAGGAGTCAAGTCACAGGTTCACTGCAGGCTAGATTCTGAAGCACTGATTGCTCAGCTATGGCTGCTTAAGAAGCAAAGGAGAGAATCAGGGCGGGAACATGCAAGCTGGAAACTCCATTTTGACTGAGGGCAAGATAGCTGCAGCAAGACAGAAAGTAAAATGGCTGACGAACAAACTGAGTTTCAGGAATATATACATAGAACCTTACAGGTGGTTTCTGACAGTACTGAGGCTGTATCTAATGACAGGGCCACCTCACCTGCCAGCGACGACGGGCAATCAGGAGTCATTAACTGGGCTGATATTAGGGAGCTGCCTTCCCATGATCCTCGCCGGTGATCAATTGTTGCTTCCTGGTTCATTTGGAAGTCTTCTGGTGTCTCTCCTTCGTCTGCTACCTTCAGAAAAGATATTTTCTGCTTGTTTCTATTGTGCTTGCTATTTCCATTTTTGTCTGCACCTTTGCGGAGGTTAGCCAGGTCCCCTCCTGGGGCCTGTGCTACTCTCTGTTTTTCAGTAGCCACTGTTATTTGTTCAATTGCTCTTTCTCTGCTTTTTGAGTGGCTTGCGGGTTAGCCTTGCTCACAATGAGATCTGTTTGGCCCCAGCGTTTGCTCACTGTATTTTCTGCCTGCGTTTGTGTTTTGTCTTGTCTAACCATCATATGTTTGGGGGCTGCCTATTCATTTGGGGCTCTACTCCGGGGCAGTTAGCTTTCCTGTTTCTATCTTTAGGTGTAGCTAGCTCTCCGGCTGTGCCGAGGCGTCTAGGATCACCGTAGGTACGCTCCACGGCTGCTTCTAGTTGGGCGGTTAGTTTAGGGATCTGCAACCCATTAGTTTCCAACCTCACAGGTGTTCGGCTGCCTTGCTGTTTTGCTCCTGTCCTCCTCAGTTACCAATTCATAACAGCTGATTGTGTACTGACCAGTGACAGCTACCACTCTTAGCACCGCCCTAATGAGTGAAAGTGAGCGGCTGCAGGGAGAATAAATTGTCATTTTCTCCCTTCCAGTAAACTAGCATAACCGGATTGAAATGCTATTTACCTGCAGGTTACTGCCATGTCCGCAGGGAAACAGTGTTATTAAAGATGATAGATTCCCTTTAATTTGACTGGTTGCTAGAGATGTGCTATCAAGCAATTTATAAGAAAACTTCTCATCTTTTCAGCTCTCAAGGCCACATCTTCCCAATCTCTTACTGTGTTTGTAATCTGGCTTTTTCTTAAATTAGATTTTAGGCAGAGAACTTCTTTATGGGAAATGAAGCAGATAAGCAATTTAGAATAGTAATGTTGTCCTCGGAAATCTTACGACTGGCATTTCAGCAATGCAGGATGATTCCAGCACTGCACACGATTCTGCTATTTATAGGAGATTTTGTAGGGTATTTTTTTTCAATGAAGATTCAGTGAAGCGCTCACACGTAAATTATGCTATCTGTGCAATGAACCTTGCTCTTCAACACATTATTATTAAAATGGAGAGATATGTCTAAATATGTGCCATGATAATCTGAAGAACTTTTCCTAGGCATGCATTAAGAGTGGTCAGATTAGCACGATAAAGAAAATAAACTACAGCTCTCAGCCTCGGGAGTAGTTTTCAATCACACCAGGTCTTGTTTTCAAGCTGTAAGTAAGAGCCATTTAGTGAAATATAGGAAACATTAAAGGATACGGATTACTTTGGAGACATTTGATTTCTGTAAACAGCACTTACCACTTTCATGAGAAATTTCAGTACATAAAAAAAATATATATCCTTTTCTCAATTCTTTATACTTAGGGAAAGTAAAAAAAAAAATCCTACTGATTTAGTTATGAAAGTTCTGGCCCTTTAAGAGAGGGAGTCTGAAGTAGTGTGAAGTTGAGTTCTCTGCTGCCTCACTGTCTTGACAGCTATGAGATTTCCTATCTTTGAGCTATATATATAGACTTTAGTCTAGGACAGAATTCACATTAGGTTCCCATAGAGTTGTAGACTGTCTAAGAAAGGACTGACATTATGTTAGGTCCTGCCAACGAGAATCGCCTTACCGTGGCTGCCAGGTACACATGAATTGGCCAATTTATGCGCTAAGCATTCTCAGTTTTTCATATTTCTAGTGTAGTAATGCAATTCAATTTTCATATTTCATGTTTGCATGCTATAGCGCTACAGAGTGCTGCCTTGTTTGTTTGATTATATGAGTTGGCGATTCTAAGTAGGCATCTGTTCACACCTAATTCAAGTTTGGATGTGACGGTCAGTTTTTTGATTTATATACATTGGCCTTTTGACTGAGCACTCCGCCTCTTAGCCTCAGGCGTTTTTAATCACAGCAAGATCACTACCCCTCCACAGAGATATAGACTTTAGTGTATGAGAGAATTCGCATTAGGTTCCCATAGAGTTGTAGACTGTCTAAGAGAGGATTGGCATTAAGTTAGATCCTGGCAATGAGAATCGCCTTACCGTGGCTGTCAGATACACATGAATTGGCCAATTTATGCGCTAAGCATTCTCAATTTTTTATATTTCTAGTGCAGTAATGCAATTCAATTCTAATATTTCATGTTTGCATGTTATAGCGCTGCAGAGTGCTGCCTTGTTTGTTTGATTTATTTGTGAGCTGGGAGATACCACTGTTTGGGGGAAGACTGTGTGTACACATAGGGGAGAACTGTGCTGTTGTCCTGACGTTGGTATTATCGAGCTGTTTACTCGTACGGAACCAAGGACTCCCCAAACTGAGCCCCTTCCCCATTATCAGGATACCCCCGTTATCCTCCCCCAATAACGAGAGACAATAAATCTTTGGAATATATATGGCCACAGCAGCCTTTATTTAAGTACAAACAATATTAACAATAATTAACAATATATACCATAACAACATTAGGGAGGAGTCCTTGAAGCTACAAAGATCATGGTGAATTGACCCAAAAACCTGTGAACAACACCCAACCTCTTACTCCCAGCCGTTACCCCACAGGCTCGGGAGCACCAACAATTGAGGTATGCTGTTCACCCAACTACTTGGGGATCCGCCCACTCCATGTGAACTCCCCTTCCACCTTTCACCAGATCACCACACGTAACTACAAACAGTGGAGACCCTAAACAGAGTCCCCACAAACCAATTTCCAACAACTTCAAGGACTCTCTCCCCCCCCTTGAGCCGCCATGACCCAAAATTATACAAAATAAACCACCACATCTCACAGGGAGGGAGGGCGGGACTACTGATGGGGCAAGGCAGGAACTGACACCTGGATCTGCCCCATCACTGCCTTATAAACCCCCACCACCCCCTCTCATTTAAATGTTCCTCCCTCTTTGTAAACCCCTCCAAACCCCCGTCATGCCGGCCTCCGCCCACGCCTCTTTTTTGAGGGGAGGGAGGCTCTGCTCCGGCCATTACTTGACGTTGGTATTATCGAGCTGTTTACTCGTACGGAACCAAGGACTCCCCAAACTGAGCCCGTTCCCCATTATCAGGATACCCCCGTTATCCTCCCCCAATAACAAGAGACAATAAATCTTTGGAATATATATGGCCACAGTAGCCTTTATTTAAGTACAAACAATATTAACAATAATTAACAATATATACCATAACAACATTAGGGAGGAGTCCTTGAAGCTACAAAGATCATGGTGAATTGACCCAAAAACCTGTGAACAACACCCAACCTCTTACTCCCAGCCGTTACCCCACAGGCTCGGGAGCACCAACGATCGAGGTATGCTGTTCACCCAACTACTTGGGGATCCGCCCACTCCGTGTGAACTCCCCTTCCACCTTTCACCAGATCACCACACGTAACTACAAACAGTGGAGACCCTAAACAGAGTCCCCACAAACCAATTTCCAACAACTTCAAGGACTCTCTCCCCACCCCCTTGAGCCACCACAATGAGGGCCCCATTGAAACCTCAATGGCCCGAGACCCCCTAAACCCGCAAAGCTATGGCCCTTTCAATACCTTCCTGAATACCCAAAGCCCAAATATCCGAACCAACGGCATTCAGATGAACCCCATCAGCCAACCAAAAATCCCCTTCACCCTTCTCCAGATCAAAATGCCGCACAGACACGTTACCATTTCGAGCCATGAAAGAAGACACAGCCCTATTAACCTTTATCCTGGCCTTATTAATCTTAGTCAGGGACCTCATGTTCCGCCAACGCCTGCGTGGAACAATTTCGGACCAAACCAAGATGACTCCCGGATATAACACCCATAACCGCAAGCAATCCTGCTTAATGTCTTTTACTAATTCCCGGAAGGGTCGCACCGCAAGATCATTCCCCCTGCATGGAGTACCAAAATATCAGGAGCACGGTCCAAACGAGCGCAACCATGAATTTCAGGCAACACCCTCTTCCACTGCATTCCTCGAAAACCGAGCCACCGCACCACCGCCATAGACCGGGGAAATCCCAGTTGCCGACCATCAGTCCTGACGTCAGCTCGCAAAGCTCCCCAGTGTACAAAGGAATGACCGAAAATCCAAACCAGCAGAGAGGTACCTGAAACGAGAAAACAATGCTAAACATACCAAAAGAACACCCTCAAAAACTGCACCTAATAGTCACACATCCCCCAACAGAAAGGGCAACGCCCCCACGTTGCGGATTAAGGCCTAATATAACTCCGAAATCGATTAGACTTCCAACCCCAATACGTTGTATAGATGACGCACCCAAACCCCTACCAGCCGCTTCAGTCGCAGCACCAATACGAAAAGAATGAGTCCCAAAACGAGAGTCATCCAAACCCAAAGCACGAATGGACCTCTTGAAAATAGTGTTAAACTGATACCTAGACAGGCTACCGCCATCAGCATGGCACAACAATGAGCCCCCCAACCCGGGGCCCAAATCCCAAAAACGCTTCAAGCATAACACCGACACATCGAATACTCCGGTACACTGCCCAACACAACCCGACGGCCCTTCCCCTCCTGATCCGTCTTAGACCTACGCAGCCAAAATTCAACTCCACCCGCCGTCAATAGCACGTCTTTGGCCAACAAACCGCCTACCACCTGCTTATTACACGAAACCAGCTCGCCCACCCGCAAAGCCCAAAAAAATGCCAACGAAAAGGCCAAACGGAATAATAGAACCTCAAAACGAGAGGAACACATCGTATCCAAAATAGAACCCAACCGTTCTAACAAAGAAAAGGATACAGGGCGCCTCGTGTCACCAAGCCCCTTTGTTCGACGAAAACCTTTCCCCGCCTGCCGTACCAAAAAGGTCTTTGACAAATCACAAAACCCACGCAAACGGAAACCAAAAGATAATCCTGCCAAAACCCACGATACTTTAGCACAAGACCATCCTTCCCTCGCTCCCTGCCCCAACCAAGCCAACAAGGCCCTTTGTTGATCCACCCCCTGCCCCACAACTGAAATTGTCGCTAAAAGCTCTTCCCAATTAAGCCACACTGCCTGATAAGCTGCCCAAGTTTTCGGAGCCAACGACGCCCTAATCAGTGACTCTGCAGACCGTAAACCACCTTCCACAGCTCCTCCGGGCAGGCTAAACCTTCATACTCCGCTTCTGGGGCCAATGAGCGAAAACGATCCCACTGTAAACGAGAAAGAGAATCAGCTATATCATTCTTCACTCCCGGAACATGCGTCGCAGTCACGTGCGCATTCAATGCAAAACATAGCAAAACCAAACGTTGCAAAACTCGAACGACAGGAGGAGAGGATGCAGTAAGCCCATTAATTGCACAAACGACTCCCATGTTATCACAATTGAACCGCACCCGACGATCCCGAAACTCATGCCCCCATAATTGCACTGCCACAAGGATCGGAAAAATCTCCAACAATGTTATGTTGTGCACCAAGCCCTCTGACACCCACTCCTCAGGCCAGCGAGACGCACACCACTGACCCCTGAAATAGGCTCCAAAACCAACAACGCCGGCCACATCCGTAAACAACTCCAACACATCATTCCCAACAACCTCAGCCATGACCAATGAGCGCCCGTTATACCCTTCTAGGAAGAAATCCCAAACAGCCAAGTCCACCTTAAGTTCCCCAGACAACCGTATGAAGTGATGAGGGGCTTTAATCCCTGCCGTAGCGCTTGCCAGCCTACGTGAAAAAACTCGCCCCATCGGCATCACTCGACATGCAAAATTCAGCTTCCCTAGCAACGACTGCAAATCCCGCAACAACAACTTCTTCAAACGGCGCCCTCTTCCCACTTCAGCCCGCAAAGCCAACAACTTTTCCTCGGGTAATCTGAACTCCCATGCCACCGAATCGATGACTATACCCAGAAAACACAAACAAGTAGATGGACCCTCAGTCTTACCAGGCGCCAAAGGAACCCCAAAACGCTCCGCCACCCACTCAACAGCTCTCAAAATCCCGTGACAACGCGAAGAGTTTGCCGGGCCCACAGACAAGAAATCATCCAAGTAATGAATAACTGATTCACAACCGGACACTTCTCGCACCACCCACTCTAGATAGGAACTAAAAGCTTCAAAATATGCGCATGATAAAGAACACCCCATCGGTAAGCACCTGTCAACAAAGAAACCGCCTTCCCAAAAACAACCCAGTAGCTTCAAGCTATCCGGATGCACCGGCAAAAGTCGAAAAGCAGATTCGATGTCGGCCTTAGCCATAAGGGCCCCTCGACCGCACTTCCTCACCCACCGCGCAGCCTCATCAAAAGAGGAATAAACCACCGAACAAATTTCAGGATCGATGCCATCGTTCACCGATCTCCCCCGCGGGTAAGAAAGATGCTGAATAAGCCGAAACTTGTTCGGCTCCTTCTTTGGAACAACGCCCAACGGGGAAACCACTAAATCAGAAAAGGGTGGCAACGAGAAAGGGCCCGCCATGCGACCCAAGAAACTTCCTTTGCCAATTTTTCCCCCACCACCTCCTTATGCAATAGGGCCGAACGCAAATTCCTAAGTACCCGCGGGATAGCAAACGGGGGATGTGGGATCACAAAACCATCCTTAAAACCATTATACAACAACGCCGCCTTGTCTATTTAGATAAGGGACCATCCTTTCCAGCCTCACTGGAGTCTCTCCCTTGTGAATTACCACCCCCAGATTTTTGCTTCCCTTTTTTAAAACACTTAGACGCTCCATGTGAGGCGCCATTGCAGTTGGAGCAAACATGCTTGAATTTACACCCTGCCCCAAATTTACACTGGCCGTCATTAAACTGCCAGCATACCCCAAATTTGTTTCCACCTGCTTGCCCTTGACCACTTCCTCCTGCTGCCCCCGCGTTATTGCTACTCTGGCTGGCGCCCCCCGTTCCCCCATGAAAGGAATGCCCGAACTTATTCTGTGCTATGACTCTCATCCACAGACCAATATCCTTCTGATCCCAACGAATTGCCGGACGAACAGCCTTCCTTTGCCTAAACTGCTCGTCATACCGCAGCCAAGCCTGCCCCCCATACACCCGATATGCCTCCCCTATAGCATCAAAGTAGCAAAATAAAGCCGAACAGTTGTCCGGAGCTTTTTCCCCGATAACACTAGCCAAAATGGCAAACGCTTGTTGCCAGTTAACGAACGTCTGAGGAATTAAACGCCACCTCCGTTTTTCCTCCTCCTCCTTCTTACTATGCTCCTTTTTACTTTTATCCAAATTAAATTTCTCCAAAGGCAATAAAGAGAATATTTCAACATACTCATCCTTCCAAATACGCTCTTTTACCTCCTTCTTCAAATGCGCCCCCAAGGGGCCCTCAAAACAAACATACACCTCCCCGTGAGTCCTATCATCTAAACGCACCCGACACTCCTTTTCCTTCTCTGTCTGCACCGACACAGACACAGGCTCGGCACTATGCCCCTCTTGCTCCGTCCCGCTCAAAACCAGTTGCCCCCCAACCTGCGAC
The DNA here is from genome assembly GCA_033576555.1 of Oophaga sylvatica. NCBI lineage: Eukaryota > Metazoa > Chordata > Amphibia > Anura > Dendrobatidae > Oophaga > Oophaga sylvatica. The sequence continues at coordinate 141,617,918 of JARQOD010000003.1, forward strand.
CCAACCTAAGCCGTCACCGGAGACGGAAACCAAAACCCCCCTCTAACCGTGACAGCAAATTGCGCACATCAACCAACATATCCTTAACCCCGGCTACCTCGGCAGCCCCCCCAACACTATTACCGACCCCCGACCGAACTACCCCAAATGGTGAAGAAGACAAAAACGAATGACAGACACTTGACACAGAATTATACTCACCGGGCTGCGAGGGTGCTGTGAGCCCTCCAGCCGGATAACCTGGCTCCAAAGATGCATCCACATTGCCGCGATCCGGCACAACGACTCCGCTGATTTGTTCCTGACGTCCAGAAACCCCGTCGGGACCTCCAGGAGAAAAAGGCCTAGACCCCATTGGGGATCCAGCCCGCTGGTCCTCAAATAGCGATGACGACTGGGTCGCAGTAGCACCCGATGATCCTTCAATGCCGCTCTCAGTAATGGCCCCCCGCTGCACCCCAGTGACACCCGAGTGGGATCCCCACCCGCTATCCACCGAGGTCAGCTGACTAAGCCCTGCCGTATAGCAGGCCGACGAAAAACCATCAGGGGCCTCCGCTCTAGAAACGGCAGCGTAGGCAGGCCGCCCCACGTTCGCCACACAGCGACGGCCCCCCGCCACATCTGGAACCCCATCCACTATGGGGGATAAAATCTGTTGCCCCAAACTGCCGACCGATGCTTCGGCCGCCGAAACTCTGGAGCCGTCAACAGAGGCAGGCCGCCGTGCAGGAACGCTGCCCCTGCGGCCCCCCGACGAACCTGGAACTCTGCCGCTATCAAGGGGGGACAGGGGGTTTTGGCTGTTGCAGCTGAAAGGAGGACATCGGTAAACCAGGGGAGGAGTCCTGAGGAGATCATTTGCATATTCCCAGTTCATTCTGGGATAAGTGAAGAGTCTCCGCAAGCTCCCAGAACACTGGGTTTTGGCTGTTGCAGCTGAAAGGAGGACATCGGTAAACCAGGGGAGGAGTCCTGAGGAGATCATTTGCATATTCCCAGTTCATTCTGGGATAAGTGAAGAGTCTCCGCAAGCTCCCAGAACACTGGGTTTTGGCTGTTGCAGCTGAAAGGAGGACATCGGTAAACCAGGGGAGGAGTCCTGAGGAGATCATTTGCATATTCCCAGTTCATTCTGGGATAAGTGAAGAGTCTCCGCAAGCTCCCAGAACACTGGGTTTTGGCTGTTGCAGCTGAAAGGAGGACATCGGTAAACCAGGGGAGGAGTCCTGAGGAGATCATTTGCATATTCCCAGTTCATTCTGGGATAAGTGAAGAGTCTCCGCAAGCTCCCAGAACACTGGGTTTTGGCTGTTGCAGCTGAAAGGAGGACATCGGTAAACCAGGGGAGGAGTCCTGAGGAGATCATTTGCATATTCCCAGTTCATTCTGGGATAAGTGAAGAGTCTCCGCAAGCTCCCAGAACACTGGGTTTTGGCTGTTGCAGCTGAAAGGAGGACATCGGTAAACCAGGGGAGGAGTCCTGAGGAGATCATTTGCATATTCCCAGTTCATTCTGGGATAAGTGAAGAGTCTCCGCAAGCTCCAGAACACTGGGTTTTGGCTGTTGCAGCTGAAAGGAGGACATCGGTAAACCAGGGGAGGAGTCCTGAGGAGATCATTTGCATATTCCCAGTTCATTCTGGGATAAGTGAAGAGTCTCCGCAAGCTCCCAGAACACTGGGTTTTGGCTGTTGCAGCTGAAAGGAGGACATCGGTAAACCAGGGGAGGAGTCCTGAGGAGATCATTTGCATATTCCCAGTTCATTCTGGGATAAGTGAAGAGTCTCCGCAAGCTCCCAGAACACTGGGTTTTGGCTGTTGCAGCTGAAAGGAGGACATCGGTAAACCAGGGGAGGAGTCCTGAGGAGATCATTTGCATATTCCCAGTTCATTCTGGGATAAGTGAAGAGTCTCCGCAAGCTCCCAGAACACTGGGTTTTGGCTGTTGCAGCTGAAAGGAGGACATCGGTAAACCAGGGGAGGAGTCCTGAGGAGATCATTTGCATATTCCCAGTTCATTCTGGGATAAGTGAAGAGTCTCCGCAAGCTCCCAGAACACTGGGTTTTGGCTGTTGCAGCTGAAAGGAGGACATCGGTAAACCAGGGGAGGAGTCCTGAGGAGATCATTTGCATATTCCCAGTTCATTCTGGGATAAGTGAAGAGTCTCCGCAAGCTCCCAGAACACTGGGTTTTGGCTGTTGCAGCTGAAAGGAGGACATCGGTAAACCAGGGGAGGAGTCCTGAGGAGATCATTTGCATATTCCCAGTTCATTCTGGGATAAGTGAAGAGTCTCCGCAAGCTCCCAGAACACTGGGTTTTGGCTGTTGCAGCTGAAAGGAGGACATCGGTAAACCAGGGGAGGAGTCCTGAGGAGATCATTTGCATATTCCCAGTTCATTCTGGGATAAGTGAAGAGTCTCCGCAAGCTCCCAGAACACTGGGTTTTGGCTGTTGCAGCTGAAAGGAGGACATCGGTAAACCAGGGGAGGAGTCCTGAGGAGATCATTTGCATATTCCCAGTTCATTCTGGGATAAGTGAAGAGTCTCCGCAAGCTCCCAGAACACTGGGTTTTGGCTGTTGCAGCTGAAAGGAGGACATCGGTAAACCAGGGGAGGAGTCCTGAGGAGATCATTTGCATATTCCCAGTTCATTCTGGGATAAGTGAAGAGTCTCCGCAAGCTCCCAGAACACTGGGTTTTGGCTGTTGCAGCTGAAAGGAGGACATCGGTAAACCAGGGGAGGAGTCCTGAGGAGATCATTTGCATATTCCCAGTTCATTCTGGGATAAGTGAAGAGTCTCCGCAAGCTCCCAGAACACTGGGTTTTGGCTGTTGCAGCTGAAAGGAGGACATCGGTAAGCCTTTTCACCGCTGTGATATCTCTTTAACAATAAGAGCATGGAAGAGGCCAGGAGCCATGTGGTGAGTTGCATTTCTTGCTACATGTTCACAGATTTACCAGTGGAAAAGCCAAATTTCACATGCCACAAATGCAAGCTTGTGTCCATGTTGGAGGAAAAGTTGCGGAATCTGGAAGAGAGGTTATCTACATTGAAGATCATTAAGGAAGATGAAGAGTTCTTAGACAGAGCAGAATTATCTCTTCATGGTGCAGAAAGAGAAGAAATTCGAAGAGCACCTGAAGAAGCAGAGGAATGGAAGCATGTGACCCAAAGAAGCAGGAGAATCGTGAGGCAGTCAGCACCCATACTGCTCAGGAACCAGTACCAGGCTCTCACACAGGAGAATGAAGAAGAAATACATCAGGATAAGACTTTGCCCACAAAGAGCAACCTTGTAAGCCCTCAGAGTCCTCCTGAATGGAGAAAGAAAAATGTTGTGAAGAAGAAACGGAGAGTTGTGGTCGTGGGGGATTCCCTGTTGAGAGGAACAGAGGCCGCTATCTGCAGACCGGATATAACCTCAAGAGAAATGTGCTGTCTTCCAGGTGCAAAAATTAAAGATGTGTCTGACCGGATATCAGGACTCTTCAGACCTAAAGATGACTACCCATTCCTCCTAATACATGTGGGGACAAATGACACCACAAGAAGTGACCTGGAAACCATCTGCAGTGACTTTGAAAACTTAGGCAAGAAAGTGAAAGAACTGGGTGCGCAGGTGGTCTTCTCTTCCATCCTCCCAGTGGATGGCCATGGAACAAGGAGGTGGAATAAGATTCTGCAGGTGAACAACTGGCTACGTCGATGGTGCCGTCAACAAGGATTTGGATTTCTGGATCACGGAGTGAATTACCTATACGATGGACTACTTGCTAGAGATGGGGTGCACCTTACGAAGACTGGAAAACATGTATTTGGAAGTCGCCTTGCTACACTCATCAGGAGAGCTTTAAACTAGAACAATGTGGGAAGGGAAGCAAAACGCCAGAAAAAGCCATACACCTGACAAATGCTATTGAGAACTCGGCTATTAGAAGTGGAAAGGAAGAACGAAGACAAAACAATCTAAATAATAAAAATATTGGAGGAAGAGAAACCAATCACAAACTAAAATGTTTTTATACAAATGCACAAAGCATGGGCAACAAACAAGGAGAATTGGAACTACTAACGCAGGAGAAGAAGTATGATGTCATTGGAATCACTGAAACTTGGTGGGACGATACACATGATTGGAATACAAGGCTAGAAGGATACAACTTATTTGCAAGAAACAGACTTGATAAACGAGGAGGAGGTGTTGCATTGTATGTTAGAAAAGCGTATATCTGCACAGAGATTGACGCTTCAGAGACTGGGAGTTCTGTGGAAACTGTTTGGGTAAGAATACAAGGACAGAACAATGGAAAGGACACCATTGTAGGCATTTACTACAGGCCACCTATGCAAGCTGAAGATATGGATGAACTCTTTATGCATCAAATGGCCAAGTTCTCCAAAAAATATGACATGGTGGTCATGGGAGATTTCAACTATCCAGACATTTGTTGGGAATCGCTCTCAGGCAAAACTAACAGGTCAAGGAAATTCTTATCCTCTCTTGCTGACAACTTTATCTTTCAAAAGGTAGGGGAGAAAACAAGAGGAACTGCTACCTTGGATCTAATCCTTATAAATAGGGAGGAAATGGTTGAGGAGGTAAGAGTGGCTGGGACCCTAGGAGGTAGTGACCATGCTATTTTAGAATTTTGGATAACAAGAGGAGGAAGACCTGTGAAGACTCAGACGTCAAGATTAGATTTCAGAAAGGCAGATTTTAAGGGACTCAGAAAGAGAATTGGAGGGATCCAATGGCAGGATATCCTTAAGGACAAAAATGTCCAGGAAGGATGGGACATCTTGAAAAATGAGATTCTCAAAGCACAATTGTCAACAATTCCAAAAAGAGGGAAGAATGGGAAGCATTTAAGGAAACCAGGATGGATGAACACAGAACTTAAACACATGCTAAAAAGGAAGAAAGAAATGTTTATCAAATGGAAAGAGGGAGGCATATCTAAAGAAGAATATAATGCCATCTGCAGAACCTGCAGGGCACAAATCAGATTATCTAAAGCTGACAATGAATTAAGGCTTGCAAGAGATGTCAAAAGCAACAAAAAAGGATTTTGGGGATACATCAAAAGTAAAAGAAAAGTCAAAGATGCTGTAGGATTTTTACAGGATGAAAATGATGAAATGGTAAGAAAGGATGTTGAGAAGGCTGAACTTTTAAATTCCTATTTTGCATCTGTTTTCTCTCAGAAAGGAAATGTAACATCAACTGATCTTCACTGTCCTATTAAAGGAATAGAAGAATCCAGGATATCTATAAACAGAAAGACAGTGAGGAAACACTTAGCTAACCTAAATGAATTCAAGTCTCCAGGCCCAGATGAATTACACCCCAGAATACTGAAGGAGATAGCAGAAGAAATTCTTGAACCACTGTCCATAATCTTTGAAAATTCTTGGAGAACAGGTGAAGTCCCAGAAGACTGGAGAAGAGCAAATGTTGTTCCTATCTTCAAAAAGGGGAAGAAGGTGGACCCAGGGAACTACAGGCCGGTGAGTCTGACTTCTATACCAGGAAAGATCTTTGAACAAATTATTAAAGAACATGTATGTAAGTACCTGCATAAGAATGAAGTGATTAAACAGAGTCAGCATGGGTTTGTAACTAATAAGTCATGTCAGACTAACTTAATTTCCTTCTATGACAGAATCACTGACTGGGTGGATCAGGGAAATGCTGTAGATATAGTATATCTTGACTTCAGCAAAGCATTTGACAAAGTATCTCACACAATCCTTATTGAAAAAATGACTAAGTATGGAATGGACAAGGCAACTGTTAGGTGGATTCATAACTGGCTTAGTGATCGGACTCAAAGAGTGGTCGTAAATGGCTGCACATCCAGTTGGAAGAATGTCTCAAGTGGGGTACCACAAGGCTCTGTTTTGGGCCCTGTATTGTTCAACATCTTTATCAATGATTTAGATGAAGGAATAGAGGGTAAACTGATCAAATTTGCTGATGACACAAAGCTAGGAGGGGTAGCTAATACTAGAGAAGAGAGAGAGAGGATTCAAAAAGATATAAATAAACTCGAGCAGTGGGCAGCAACTAACAGAATGGATTTTAACAGGGAAAAATGCAAAGTACTACATCTGGGCAATAAAAATGAAAAAAGCATATACAAAATGGGAGGAATAGGGCTAAGTAACAGCACATGTGAAAAAGACTTGGGTATACTAATTGATCACAGACTGAACATGAGTCAACAGTGTGATGCAGCAGCAAAAAAGGCAAATACAATTCTAGGATGTATCAACAGAAGCATACAGTCTAGATCACGTGAGGTCATTATTGCCCTCTACTCCTCTTTGGTCAGACCTCATCTGGAATACTGTGTCCAGTTTTGGGCACCACATTTTAAAAAAGACATCAACAAACTGGAGCAAGTTCAGAGAAGAGCCACCAGAATGGTGACCGGTCTGCAAACCATGTCCTATGAGGAACGGTTACAGGATTTGGGAATGTTTAGCTTGCAAAAAAGAAGACTGAGAGGAGACTTAATAGCTGTCTACAAATATCTCAAGGGCTGTCACATTGTAGAAGGTTCATCTTTATTCTCATTTGCACAAGGAAAGACTAGAAGCAATGGGATGAAACTGAATGGGAGGAGACACAGATTAGATATTAGAAAAAACTTTTTGACAGTTAGGGTGATCAAGGAGTGGAACAGGCTGCCACGAGAGGTGGTAAATTCTCCTTCAATGGAAGTCTTCAAACAGAGGCTGGACAGACATCTGTCTGGGATGATTTAGAGAATCCTGCTTTGAGCAGGGGGTTGGACCAGATGGCCCAGGAGGTCCCTTCCAACTCTACCAATTCTATGATTCTATGATTCTATGAATTGCTGGCCTGGTGAGCCGGCCAATCCATTAGCCGCCGACGCACCTGCGTCGCTGTCTGAGGCAGGCCGCACAGCAAGCCGATCGCAACTGCGACCTCCCGAGGACGCAGCTCTAAAAAGACGCCCAGCTCGTAACGGCTCCACCGCCGACGCACCTGCGATGCTGCCTGAAGCAGGCCACAGAGCAAGCCGATCGCAACTGCGACCTCCCGAGGACGCAGATCTCAAAAGACGCCCGGCATGTAACGGCTCCACCCCTGACTAGAACGCGGCGGAGGAGGGGTTACCGCCACAGGGCCTCGCCGGCTGGGCGGATTCCTCCCAGGCCGAGGCCTGCTGACATGAGCGCCGCGCGGCGCCCGGCCTGGAGGGGCCCGTGAGGGTCTCCTGCGCCAACGCGAGGCCCGAGGAGCCTGATCAGGCGAAAGCCGCTCTGGAGGCCTCACCCGCCTTGGACGCCTCTCCCGCTGCGCTGCCCCAGACGACTGACTGGGCGTTCCCTGGACAAGGATCGCAACCTGCGCTTCTAGCCATCCTGGCGGCTGCGACAAGGCCGCAGACCTGAGGCGCTCCAGCGCCGCATTCACTGACATGGTGAGCTGTACTACTGATGGGGCAAGGCAGGAACTGACACCTGGATCTGCCCCATCACTGCCTTATAAACCCCCACCACCCCCTCTCATTTAAATGTTCCTCCCTCTTTGTAAACCCCTCCAAACCCCCGTCATGCCGGCCTCCGCCCACGCCTCTTTCTTGAGGGGAGGGAGGCTCTGCTCCGGCCATTACTTTCTTACTGCATGTAGCGATGTATGAAGCAATATAAGAAAGATACTGTTGTATTCTGAAGCATCAGATGGAGGAGGCTAGAAGAAAAGGACAACATCTGCAAGGAGTTTGTATGTTCTCCCGTGTTTGTGTGGGTTTCCTACGGGTTCTCTGGTTTCTTCCCACACTCGAAAAACATATTGATAGGAAATCTAGATTGTGAGCCTCATCGGGGACAGTGACGATAATGTGTGCAAACTGTAAAGCACTGCGGAATATGTTAGCGCTATATAAAATAAAGATTATTATTATATTATTAAAAAGAAACAGTTCTAGAGGTAAAACCTATCATACCTCCCCAGTGAGAAACTCAGAAAAACCCTTTACAAGCAACTATATTCCCTACAGTGAGTTAACTCTTTGAAAACAACCATGTGCTGCCTTTGTGGATTCACCATTTGCAATCAGCTATGTTTTCCTCTTGCAAATTAAGCCTTTAGAAGCACTTGTATCTGGCCTCCTCTATCTATTTTGTATTATACACAGGACACGTGCATCTAATTACATTCAGTTCAGTTTCTCTGTGGGATCAGATACAGAGTTAGGAGGTGGGGGGAACTGGGCAATTGTCCATTGCCCCCTGTGGAGAAATGGGGTCAGTGGGTGCTCTTGTCCGCTCATACCACTGAACGCCCGCTCTATCTCCCGGTGGGTAATACACTACACAGACAACACAGGGTTAGGGTCAAACAGTATGGCAATACTTTATTGAACTACAACACCCAACAGCAAACAGAACAATCCCAGCAATTACCCCAAGATGGTGCACATTACAGGGTGTCACCTTCCCTTCCACTGACTGGGCCGGGATAATGATAGATGTTATGTCTGAGCTCCCAGGGTCGCTACTCCACCTGAGATACGCACTCAGAGAGGAGGTAATAACAAGCGTAGGGAGATAATTGAAAGCAGTCCTGTGTTCTTTCAGCCTTGTCTGAAGTACCCTGAGCTTTGATCCTGAAGAGTGACACCAACCAGAAGAAAAAAAGGCTCTTTTATACTCCAGGCAGGTGATCTATTTTTAGATTTACCCAGTGTCATTGAGTTCATCCTCACAGCCTTTCCCTATCTATCTTCGAAGTCAACAAACTGGTCATAGAATACAATACACAATTATCATATCAGCACACAATAAACACAGAAAAACACACACTATGTACAAGTCACTATTACAGACTTACACAGTATGTTAAATGGTATGCAAGTCTGTCTTCTTGACCCACCAAACATAAACACTTAAATCCACAAGCCAATATACAGATAAAAAGTCAATTCTTTTTCATTTACAAAAGCATGGTTGTCTGAGAAATTAAGATACAATCTGGTTTCTTCACACCCCCACTCTCCTATAGGCTCCCAGCATTTACTGCATCCTGTTTCAGGATCTGTGGTGACATCACGGTCATAGGTGCCCCCAGAGAATTTAAGGAGTCATTATGTATAGAATAGCACCAGTAATGGCATTATGTCTTGTGAGACAGTGAGAGTATGTGTGTTGAATGGGGTGTACATTTCACCTAGATACTTTGCTGACTGATATAAGGGAAATGTATGGCTTTGTAAACCTAGTGGTAGAGAAAGGTCACTACACCTTACATTCAGTACACACTTGCAGCTCAGGCCTGAAACCACTCAGCTGTTAATTAGGAGACCAGAAGTAGGTGTCTGCGAACACAGACAGAGAGCTCGCTTAGTCTGGACAAGGAGTCCAGGCACAAGAAGGAGTCTCCAGGAGTATGAGCTGTCTCAGTCTGGGTGCTCGATGTACCCCGGACACAGGAGTAGTCTCTGTGAGAATCCATGCGGATAGCTGCTGAATAGGAGGGGAGCTCTCTCAAGTCTGGACGTTGGATATGCCTTTAGTCACAAAAAGGAGCCTCTGCGAACCTCCATGCTGGTAAATGCTGAACATATGTGTTGTTTTGGGGACAGGCTGTTAGAGTCTGGACCCGGATAGAGAGGGAAATCTATCTAAGTGTAGTAAGTGGCTGGACAAGCCCAGGGCTTATGTTTATGATTTGGTTTTGCTTATGTTCTGTTTGCTGTGGACTTTAATAAAACTGGTTGCGGCCAGTTTTTACCAGAACTGCTGTCTGTGAATGAACTGTTTCCGTGCCACTCCGTCTACCCGGACGGCGATCCCAGAGCTATATCCCCTGAAAAGCTTACAATTGATGCTGGAATGTGCGTGCAGCACAGTGGCTTAGAGACAGCAATAAAGGAGAGAAGTCTGTTGAAGCAGCAGCAGAGAAAAAAAAAAGTGTCAGCAAAAAACGTCTGATTGGAGCAGTCTTAAAGAGACAGTAGCCCTAATAGACTTTGCAAAGAAAAAAAAAAGTGTCTGCACAGCAAGGCTGAATTTTCTGTGGAAAAGACTGTGGAGTGTGTATGTCTTGAGTGAAGACTGCCGTTGTTGAGACAGAGAAGTCTGACAGCATGGATGACAGCATGGAGGCGCTGTTTGAACAAATGGCGCAAGTTAATGTGCAACATAAGACTGCCGTGGTTGAGACAGATAAGTCCGGCAGTATGGAGGAGCTCGTTGAGTACCTGGTCCAGGCCCAGCGGAGCATGCAGCAGAGCATGGAGCGGCAGCGCCTGCAGCACCAGCAGCGCATGCAGCAGGCCCAGCAGCAATTCCTGCAGCAGGAGAATAACCGGTTGTTTTTTGAGCAGGTTGCAGCACTACAAAAGACTTGCAGCGCATCGTCCCAAAGTAATGTTGCAAAGTCACCTGCATTGTCCGCTGTAAAGAAGGCGGTAAGACGGTCCCTGAAAAAGATGACACCTCGTGATGATGTGGAGGTATATCTCACTAGGTTTGAGGGACTGGCAGAGAAGGAGAATCTGCCCCTATCTGAATGGGCCATGATGGTCGCACCCTATCTGATTGGAGAACCCCAAAGGGCCTATGCTGACCTGAGCGAGCAGGACAGCCAAGACTATGCCAAGCTGAAAGCGGAGATTCTTACCCGGCTGGGTGTTACGGTGACAGCCCGTGCCAGGGGAGTTCATGACTGGAGATGCAGTTGGGAGTCTGCAGTCAGCAAACCTGATTATGGAGTTGAAAAGGTGATAGTGGACCGCTACACCCAAGCACGTCCTCCTGAGGTACAGCCAGAGGTCGGACAAGGAGACCACCAGGACGCCAATCGTCTGGTCAGCCTGATGGAGAGGGCCTTCGCCACCAAGGACTGCCTCCGTGACCAGCCGTCTGAGAGGTCGTCACTTCGGAGTTCCTGGACGCCGAACTCTCCCGGTAAGAGCGTTCCAGCTGTTGGGGTCGTGTGGGTGGGAGAGTGTGATGGACAGTGTTGGAGATGTCGTGAAATTGCAGCCAACTGTCCAATAGAGGGGGAGCCTATGTGTTGTGATGTTGGCGGATCCCTCTCTCCCTGCGCAGAGCCTGTGTGTGTGTCCACCTCAGCCGAAGAGACTGGACCACAGGGGTCCCCGGTGGTTGTAAATGACTGCCCAGCACAGGCCCTCTTGGACTCAGAGAGTCCAGTGACTTCCGTATGGGACAGCCTGATTGATAGGGACTTTATCCCTGATAAACACCTGAGTGTGGTGTGCGTCCATGGAGACACCAAAGTCTACCCAGAGACTGTCGTGAACTTGATCCCCAAACGCAGGGAGGTTTCATGTGAAGTGGGGGTAGTGAAGAACCTGGTGCCCCCCGTCATATTGGGTAATGACTTTCCCCGGTCTAAGGATCTCTGGGGGAAAAATGTTTCTGATGGACAGTGTGATGAAGCTCCTATTGAGGGTGCGCAGTCCCGAGGGGCGGAACACAATGCTAGTGGGCCGTTAAACTTATGTGATAATGATGATGATGATGATAATGATAATGATGATGATGATCATGATAATGATGATGACCATGATAATGATGCTGATGATGATAATGATGATGATCATGATAGTGATGATGATACTGATCATAATCATGATAATGATATTGATAATAATGATGACTGTGATAGTGATGAAATTCCTTTGCAGGTGATGTTGGGAGACGAGGATGGTGGTTCTCGGGAACCGAGTGTCCCTGACTTACCTGTGTCCTGTGACAATTTTGAGAGTGAGCAGTGGCGAGACCCCTCTCTTAAAACGGCCCAGGAAAATATAAATGTTCTAAATGAGGTTTCCCAAGAGCCTGGCTCTGAGGAGAGGTTTCCTCATGTTGCCATAAACACTCACCTGTTGTATAGGGACACTGAAGTCCAGGGAGAGGTCGTGAGCCAGCTCCTAGTACCTGAGCTATATGGAAGTATAGTGCTGGGGTTGTCACATAGTCACATACTTGAGGGACCACCTGAGGGAAACCAGGGACCAGATGGTGAAGTTAATGTTGTGGATGACATGTTAACTAAGGTTCCAGATCAAGATGTGAATGAGAATGAATTGTATAACCCTGACAGTGAGCAGGATGTGAATGAAAATGAAGTGTATAACCCTGAAAGTGAGCAGGATGTGAATGAGAATGAATTGTATAACCCTGACAGTGAGCAGGATGTGAATGAAAATGAAGTGTATAACCCTGAAAGTGAGCCAGATGTGGCTGAGAAAAAGGGGTCAGACAGGGATAGTGGTAGTGATAGTGAATCATCTGATGACAATCAAGCAACCAGTGCAAATGAGGAAGGCATGGTAGCAGAGGAGGTTGAGAGTCCTGAGAGGAAGGCTGATGCTGACCTTGCAGTCGGACAGAAGATGGCATCTGAAGATGTTTTACAGTTGGCCGGTTCCCTGGCGAAGACTAAGGTGAAAGGAGGAGAGCTGAGCTTTAAAGGCAGGACTCTGAAACTGAACACAGCCCAAGTAGATGCTGTTGGAAATGTGAAGTTACCAAGGTATGGTGTGGATCTGTATCGTGCCAAGGACTCTGAGGGAGATGCTGCAGAGGTGGAAAAAGCCATAGAAGTGGTAGTCACCAAGCCAGATGCCTCATCAGAAGCTGAGGTCTCAAGTGAAGCTGTGAGGAACAAGACTGAAGATATGGGGACTGACTCTGTCCAGGAATCTGTTTCTGCCGAAGACAGCGGCGTGGACGGGTTGCGGTTCGGATCAGTAGCTGCAACTCGTGAAGCTCAGGCTGGAAGTTCGGCGCCCGGAGCCCCAGCGGTGTTCCCGAGCGACACCAAGGATCTGGATAAGTCACAAGATGAGATTTTGAGACATCAGGCTGGCGTTGGTGAGCTCAAGCGCACTTTCATGGAGTCTACATCGGAGCCACGTCCAACAAATGGGAAAAGCGATGTGTCACTCTGTTGCCGCTGCAGACACACGGGAGCTCAGATGGGATGCAGAACGTGGTGGAAGAGAAGAATCCGGCGGGTTCTGAGTATACAGATGCAGCTATCAAGGAGAACTTGAAAGCCGGAATAAATGGAAATATTGGAGACCATAATGATGTGACTGAAGAGGTAGAATGTAAGACTGACGGTAGGGCTTCTGAGCATGTTCTACCAGAAGAGCCTGAAGAAGGGGCCGAAGACATAAAAGACGTCCAACAGGTACCAGATGAATTGATGACTTCTCAGAAAAAACTCCAAACTGTGATGAAGGAGTGTGATGAAAGCCATGAGCATCTTTGTGAGAAGGTCAATGAAGTAAAAGGAAGGATACAGAGAATCTCTTCGTTGCAAGAGCAAATGCTGCTCAATAAGTCTAAGGCTCTATATAAGAATGCTGTTGTTACGGTAGAACATTACAATTCAGCTGGAGACTTAGCGGATGAATTATGTGTACTGCAAAAGAAAAACGATCAGCTCCTTCTACAGTCCCAATCATTTGAACAGTGTAGCTTAAAATGGTCAGAGACCATGGCAGAGGAGCTTAAGGTCTGTGAAATAGACTTTGAGTCAACCGATATTCAAGAAAATAGATGTGCTAAAGAGGGTTCAAGGGGAACTAGAGAAAAGTGAAAAACCCCCTATACCTTCTGTGATAGTTGGTGACACATGGTCAGTGCACCAGGGACAGGAGGTACGTGAGTTTCTGAGGAAGAGTCAGCAGAAGTGTTCTGATGTGCCGGGTCGTACTTCTCTGGCCAGGCACTATATCGAAACTGAGCCCGGCCCTAAGGTCAAGATGAAACCGTGCAGGATACCCGAGGCCCGCAGAGAGCATAGGCCTGGGAGGGTACAGGGTAGTGCGGATGCTTCAGATGAAGAGAAAGCTGATGTTGGCTATGGCTCAGGTGAAGATACAGATGACAGTAGTGAAGATGAAGCTGATGAGGGCCATGACTGGTCCAGAGTTCACTGTCTCTTTTGGATTGTTGACCAGCCTCCGGTCTGGATGACCAGCCCTCCGGTCTGGAGAAGAGGGGGGGGATATGTGAGACAGTGAGAGTATGTGTGTTGAATGGGGTGTACATTTCACCTAGATACTTTGCTGACTGGTATAAGGGAAATGTATGGCTTTGTAAACCTAGTGGTAGAGAAAGGTCACTACACCTTACATTCAGTACACACTTGCAGCTCAGGCCTGAAACCACTCAGCTGTTAATTAGGAGACCAGAAGTAGGTGTCTGCGAACACAGACAGAGAGCTCGCTTAGTCTGGACAAGGAGTCCAGGCACAAGAAGGAGTCTCCAGGAGTATGAGCTGTCTCAGTCTGGGTGCTCGATGTACCCGGACACAGGAGTAGTCTCTGTGAGAATCCATGCAGATTGCTGCTGAATAGGAGGGGAGCTCTCTCAAGTCTGGACGTTGGATATGCCTTTAGTCACAAAAAGGAGCCTCTGCGAACCTCCATGCTGGTAAATGCTGAACATATGTGTTGTTTTGGGGACAGGCTGTTAGAGTCTGGACCCGGATAGAGAGGGAAATCTATCTAAGTGTAGTAAGTGGCTGGACAAGCCCAGGGCTTATGTTTATGATTTGGTTTTGCTTATGTTCTGTTTGCTGTGGACTTTAATAAAACTGGTTGCGGCCAGTTTTTACCAGAACTGCTGTCTGTGAATGAACTGTTTCCGTGCCACTCCGTCTACCCGGACGGCGATCCCAGAGCTATATCCCCTGAAAAGCTTACAGTCTTAATAAGTAACTTGAAGTTTGGCTATAGATCAAATAAAAAGGAATGCAATCCAGCTCAATGAACAGGTGTCATGTCAGTAACGCACATGCCTTATCAGAGCCTCTTCACTCATCCTGCGGTTTTGCTAGCCTGCTGCATGCTGCACTGCTGCTTTACTTGTGACATACATTTAACCTAAGGGGGCGTGACCAATCTCTGTAAGAATTTAACTCTGCTATGACCAGCAGAGATTAGGTTCCCCTACCTATCCTGTGCTAGCAGGGCATTTATTAGGCAGCGCCGCCTAATACTCCCCGCTCGAATGTTGTTTTCTAATGCTAAAGCATGTGTTCATGCATACCTCCATTGTCTGTATCTCATTAATGACCCGGCTTGTTTATCCTTTCCATCTGAGCTCTCTGCTCCTGACCTCGGCTAAGTGTATTGAACCTGTACTGCCTGCCACTACCTTGGACCATCTGAACACGTTTTTGTCTTTGCCCTCCTGTACCGTGTACCCGTGCCTCTGACCCTCCGGTCAGCTGCTGTCCTGGAGTGGTACCTGGTGACTATCTGCGGTCAATCCTATCCTCACAACTAGAGGCTCTAGTGAAAACTACGTAGTTTCTATGTTATGCCCCTCTAGGGTAAAACTGGCCCTTGCTGCAGTTTGTCCACACCCTACAGAGTAATATTTGTTTGGGACATGGACCCCGCTGACAAGTTAGGATCCAGGAATCTCAAGACGACAGTACAAGTGCCGTACAAAGAGATCCGCTCTCAGCATGAGCGTCAGGACCAGCTGATGTAGGCCATCAATGTGGTGGCAACCCAGCTGCAGGGTCTGTCCACTGGTATGTCTGCTCTAACCTCCATTACTACCATGTGCAGCCAGCCAACATCTCGACAGTCTGACCCTATGAGGGTTCCGCCTTATGCGCCAGTTTCTGATGGAACTGCTAAGCTCCAGCCTCCATTTCCGTTCCAGTTTGATGGAGAACCTAAGGAGAGCTGTGGTTTCATTAATCAGTGTAAGATCCACTTTACACTACACCATTACCTCTTCCCTTCAAACCAGGCTAAGATAGCATTTATTAGTTCATGAAAAAGAGAAAAAGAAGTGGCACTCACCGTTCTTGTAAAAAGACTTTTATTTCATACCTTTGAAAACATGGAGCTGGAGAAAAATGTGGAGAGCAGGATGAACGGACGACAGACCTTTCGAGCTGATTGCGCTTCAGCCAGTCCTGAGTTCTTAAAAAAAAAATATATATATATAATGTAATATATATATAGCATTTATGGCCTCCTTGCTGTCTGAACAAGCCATAGCTGAATCAAACTCTATTTGGGAGCGTGGTGGTCCGGAAACTGTTATGATTTGGTAACTGAGGAGGACAGGAGCAAAACAGCAAGGCAGCCGCATACCTGAGAGGTTGGGAACTCATGGGTTGCAGATCCCTAAACTAACCGCACAACTAGAAGCAGCAGTGGAGCGCACCCACGGTGATCCTAGACGCCCCGGCACAGCCGGAGAGCTAGTTACACGTAAAGATAGAAACAGGAAAGCCAACTGCCCAGGAGTAGAGCCAAAAAGGAATAGGCAGCCCCCAAACATATATTGGCAGTTAGACAAGATGAAACACAAACGCAGACAGAAAATAGAGTGAGCAAATGCAGGGGCCAAACACTGACTAAATAGGACAGGAAAGAACAGAATACTATCTGCAACCCAGCAAAACCCTAGCAAAACTTCCAACACTTCTGATTACAAAAATGCTGAGATCACACGATCTCGCCACCCACTAAATCAGATCTGTTATGTTTTGGTAGCTGAGGAGAATAAGCAAAAACGGCAATACACCAGAGAGGCTGGAACTTATTGGATTGCAGTGACCTGAACTAACCACACAACTAGAGGTAGCCGTGGAGCGTTCCTACGTTGATCCTAGACGCCTCGTCACAGCCTGAGAGATAACTACACCTAAAGGCAGAAAGATGAAAGCTATCTGCCCCGGAGCAGATCCCCAAAGAAAATAGGAAGCCCCCAAACATGTAATGGCGGTTAGACAAGAAGAAGCACGGACACAGACAGAAAATAGAATGAGCAAACGCTGGGGCCCAATCTGTCTAGACAGAAAAGTACAGGAAAGGATACTCACTGCAATCCAAAAAAAAAACCCTAAAAAATACCAACTCTTCTGATTGCAAAAACACCTGAGATCACACGATCTCTACCACCGAATCAGATCTCTGTGTAACAAAACTAAGCCGCAGCCACTGAAAAAACAGGAAAAAGCAATTGAACAAACAACAGTGGCTCCAGATAAACTGAGAGAAGCACAAGCCCCAGGAGGGGACCTGGCTGACCTCCACAGAAGTGCAGGGAACAATGCAAAAAGCAAGCACAAAAATAAACGCAGAAAATATCTTATCTGATAGCAGAAGATGCAGGCAAGACTCAGCAAACTTCCAAATGAACCAGGAACCACAGTTGAGACAAGAAAAATTGATCACCGGCAACCATCATGGGAGGGAACCTCCCTTATATCAGACCAGTCCGTGATCCCAGATTGCATTCCTCGCTGAAAGATTCAGTACTGGTCTGTAACCACCAGAGGGGAGCCTCTGCTCAGAAACCATCTCTAGCACATTCATAACAATACCCCCCCCCCCTTGAGGAGGGTCACCGACCCCTCACTTGTGCAACCAGGCCGATCAGGATGAGCTCGGTGTAGGCACGGATCAGTCTCCTAGCATGGTGTCCGAAGCAAACACCCAAGAATTGTCCCCTGACCATAACCTCTCCACTTAACCAAATACTGAGTTTCTGTCTAGAAAAACGAGAATCCAATATTTTCTCAACCATATACTCAGATTGCCCTCAACCAAAACAGGGTCAGGAGGCGCAGCCATAGGAACCATGGCTCGACAAACCTCTTCAATAAGGACTTGTGGAACACGTTATGGATCTTAAATGTCCCTGGATTAAGCAAACGGAAGGAAACAGGATTAAGAATCTCCATGATCTTATAAGGTCCAATGAACCTAGGCTTAAACTTTGAGATGCAACCCTCATAGGGATATTTCTTGAGGACAACCAAACCAATTCCCCCACTTTAAACCGAGGACCATCAGTCCTATGCCGGTGGCAAACCGTTGGGCCTTCTCCTGAGAGAGAGACAACCTCTCCACTACCTGGTCCCAAATCTGCTGCATTCGTCCACAACAGAGTCAAACACCCGGACAGACAGAAGCCTGCTCTTGTCCCGAAGAAAAATCAAGGGTGAAACCCAAAATTGCAGAAAAATGGAGACATCAAGGTGGCAGAGCTAGCCCTATTATTAAGAGCAAACTCAGCCAATGGCAAAAAAAGAGACCCAGTCATCTTGATCAGCAGACACAAAACATCTCAAATAAGTCTCCAAGGTCTGGTTTGTTCTCTCTGTCTGCCCATTGGTCTGAGGATGAAATGCAGAGGAGAAAGACAGCTGAACTCCCAGTTTAGAACAGAATTGTCCTCCAAAATCTGGAAACAAACTGGCCTCCCCTGTCAGACACAATGTTCTCCGGAATGCCGTACAAATGAACCACATGCTGAAAAAACAAGGCTACCAACTCGGAAGAGGATGGCAACTTAGGCAGTGGCACAAGATGGATCATCTTGGAAAACCTATCACAGATTACCCAGATAACGGTCATTCTCTGAGAAACAGGTCGGAAATAAAATCCATAGAGATATGGGTCCATGGCCTCTTGGGCACAGGTAATGGCATTAACAAACTACTAGAGCGAGAGCAAGGCTTGGAGCGAGAGCAAGTCCCACAGAAACTGCACAAAATTCCCTGACGTCACGAGACAAAGTAGGCCACCAAAAAGACCACCACCAAGTATCTGGTACCAAAAATCCGGGATGACCAGCCAACGCGGACAATGAATCTCAGACATCACACTCTTCTTCCATTGCTCTGGGACAAACAATTTCCCAATAGGGCAGTGCTCAGGTTTATCCTCCTGACACCCTTCTAGAGCCAGTCTCAAATTGGGCGAGATGGCGGAAAGAAATACACCCTTTTCAAAATAACAGTACTCAGGAGAGTCCGCAAAAGAAAACTCCTCGAGAGGGTATCCGCCTTAACATTCTTAGTGCCAGGAAGAAATGAAACCACAAAATTAAAACGTGTGAAAAACAAGGCCCACCTGGCCTGTCTAGGATTAAGTCGATTGGCTTATTCGAGATGAACCAGATTCTTATGGTCCGTGAGGACCACCACCTGATGTTTGGCTCCTTTCAACCAATGTCTCCACTCTTCAAAGGCCCACTCATGGCCAATAACTCCCGATTACCCCCGCATAATTACTTTCAGTTAAGAAAATTTTCGAGGGAAAAAGGCACAAGGGTTACTCTTAGAGGTCTCTGGATCTCTTTGGGACAAAACGGCACCTGCCCCAATTTCAGAGGCATCAACCTCCACCTGAAACGGTAGAGAAACATCAGGCTGCCGTAGAAACAGGAGCAGAAGTGAATCTCTGCTTAAGTTCCTGAAACGCAGAGACTGTTCAGGAGGCCCCAATTCACATATCAGAACCCTTTTTGGTCAAATCAGTCAATGGTTTAACAATACCGGAGAAATTACCAAAAATTTACGATAAAAATTGGCAAAACCCCAAATCTCTGAAGAGCTTTAATGAAGTAGGTTGGACCCAATCACAGATGGCCTGAACCTTGGACCGGGTCATTTCAATGACAGCGGAGACAAAATGATCCAGAAATGAGATCCTCTGTACGCCAAAAAGACACTTGATCCCTTCAATACAGTGCATTCTCTCTCAGAATCTGGAACACAGTCCGAACATGTTTCACATGAGTGTCCCGTCATTGGAAAAAATCAAGATATCATCCAAATAAACAATCAGAAATTTATCCCCCAAAATCCCTGAAAATATCATTCATGAAGGATTGGAAGACGGAAGGAGCATTAGTGAGCCCAAAGGGCATCACTAGGTACTCAAAATGCCCCTCTGGGTATTAAACGCCGTCTTCCATCATCCCCATGCTTAATGCGAATAAGGTTATACGCCCCCCGAGGTCAAGCTTGGTAAACTAACTAGCACTTTTCACCCCGGAAAAAAGGTCAGAAATCAAGGGTAACGGATATTGATACTTCACAGTGATCATTCGAGTCCTGAGGAGATCATTTGCATATTCCCAGTTCATTCTGGGATAAGTGAAGAGTCTCCGCAAGCTCCAGAACACTGGGTTTTGGGTGTTGCAGCTGAAAGGAGGACATCGGTAAACCAGGGGAGGAGTCCTGAGGAGATCATTGCATATTCCCAGTTCATTCGGGATAAGTGAAGAGTCTCCGCAAGCTCCCAGAACACTGGGTTTTGGCTGTTGCAGTGAAAGGAGGACATCGGTAAACCAGGGGAGGAGTCCTGAGGAGATCATTTGATATTCCCAGTTCATTCTGGGATAATTGAAGAGTCTCCGCAAGCTCCCAGAACACTGGGTTTTGGCTGTTGCAGCTGAAAGGAGGACATCGGTAAACCAGGGGAGGAGTCCTGAGGAGATCATTTGCATATTCCCAGTTCATTCCCGGGTAAGTGAAGAGTCTCCGCAAGCTCCCAGAACACTGGGTTTTGGCTGTTGCAGCTGAAGGAGGATCCGGTAAACCAGGGGAGGAGTCCTGAGGAGATCATTTGCATATTCCCAGTTCATTCTGGGATAGTGAAGAGTCTCCGCAAGCTCCGAACACTGGGTTTTGGCTGTTGCAGCTGAAAGGAGGACATCGTAAACAAGGGGAGGAG
>JARQOD010000003.1:141638543-141733077 GCA_033576555.1 Oophaga sylvatica
AACAAAGAAAAGGATACAGGGCGCCTCGTGTCACCAAGCCCCTTTGTTCGACGAAAACCTTTCCCCGCCTGCCGTACCAAAAAGGTCTTTGACAAATCACAAAACCCACGCAAACGGAAACCAAAAGATAATCCTGCCAAAACCCACGATACTTTAGCACAAGACCATCCTTCCCTCGCTCCTGCCCCAACCAAGCCAACAAGGCCCTTTGTTGATCCCCCCCCTGCCCCACAACTAAAAATTGTCGCTAAAAGCTCTTTCCCAATTAAAGCCACACTGCCTGATAAGCTGCCCAAGTTTTCGGAGCCAACGACGCCCTAATCATGACTCTGCAGACCGTAAACCACCTTCCACAGCTCCCTCCGGCAGGCTAAACCTTCATACTCCGCTTCTGGGCCAATGAGCGAAAACGATCCCACTGTAAACGAGAAAGAGAATCAGCTATATCATTCTTCCTCCCGGAACATGCTCGCAGTCACGTGCGCATTCAATGCAAAAACATAGCAAACCAAACGTTGCAAACTCGAACGACAGGAGGAGAGGATGCAGTAAGCCCATTAATTGCACAAACGACCCCCATGTTATCACATTGAACCGCACCCGACGATCCCGAAACTCATGCCCCCATAATTGCACTGCCACAAGGATCGGAAAAATCTCCAACAATGTTATGTTGTGCACCAACCCCTCTGACACCCACTCCTCAGGCCAGCGAGACGCACACCACTGACCCCTGAAATAGGCTCCAAAACCAACAACGCCGGCCACATCCGTAAACAACTCCAACACATCATTCCCAACAACCTCAGCCATGACCAATGAGCGCCCGTTATACCCTTCTAGGAAGAAATCCCAAACAGCCAAGTCCACCTTAAGTTCCCCAGACAACCGTATGAAGTGATGAGGGGCTTTTATCCTGCCGTAGCGCTTGCCAGCCTACGTGAAAAAACTCGCCCCATCGGCATCACCCCGACATGCAAAATTCAGCTTCCCTAGCAACGACTGCAAATCCCGCAACAACAACTTCTTCAAACGGCGCCCTCTTCCCACTTCAGCCCGCAAAGCCAACAACTTTTCCTCGGGTAATCTGAACTCCCATGCCACCGAATCGATGACTATACCCAGAAAACACAAACAAGTAGATGGACCCTCAGTCTTACCAGGCGCCAAAGGAACCCCAAAACGCTCCGCCACCCACTCAACAGCTCTCAAAATCCCGTGACAACGCGAAGAGTTTTGCCGGGCCCACAGACAAGAAATCATCCAAGTAATGAATAACTGATTCACAACCGGACACTTCTCGCAACCACCCACTCTAGATAGGAACTAAAAGCTTCAAAATATGCGCATGATAAAGAACACCCCATCGGTAAGCACCTGTCAACAAAGAAACCGCCTTCCCAAAAACAACCCAGTAGCTTCAAGCATCCGGATGCACCGGCAAAAGTCGAAAAGCAGATTCGATGTCGGCCTTAGCCATAAGGGCCCCTCGACCGCACTTCCTCACCCACCGCGCAGCCTCATCAAAAGAGGAATAAACCACCGAACAAATTTCAGGATCGATGCCATCGTTCACCGATCTCCCCCGCGGGTAAGAAAGATGCTGAATAAGCCGAAACTTGTTCGGCTCCTTCTTTGGAACAACGCCCAACGGGGAAACCACTAAATCAGAAAAGGGTGGCAACGAGAAAGGGCCCGCCATGCGACCCAATGAAACTTCCTTTGCCAATTTTTCCCCCACCACCTCCTTATGCAATAGGGCCGAACGCAAATTCCTAAGTACCCGCGGGATAGCAAACGGGGATGTGGGATCACAAAACCATCCTTAAAACCATTATACAACAACGCCGCCTTGTCTATTTAGATAAGGGACCATCCTTTCCAGCCTCACTGGAGTCTCTCCCTTGTGAATTACCACCCCCAGATTTTTGCTTCCCTTTTTTAAAACACTTAGACGCTCCATGTGAGGCGCCATTGCAGTTGGAGCAAACATGCTTGAATTTACACCCTGCCCCAAATTTACACTGGCCGTCATTAAACTGCCAGCATACCCCAAATTTGTTTCCACCTGCTTGCCCTTGACCACTTCCTCCTGCTGCCCCCGCGTTATTGCTACTCTGGCTGGCGCCCCCCGTTCCCCCATGAAGGAATGCCCGAACTTATTCTGTGCTATGACTCTCATCCACAGACCAATATCCTTCTGATCCCAACGAATTGCCGGACGAACAGCCTTCCTTTGCCTAAACTGCTCGTCATACCGCAGCCAAGCCTGCCCCCCATACACCCGATATGCCTCCCCTATAGCATCAAAGTAGCAAAATAAAGCCGAACAGTTGTCCGGAGCTTTTTCCCCGATAACACTAGCCAAAATGGCAAACGCTTGTTGCCAGTTAACGAACGTCTGAGGAATTAAACGCCACCTCCGTTTTTCCTCCTCCTCCTTTACTATGCTCCTTTTTACTTTTATCCAAATTAAATTTCTCCAAAGGCAATAAAGAGAATATTTCAACATACTCATCCTTCCAAATACGCTCTTTTACCTCCTTCTTCAAATGCGCCCCCAAGGGGCCCTCAAAACAAACATACACCTCCCCGTGAGTCCTATCATCTAAACGCACCCGACACTCCTTTTCCTTCTCTGTCTGCACCGACACAGACACAGGCTCGGCACTATGCCCCTCTTGCTCCGTCCCGCTCAAAACCAGTTGCTCCCCAACCTGCGACCCAACCTAAGCCGTCACCGGAGACGGAGAACCAAAACCCCCCTCTAACCGTGACAGCAAATTGCGCACATCAACCAACATATCCTTAACCCCGGCTACCTCGGCAGCCCCCCAACACTATTACCGACCCCCGACCGAACTACCCCAAATGGTGAAGAAGACAAAAACGAATGACAGACACTTGACACAGAATTATACTCACCGGGCTGCGAGGGTGCTGTGAGCCCTCCAGCCGGATAACCTGGCTCCAAAGATGCATCCACATTGCCGCGATCCGGCACAACGACTCCGCTGATTTGTTCCTGACGTCCAGAAACCCCGTCGGGACCTCCAGGAGAAAAAGGCCTAGACCCCATTGGGGATCCAGCCCGCTGGTCCTCAAATAGCGATGACGACTGGGTCGCAGTAGCACCCGATGATCCTTCAATGCCGCTCTCAGTAATGGCCCCCCGCTGCACCCCAGTGACACCCGAGTGGGATCCCCACCCGCTATCCACCGAGGTCAGCTGACTAAGCCCTGCCGTATAGCAGGCCGACGAAAAAACCATCAGGGGCCTCCGCTCTAGAAACGGCAGCGTAGGCAGGCCGCCCCACGTTCGCCACACAGCGACGGCCCCCCGCCACATCTGGAACCCCATCCACTATGGGGGATAAAATCTGTTGCCCCAAACTGCCGACCGATGCTTCGGCCGCCGAAACTCTGGAGCCGTCAACAGAGGCAGGCCGCCGTGCAGGAACGCTGCCCCGACAAACCTGGAACTCTGCCGCTATCAAGGGGGGACAATTGCTGGCCTGGTGAGCCGGCCAATCCATTAGCCGCCGACGCACCTGCGTCGCTGTCTGAGGCAGGCCGCACAGCAAGCCGATCGCAACTGCGACCTCCCGAGGACGCAGCTCTAAAAAGACGCCCAGCTCGTAATGGCTCCACCGCCGACGCACCTGCGATGCTGCCTGAAGCAGGCCACAGAGCAAGCCGATCGCAACTGCGACCTCCCGAGGACGCAGATCTCAAAAGACGCCCGGCATGTAACGGCTCCACCCCCTGACTAGAACGCGGCGGAGGAGGGGTTACCGCCACAGGGCCTCGCCGGCTGGGCGGATTCCTCCCAGGCCGAGGCCTGCTGACATGAGCGCCGCGCGGCGCCCGGCCTGGAGGGGCCCGTGAGGGTCTCCTGCGCCGACGCGAGGCCCGAGGAGCCTGATCAGGCGAAAGCCGCTCTGGAGGCCTCACCCGCCTTGGACGCCTCTCCCGCTGCGCTGCCCCAGACGACTGACTGGGCGTTCCCTGGACAAGGATCGCAACCTGCGCTTCTAGCCATCCTGGCGGCTGCGACAAGGCCGCAGACCTGAGGCGCTCCAGCGCCGCATTCACTGACATGGTGAGCTGTACTACTGATGGGGCAAGGCAGGAACTGACACCTGGATCTGCCCCATCACTGCCTTATAAACCCCCCACCTCCCCCTCTCATTTAAATGTTCCTCCCTCTTTGTAAACCCCTCCAAACCCCCGTCATGCCGGCCTCCGCCCACGCCTCTTTCTTGAGGGGAGGGAGGCTCTGCTCCGGCCATTACTTTCTTACTGCATGTAGCGATGTATGAAGCAATATAAGAAAGATACTGTTGTATTCTGAAGCATCAGATGGAGGAGGCTAGAAGAAAAGGACAACATCTGCAAGGAGTTTGTATGTTCTCCCCGTGTTTGTGTGGGTTTCCTACGGGTTCTCTGGTTTCTTCCCACACTCGAAAAACATATTGATAGGAAATCTAGATTGTGAGCCTCATCGGGGACAGTGACGATAATGTGTGCAAACTGTAAAGCACTGCGGAATATGTTAGCGCTATATAAAATAAAGATTATTATTATATTATTAAAAAGAAACAGTTCTAGAGGTAAAACCTATCATACCTCCCCAGTGAGAAACTCAGAAAAACCCTTTACAAGCAACTATATTCCCTACAGTGAGTTAACTCTTTGAAAACAACCATGTGCTGCCTTTGTGGATTCACCATTTGCAATCAGCTATGTTTTCCTCTTGCAAATTAAGCCTTTAGAAGCACTTGTATCTGGCCTCCTCTATCTATTTTGTATTATACACAGGACACGTGCATCTAATTACATTCAGTTCAGTTTCTCTGTGGGATCAGATACAGAGTTAGGAGGTGGGGGGAACTGGGCAATTGTCCATTGCCCCCTGTGGAGAAATGGGGTCAGTGGGTGCTCTTGTCCGCTCATACCACTGAACGCCCGCTCTATCTCCCGGTGGGTAATACACTACACAGACAACACAGGGTTAGGGTCAAACAGTATGGCAATACTTTATTGAACTACAACACCCAACAGCAAACAGAACAATCCCAGCAATTACCCCAAGATGGTGCACATTACAGGGTGTCACCTTCCCTTCCACTGACTGGGCCGGGATAATGATAGATGTTATGTCTGAGCTCCCAGGGTCGCTACTCCACCTGAGATACGCACTCAGAGAGGAGGTAATAACAAGCGTAGGGAGATAATTGAAAGCAGTCCTGTGTTCTTTCAGCCTTGTCTGAAGTACCCTGAGCTGTGATCCTGAAGAGTGACACCAACCAGAAGAAAAAAAGGCTCTTTTATACTCCAGGCAGGTGATCTATTTTTAGATTTACCCAGTGTCATTGAGTTCATCCTCACAGCCTTTCCCTATCTATCTTCGAAGTCAACAAACTGGTCATAGAATACAATACACAATTATCATATCAGCACACAATAAACACAGAAAAACACACACTACGTACAAGTCACTATTACAGACTTACACAGTATGTTAAATGGTATGCAAGTCTGTCTTCTTGACCCACCAAACATAAACACTTAAATCCACAAGCCAATATACAGATAAAAAGTCAATTCTTTTTCATTTACAAAAGCATGGTTGTCTGAGAAATTAAGATACAATCTGGTTTCTTCACACCCCCACTCTCCTATAGGCTCCCAGCATTTACTGCATCCTGTTTCAGGATCTGTGGTGACATCACGGTCATAGGTGCCCCCAGAGAATTTAAGGAGTCATTATGTATAGAATAGCACCAGTAATGGCATTATGTCTTGTGAGACAGTGAGAGTATGTGTGTTGAATGGGGTGTACATTTCACCTAGATACTTTGCTGACTGATATAAGGGAAATGTATGGCTTTGTAAACCTAGTGGTAGAGAAAGGTCACTACACCTTACATTCAGTACACACTTGCAGCTCAGGCCTGAAACCACTCAGCTGTTAATTAGGAGACCAGAAGTAGGTGTCTGCGAACACAGACAGAGAGCTCGCTTAAGGTACTGCCACACTAAACAATCCCGCTAGCGATCACGATAACGACGCATACTAATGCGATCGCTAGCGGGATTGTTTCTATATCGCTAAATGCGGCCACATTTAGCGATATAGTTAACGACGCTATCGCCGTTAGCGATCTTCTTAACGACTTTAGCGGTACAAAAGTACCGCTAAATCGTTAAGAAAAGGTGCCACACAGCGATAAGATACTTACCCAGCGGGAGCGCCAGCGATGAAATAGGGTCCGGAACGATTCCAGCGACGAGCGAGATCACAGCAGGAAGCTCGTCGCTGGAAGCTGCCGCACTGAACAATATCGCTAACGGGATCGCTAAATAGTGACGTTTTTTAGCGATCTCGTTAGCGATATTGTTTAGTGTGGCATACCCTTTAGTCTGGACAAGGAGTCCAGGCACAAGAAGGAGTCTCCAGGAGTATGAGCTGTCTCAGTCTGGGTGCTCGATGTACCCCGGACACAGGAGTAGTCTCTGTGAGAATCCATGCGGATAGCTGCTGAATAGGAGGGGAGCTCTCTCAAGTCTGGACGTTGGATATGCCTTTAGTCACAAAGAGAGCCTCTGCGAACCTCCATGCTGGTAAATGCTGAACATATGTGTTGTTTTGGGGACAGGCTGTTAGAGTCTGGACCCGGATAGAGAGGGAAATCTATCTAAGTGTAGTAAGTGGCTGGACAAGCCCAGGGCTTATGTTTATGATTTGGTTTTGCTTATGTTCTGTTTGCTGTGGACTTTAATAAAACTGGTTGCGGCCAGTTTTTACCAGAACTGCTGTCTGTGAATGAACTGTTTCCGTGCCACTCCGTCTACCCGGACGGCGATCCCAGAGCTATATCCCCTGAAAAGCTTACAATTGATGCTGGAATGTGCGTGCAGCACAGTGGCTTAGAGACAGCAATAAAGGAGAGAAGTCTGTTGAAGCAGCAGCAGAGAAAAAAAAAAGTGTCAGCAAAAAACGTCTGATTGGAGCAGTCTTAAAGAGACAGTAGCCCTAATAGACTTTGCAAAGAAAAAAAAAAAGTGTCTGCACAGCAAGGCTGAATTTTCTGTGGAAAAGACTGTGGAGTGTGTATGTCTTGAGTGAAGACTGCCGTTGTTGAGACAGAGAAGTCTGACAGCATGGATGACAGCATGGAGGCGCTGTTTGAACAAATGGCGCAAGTTAATGTGCAACATAAGACTGCCGTGGTTGAGACAGATAAGTCCGGCAGTATGGAGGAGCTCGTTGAGTACCTGGTCCAGGCCCAGCGGAGCATGCAGCAGAGCATGGAGCGGCAGCGCCTGCAGCACCAGCAGCGCATGCAGCAGGCCCAGCAGCAATTCCTGCAGCAGGAGAATAACCGGTTGTTTTTTGAGCAGGTTGCAGCACTACAAAAGACTTGCAGCGCATCGTCCCAAAGTAATGTTGCAAAGTCACCTGCATTGTCCGCTGTAAAGAAGGCGGTAAGACGGTCCCTGAAAAAGATGACACCTCGTGATGATGTGGAGGTATATCTCACTAGGTTTGAGGGACTGGCAGAGAAGGAGAATCTGCCCCTATCTGAATGGGCCATGATGGTCGCACCCTATCTGATTGGAGAACCCCAAAGGGCCTATGCTGACCTGAGCGAGCAGGACAGCCAAGACTATGCCAAGCTGAAAGCGGAGATTCTTACCCGGCTGGGTGTTACGGTGACAGCCCGTGCCAGGGGAGTTCATGACTGGAGATGCAGTTGGGAGTCTGCAGTCAGCAAACCTGATTATGGAGTTGAAAAGGTGATAGTGGACCGCTACACCCAAGCACGTCCTCCTGAGGTACAGCCAGAGGTCGGACAAGGAGACCACCAGGACGCCAATCGTCTGGTCAGCCTGATGGAGAGGGCCTTCGCCACCAAGGACTGCCTCCGTGACCAGCCGTCTGAGAGGTCGTCACTTCGGAGTTCCTGGACGCCGAACTCTCCCGGTAAGAGCGTTCCAGCTGTTGGGGTCGTGTGGGTGGGAGAGTGTGATGGACAGTGTTGGAGATGTCGTGAAATTGCAGCCAACTGTCCAATAGAGGGGGAGCCTATGTGTTGTGATGTTGGCGGATCCCTCTCTCCCTGCGCAGAGCCTGTGTGTGTGTCCACCTCAGCCGAAGAGACTGGACCACAGGGGTCCCTGGTGGTTGTAAATGACTGCCCAGCACAGGCCCTCTTGGACTCAGAGAGTCCAGTGACTTCCGTATGGGACAGCCTGATTGATAGGGACTTTATCCCTGATAAACACCTGAGTGTGGTGTGCGTCCATGGAGACACCAAAGTCTACCCAGAGACTGTCGTGAACTTGATCCCCAAACGCGGGGAGGTTTCATGTGAAGTGGGGGTAGTGAAGAACCTGGTGCCCCCCGTCATATTGGGTAATGACTTTCCCCGGTCTAAGGATCTCTGGGGGAAAAATGTTTCTGATGGACAGTGTGATGAAGCTCCTATTGAGGGTGCGCAGTCCCGAGGGGCGGAACACAATGCTAGTGGGCCGTTAAACTTATGTGATAATGATGATGATGATGATAATGATAATGATGATGATGATCATGATAATGATGATGACCATGATAATGATGCTGATGATGATAATGATGATGATCATGATAGTGATGATGATACTGATCATAATCATGATAATGATATTGATAATAATGATGACTGTGATAGTGATGAAATTCCTTTGCAGGTGATGTTGGGAGACGAGGATGGTGGTTCTCGGGAACCGAGTGTCCCTGACTTACCTGTGTCCTGTGACAATTTTGAGAGTGAGCAGTGGCGAGACCCCTCTCTTAAAACGGCCCAGGAAAATATAAATGTTCTAAATGAGGTTTCCCAAGAGCCTGGCTCTGAGGAGAGGTTTCCTCATGTTGCCATAAACACTCACCTGTTGTATAGGGACACTGAAGTCCAGGGAGAGGTCGTGAGCCAGCTCCTAGTACCTGAGCTATATGGAAGTATAGTGCTGGGGTTGTCACATAGTCACATACTTGAGGGACCACCTGAGGGAAACCAGGGACCAGATGGTGAAGTTAATGTTGTGGATGACATGTTAACTAAGGTTCCAGATCAAGATGTGAATGAGAATGAATTGTATAACCCTGACAGTGAGCAGGATGTGAATGAAAATGAAGTGTATAACCCTGAAAGTGAGCAGGATGTGAATGAGAATGAATTGTATAACCCTGACAGTGAGCAGGATGTGAATGAAAATGAAGTGTATAACCCTGAAAGTGAGCCAGATGTGGCTGAGAAAAAGGGGTCAGACAGGGATAGTGGTAGTGATAGTGAATCATCTGATGACAATCAAGCAACCAGTGCAAATGAGGAAGGCATGGTAGCAGAGGAGGTTGAGAGTCCTGAGAGGAAGGCTGATGCTGACCTTGCAGTCGGACAGAAGATGGCATCTGAAGATGTTTTACAGTTGGCCGGTTCCCTGGCGAAGACTAAGGTGAAAGGAGGAGAGCTGAGCTTTAAAGGCAGGACTCTGAAACTGAACACAGCCCAAGTAGATGCTGTTGGAAATGTGAAGTTACCAAGGTATGGTGTGGATCTGTATCGTGCCAAGGACTCTGAGGGAGATGCTGCAGAGGTGGAAAAAGCCATAGAAGTGGTAGTCACCAAGCCAGATGCCTCATCAGAAGCTGAGGTCTCAAGTGAAGCTGTGAGGAACAAGACTGAAGATATGGGGACTGACTCTGTCCAGGAATCTGTTTCTGCCGAAGACAGCGGCGTGGACGGGTTGCGGTTCGGATCAGTAGCTGCAACTCGTGAAGCTCAGGCTGGAAGTTCGGCGCCCGGAGCCCCAGCGGTGTTCCCGAGCGACACCAAGGATCTGGATAAGTCACAAGATGAGATTTTGAGACATCAGGCTGGCGTTGGTGAGCTCAAGCGCACTTTCATGGAGTCTACATCGGAGCCACGTCCCAACAAATGGGAAAAGCGATGTGTCACTCTGTTGCCGCTGCAGACACACGGGAGCTCAGATGGGATGCAGAACGTGGTGGAAGAGAAGAATCCGGCGGGTTCTGAGTATACAGATGCAGCTATCAAGGAGAACTTGAAAGCCGGAATAAATGGAAATATTGGAGACCATAATGATGTGACTGAAGAGGTAGAATGTAAGACTGACGGTAGGGCTTCTGAGCATGTTCTACCAGAAGAGCCTGAAGAAGGGGCCGAAGACATAAAAGACGTCCAACAGGTACCAGATGAATTGATGACTTCTCAGAAAAAACTCCAAACTGTGATGAAGGAGTGTGATGAAAGCCATGAGCATCTTTGTGAGAAGGTCAATGAAGTAAAAGGAAGGATACAGAGAATCTCTTCGTTGCAAGAGCAAATGCTGCTCAATAAGTCTAAGGCTCTATATAAGAATGCTGTTGTTACGGTAGAACATTACAATTCAGCTGGAGACTTAGCGGATGAATTATGTGTACTGCAAAAGAAAAACGATCAGCTCCTTCTACAGTCCCAATCATTTGAACAGTGTAGCTTAAAATGGTCAGAGACCATGGCAGAGGAGCTTAAGGTCTGTGAAATAGACTTTGAGTCAACCGATATTCAAGAAAATAGATGTGCTAAAGAGGGTTCAAGGGGAACTAGAGAAAAGTGAAAAACCCCCTATACCTTCTGTGATAGTTGGTGACACATGGTCAGTGCACCAGGGACAGGAGGTACGTGAGTTTCTGAGGAAGAGTCAGCAGAAGTGTTCTGATGTGCCGGGTCGTACTTCTCTGGCCAGGCACTATATCGAAACTGAGCCCGGCCCTAAGGTCAAGATGAAACCGTGCAGGATACCCGAGGCCCGCAGAGAGCATAGGCCTGGGAGGGTACAGGGTAGTGCGGATGCTTCAGATGAAGAGAAAGCTGATGTTGGCTATGGCTCAGGTGAAGATACAGATGACAGTAGTGAAGATGAAGCTGATGAGGGCCATGACTGGTCCAGAGTTCACTGTCTCTTTTGGATTGTTGACCAGCCCTCCGGTCTGGATGACCAGCCCTCCGGTCTGGAGAAGAGGGGGGGGATATGTGAGACAGTGAGAGTATGTGTGTTGAATGGGGTGTACATTTCACCTAGATACTTTGCTGACTGGTATAAGGGAAATGTATGGCTTTGTAAACCTAGTGGTAGAGAAAGGTCACTACACCTTACATTCAGTACACACTTGCAGCTCAGGCCTGAAACCACTCAGCTGTTAATTAGGAGACCAGAAGTAGGTGTCTGCGAACACAGACAGAGAGCTCGCTTAGTCTGGACAAGGAGTCCAGGCACAAGAAGGAGTCTCCAGGAGTATGAGCTGTCTCAGTCTGGGTGCTCGATGTACCCCGGACACAGGAGTAGTCTCTGTGAGAATCCATGCAGATTGCTGCTGAATAGGAGGGGAGCTCTCTCAAGTCTGGACGTTGGATATGCCTTTAGTCACAAAGAGGAGCCTCTGCGAACCTCCATGCTGGTAAATGCTGAACATATGTGTTGTTTTGGGGACAGGCTGTTAGAGTCTGGACCCGGATAGAGAGGGAAATCTATCTAAGTGTAGTAAGTGGCTGGACAAGCCCAGGGCTTATGTTTATGATTTGGTTTTGCTTATGTTCTGTTTGCTGTGGACTTTAATAAAACTGGTTGCGGCCAGTTTTTACCAGAACTGCTGTCTGTGAATGAACTGTTTCCGTGCCACTCCGTCTACCCGGACGGCGATCCCAGAGCTATATCCCCTGAAAAGCTTACAGTCTTAATAAGTAACTTGAAGTTTGGCTATAGATCAAATAAAAAGGAATGCAATCCAGCTCAATGAACAGGTGTCATGTCAGTAACGCACATGCCTTATCAGAGCCTCTTCACTCATCCTGCGGTTTTGCTAGCCTGCTGCATGCTGCACTGCTGCTTTACTTGTGACATACATTTAACCTAAGGGGGCGTGACCAATCTCTGTAAGAATTTAACTCTGCTATGACCAGCAGAGATTAGGTTCCCCTACCTATCCTGTGCTAGCAGGGCATTTATTAGGCAGCGCCGCCTAATACTCCCCGCTCGAATGTTGTTTTCTAATGCTAAAGCATGTGTTCATGCATACCTCCATTGTCTGTATCTCATTAATGACCCGGCTTGTTTATCCTTTCCATCTGAGCTCTCTGCTCCTGACCTCGGCTAAGTGTATTGAACCTGTACTGCCTGCCACTACCTTGGACCATCTGAACACGTTTTTGTCTTTGCCCTCCTGTACCGTGTACCCGTGCCTCTGACCCTCCGGTCAGCTGCTGTCCTGGAGTGGTACCTGGTGACTATCTGCGGTCAATCCTATCCTCACAACTAGAGGCTCTAGTGAAAACTACGTAGTTTCTATGTTATGCCCCTCTAGGGTAAAACTGGCCCTTGCTGCAGTTTGTCCACACCCTACAGAGTAATATTTGTTTGGGACATGGACCCCGCTGACAAGTTAGGATCCAGGAATCTCAAGACGACAGTACAAGTGCCGTACAAAGAGATCCGCTCTCAGCATGAGCGTCAGGACCAGCTGATGTAGGCCATCAATGTGGTGGCAACCCAGCTGCAGGGTCTGTCCACTGGTATGTCTGCTCTAACCTCCATTACTACCATGTGCAGCCAGCCAACATCTCGACAGTCTGACCCTATGAGGGTTCCGCCTTATGCGCCAGTTTCTGATGGAACTGCTAAGCTCCAGCCTCCATTTCCGTTCCAGTTTGATGGAGAACCTAAGGAGAGCTGTGGTTTCATTAATCAGTGTAAGATCCACTTTACACTACACCATTACCTCTTCCCTTCAAACCAGGCTAAGATAGCATTTATTAGTTCATGAAAAAGAGAAAAAGAGGTGGCACTCACCGTTCTTGTAAAAAGACTTTTATTTCATACCTTTGAAAACATGGAGCTGGAGAAAAATGTGGAGAGCAGGATGAACGGACGACAGACCTTTCGAGCTGATTGCGCTTCAGCCAGTCCTGAGTTCTTAAAAAAAAAATATATATATATAATGTAATATATATATAGCATTTATGGCCTCCTTGCTGTCTGAACAAGCCATAGCTGAATCAAACTCTATTTGGGAGCGTGGTGGTCCGGAAACTGTTATGATTTGGTAACTGAGGAGGACAGGAGCAAAACAGCAAGGCAGCCGCATACCTGAGAGGTTGGGAACTCATGGGTTGCAGATCCCTAAACTAACCGCACAACTAGAAGCAGCAGTGGAGCGCACCCACGGTGATCCTAGACGCCCCGGCACAGCCGGAGAGCTAGTTACACGTAAAGATAGAAACAGGAAAGCCAACTGCCCAGGAGTAGAGCCAAAAAGGAATAGGCAGCCCCCAAACATATATTGGCAGTTAGACAAGATGAAACACAAACGCAGACAGAAAATAGAGTGAGCAAATGCAGGGGCCAAACACTGACTAAATAGGACAGGAAAGAACAGAATACTATCTGCAACCCAGCAAAACCCTAGCAAAACTTCCAACACTTCTGATTACAAAAATGCTGAGATCACACGATCTCGCCACCCACTAAATCAGATCTGTTATGTTTTGGTAGCTGAGGAGAATAAGCAAAAACGGCAATACACCAGAGAGGCTGGAACTTATTGGATTGCAGTGACCTGAACTAACCACACAACTAGAGGTAGCCGTGGAGCGTTCCTACGTTGATCCTAGACGCCTCGTCACAGCCTGAGAGATAACTACACCTAAAGGCAGAAAGATGAAAGCTATCTGCCCCGGAGCAGATCCCCAAAGAAAATAGGAAGCCCCCAAACATGTAATGGCGGTTAGACAAGAAGAAGCACGGACACAGACAGAAAATAGAATGAGCAAACGCTGGGGCCCAATCTGTCTAGACAGAAAAGTACAGGAAAGGATACTCACTGCAATCCAAAAAAAAACCCTAAAAAATACCAACTCTTCTGATTGCAAAAACACCTGAGATCACACGATCTCTACCACCGAATCAGATCTCTGGTGTAACAAAACTAAGCCGCAGCCACTGAAAAAACAGGAAAAAGCAATTGAACAAACAACAGTGGCTCCAGATAAACTGAGAGAAGCACAAGCCCCAGGAGGGGACCTGGCTGACCTCCACAGAAGTGCAGGGAACAATGCAAAAAGCAAGCACAAAAATAAACGCAGAAAATATCTTATCTGATAGCAGAAGATGCAGGCAAGACTCAGCAAACTTCCAAATGAACCAGGAACCACAGTTGAGACAAGAAAAATTGATCACCGGCAACCATCATGGGAGGGAACCTCCCTTATATCAGACCAGTCCGTGATCCCAGATTGCCATTCCTCGCTGAAAGATTCAGTACTGTCTGTAACCACCAGAGGGAGCCTCTGCTCAGAAACCATCTCTAGCACATTCATAACAATACCCCCCCCCCTTGAGGAGGGGTCACCGACCCCTCACTTGTGCAACCAGGCCGATCAGGATGAGCTCGGTGATAGGCACGGATCAGTCTCCTAGCATGGATGTCCGAAGCAAACACCCAAGAATTGTCCTCCTGACCATAACCTCTCCACTTAACCAAATACTGGAGTTTCTGTCTAGAAAAATGAGAATCCAATATTTTCTCAACCATATACTCCAGATTGCCCTCAACCAAAACAGGGTCAGGAGGCGCAGCCATAGGAACCACTGGCTCGACAAACCTCTTCAATAAGGACTTGTGGAACACGTTATGGATCTTAAATGTCCCTGGATGAAGCAAACGGAAGGAAACAGGATTAAGAATCTCCATGATCTTATAAGGTCCAATGAACCTAGGCTTAAACTTTGGAGATGCAACCCTCATAGGGATATTTCTTGAGGACAACCAAACCAATTCCCCCACTTTAAACCGAGGACCATCAGTCCTATGCCGGTTGGCAAACCGTTGGGCCTTCTCCTGAGAGAGAGACAACCTCTCCACTACCTGGTCCCAAATCTGCTGCATTCGCTCCACAACAGAGTCAACACCCGGACAGACAGAAGCCTGCTCTTGTCCCGAAGAAAATCAAGGGTGAAACCCAAAATTGCAGAAAAATGGAGACATCAAGGTGGCAGAGCTAGCCCTATTATTAAGAGCAAACTCAGCCAAAGGCAAAAAAGAGACCCAGTCATCTTGATCAGCAGACACAAAACATCTCAAATAAGTCTCCAAGGTCTGGTTTGTTCTCTCTGTCTGCCCATTGGTCTGAGGATGAAATGCAGAGGAGAAAGACAGCTGAACTCCCAGTTTAGAACAGAATGTCCTCCAAAATCTGGAAACAAACTGGCCTCCCCTGTCAGACACAATGTTCTCCGGAATGCCGTACAAATGAACCACATGCTGAAAAAACAAGGCTACCAACTCGGAAGAGGATGGCAACTTAGGCAGTGGCACAAGATGGATCATCTTGGAAAACCTATCACAGATTACCCAGATAACGGTCATTCTCTGAGAAACAGGTCGGAAATAAAATCCATAGAGATATGGGTCCATGGCCTCTTGGGCACAGGTAATGGCATTAACAAACTACTAGAGCGAGAGCAAGGCTTGGAGCGAGAGCAAGTCCCACAGAACTGCACAAATTCCCTGACGTCACGAGACAAAGTAGGCCACCAAAAGGACCGACTCACCAAGTATCTGGTACCAAAAATCCCGGGATGACCAGCCAACGCGGAACAATGAATCTCAGACATCACACTCTTCTTCCATTGCTCTGGGACAAACAATTTCCCAATAGGGCAGTGCTCAGGTTTATCCTCCTGACACCCTTCTAGAGCCAGTCTCAAATTGGGCGAGATGGCGGAAAGAACTACACCCTCTTTCAAAATAACAGTACTCAGGAGAGTCCGCAAAGAAACTCCTCGAGAGGGTATCCGCCTTAACATTCTTAGTGCCAGGAAGAAATGAAACCACAAAATTAAAACGTGTGAAAAACAAGGCCCACCTGGCCTGTCTAGGATTAAGTCGATTGGCTTATTCGAGATGAACCAGATTCTTATGGTCCGTGAGGACCACCACCTGATGTTTGGCTCCTTTCAACCAATGTCTCCACTCTTCAAAGGCCCACTTCATGGCCAATAACTCCCGATTACCCACGCCATAATTACTTTCAGTTAGAGAAAATTTTCGAGGGAAAAAGGCACAAGGGTTACTCTTAGAGGTCTCTGGATCTCTTTGGGACAAAACGGCACCTGCCCCAATTTCAGAGGCATCAACTTCCACCTGAAACGGTAGAGAAACATCAGGCTGCCGTAGAACAGGAGCAGAAGTGAATCTCTGCTTAAGTTCCTGAAACGCAGAGACTGTCTCAGGAGGCCAATTCACCATATCAGAACCCTTTTTGGTCAAATCAGTCAATGGTTTAACAATACCGGAGAAATTACCAATAAATTTACGATAAAAATTGGCAAAACCCCAAAATCTCTGAAGAGCCTTTATTGAAGTAGGTTGGACCCAATCACAGATGGCCTGAACCTTGACCGGGTCCATTTCAATGACAGACGGAGACAAAATGAATCCCAGAAATGAGATCCTCTGTACGCCAAAAAGACACTTTGATCCCTTCACATACAGTGCATTCTCTCTCAGAATCTGGAACACAGTCCGAACATGTTTCACATGAGTGTCCCAGTCATTGGAAAAAATCAAGATATCATCCAAATAAACAATCAGAAATTTATCCACAAAATCCCTGAAAATATCATTCATGAAGGATTGGAAGACGGAAGGAGCATTAGTGAGCCCAAAGGGCATCACTAGGTACTCAAAATGCCCCTCTGGGGTATTAAACGCCGTCTTCCATTCATCCCCATGCTTAATGCGAATAAGGTTATACGCCCCCTGAGGTCAAGCTTGGTAAACCAACTAGCACTTTTCACCCTGGAAAACAGGTCAGAAATCAAGGGTAACGGATATTGATACTTCACAGTGATCTTATTCAAGAGACGATAATCAATACACGGACTCAATGAACCATCCTTTTTGGCCACAAAGAAAAAAACGGCACCCAAGGGTGAAGAGGATGGTCTGATATGACCCTTCTCCAATGACTCCTTGATATAAGATTGCATAGCATCGTGTTCAGGTACAGACAAGTTAAAAAGGCGACCTTTAGGAAATTTACCACCAGGCACTAATTCAATAGCGCAATCATAGCTCCTGTGAGGGGGCAAGGATGCAGATTTACTTTCACTAAATACATCCGAAAAATCAGTCAAAAAGTCAGGAACATCCTGAGACTGGGGAGAGGCAGAAAAAACAGGAGTGTCGGCATTAACACATTGGCAGCCCCAACTGGTCACAGACACAGATTTCCAATCCAAAACAGGATTATGAGACTGTAACCAAGGGAAACCTAGTACAATAATGTCATGCAGATTATACAGCACCAGAAATTTGCAACTCTCCTGATGATCTGGTTCAACCCTCATTATCACCTGAGTAGAAAACTGGGGTTTATTCTCCGCCAAAGGGGTAGAATCAATGCTCAGTGGGGGAATAGACTTCCGCAGGGGTATCATGGGAAACCCACAACGTTTGGCAAAGTCAAAATCCATCAGGTTAATAGCTGCTCCTGAATCAACAAAAGCCTGAGCAGAAAATGTGGACAGGGAGCAAATCAGGGTAACAGTCAACAGAAATTTAGTCTGAACACTACCCAAGACAACTGAGCGTGCAAAACGTCTTCCCCGCCTCGGGCAGACTGAAAAAGCATGAGAGGTGTCACCACAGTAGAAACATAATCCATTGCGCTTTCGAAACTCATGACGCTGTGCCCCAGAAGTCACTCTATTACACTGCATGGGCTCAGAAGCTGGCTCACAAGGCAACACTATCTCACGCATACCTCTGCGATCACGCAAACGTCTGTCAATTTGAATAGCCAATGACATAGAATCATTGAGACCAGAGGGAGAAGGGAATCCCACCATAACATCCTTTACATTCTCTGACAGC
This sequence comes from Oophaga sylvatica, assembly GCA_033576555.1. NCBI lineage: Eukaryota > Metazoa > Chordata > Amphibia > Anura > Dendrobatidae > Oophaga > Oophaga sylvatica. The sequence continues at coordinate 141,656,521 of JARQOD010000003.1, forward strand.
CCCTTCCGAAAAAAGGCTGCCAAAGCATCATCATTCCATTTGGTCAGGACTGCCCACTTTCGGAATTTCTGACAGTACAACTCAGCGTCTTCAAGACCCTGATTTAATGCCAACAAGGTTTTTTCAGCTTGATCAGTGACATTAGGTTCATCGTACAATAACCCCAGAGCCAGAAAAAAATACATCAACATCATTCAAAACAGGATCCCCAGGTGTCAGGGAAAAAGCCCAATCCTGAGGATCGCTGCGCAGGAGAGAGATGACAATTTTAACCTGCTGTGCTGCGTTCCCTGAGGACTTAGGCTTAAAGCCAAAAAACAACTTACAGTTATTTTTGAAATTCAGAAATTTAGCCCGATCCCCCAAAAACAAATCTGGCATGGGAATCCTAGGTTCCACAACCGGCAACCCAGCAAGATAGGTAGCAATACTCCGAACCTCAGTGGCAAGCTGATCCACATGGCCAAACAACTGAGCAAGCTCCATTGAGAGGAAAAAAAATCCTCCTCAGCACCCAGAGAAAAAGAGGGGAAAAAATGCAACAAACAGGGAAAAAAAAAATCTCTGACAACTCTGACAACTTTTTTTTTCTTTCTACACTATTTTTCCCTTCTGTGAGTACCATATAATTTTCAGTTTGGGCCGGTGATACTGTTATGTTTTGGTAGCTGAGGAGAATAAGCAGAAACGGCAATACACCAGAGAGGCTGGAACCTATTATATTGCAGTAACCTGAACTAACCACACAACTAGAGGTAGCCGTGGAGCATTCCTACGTTGATCCTAGACGCCTCATCACAGCCTGAGAGATAACTACACCTAAAGGCAGAAAGATGAAAGCTATCTGCCCCGGAGCAGATCCCCAAAGAAAATAGGAAGCCCCCAAACATGTAATGGCGGTTAGACAAGAAGAAGCACGGACACAGACAGAAAATAGAATGAGCAAACGCTGGGGCCCAATCTGTCTAGACAGAAAAGTACAGGAAAGGATACTCACTGCAATCCAAAAAAAACCCTAAAAAATACCAACTCTTCTGATTGCAAAAACACCTGAGATCACACGATCTCTACCACCTAATCAGATCTCTGGTGTAACAAAACTAAGCCGCAGCCACTGAAAAAACAGGAAAAAGCAAATGAACAAACAACAGTGGCTCCAGATAAACTGAGAGGAGCACAAGCCCCCGGAGGGGAACCTGGCTGACCTCCACAGAAGTGCAGGGAACAATGCAAAAAGCAAGCACAAAAATAAAAGCAGAAAATATCTTATCTGATAGCAGAAGATGCAGGCAAGACTCAGCAAACTTCCAAATGAACCAGGAACCACAATTGAGACAAGAACAATTGATCACCGGCAACCATCATGGGAGGGAACCTCCCTTAGATCAGACCAGTCCATGATCCCAGATTGCTATTCCTCGCTGAAAGGTTCAGTACTCTCTGTAACCACCAGAGGGAGCCTCTGCTCAGAAACCATCTCTAGCACATTCATAACACAGATCTCAGAGTGGCTAACCCGCAGCCACTCAAAAAGCAGGGAAAGAGCAATTGAACATATAATAGTGGCTACAGAAAACAGAGAGAAGCACAGGCCCCAGGAGGGGACCCGGCTAACTTCCACAAAGGTGCAGACAAAAATGGAAATAGCAAACACAATAGAAATAAGCAGAAAATATCTTATCTGAAAGTAGCAGACGCAGGCAAGACAACAGCAGACTTCCAAATGAACCAGGAAACAACAATTGATCACCGGCGAGGATCATGGGAAGGCAGCTCCCTTATATCAGTCCAGTCAGTGACTCCTGATTGTCAGGTATCGCTGCCAGCTGAGGAGGCCCAGTCATTCGATACAGCTTCAGTACCGACAGCAACCACCAGAAGGAGCCTCCGCTCAGAAATTGTCTCCAATACGTTCACAACAGGAAACCTATGATGTGGAGAAGTTTTTCGAGTTGTTCTGTGCGGTTTTTGGGGTTCCAAGCCCTTCCTCCTCTGCTGCCTTGTCTCTTTTGAATCAAAGGCCGGGATAACACATGCGAGAAACACGGCCGAGTCTCGCATGTGAATTCCCAGCACTGGCGCCGGCACTCGGGAGCGGAGCGAGCGCTGCATAGAAATACATGGAGCCGAACGCTCCACTCCCGAGTGCTGGCGCCAGTGCTGGGAACTCACATGCGAGACTTGGACGTGTTTCTCGCATTTGTAATCCCGGCCAAAGGCAGAGCATGGCTACCTTTGCTCAGTTTGTTATTATGATAAGCGGGGGCAATATGGATCAATCTAGAAAGAGTATGTCAAAAGCAGATTGGCTATATTAACACCTAACTTTTACTAAATAGATTAAAAATCACAAAATTGCTAGGTGCTGTAAAGTGCTGGTGCAACACATCAAATAAACAAAAACAGTGTGAATAAAATGACAGAATATGGACCAATGCCACTGGTTAACCAAAAAGCTATGTCAAAATCCAGTTATTCGGTATAGCTAACAATATCCTCTGCCGCTGTACAATCAAAAGCGTTTAGGGAGGGGCAACCAGGTTCTCAAAATTATGCACATGGTAATATCTACCATGTGCATGAGCATGTCCTGTCAAGATCACACCTCACCACTTGCGCGCTTGACCCACTCCCGTCCCACCTCATCCCTAACTTTGTCACAGTCTTCATCCCTACTCTCACATACCTCTTCAACCTTTCACTTACAAATGGTGTCCTTCCTTTATCCTTCAAACATGCTTCAATCACACCCATCCTCAAAAAGCCCTCCCTCGACCCATCCTCTGCCTCTAGCTATCGCTCGATATCTCTTCTCCCCTACGCCTCAAAACTACTGGAACAACATGTATATCTTGAACTGTCCTCCCACCTTTCCTCCTGTTACCTCTTTGACCGGTTACAATCGGGCTCTCGACCGCATCACTCAACTGAAACTGCCCTAACTAAAGTCACTAACGACCTGCTAACCGCCAAGAGCAAGCGACACTACTCTGTCCTCTTTCTCCTGGACCTGTCTTCTGCCTTCGACACCGTGGACCATTCCCTCCTGCCACAGATTCTCTCATCTCTTGGCATCACAGACCTGGCCCTATCCTGGATCTCATCATACCTAACAGACCGAACATTTAGTGTCTCCCTCTCACACACCACCTCCTCACCTCGCCCCCTGTCTGTTGGTGTTCCTCAAGGCTCAGTCCTAGGACCCCTACTCTTCTCCATCTACACCTTCGGCCTGGGACAGCTCATAGAATCCCACGGCTTGCAGTATCACCTCTACGCCGATGACACGCAGATCTACCTATCTGGACCTGACCTCACCTCCCTACTGACCAAAATCCCACAGTGTCTGTCTGCTATCTCAGCCTTCTTTTCTGCTCGCTTTCTCAAACTGAACATGGACAAAACAGAATTCATCATCTTTCCCCCACCTCATTCTACCCCTCCACCAGACCTATCCATCAATGTCAATGGCTGCTTGCTTTCCCCAGTCCCACATGCTCGGTGCCTTGGGGTGATCATCGACTCTGCCCTCTCTTTCAAACCACATATTCAAGCCCTCGCCACCTCCTGCCGCCTCAAACTCAAAAATATTTCCCGGATCCGCTCATTCCTCAACCATGAAACCACAAAAACACTAGTGCACGCCCTTATCATCTCCCGCCTCGACTACTGCAACCTCCTACTGTCTGGCCTCCCCTCTAGCACTCTGGCACCACTCCAGTCCATCCTACACTCTGCTGCACGACTAATCCACCTGTCTCCCCGCTATTCCCCAGCCTCCCCCCTATGCCAGGCCCTTCACTGGCTTCCTATTGCCCAGAGGCTCCAGTTCAAAACCTTAACCATGACATACAAAGCCATCCACAACCTTTCTCCTCCATACATCTGTGACATGGTCTCCCGCTACCTACCTACACGCAACCTTCGATCCTCTCAAGATCTCCTTCTCGACTCCCCCCTCATCTCTTCTTCCCACAACCGCATACAAGACTTCTCCCGGGCTTCCCCCATACTCTGGAACTCCCTGCCGCAAAACATCAGACTTTCACCAACAACGGAGACCTTCAAGAAAAACCTGAAGACCCACCTGTTCCGACAAGCCTACAACCTGCAATGATCCTCAGTGTACTGAACCATCGCACGACCAGCTCTACCCTTTCCTAGTGTATTCTCACCCATCCCTGCAGACTGTGAGCCCTCGCGGGCAGGGTCCTCTCTCCTTCTGTACTTGTGTGTCCCTTGTCCAGCACATGTTTATTGTACCTGTCTATATTTTTCCCTTTTCATATGTAAAGCGCCATGGAATAAATGGCGCTATATAAATGTATAATAATAATAATAAATATCCACATGTACACCTTTCTGAGTATCTATATAGCAACTGTTGCTTCTGGCTAATACGCAGATGTAAAACTTTGCGGAGCAAAACAGAACAGAGTTCTAAATTTTATATAATTAGTAGTAACGTCAAAGACCCGCAGGTTCACTAGCTCCATATCCAGATGGAATTCCAGTGACTCCCAGGCATTCCCCCATCAAGTCACTAAGCAAGAGTATATAACAAAAAATTGGTTAATGTCCTGATTTATAGAGGTCTTGCAGTGTGAATTTATCAGAAGTCTATTATCTTCCCATATATCCACAAGTTGCCCCTTATATATTCAGGTATGGTTTTTAGTTACAAATACGTTGCTCTCTATGTCATAGAGCAGCGTTAAAGTGCTGTCTCATATTGTAACACATTGGTATGCCTGCAGTATATATTTATATATCCCATCTACGGAGCTTCAGGGTACACATATAAAACTCCCCAAATACAAAATAGCCCTCACGGTGGGTTTAATTATGTACAATATATATACTCATCTGCGGCATCATAGGTATGAGCATCGTTTTTATGATATTCGTGCTCCTTTGGGGGAGACCAACCACAGCCATGCAGCCAGCTGGGTGGTCTCTACCCCATGAAGTGTCTTCCGACGCGTTTCATCGGTTAAGAATCATCAGGGGAGAGACGGCATTTAGAATCAAGAGACAAAGCATAAAGCCATGTTATCCAACCTGTCTTATATCGATTTCAAAGTCCCGCGGCTAGGTCTTCATTTCCGGATGTCGGGGAAAAAGCACTGCCGGTAAGTGGAACGCATCGGGCTGAAGATGGACTGCATACGTCACGTCTGGTACTCGTCATCGATCCGGAGAACATCATTACTAGCTTTTCCCATATCGCTACATGACGCTAATGTAATCATGACACTCTTTGACACTCTTAGTGCTGGAATGAACATGTCACATGGATTTATGTCTTTCTATATCAATTAAGGAATCTGCTTCTCTGACCTTCTAGGGGCATCAAAACACAATAGCAGACTCCAATCAGAGGGCAATAAAACTTTCTCTCCTTATCTATGAACTGTTCCAATATTTATGTTCATCCCTCTGCCATAATGACAGTTCTGCTTCACCTCACTTGTCTTACCTATTGCATTATTCCTGTGTCCTGTTGTGTATATAAATATGTGATTCTTCAGATTTTGTATTAGTCTAGCCTGATGAAGAGACCTGAGTAGTCTCGAAAGCTTGCAATTTGTTACCATCTTTTCAGTTAGCCATTAAAAGGTATCAACCACTGAGGACTCTCAAGTCTAAATATTTTTCTAATGTAATCATGGTAATAAATGCTTTTGTATATTTGTCCCGCCATGTATCCAAGTACATTGGAAGGTAATATTATATGACAAGCATACATCACATCTCTTTATACAACCGGACACATGTAATTTAGCCCAGACCTTCCCTAGGAGATGTGTTCAGATTGTTCTATAAACGTACCGCTATGAACGTCGACAGAAAAATGCCCTAAAAAGTGAACACTCACAGAGAATCAAATATCCTTTTTAGGCATGAACTTTATTGGAACAGAGGCATTTCATATTTTTGATAGAGAGGGGGTTATAGGAGAAAAGGAGAGACGGGAGGGGGGAGGAATGTTGTAAAGGGACTGACAGTCTTGAGTAAGGTATAATTAATAGGGGTTCCAACTAGAGATATTTTAGATGCCAATTATTAATGAATTTAATCATATATTAGTTCTTATTAAAAATACCAATTATGAGGAGAAATTACAGAATTAACTTTAGGGGAGGGAGTATGTGTTGAATGCTAGATAATGAGCACGACGGACCTTCTTTTGGAAGGGATAGAAAGGGGTGCACACTATTTTTGCCCCTATTGTTCCCTCATTAGTGCATCCCTACCTCACGTGGAGGTTGGCACCCTAGGACCTGCGCAGTGGCGCCCCCACTCAACGTCGGCTTACCCTAGGCTAGACTCCCTACAAAACCCTACACTTATAGGAAGAAAGAAAAGGTAAGTTGTTCATTAAGCCCAAGTGGGCTTACTGTTTGCAAGCAAAAAATCCAAAATGACTCTCTTTGGAGGATCCGTTTGTTCCAGTCACCTCCTCTCTGGGTTTTATAGATTCTTTCAATTCCCATAATTTAGATAGCCTTGAGGTCGCCACCGTGGACATTGTTGAGATGATTTGCTACCGGTGTATCTCTTTTATTGATAGTATCTCTGTGGTATTCCCCTACCATTTTTCTCAATTATCTTCTTGTTTTGCCTATGTATTCAAGGCCACACTTGCATGCGATTTTGTATATTACTCCTACCGATTTGCAGTTGATGAATTGTTTGATTGAGTAGTTCTTCTTGGTGACCATACTCGTGAAGTCCTTTCCTTGTTGGACCACTCTACAATACTTACAACTGTCACATCTGTAGCACCCTTTAGGCTGATTGTTCAGCCATGTGGTGTTGTTTGATGTCTCAGGGGAAAAATGGCTGCGGACCAACCTGTCCTTAATGGACCGCCCTTTACTAAAAGTAATTTGTGGGTTTGTGGAGATGACATTAGTCAAATCCGTATCCATAAGGAGAATCGGCTAGTGTCGTTTAATGATATCTCTTAGGTCTTTAGACCCATTCGAAAATCTGGTGATAAATCTGATGCTGTCTTCGTCAACCCTCTTTTGAGTTGGGGTGAGGAGATCCTTCCTGTCTCTTGCCAATGATGTTTTATATGCATTTTTTAGTATATAATCTGGATATCCTCTTTCCAAAAACCGATTTCTCAGCTCATCCGCTTGCTCCTTAAAAAGTGTTTGGTTGGAGCAATAGCAATTCCTTTTGATTCTAAAATACTGTCGTTTTGGGATTCCTTTTTTGGGGGGGATTGGATAGTTAGATTCCCATCTAAGCAAAGAATTAGAGGCGGTGGGCTTTCTATAGGTTTTGGTAAGTTGATGGGACTCCTCTCCTCTTTCAATCAGAACATTCAAAAAGGGCAGCTTGTACGTATTAGCCTCAAAAGTGAAGTGTAGGCCAATATCATTGTTGTTAAGGTCCTTAACGAAGTTACTGAAACTTCCCTCATCGCCCCTCCAGATGACGAAGACATCATCTATGTAGCGGAGCCACAACACAATTTTGTCCTCCGCTACCTCCATGAATTCACCAAAAATGATGCTCTCCTCCCACCAGCCCAGGAGCAAATTTGCATATGAGGGCGCACATGGGCTCCCCATTGTAGTGCCCCTGAGCATGTGGAAGTCCATGCCATCAAACAAAAAGTAATTTTTTGTCAAACAGAACTCAAGGGCCTTGATCACAGATCTATTATGTTCATTAAATTGTCAGCCTCTTGATTTCAGGTAGTATTCCGCAGCCATGATTCCCCTTTCGTGGAGAATAGATGAGTAGAGGGCTTCTACATCTATTGATCCCAGAATCATATTATCACCCAATTCAATGTTATCTATTTTAAGAAGAAGGTCAGTCGTGTCTCGAACATATGAACTAAGGGAAATTACGAAAGGTCTCATAATTTGGTCCACATGCAGTCCTAGATTTTGAGTAAGGCTATTAATACCCAAAACGATCGGTGTGCCTTTTAAAGGATTCAGGCCCTTGTGGACTTTAGGTAGACAGTAGAAAGTTGCAGTTGTGGGATGGGCCGGTATTAAGAAATCCTTTTCATTATTGCTGATCAGTTTCTTATGAAATGCCTCTTTGACAAGAGATTTAAGTTCATTGAGATATATATTGGTAGGATTCTTATCCAGCCTTTCATATCCATCTCCCTCTTAGGAGGGAGTAACATAGTGTCAAGTATTGAGGTATATCCATCACCACTATGTTACCCCTTTGTCCAAGGGCTTAATTACCAGGCTCTTATACCTTTCAAGGTCCATTAGTGCATTCATCTCCATCTTAGTGAGGTTATGAAAGCCTCGTTTTTTATGTTTTTCAAGTTCCATGAAATCTCTTGCAACCAAATTGGAGACGATATCAATGGCACTTACGTCGCTAGGAGGAGGCATGCGTTTGCTTTTATTCTTTAGGTCGGTAAAAGAACCTTCCCCTTGTTCATTGGTGACTGGGTCTCCTAGATGGTATAGGAATCTAACATCCCCAAAATACTCTCATCAATACCCAACTCCGCGCAACTTTTTTGTCGAGACCAATAAAGTGTTTTTTTGCATCCTGGTATATAGCCATCCATATCCCAAGATGATGCCATATACCAGGATGGAGGGGCCATATACCAGGAAGAACGACATATACCAAGATGGGGACCATATATCATTTTTGAGCATATATAATTTTTGACCATATACCAGGATGAGGGCCGTATACCAGGATGAGGCCATATATCAGGATGGGGGAACATTTACCAGGAAGGAGGCTATATACCAGGAAGGTGGACATACCAGGATGGAGGGGCTATATACCAGGATGAGGGCCATATACCAGGATGAGGCCATATACCAGGATGGGGCAATATACCAGAATGGGGGCCATGTACTAGGATGGGGCCATATAACAGGATGCACTATATGGGGCCCATTATATTGTGGAGCACTGTTTGAGGCCATTATACTGTAGAGCACTGTATGGGGCCGTTATACTTTGGGCACATCATACTGTATGGAGGCCATTATGTTGTGAAGCACTATATGAGGCCTTCATACTGTGGAGCACTCTATGGATCCATTATACTGTGGGGCACTATATGGGGCCATTATAATGTGGGGCACAAAAAAAACCCGGCACCAGCAGGAGAGGAGGACTTACGGATTAATCCATTGGCTAAATTCTTTTGGATGTATTAAGACATGGCACAGGTCTCTGGTGGCACAGCCCTCTGGTAGTACATACTGTAACTTCTGGGTGTTTCACTGGTTCACTGCAGACATAGGTGGATTCTCATAATATACAGATTGATCTGTCTTTGAACTGAGCGAAATCCATATCAGGCTTTATCAACAACATAATGTGCAGCTGGGCCTTACTGGAATCAGACAAAAGGCCCTCCATGAACTGCTCTTTAAGCATTTTGCTTTCATCTTGTACACTGTCAGGATCAATTCGCTTGATGGTCCGCCCTCAGTGCCTCCTGCAAATTAAGTGCATAGTCTCTAACAGTATCTTGTGCTTTCTGTCTGCAACTAAAAAAATTGCATCTTTATTTCTGAGGCAGTACGAGTATCAAAGGTTTCTCTAAGTTTAACAAAACTGTCCTTTACAGTCTTTTTATCAGTAGCTGGCCAAGATTCGACTTCTCTTTGGGCTGCGCCACTGAGCTGACTCGTAAGTGAGCCGCACAACACCAGGGTTCCAGGGCTTATGGGGTACTCGGCACCGAGCCCATGGAAGTCTATGGGGGATGTCACTGGCAGCACAGCTCGGTCCGTTGCCCTGGGCGCTCATTCAATGGGGGAATATTTACAGGGGAATTGTAATAATAGTTTGTGACGCCACCTGTGGTTTCTGATCAAATAGACCAGCGCTGCAAGGTGAATCTTCTGAGGGGATGTTATTAGGCAGCTAGATGTTAAGTCCCCCACAGGTGGGACTGTTCCCTCAAAGTCTATGGTAGTGCAGGCAAGAAGTCAGTCACACACAAGTTGTTCTCTTTCCATACCTTTACTGTAGATGGTTGCAGGTATGTCCCGGAAGCTGGTTAGGGTGGAGAATGCACATTCAGGTAATCGCTGAGCAGGTTTGAGGCCTCCTTTACCTTTGAAATGTATGTGAGTCCTAACTTGCATAAAGTCAAGTTTAACTCCAGATGCAACAGCTACGCCCGGTCGACATTGTGGTAGAGCCTTTTCTGTCTCTGATAATCAGATGTTGGCAAGAACTAAGTCCTCCTATGCAGTGCACTTGCTAAAAGTCCTTGTTCTCCCTGACTCCAGTTACGTATCAACGCTTAGGGCTACCTTCTGTGACTTGGAGTCCAGCAAGGATTCCGGTTTTCTATCACTAGCCGTGAAGTACTAGCAATGCTTCGGACCCGGTGTCCGGTTAAGTCGAGTGAAGGTGATCTGTCACCGAAAACACTCTTCCTTCTTTCTCCACTCGCCTGTCGCCCTGCTCTCACCCTTAACATAAGCACGGGTAGCAGTAGGTGTAGTAGTCAGCTTTTCTTCCAAGCTCACTGACCTGCTCTCAGTTAACTCGATGTTCTGCAAGCTGTGGTCCCCTTCCTTCTTTCCCTTCAAAAACTCTGTCCAGAGCAGCTCACAGGACGTTCCGTCAGACTGTATACACGCTGTAGCTCCGAGAGTCACTTTCCACGTTCTAGAGAACACAGGCAGCTTGTTCTGAGATAACAGATTCAGTTATAGCTCTGACTAGGCTAGAGTAATTTCCTTTCTACTCGTACTAGCCTCCACTTCAGTTCAAGATGAGCTATCTAAGCTCTGTCAGGAATCAGTCTTCTCTCCTCTCCCTCCTCTGTCTTGTCTGACAGGAAATCACACCAGCTACTGCTACGTCACACTAACTTAAATAGTCTAAGATGCCCTCTGGTGGTCGTGTTGGGAAGTGTGCGTGAATGAATATCAGGTTTTTACAATTACCTTATCTGTGCACTCTCCTGGGAACATGTGTACCAAGCGCAGCTGGGCCACACATCCCCCCCTAGTTATCATCAGCACTCCCGGGCTGAAATAGAAAAGAAAACATTTTTGCATATTATAACATTAACAATTTAACTCATCCCTTATGGGAGGTAAGGACTCTTTAACGTTACAATGTATACATAGACAAGTAGAAAAATATCAAAACATTTTTCACATCAATAAATACAATATCAGATTCTTGTGGAGGACCCGCACCAAAAACCTCCCATGTGGGTCCTGGGTGTGCTGCAGGACTTCATTGCTGCAGACCTCACTCAAGGCCACACCATACGGGTTTTTCTTCAGAGGTAGATAAATATGGCTTTATGTAAAACCAAGATGGGGCACCGAAGTGCGAACTATTTACAATGAAAGTTTTTGGGCTGGCTCAGTCCTCAGCCACGCAGTCCATTGCATAATGAAACACATTTCAAGAAATCACATTTCAATAATAATACTTCAATACTATTCACATTAGTACTATATTTCTTATTACCCAACTGGGGTATTCTACTTTAGATTATGTTTGGGGTAAATAAACATTTTCAAACATTTTCAATAAAGTGCAAATCTTCTTTATCAAAACTTCTTCAACTTTATACAGGTGCAGTAAACCCTGTCTGGGTCCTACTGGTTTTCTTCTTTAAGAATGGTAGTGACATCTTCCACTCCTGGGGCTGGAAGTGTACGATGTTCTTTGGAGCTCATTACCAGAAGGTCATGGCCTGCAATCTGCGTTTGCGTAGCTACAGTCCTTGTATTCACTTGGGACCCTACAGGTGCCTTGTTCAGGTACAGATCTTCCATTGAGGATGCAGACTTGTGCTGTGATCTAACTGAGGACGCACCATCCGGTTGCGTTGCAGAATAGGACGCACAACCCTGTTGCACTTCAGAATGGGATGCAGGTTGCGATGCAGATGCGGTCGCAGGTTGTGGTGCTGGATAAGATCTTGATGCAGAGGAGGACGCAGGTTGCGATGCTGGTGCACGGCCGGGAGCTGATGCTGCTGAGGCTTGGGACACTGAGGCATGATGTACATTACCGGCGTCGGGGATGGGGTCGCTGACACGGGAAACATTTAAGGCATACCACCCTTTAAGTCCCCAGTGCCGCGTATAGCTGACGATGTCCCCATTCATAAGGTCCCTTCCCGGGTGTCCCATGGGCAGATGCGACTCCACATCTCTGCGACTAACGAATACCCCTTGGTAGAGGCCTGGCTCATGGATAAAGCCCCAGCCCTTGCGGAGTTTAAAGTCGTTAATGCACCCCTGACGCCGCGGCTCCCGGAGCGTACCTTTATCCCTCCGGACATTCTCCTTGTCGGCGAGGAACTCCTCATGGTGCCGCTGACGGGACTGCTGCGCCTCTCTCTCTTCCTGCTGTCGTCGCTGTTCCTGCTCCCGGCGACGCCACTCATTCTCCACCTGGGCGGCATATTCTATGTCGTCCAGGTACTCCATATCATCCCAGTCGACCTCCATCATGGACGGCTGGCTCCCCTCCGGTGTCCCTACCGGGGACTGCATTCCGCTGCGGCCTCCTGGCCTGGCTGGCATTCCGGAACGAGCAGGGCCTCCTCAGCCTCCGTCCCTCCAACCGGATCATCGGTGGAGTCGGGATCAGCTCTTTCAGGGCCGGCCTCCGGTTTCTCATCAGCCGCTGGCTGTGGTGGCACAGGGAGCACAGGTAATGGCTTCTTTTCTGGGGGAGAGAGCATTGCGTCCCACAGCAGCCGCTGTTTCCGGGCACGCCAGCTTCTCTCCGTCTCGTCCATCTCTTCACGGCGCTGGACCATGTCCCTGAGCACCGCATTCACCTCCTCCAATTCCAGCATAATCTGGTCGGTGTCCCGACCTGGGGACGGCTCCGGTACAGGCGGCAGCTTTTCTGGGGAACGGGGCCTGCGCGCCGCCGCTCCTCCACACAGCACCTCCTGTCCTTCCGCCATCTCACTCCAGGCCAGACTGTGTTTTCCATCAGGAACAATCTGGTCTCTTCCGTGGAGACGGGACTTGCGCTTCCTCTTCTTGGCATAGAGGATGAAGAGGAGGCGGATCTCCCTTGCTGTAGGGCAGGCTCTGGTATTGTAATAGCATTTGGATAAGGCGCCCATCACTTTCGCGCCACAGGGGGGGTACGCCCACGAAGGCACGCCCACCTTCTTCACCAGCACCTCAGGGCGCGAAAATGGCGGAAAATGGCGCCAAAAATTACAAAACTGCACACAGTCTTTTTCACAAAAACAGTCCAATCTAGGCACACAGGACTTACAAATTGTAAGCTTCGTATCCTGTTCGTGACGCCAAAGATGAGCCGCACAACACCAGGGTTCCAGGGCTTATGGGGTACTCGGCACCGAGCCCATGGAAGTCTATGGGGGATGTCACTGGCAGCACAGCTCGGTCCGTTGCCCTGGGCGCTCATTCAATGGGGGAATATTTACAGGGGAATTGTAATAATAGTTTGTGACGCCACCTGTGGTTTCTGATCAAATAGACCAGCGCTGCAAGGTGAATCTTCTGAGGGGATGTTATTAGGCAGCTAGATGTTAAGTCCCCCACAGGTGGGACTGTTCCCTCAAAGTCTATGGTAGTGCAGGCAAGAAGTCAGTCACACACAAGTTGTTCTCTTTCCATACCTTTACTGTAGATGGTTGCAGGTATGTCCCGGGAAGCTGGTTAGGGTGGAGAATGCACATTCAGGTAATCGCTGAGCAGGTTTGAGGCCTCCTTTACCTTTGAAATGTATGTGAGTCCTAACTTGCATAAAGTCAAGTTTAACTCCAGATGCAACAGCTACGCCCGGTCGACATTGTGGTAGAGCCTTTTCTGTCTCTGATAATCAGATGTTGGCAAGAACTAAGTCCTCCTATGCAGTGCACTTGCTAAAAGTCCTTGTTCTCCCTGACTCCAGTTACGTATCAACGCTTAGGGCTACCTTCTGTGACTTGGAGTCCAGCAAGGATTCCGGTTTTCTATCACTAGCCGTGAAGTACTAGCAATGCTTCGGACCCGGTGTCCGGTTAAGTCGAGTGAAGGTGATCTGTCACCGAAAACACTCTTCCTTCTTTCTCCACTCGCCTGTCGCCCTGCTCTCACCCTTAACATAAGCACGGGTAGCAGTAGGTGTAGTAGTCAGCTTTTCTTCCAAGCTCACTGACCTGCTCTCAGTTAACTCGATGTTCTGCAAGCTGTAGTCCCCTTCCTTCTTTCCCTTCAAAAACTCTGTCCAGAGCAGCTCACAGGACGTTCCGTCAGACTGTATACACGCTGTAGCTCCGAGAGTCACTTTCCACGTTCTAGAGAACACAGGCAGCTTGTTCTGAGATAACAGATTCAGTTATAGCTCTGACTAGGCTAGAGTAATTTCCTTTCTACTCGTACTAGCCTCCACTTCAGTTCAAGATGAGCTATCTAAGCTCTGTCAGGAATCAGTCTTCTCTCCTCTCCCTCCTCTGTCTTGTCTGACAGGAAATCACACCAGCTACTGCTACGTCACACTAACTTAAATAGTCTAAGATGCCCTCTGGTGGTCGTGTTGGGAAGTGTGCGTGAATGAATATCAGGTTTTTACAATTACCTTATCTGTGCACTCTCCTGGGAACATGTGTACCAAGCGCAGCTGGGCCACACATCCCCCCCTAGTTATCATCAGCACTCCCGGGCTGAAATAGAAAAGAAAACATTTTTGCATATTATAACATTAACAATTTAACTCATCCCTTATGGGAGGTAAGGACTCTTTAACGTTACAATGTATACATAGACAAGTAGAAAAATATCAAAACATTTTTCACATCAATAAATACAATATCAGATTCTTGTGGAGGACCCGCACCAAAAACCTCCCATGTGGGTCCTGGGTGGGCTGCAGGACTTCATTGCTGCAGACCTCACTCAAGGCCACACCATACGGGTTTTTCTTCAGAGGTAGATAAATATGGCTTTATGTAAAACCAAGATGGGGCACCGAAGTGCGAACTATTTACAATGAAAGTTTTTGGGCTGGCTCAGTCCTCAGCCACGCAGTCCATTGCATAATGAAACACATTTCAAGAAATCACATTTCAATAATAATACTTCAATACTATTCACATTAGTACTATATTTCTTATTACCCAACTGGGGTATTCTACTTTAGATTATGTTTGGGGTAAATAAACATTTTCAAACATTTTCAATAAAGTGCAAATCTTCTTTATCAAAACTTCTTCAACTTTATACAGGTGCAGTAAACCCTGTCTGGGTCCTACTGGTTTTCTTCTTTAAGAATGGTAGTGACATCTTCCACTCCTGGGGCTGGAAGTGTACGATGTTCTTTGGAGCTCATTACCAGAAGGTCATGGCCTGCAATCTGCGTTTGCGTAGCTACAGTCCTTGTATTCACTTGGGACCCTACAGGTGCTTGTTCAGGTAAAGATCTTCCATTGAGGATGCAGACTTGTGCTGTGATCTAACTGAGGACGCACCATCCGGTTGCGTTGCAGAATAGGACGCACAACCTGTTGCACTTCAGAATGGGATGCAGGTTGCGATGCAGATGCGGTCGCAGGTTGTGGTGCTGGATAAGATCTTGATGCAGAGGAGGACGCAGGTTGCGATGCTGGTGCACGGCCGGGAGCTGATGCTGCTGAGGCTTGGGACACTGAGGCATGATGTACATTACCGGCGTCGGGGATGGGGTCGCTGACACGGGAAACATTTAAGGCATACCACCCTTTAAGTCCCCAGTGCCGCGTATAGCTGACGATGTCCCCATTCATAAGGTCCCTTCCCGGGTGTCCCATGGGCAGATGCGACTCCACATCTCTGCGACTAACGAATACCCCTTGGTAGAGGCCTGGCTCATGGATAAAGCCCCAGCCCTTGCGGAGTTTAAAGTCGTTAATGCACCCCTGACGCCGCGGCTCCCGGAGCGTACCTTTATCCCTCCGGACATTCTCCTTGTCGGCGAGGAACTCCTCATGGTGCCGCTGACGGGACTGCTGCGCCTCTCTCTCTTCCTGCTGTCGTCGCTGTTCCTGCTCCCGGCGACGCCACTCATTCTCCACCTGGGCGGCATATTCTATGTCGTCCAGGTACTCCATATCATCCCAGTCGACCTCCATCATGGACGGCTGGCTCCCCTCGGTGTCCCTACCGGGGGACTGCATTCCGCTGCGGCCTCCTGGCCTGGCTGGCATTCCGGAACGAGCAGGGCCTCCTCAGCCTCCGTCCCTCCAACCGGATCATCGGTGGAGTCGGGATCAGCTCTTTCAGGGCCGGCCTCCGGTTTCTCATCAGCCGCTGGCTGTGGTGGCACAGGGAGCACAGGTAATGGCTTCTTTTCTGGGGGAGAGAGCATTGCGTCCCACAGCAGCCGCTGTTTCCGGGCACGCCAGCTTCTCTCCGTCTCGTCCATCTCTTCACGGCGCTGGACCATGTCCCTGAGCACCGCATTCACCTCCTCCAATTCCAGCATAATCTGGTCGGTGTCCCGACCTGGGGACGGCTCCGGTACAGGCGGCAGCTTTTCTGGGGAACGGGGCCTGCGCGCCGCCGCTCCTCCACACAGCACCTCCTGTCCTTCCACCATCTCACTCCAGGCCAGACTGTGTTTTCCATCAGGAACAATCTGGTCTCTTCCGTGGAGACGGGACTTGCGCTTCCTCTTCTTGGCATAGAGGATGAAGAGGAGGCGGATCTCCCTTGCTGTAGGGCAGGCTCTGGTATTGTAATAGCATTTGGATAAGGCGCCCATCACTTTCGCGCCACAGGGGGGGGTACGCCCACGAAGGCACGCCCACCTTCTTCACCAGCACCTCAGGGCGCGAAAATGGCGGAAAATGGCGCCAAAAATTACAAAACTGCACACAGTCTTTTTCACAAAAACAGTCCAATCTAGGCACACAGGACTTACAAATTGTAAGCTTCGTATCCTGTTCGTGACGCCAAAGATGAGCCGCACAACACCAGGGTTCCAGGGCTTATGGGGTACTCGGCACCGAGCCCATGGAAGTCTATGGGGGATGTCACTGGCAGCACAGCTCGGTCCGTTGCCCTGGGCGCTCATTCAATGGGGGAATATTTACAGGGGAATTGTAATAATAGTTTGTGACGCCACCTGTGGTTTCTGATCAAATAGACCAGCGCTGCAAGGTGAATCTTCTGAGGGGATGTTATTAGGCAGCTAGATGTTAAGTCCCCCACAGGTGGGACTGTTCCCTCAAAGTCTATGGTAGTGCAGGCAAGAAGTCAGTCACACACAAGTTGTTCTCTTTCCATACCTTTACTGTAGATGGTTGCAGGTATGTCCCGGGAAGCTGGTTAGGGTGGAGAATGCACATTCAGGTAATCGCTGAGCAGGTTTGAGGCCTCCTTTACCTTTGAAATGTATGTGAGTCCTAACTTGCATAAAGTCAAGTTTAACTCCAGATGCAACAGCTACGCCCGGTCGACATTGTGGTAGAGCCTTTTCTGTCTCTGATAATCAGATGTTGGCAAGAACTAAGTCCTCCTATGCAGTGCACTTGCTAAAAGTCCTTGTTCTCCCTGACTCCAGTTACGTATCAACGCTTAGGGCTACCTTCTGTGACTTGGAGTCCAGCAAGGATTCCGGTTTTCTATCACTAGCCGTGAAGTACTAGCAATGCTTCGGACCCGGTGTCCGGTTAAGTCGAGTGAAGGTGATCTGTCACCGAAAACACTCTTCCTTCTTTCTCCACTCGCCTGTCGCCCTGCTCTCACCCTTAACATAAGCACGGGTAGCAGTAGGTGTAGTAGTCAGCTTTTCTTCCAAGCTCACTGACCTGATCTCAGTTAACTCGATGTTCTGCAAGCTGTAGTCCCCTTCCTTCTTTCCCTTCAAAAACTCTGTCCAGAGCAGCTCACAGGACGTTCCGTCAGACTGTATACACGCTGTAGCTCCGAGAGTCACTTTCCACGTTCTAGAGAACACAGGCAGCTTGTTCTGAGATAACAGATTCAGTTATAGCTCTGATTAGGCTAGAGTAATTTCCTTTCTACTCGTACTAGCCTCCACTTCAGTTCAAGATGAGCTATCTAAGCTCTGTCAGGAATCAGTCTTCTCTCCTCTCCCTCCTCTGTCTTGTCTGACAGGAAATCACACCAGCTACTGCTACGTCACACTAACTTAAATAGTCTAAGATGCCCTCTGGTGGTCGTGTTGGGAAGTGTGCGTGAATGAATATCAGGTTTTTACAATTACCTTATCTGTGCACTCTCCTGGGAACATGTGTACCAAGCGCAGCTGGGCCACACATCAGTATGGTAACTTTCTTCTCATCTGATATAGGGTAAAGATCAAACAGGCTGTACAACTTCTCTTTGAAGTCACTTAAGGTGTGCGATTCTCCTGTGTACTGTGGTAGCCATGGTGCACCCGGTATATAAGGCACGGTTAACAGCAATATGGCAGCCACAGGTGCTGCCCCACTAGGGTTGCTGGGACTATACATTTTCCCACTTGTTAACACCTTCAGGGGTATGACTCACCTTTCCTGCTGCTGCGGGTCTTGACTCCGCTGATGGGTTCTCCGGTGGGATCTCGGGTAACTGGACCTCAAGCGAAGTGAGCTAGCAATGCTTCACCCACCGCGAGTTCTGACACTGCATGCACAGTCAATCGCCAGAACTGCCTTGCTGCTGCAGAGACTTCAAACAAAATAACAGTTCCTTAGAAAAGTTATGATCCTTAGGCACACAGGATCCTGTTCGTGATGCCAGAAAAGAGCCTGAGCCGCCCCGGCCAGGCTGTTGCTGTAACGGTACTGGGTAACGGAGGTCAGAGTGCTGGTCGAGTCCGACCAGGGGAGTGCACCAGTCTTTGTCAATTGTGGGGTTAATAATAAAAAATAATTAAAAGGTTCGTGACGCCAGTTGGGATGTTCGGCCTAGTATGGCCAAGCACTGATGATGGTCCCTGGGAGTTAGGTGTTGAAAAACACTGCCAGATGATTAACCCCTTCCCAACTAGGGCTGCCTCCTAGGGGAGTTGGAGCAGGAATGGTGCAGCAGAGAATAATCAGCGTTAAGGTACTACCACACTAAACAATCCCGCTAGCGATCACGATAACGACGCATACTAATGCGATCGCTAGCGGGATTGTTTCTATATCGCTAAGTGCGGCCACATTTAGCGATATAGTTAACGACGCTATCGCCGTTAGCGATCTTCTTAACGACTTTAGCGGTACAAAAGTACCGCTAAATCGCTAAGAAAAGGTGCCACACTAGCGATATATACTTACCCAGCGGGAGCGCCGACGAGAAAATAGGGTCCGGAACGATTCCAGCGACGAGCGAGATCACAGCAGGAAGCTCGTCGCTGGCAGATGCCGCACTGAACAACATCGCTAACGGGATCGCTAAATAGTGACGTTTTTTAGCGATCCCGTTAGCGATATTGTTCAGTGTGGCATACCCTTTAGACAAGGTAATGATCAGTTTGTACCTTTTACTGAAGTTCTGCAAACAGTTCCAAAAGTTTCAATACAATTCACATACAGAATTTTGGTTAGGCCTGCATGGTGAGAGTTCAGTTTCTCTGCTGTGACTTGGAGTAGCCTTCCTGCTGCTAATTGTAACCCAGAGGTCCAAGGTAAACAGTTAGTGGATCCTTATCCCTTCCAGCAAGCAGGCAGCTCGAATCCTGTGGAAAACACTTTCTCTTGCTGCAGTGTCCCTGATTCTATGAGCTGCTGAGCTCCTGGGCAAATAACACTACTGCTCATTATGTGAAAACCCAGGGTCAGTGCTAAACTGAAAGACTGCTTAAAGTGTCTGTGCTCTAGGGACTGATACCCTGCCTTGTGCAGCTTGTCTTGGCAGAGAGAGCATGTCCTCTCCCCTGCCTGTGGACCTCCACATTCCTCTCTCTTCCTACATCTTCACTACTCTGCACATTGCAACCTCTCAGAAGCACTAGAGCAACCTCACAGAAGCCCAGCAGGAACGTCATCTGTACAACATTTGCTAGACAAAGACAGTGGACATATTCTGTATCAAAATACTCACAACTTACCCCTTTACTCTGGCAATAAATGCTATAGATCTTTGTTCTTGCTTTATGGCTTTGTACTTGTATAATATTTATTTTTTCTCCTAATTATACTCTTAGAACATTTCTAAAGGGTATTGTGAAGGAAACCAGTTCCTCCCACGTCACCAATGTGACGTAACTACACAGTCACAGCTCTCCAGCGCCCCCTTTGTCTCTCAGGTTAGTATGGGAACTGCACCTAGAGCAAATGGCCGCCGGGGAGGATGTCCTGTGACCCACTGGGTATTCTAAGACTCGTAATCAGAGTAAAAGCATCAGCCCAAAATTAGTTTTATGGTTTAATTGCCTTAAGGGCGCACTAGATAATTACAGAAATATACAGTAAGCTATACAACGGAATTACAGTGGATTTGCAGTCAGAGTAAAATATAACAATGGTACAAGGCTTAGAGATATTAAGCTGGAGGTCAATTTTACCAGGTTGTAGGTTGCATGTGGATGCCAGGAGCTCTGCAGTCCACAGGTATAAGAATCTTAGTTGCCGGACAGTCCCCAAAGCGCGTGCCGCTGCTCCCTTGGCAGATCTGTCCCGTGTTCCTTCTTAGATCATCATCGTCTTGTTCTTCTGTGAGAGAGAGTGTCTCTGCCATTTGCTCTCAGTTCTTAAAATGGCACCTGGGACAGGCCAAGCTCAGACATGAGGCGAGCATTATGCCCCATATCCAAGATGGCGGCTGTTCCTTCATCACAGGTATGTTTATGTACTCATATATAATTGTCATATTTTCATTTTTTTATGCACTACTTGGACTACCTTTCCTGAGTATACGTACTCTTATCCATTTATAATGTATATCTCAATTTTCAACCCTATATATTACTACATGTGGGATTACACATGATTATAATTAATGTATACCTATTTATTTTTATTTCTGACTGTTAATAACCTTTCTTGTTATTTTTGTATAGTGCATGATTGAGAAAGGTCTGATTGACCAAAATGTCACATATTTGCACAATACTGGACTGTAATATGGACTCTAAAATGCAGACTGCGGCAACCCGAACATAAATCACCAGCACGCCTTCCCATCCACAACTACTACATCATACACATAAGACAAGTGCACTAATTGATGGGTGAAGGTCAGTCACAGCTTTATTAATTTTATTTTGTTTTAACAATAAGAAAGGCACTTAACTTTATTAAACCACACTCATCGCCAAATGCCCTGTTGAATATTCACAGGCAAGTCAGCCAACGAGCCGTAACATGTGTCCTTTCTTTCATTTACTGCTGCTGTGATTTGTAATTCTAGAAAAATAACACATGTATTAACAATCATATAATTGAAATAAAAAGTGGAGGGAGGATGGGGCAAGAACCTCCGGGACCCGAACAAGGGGAAGATGAAGAGAAAGGCTCAGTGCCCCATTTTAAACACTAAGAAGGAGCTGTACTAGCCACTTCCAATTTCCATTTGCCCAACAATTTTATTACCACCCTCTAAAATATGGGTGGGTGGGAAGGCACAGTAGCGTGACCATAGTAACAACAGGGGAGGGGGCACCGCAGTCAGAGGCACTTTCCTTATTCAGTACAATGCCTACCAGACTGCGGCGACCTGAACATAGCTCACCAGCTCGCCTTCCCACCCACAATTACTACATCATACAAATAAGACAAGTACACTAATTGATGGGTGAAGGTCGATCACACCTTTATTAATTTTATTTTGTTTTAACAATAAGAAAGGCACTTAACTTTATTAAACCGTGCTCATCACCAAATGCCCTGTTGAATATTCACAGGCAAGTCAGCCAACGAGCCATAACATAACCATGTGTCCTTTCTTTCATTTTAGTGCCACGGAGGATCATGTGCACCTACACAGGACTCCGACCCTCACCCATCAAAAGCAATGCCTGTTCGACTCCATCCTGGGGGCTGCCAGGCCTTACAGTTGCTGAAGACATATGACCATGTGTCGACCCGCCACCACAATTGTGGGTTACCAGGGCAATGGGGTACTCAGAGCCGAGCCCGTAGAAGTCTATGGGGATTGTCACAGGTAGCTGTGGCTCGGTCTGTGGCCCTGGCGGTCTGGCGTATGTTGGGGGAATATTTACAGGGGATAGATTTATATACAGTTCGTGACGCCACCTGTAGTATTCTGGTAATTTGTACCAGCGCTGCTGTAGATCTCTGAGGGGATGGTGAGGCAGCTAGATGTCGGGTCCCCTACAGGTGGGACTCTTCCCTCAGGTCGGTAGTTAGGTAGGGATTGTGCAGGCATGCAAATCAATAACTCAGTCTCACACGGTCAGCGTCTTTCCATACCTTTACTTGCAAGATGGTAAGGCAGGTCCCAGGGAGGCTGATGGGGTTGATGGAGGATGAGCTTTGAGGCAACGGTTAAGCAAGTTAGGGGCCTCCTTTACTGTCCAATAATGATGAGTACAACCAGCTTGCAGCGTAGTTCCCTCTATAATTTCAGCTATTCCAAAGCTGTTCTGCCCAGTCAGATTTGTGGTGAAGCCTTCCAATTGATGAAACTAGGTTCTTGCTTTTGTCTGCGCTTGACTCAAAGTCCCTATTCCACCTGACTCCAGTTACGTACTGACTATATGGGGCTGTTTGCCGCGACCTAGGGTCCGGTAAATCCCTGGTTTTCTTACCACTATGCTTGTAGCTAATAGTGATCCTTCGGTCCCCAGTGACCGGTTGCAATGTGCAGGACTTCTCCAAGCCAAAGGCACTTTTTAAATAATCTTTCCACTTTGCCCTTCGATTTGCTCGACTCTTAATAGATAGCTCAGTCTTTCTTCCAGTGGGGCACAGCTCTGACTAGGCTGAGGTGAACTAGACCACCTGTACTAGCCTCCACTTTCTGAACTGCTGACAGGCTCAAACTGGACACGTCTACTCTGTCCAAGGACAGGAAACTGACTGACTAAAATCACTCCCTTCCACACCCCTGCTGGGTGTGTCAGAAGTGTACGTGATGTTATGAAGAGCCCTTAACTGTTACCTCTCCACTCATCCTCCTGGTATTGTGTACCAGGGCTACACATTCCCCCATGGTAAACGACAGCACTCCCGGGCTGTAAAATATAAAAGAGACATTTTGTTCATGCATGAAAACATTAACAATAACATTAATTCGTCCCATCCGGGAGGTGAGGATATCTTGAACGTTGCAAACATTATATAGAGAAAAATACAAATATTAAATAGCATTCAATAAATATACAGTATTCTTGTGAAGGACCCGCACCAAACCTTCAACGTGGGTCCTGGGTGGGCTGCAGGACATCCAAATGCAGACCTCACTCAGTGCCACACCACACGGGTTTTTGGTTCAGAGGTAAGTCAAGGTTTCATGTGAAACCATTAAAAAGGCACTTTAGTGCAACTATTTACAGGATACAGTTTTTGGGCTGGCTCAGTCCTCAGCCTCTGAGTCCATTATAAGACATAATAGGGAAAAACACATATATATATATAGACTTTTTACAATATTCACATCAATTCGTTATAATCACTACTGATATCTAATGGGTAACTTCCCTTTGGTGGTTCGCTCTGATCTACGTGGTGTAGCTTCAGGTATATCAAGTTGCGATCTGTCTGCACTGCGTAACGGCAAACTATAGAACTGCCTCAATCTTTCTATGGATCTGGCAAGCGTACTGATGGCTGGGCGGTGTGAGTCAGCTTCACCAGGGGATCCCATAGTATGGGGCGCTGCTTCAGATGATCCTTCTTGAGATTCCACAGGTTGAGGTGTTGCTGGAATGGGTAACTCCTGAGCGGGCTCAACTGGCACCACAGGCACAACTGGAGGTAGAACTTCCTCTTGTGGCTGATAAAACTGCAACACTGGAATTATCACAGCATCTCCCAGTCTAGGCCAATCCGCAGGAAAATCTCCCAGATCGGTGTGTATGACCTCTTCCTTTCTTTCTCCTTGATTGAGGACAGGGTTCTTTTCACAACGCTTTAAGTGTTCTGGACACAATTTCAAATGATCTCTGGACACAGTGATTGTTGTTCTTCCTCCGTCCTTACTGACGACACAAACTTTTCTGTTGTCATATTTAGAATCTTGTATGACGTAGGGTTCTTGTTCCCACTGGTTATCCAATTTGTGCATCTTCCTTTTTCTTTTTAATACTACCTCTCCAGGCATCAAAGGCTTGGCAGGAGCATTTCGGTTGTAAACATCTTCCTGTTTCTCCCGTGCCTTATTAAGACTTTCCTCTACACAGATTTGTACTCTTCTGTATTGCTCTTGCCGATTGACGTCCCAGTTTTCAACAGCGTCGTCTGCCTCCGGTTCTACCACTCCAAGTTCTAGATCCATTGGTAGTCTTCCGGGCCTTGCTCTCATAAGATAGGCTGGAGTGCAGTTAGTTGAGCTTACAGGTATATGGTTATACAAATCAACCAAATCAGGCAGTAAATCCGGCCATCGATTCCTGTCTTCCAACGGTATGGATCTCAACAAGTCAAGGACAATATGGTTCATCTTTTCACAAAGACCGTTGGTTTGAGGGTGGTATGGTGTCGTTCTAATTTTCTTGCACCCGTACATGTGACAGAATTCCTTGAATAAATCAGCTTCGAAAGCAGGTCCCTGATCGGTTAAGACTTGCTTGGGATACCCATGCGGTCTGCAGAAACTTGCTTGAAAGGTCTTCGCTGCCGTCACTGCGGTCTGATCCTTAACTGGAACAACCACCAGAAATCTGGAGTAATGGTCCACCATGGTCAAAGCGTATGAGTATCCAGATCTACTTGGCGACAATTTGACATGGTCCAGGGCCACAATCTCCAGAGGACGAGTCGTCCGGATAGGTTGCAGGGGTGCCTTCTGACTACCGTAGTCCTTTCTTCTGAGACCACAGGGTCCACAGTTCCGACACCACCTCTCGATGGAGCTGCGCATCCCTACCCAGTAGAACCGGCATCTCAACAGGGTCTCCAGCTTTCTCCAGCCAAAGTGTCCTGCTTGATCGTGGTATGCTTCCAACACCATTGGGACGTCTGCCTTGGGGACCACTATTTGCCAGACCATCTCATGGGTTCTGGGGTTGACGTATCTCCTGCACAACTTCTCACGGTATAGGAACAACCTGCTTTTCTCGTTCCACAGGAGCTTTGCTGACATAGGTGCATCCTTTTCCAAAGAGGAGCCTTCCTGTCTTAACAACTCCTTGATGCGGCTGACCACTGGATCACTGTCCTGAGTCTCTTTCCAACTGTGATGGGGTAAAGGATTTAATGTTGCACCATACTGCTTTCTGTGGACTCGATGCTCGTGGACTACCCCATTTCGATGGAACGCAGGCAGCTCAATTTCTTCCAGGTCGTCCGATTCTTCTTCCGTATCAGAGTCATGCGGCCTTCGGGACAACGCATCAGCATTAGCATTCTTTCGACCTGCCCGGTACTTGATAGTAAACTGGTAATTGGACAACCGAGCCATCCATCGCTGCTCCATGGCACCCAGCTTGGCAGTTTCCAGGTGCGTTAACGGGTTGTTGTCTGTGTACGCCGTGAACTTGTTGGAGGCCAGATAGTGCTTAAATCTTTCAGTAATGGCCCAGACCAGCGCCAGAAACTCTAGCTTGAAGCTGCTATAATTTTCCGGATTTCTCTCCGTTGGCCTGAGTTTTCTGCTAGCATAAGCGATGACTTTTTCTTGGCCATTCTGCTTCTGACTGAGAACTGCTCCCAACCCTTCATTACTGGCGTCGGTGTACAACAGGAACGGTTGGCTGTAATCAGGATAGGTTAAGATCTCATCACCTGTAAGGATCTCTTTCATCTTTTGGAATGCTTCAGCCTGTTCTTTACCCCAATTAAAGGGAGGGTTTCTGCTCTTCAGGGATTGTCCTACTAGGAGGTCCTGTAAAGGAGCTGCCTTCTTCGTGTAATCTTTCACGAATCTCCTGTAGTAACCCGTTAGTCCCAGGAACTGTCGCACTTCCTTAAGGTTCTTCGGCTCCGGCCACTTCTGGATGGCAGTGACTTTCTCTGGGTCCGGCGCTACTCCTTCCGAACTGACGATGTGCCCAAGTTTGTACCTTCTGTTTGAGTAGATGGCATTTTGAGGGTTTCAACTTCATCCCGTACTGGACAGGGACTCGAATACTTCTGCCAGGTGCTTCAGATGGTCCTCATATGTCTTGGAATACACGATGACGTCGTTAGGTATAGCGCACGGTTTCAAAATGAGATGTCCCAGACAGTTTTCATCACTCTCTGAAATGTTCCTGGGGCACTGCTGAGCCAAACGGCATTCTGTCGAACTCACAGAGCCCATTGGGGTGGTGAAAGCCGTTTCTCACGATCCTCTCAGCCACAGCACTTGCAGTAACCTAGTCAGATCGAGGGTAGAAAAGTAGTTAGCCGTTTCAGAGCAGCTAATGATTCCTCTATACGTGGTAACGGGTATGCATCCTTGTGTGTTATGCGGTTCACCTGCCTGTATCCACACACATTCTCATACTACCATCTTTCTTTTTAACCAGAACTAGAGGGCTGCCCAGGGGCTAACTATCCTTATCACCCCAGCTTTCTTCATATCATTCAACATTTCTTTAGCTTCTGATAATGAGCTGGAGGTATGGGCCTATACCGCTCTTTGATGGGAGGATGACTGCCTGTAGGATATGATGTTGTACTCCTTAATTGTCCAAATCAAGTGGATTTTTGCTAAACACTTGGCGTACTCTTGCACCACCCGTAATACCCTTGCTTCTGGTGAGCGGAGTGGTGTCCGTCCCAACATGGAGTTGCTGACACCACTCCGCCACCTGAGTTGCTGGGTCATTGTCCTCGCTATTTGACAGGAGTCTAAGACTCAGCCGGGAGAATAGAATTATTATCAACAGCATGAAGTTTAGCAATGGTTGCATAACGGGGTAAATTTACCTCATCATCTCCCCAATTGAGAAGCCGTACCGTACTCTTCCATTCACCACTTCTATACTCCTCTACAGTCATAAGTGTAGGTCTATGTTCTGAATGGTGGGGTTCTACTACAGCTGGTAATTCTGTCCTCTCAGACCTATGCCGCCTGCACCAAATGATCATTTCACTCATTGGGGGTATCACAATAGGATCCGAGTCAGTGACCGTACACTACCAATTTCGCCGTCTGTAAGCTTCGCTTGCTGCTGACACACCAGGCCCGGATCTCTCTTTGGATTACTCCTCTCTGCCTTGGTGGGCAATCTCAGCGAGCTGTTGGAGTAAGAACACAACTTTCCCAAACAATTACCGATAATGTTAGTACCCAAAATTATATTTAAACGTTCTCCTCATTTACAGTCTTTACTACCAGAAGCCCTTGGTCGTTCAACTCCTCTCTGCCCACTTTACATCTACACATTTTGTTCCGAGTACTTCTACAGGAAGACCATTAGAAGCATACACAGTAAAGTCAAGGCTCGGAGTTTAAGACTGTCCATTGACCAGTACTTGGTATATAGAGCATCAGGTATAGGGTCACCTGGGACCCAGTGTCTAACAATGCTGGAACAGCAATACCATCTAGAATAATAGACAGGTAGGGTCGCCCGCCCACATACCTGCGGTTCCAGTCTAGGGGGCCTGACGGGTATTCTCCTGGGTGTTGGCCTGGACCCAGGTTCTGCCCGTTTAAAGGACACGTGGAGACAGTGACCTTTCGGTTGCAGCGATAACAGATATCTCTCGACGAGGAGGGTGTTGATCAGAGGTTGCTCCTGGGGGTGGCGTTGTCCTCCTCGGGGGGGGCGACGTCTTCTTTCTTCTCCGTGCATCCACGGAACGTCCTCTGGGCAGTCAGCTAACAGATCTTCCCTTCCTCCTCTTTCCGCAGCTGCAGGGCACTCATCACAGCGGCCAGATTTTAGTCAGCTGGCGCACCTCTGAGCGCAGACAGTCCAATTCACTAGGAGGTGTCATCTGCGCTTGGCTTCGGCACTAACGGGGAACAGGGGTTACTGCCGGTTCCAGAGCGACTTAACCCTGATGATGTTGGGTGGCCACCTCAGGTTTCCCCAGGGCCGCAGCCCTTTTATTGCATGTCCTTTAGGCATCAAAGGTAGCATCCGGATGATCTAAGGACCACCAATTTACAGTTCTGCGTTCCTCTGGGATCTCAATCCCTGTAAAATTGTTCTTTCAGCATTCTATTCTCGTCAATAGCATTAAATTGTTAATTTGCTTGAGGGCTTCAGGGCTCCCTGTAGTCGGCAAGCATAGTCCGGATGCTGTCACCTGGCTGTTGTGAACAGTGATAGAAGGCCATCCGGAGATCCGTTTCTGTGCGGTCTTCAAATATAGCATGCAGCTTAAGGAAGATCGCAGGTACCGACTCCTGATCAACGGTATCCCAAGTCTCCACTTCCCTCTCAGCAGCGCCAGTTAGCTGCCCTATTAGCACAGCAGCTTTTTGTCTCTCAGGCATGGAGTACATTTCTAGGATGCTGCATAACTTCCGCTTGAAGCCTGCTAGAGTGCCTGGCTCACCGCTGTACTGGGGAAGCCATTTCGCCCCAGGCATATATGGAAGCGTTAGTGGCATGATCGGGACTACCGGACTGGGTGCAGGGCCTGCACCCCCATCTGGCGCTACAATACCAGACGGTGCGGGATTGGGGCCTCCGGCCGGGGCCGCACTGTCAGCCGGTTGTTGTGACATCTTAGCGCCCCTTGGTTAAACGGAGCCTACCGGTTTCAGACGCTGCTATTTCGCAGGCACCGCAGTGGGAACAGGACCTTCGTCGCAGGCGCTCTGATGTCAGAGCGTTCACTTCCTGTTGCAGGACCTGCCGATGAGTCAGAGCCAGGGGCGTGTTCAAGACTCTGCGCGCTCTTTCAGGTACGCCCACCTTCTTCTCCAGCGCCTTAGGGCGCGAATCTGGCGGCAAATATGGCGGTATTTGGCGCCAAACAACAGCAACAGTCTTTTTCACCAAAACACTCCACAGGCACACAGGGCTCGCAATGCTGCAAGTTTCGTATCCTGTTCGTGACGCCAAAGTTTTGTGTCGACCCGCCACCACAATTGTGGGTTACCAGGGCAATGGGGTACTCAGAGCCGAGCCCGTAGAAGTCTATGGGGATTGTCACAGGTAGCTGTGGCTCGGTCTGTGGCCCTGGCGGTCTGGCGTATGTTGGGGGAATATTTACAGGGGATAGATTTATATACAGTTCGTGACGCCACCTGTAGTATTCTGGTAATTTGTACCAGCGCTGCTGTAGATCTCTGAGGGGATGGTGAGGCAGCTAGATGTCGGGTCCCCTACAGGTGGGACTCTTCCCTCAGGTCGGTAGTTAGGTAGGGATTGTGCAGGCATGCAAATCAATAACTCAGTCTCACACGGTCAGCGTCTTTCCATACCTTTACTTGCAAGATGGTAAGGCAGGTCCCAGGGAGGCTGATGGGGTTGATGGAGGATGAGCTTTGAGGCAACGGTTAAGCAAGTTAGGGGCCTCCTTTACTGTCCAATAATGATGAGTACAACCAGCTTGCAGCGTAGTTACCTCTATAATTTCAGCTATTCCAAAGCTGTTCTGCCCAGTCAGATTTGTGGTGAAGCCTTCCAATTGATGAAACTAGGTTCTTGCTTTTGTCTGCGCTTGACTCAAAGTCCCTATTCCACCTGACTCCAGTTACGTACTGACTATATGGGGCTGTTTGCCGCGACCTAGGGTCCGGTAAATCCCTGGTTTTCTTACCACTATGCTTGTAGCTAATAGTGATCCTTCGGTCCCCAGTGACCGGTTGCAATGTGCAGGACTTCTCCAAGCCAAAAGCACTTTTTAAATAATCTTTCCACTTTGCCCTTCGATTTGCTCGACTCTTAATAGATAGCTCAGTCTTTCTTCCAGTGGGGCACAGCTCTGACTAGGCTGAGGTGAACTAGACCACCTGTACTAGCCTCCACTTTCTGAACTGCTGACAGGCTCAAACTGGACACGTCTACTCTGTCCAAGGACAGGAAACTGACTGACTAAAATCACTCCCTTCCACACCCCTGCTGGGTGTGTCAGAAGTGTACGTGATGTTATGAAGAGCCCTTAACTGTTACCTCTCCACTCATCCTCCTGGTATTGTGTACCAGGGCTACACAACCACACCAAATCTCTCCCTTACAAATTTTGATATTCAATCATTGATTGTCCTCCTAGTGCACTCGATAGCCATGCCGTCTCTGGCTCTTTGCCAAACTTCCCTAAGGACAATTTCAGACCACAGTAGCATGAGCTCTGGAAAGAAACTGTGAAAACGCTCCATGTCAGACTTCATCATTGTCATCAGCTCAGCTACCTTGTATGAGCACAGGTCATTACCACCTGCATGTAAAACTAAAATTACCAGACCCATTGCCTCTCTTGCAATGTCCACCACTTCGGGAAAAACTTGTGGCCATTGTAATCCTCTGATACCTCGTCAAATAAAATCCACACCCCGAAATCCCAAATTCCTCCCGCCTGGATGACATTCAGCCCGTTGTGCTGCCTAAAATAATGTAGGAATGGCCTAACAGCCAAACCGCTGGCCTGATGACACCTAAAATGGAAATAATAGTATTAAGTTAGCAAGTCCGGCTTTATATATCTTGCAAAACAAGCAGAGCTCCAGAGGCCTATAATATGAACTTCTGATTCAGGAAAACCTGCCTTGGTGGCCTCTATGGCCGCTCCTATGTGAAATGAGTGTGTCCCGTATTCCTTTGACAAAGCTCCTGGCACTGTTAAACATTCATGGATTAATGTTTGAAACTGGTACCTTGTTAATGGGGAGCCGTCCAAATGAGACAAGAAAAAGCTCCCTCTTCCTCTTACAATAAAGTAAGTGTTAATTAATTTAAGGGGGCAAACTGGATCATCTGATCGATGTGATAGCACCCAAGTACTCCTACCCGTTGGGTCCGCTTTTGATTTGTGTATACGGAGACGTATCGCATTATTGGCCATGACCACATCTTCATACAATAAACCACCACTCTTGCTATTCTTTGAAAGTGGAACAAGTTTACTAGTCCGTAGCGCTCCAAAAAAGGCTATCCCAAATGTGACAGACAGGAGTGTCGACTCAAATTGGGAGCAGCATATAACGGCCATGAGGGAAATAATGCGGCTCTGCAAGGATAAAGAAATGGGGCATCTACATTCCTTGCTGGGTTGTGCTTTTTTCCACCTTTTCAGTTCCTGTCTAATAATAAATGCTTTTGTAAAATCTGCCCAACATAACAACTGAAAGTAAAACGCCACACCCGATAAATGCTGTTGCGTTGATGTTCCTGATATACCCGTTAGTAAGCTGCAAAAGAAATTCAGTGGTGACCTCCAACCTGGATTGGTAACAACTGTCAACCGGTCTGCCTCCTATCAAGAGGCATCACTCCTCCCATGCCTTACCATAAGCTTGCCAGGTCGATGGGGCAACAGAGAAATGAACTAGCGGCATCCATTGTTTACTACCGCATCCCAGAGGGAGGGGAGGCACGGGCAAGGAAAACCCGACGGGTGGGCATTGTAGAAGAGTTCTCTGAAAACCTGCCGATCAAAATGTGATAAAACGTTAGCCATGGCGTTTTTAGCTTCTGGTACATGGCGAGCCAGGGGCCATATATTGTAGCTTAAACATAGCAGCGCTAACCGGCGGAAAAGGCCCAGTACAGGAAGTGAAGATGAAGACATATGGTTTATGCAATGTGTAACATTGATGTTTTCAGTCTGAAAACAAACTTTTGTATTTGTGAACCCCAAAGTTCTATAGACGCTACAGTAGGGTAAAGTTCGCAAACGGTGTGGACTATACACAGTCCTTGTTTTTCCAGTGTGCTGGCCATGTGCCTGCACACCACTGGTTACCGAAAACCACTACAAAACCCCCAAATTAATCGGCTCCTGTGAATAATTTCAATTCCCAAAATTTCTGGCTACAAAAAGCATGTGTGACCATTAAATGAAAGCAAAAAGGTCTTCCAAACTTCTAAATCAGCACGTAAGGACCTGTTGATCCTTATTCTGTGGCCGGGCTGTGATGCACCTTTTGTTGCTAATGACAACCGCCGAGAAAAAACTCTGCCTACTGGCATAACCCTGCAAGCGAAAACCAGTAAACCTAGCAAAGACTGTGTCTGCAAGAGGGTCACCCTCCACATGGAGCAGAAACCCTCAATCAGATGAAGTGTTTTTTGGATTTTATCAGAAGGCAGGTGGAAAGCCATTGCTATGGTATCAATTTCTATTCCTAGGAAAGACATTGTGTTAACCGGTCCGACTATTTTTTCAGGTGACAAAGGTACACCGAAATGTAGAGTGATAGTTTTAATTTCTTTAAGTAATATTTGGCATAAATCTGAATTTCGGGGACAGACAAAAAGGAAGTCATCAAATAATGGATGCCAGTCCTACTGCCTGTTTCATACCTTACCACCCAATCTAAAAAGGAACTGAAAAGTTCAAAGTAATAACATGAAATAGAACAACCCACTGGAAGGCACATATCGTAGTAGTAATCATCGTTCACTTGGCATCCCAGTAGATGGACGCAATCAGGATATCCCGGTAATAAGCAAAAGGCTGAGTCAATGTCAGATTTCGCTAGTCATGCTCCAGCTCCCACATCCCGTACCAGTGTAACCACTCTGTCAAAGTTGTTGCACTGAAGCGTCCTCTAGTGAAATCCTGTCATTGACAGGATCCCCTTTAGAATATGACAGATGATGAATAAGACAAAACGTGCCGGAGTCTTTTACTGGAATTACACCCAACGGGGAAATTCTAAAGTTTCGAAAAGGAGGGGCTTGAAAAGGATCGGCCATTCTATCTAGTGTCACTTCTTTATTGATCTTATTACGGAGAATTTCAGGGTGTTCACGAGCGTATTTAAATTTTTTTGCGTCATTAATTGAATGATTTAGATTAAACGGGATGAAGAAACCGTACATGAAACCAAACCTAACGACCTGCCACGTCTTTGTTAGGATACCTGTCTAACTACAGGCCTATACCTTCCCTGGGTTGGTTTCTCCTTTATATGCCTGAATTCTGCCTTAAGTTTGTTTCATCTGGTCATAGTTTCACTTGGCCTTAGCATTACAATAACTGCTTTGTAACAATTATTTATTTCATTTTTTCACAGTATTGTTTATAATCCATATTGGGGATAATGGATACATCAGGATTGATGTGTGGAACCTCTATTTTTTCTATATTTGGTTGCCATTTTTCAATTGGTTTTTCATTTTGAGATATTGTCATCTAACAGTCATGTAATTCAACATAATCTGTTATAATGTTTATATTTTGTAATTTTGTCCTTTTCATTGTATTCTGTTTAGATAAATTACCTTGACAAAGGCCATATAGGCGGAAATGTCGGTGATACTGTGTGCCTGATTTTTTGAATAAATTTCTAGTTGCAATACAATTTTTTTGCCTCAGGTTTTGCATGATTGATTAACAAAAGGCCCATCACGACTACGCTCACCGGGGTCCTTGTGTTCGATTTGAAGGGGTTTGGTTAGTAGTATTCCCGAGGGGCGGGGACACCGTGCATCGGGGTTAAATCCCCCGCATGCGGAACATTTGTGCTTATATTTACACAGTCCATAAAAGCAACAGTGTCCCTCATTAAACAACCAACAGGGCCCGTAGCCGCTGCTGGAAAGGGAAAGGGCTTTTGGGACAACATAAGGTGCAGCCAAACATTGGTTGCTTTTCCCTCCAGACAATTTCTGGCTGTAGGGCCAGCCGCCTCCGAAACTCCTCGTCGTATCGCCACCAGGCAGTACCACCATGAGCTTTATACGAGTTGTATATCATGTCCTTTCTGATATATGAATAGTTCTGAGCAGCGGTCCGGGTGCTTCTGGCCCATAATACAACCTAAAACTACAAATGCTTGCAACCAATTGTTTGTTTTTGCCACCTTTTGCCTATACCTATCAAATGGTCTATCAACTGGTCTCCTTTCTTTGTCAACAGTTTCTTGATCCACAGAAATTAGGGACTAGATATCGATATAATCATGATTCCAGATTTTATCTCTGGTCTCGTCATCTAAATGAGAGCCGAGTAGGCTAACTCCACAGAAAGATGCGTCTTTACGTACGCTAGCTAAAGGGGGGGATAACTTTATTAGTGGTGTTTATTAAACTAAATGGCGTGGATATTTGTTCTATTAATGCCTTAAGGGCAGTCACTAAACCGGTACTATCATTGTTTTCTGAACCTGTTACAATGCACTCACCCATGTCTGCAGCTGAAGGATGGACTCCGACAGATGGAGGAACTCCAGCACCAGTATAGACAGACGAAAAAATTAGGCCTTGGCTTGAAGCCCTAGGTGGTGCCATTGGCTTGACCAGGCTGGAAGCCCTTGAGGATTCTCTTGGCTCCCGTCTGTCACTGGTACGACAAGGCACTCGATCGGGTATTGCAGACACGCTTGTCATATCAGATGATGATGATGGAGAGCGGCGTCTCGAGGACCGACATCTGTGGGATTTTGACCTCTGGCATGAATGCGTGGAGTGCTCATTGTGATGATCTGAGGAATGGTGGTCATGACGGTGATAAAGTGACATGAAGGAAGAGGATCTGTGGTGTCTACGCCTGTCCTGTATATCTCTATGTGGTCGGACTGAGGAGGTAGCGGCAACAAGAGTACCATCCACTGGAATATTGGGACATGACGGGACAGTAGCAGAAGGGGTTAAAGAATGCCCTTATGCCTGGGCCTCACTGTGCATGGGAACTGCTGGTGTGAGCACAGTGCTGCAGGGCTGTATAGAATCTGCAGGGGCTGTATTATTTTCAACAGGCAAGGGGTTAGTGGGCTTCTCGGCAGAGGATGATGAGGATCTGCTGTTCCTGGATCCCATAGCAGCTGCTGCAGGGACCAGAGCGGTAAATATAGCTGGCTATGATGGTTTGTGGTGGACAGGGTGAGCTGAGCAGAGGGGTGACTGCCGCAGCTGATGTGGGAGTGCGGGAAGTAGAAATGGCACCAAGGTTTTAAAATTCCAGCTGCTCCGCTGACTGACAGTGGCGTGTGGAGAACGAGGGGGTGGGGACATAGTGGACGGGCACTTTTTTGTATCATGGAACCTGTGAGAGCCAGTCTAACTGCAATTTCAAGCTAGAATTCAATGAGGCATTTTCTGTACATTCTATGCCATGTAACATAGCTACTAATGTGTTAAAACTTTATATAAAATGAAGCCCTTAGATGCTGTAGTGTAATTTAAAGAATCAGCAGGCAGCAGAGGTTGTCACAGTAGGTGCCCTAAGTGTTTTATAAATGGATCGGAGCTTGCTTCTAATCCAGTATATTTTGCAGAATTTATTTATGTTATGCATTTTATTGTCAGGTATTTAATCAAGTCCTTGCATATATTTAAATTTTGTAAATTAGTTCATGTACTATTAATAAAACCCTATAAACTTGACTCTCAATGTGGTAATCAGGTGATTTTTTATGACAAAACTTGCCAAACATTCCAACTTTTTTAGCAATGGACCGTGATCTAATATGTGACCTTCTTGACCCTCCCTTACATACAGAGTGTTATGGGAAAGAGTGGTTGCAGACATTGCATTTCCTCTCTCAACCCTTAAGATAATGAAGTTTATAAAGAATTCGGGAGAAATAGTTCCTTGCCAAAGGGTACCCTCTAGGATTTTCTGGGCACAAAACCTCTTAACTCCCAAATGTTTGGTGCCACAAGAACAGGTGATGAAAACTCACAGTAGCATGATTGGCCCACATAAACTAGGGTGCAAGGTAATTGAGAGTCTTTGTTGTAGGGTAGTCTTTGAGCTGCAGTCCCTAGGATAAAAGAGATGTTAATACTAAAGGGTATGCCACACTAAACAATATCGCTAACGGGATCGCTAAAAAACGTCACTATTTAGCGATCCCGTTAGCGATATTGTTCAGTGCGGCAGCTTCCAGCGACGAGCTTCCTGCTGTGATCTCGCTCGTCGCTGGAATCGTTCCGGACCCTATTCATCGCTGGCGCTCCCGCTGGGTAAGTATCTAATCGCTGTGTGGCACCTTTTCTTAGCGATTTAGCGGTACTTTTGTACGCTAAAGTCGTTAAGAAGATCGCTAACGGCGATAGCGTCGTTAACTATATCGCTAAATGCGGCAGCATTTAGCGATATAGAAACAATCCCGCTAGCGATCTCATTAGTATGCAACGCTAACGAGATCGCTAGCGGGATTGCTTAGTGTGGCAGTACCTTAAGTCTTCAGTCTGAAAAACAGTTTGCATGAAAGCATTATGAGGGAGCTGACAAGATATAAAGTCACAATTGTAGCCAATCTTGGGATTGAAAGATAAAGGGAACCTGTCACCAGGAAAATGCAGTGCAAATTACAGGCACCATGTTATAGATCAGGAAGAGCTGAGTAGATTGATATATAGTTTTTTGAGAAAAGATTCAGTATAATTTGTGCTTTAAACATTTAAACTCTGCTCTTTCTTGCATTTTTTGTCTAGTGACCGATACTATCATGTGCACTTTTTCAAAACAAACTGTCAGTCACTGATAGGACAGCCCACTGCTCCAAAAATCGCAGAAAAAGTAAAAGCTTAAATGACTTAAAATTATACTTTTTTGAATCTTCATTAGGTTTCTTATTTACAAAATGATTAAGTAATTACAAAGACTTTTTATCAAGCAGTCCAAAAATGATCCCCTTTGTTTAAGGGACAGGAACAGGCTATCTGTTTTCAAAGTGACGAAGCAATAGCTTTAGTCAGCAAGCCTTTCCAGAAATCATTCCTATATTGGGAGCTGTTTCATTCTCATGTACGCTCATGAGAGTGTGTTTCAGGCTAAGTGCACTCGATCAGGATTATTCGCGTTTTTTTCGTGTTTTTTTGTGGCAAAAACTCTTAAAAAACGCATGAATTCAGCATCCTATTATTTAGAATGAATTCTGCTATTTTTGTGCACATGGTTCGTTTTTTTCCGCAAAAAAAATTGCATTGCGGAAAAAATAGCAGCATGTTCATTAATTTCTCGGAAAACTAGAGTTTTTCCCGCTATATTATTGAGCTAGAATGTTCAGAAAAATTTGCGGTAAAAACGCGCAAAATCCGCACAAAAATGCGTCAAAAACTAGCAAAAAAACGTGAGAAAAATGCATGCGTTTTTACCGCTGAAAAAGTCCGTTTTTGCTCAGGAATTTTCTGCAAACATTCCTGAACGTGTGCACTTAGCCTTAGAATAGCAATACAGTCTATAACTATAAAACACAGTGGGAAGGTAGCCAGGAGATGTGTGGTTGATCAGTGGCAGAAGTAAAAGCCAAATGGTAGAGAATTCTAACAGGGCAGGCAAGAATATATGTGGCAGTCTAGGGTCAGCAATAGCAGCCTTGGACTGATCAGAACACTGACTGCGGCTGATGGTGTCGCTGTTAGGCTATGTGCACACGTTCAGGAATGTTTGCAGAAATTTCCTGAGCAAAAATGGACTTTTTCAGCATTTTTTGCTAGTTTTTACCGTGAAATTTTCCTGAACATTCTAGGTCAATAATATAGCGGGAAAAACACAGATTTAACGCAAAATTAATGAACACATCGCGGAAAAAAACACACCATGTGCACAAAAGTTGCAGAATTCATTGTAAATAATAGGATGCTTAATTCATGCGTTTTTTAAGCGTTTTTGCCACGAAAAAAAAACGCAAAAAATACGCAACGTTTGCACATAGCCTTAGAGGCTACATCCTCATGCTGTGATTTTGGTGAGTGGTGTGACAGATATTTCATCACGCTCTCTGCTTCCTTCCCATTAATACACTTGCCTGCTGCAAAGGTGGCCAAGTGTGATCAGCGTTTGGTGCTACTGCTGCCGGGATCTTTGCTGCCAGCAGTGCTGGTGTTGCTACTACCGCTAGAGACTCCTAAATTTATTTCTATGAAATTTTATTTCTTCTATCCCTCTTCCTATCTGTCAGGCCGGGGTCACACTGGCAACAAAATCGCACGACTGTAAAGCGATGAAATATCGCATTGCAGTCGGACCAATGTTAATCTATGGAGCAGCTCCCAGTATCAGATTTTTTGTGGTCCGTTTGATACGTGCGAGTGCAATCGCAGCATGCTGCGATTGTCACCGATTGTGGGTCGACAATCGCCAATGCAAGTCTATGGGTGCGATGAAAAATCTGATTACAAACGGACCGCACGTGTGACTTGCGATTAAATCGCACCAGTGTAATTTAGAAAAGCCGGCAATTCATCCCCGGGTATACTGTAAAATCACACTGACAGCTTTAATAAAGAATGGACAGAATACATATACACACATAGAATACATATAT
This sequence comes from Oophaga sylvatica, assembly GCA_033576555.1. Taxonomy (NCBI): domain Eukaryota; kingdom Metazoa; phylum Chordata; class Amphibia; order Anura; family Dendrobatidae; genus Oophaga; species Oophaga sylvatica. The sequence goes on from JARQOD010000003.1 coordinate 141,694,860, forward strand.
ATACATGTCATTGAGACATATATATACATATATTTATAGTTCATGCACTTCTACATAGTGTAATAGCCGCTAATTCATTTGCCGGCTTTTGTGAAATTACAGAACCCGACATGAAATGACACATGGTTTACATACAGTTAACCATGTCATTTCATGTAGTTTGATATATGGTTTTCACTAACAATTACATGAGTGTATGTGTGCAAAATTTCACACATGTAGGGGTTAATTAAAGGTGTAAATTCGTTGAAAAAAAATGTGTGGGCTCCCGCGCTATTTTCTCAACCAGACAGACAAAGCCAGCGAGTGGGGCAGATAATAATAGCCTAGGGAGGGTGCATTTATTTTGTGCCCCCCCTGGCTACTACCATCTGCCCCCAGCCACCCCAGAAAAGGCAAATCTATTATTAGATTCGCCCTTTCTGGCACTTTGCCCATCTATTCCCATTGCCCTGTAGCGGTGGCGAATGGGTTAATAATGGGTTAAAGCCACCTTGCTATTGAAATGTGACTTTAAGCCAGGTTAATAATTGAGAGCTGTCAATTAGACAACTCTCAATTATTAATCCTATTGAAGGAAATAAAAAAAACACACACACTTTAAGAAAAAATCATTTTAATGAAATAATCACAAATTTTTTGACCATCTTTTATTTAACTGGTAATCCGTGCGAAGCCCTTTTTCTCCTGTAATAAAGAAAAAATAATAAAGCAACATTATTTTTACCTATCCGGTGCTCTGTCAGGTCCCACGCTGTAATCCCTCACAAAGGGTTAACTGCCTTACAGCTGGCAGCACAGCTAATACTGGCTGCTCAGCTGTAAGACCCTGAATGAATGAGTTCCTCTCCTGGCGACAGGAGAGGAAGTGATTAGTGTGGGAAGCTTAATTGATTGCTTCCCACAGTAATCAGTTCACTTCAGGTCAGCCGGGGACACCGCACAGCATCAGTGACGTCAGAGGGAGTCCCGGCTGACCTGAAGTGACCTGATTACCGTGGGAAGCAATCAATTAAGCTTCCCACAGTAATCACTTCCTCTCCTGTCGCCCTGAAGATAAGCTCATTCATTTGTGGGCTTACAGCTGAGCAGGCAGCATTAGCTGCACTGCTTGGCTGTAAGGCAGTTAACCCTTTGTGAAGGATTACAGCGTGGGACCTGACAGAGCGGCGGATAGGTAAGAATAATGTTGTTTTATTATTTTTTCTTTATTACAGGAGAGCAAGGGCTTCGCTCGTATTACCAGTTAAATAAAAGATGGTCAAAAAATGTGTGTTTATTTCATTAAATTATTTATTATTAATGTGTGTATGTGTTTTTATCTCATACAATAGGATTAATAATTGATAGTTGTCTAATTGACAACTCTCAATTATTAACCTGGCTTACAGTCACCTTCCGATAGCAAGGTGGCTTTAACCCATTATTGACCCATTCGCCACCACTACTGTTAGAACCCTCTTGTTAGATTTTGTTTCAGTTTGCTGGTCACATGACCTTTTTACCCTATTTAGTCTGGCTCCGCCCTTCTGGCTTTGCTGGACTTCATTGTATTATCTACTCTTAAGCTAGCCGGGTGCTTAGGTGCCTTACTCTGTCAGTTTTGCTTGATCTTAGGATCTCTTAGTATTTGTTTTCTGTTTTATATTCCCTGCTACACTTTCTGTTAGGAGGTGTCCACCTTTTCACCCAGTCCCTAGATCTTGTAGGGATTCCTCCCTCGCAACTATAGGTCTTCGTTCAGACTAGCTGAGGACTTTAGCGGGTCTGGTCGCAGGATCAGGTTCCCAGTTACATCGTAGGGATCCAGCTCAGTCCTATTGTAGGGACAGAATTCCCACCTTTCCTTAGTGCTTGTAGCAGATCATAACAGTAAGTCCAGCCCAAAAAAAAAAAAATCTCTAAGGAAGGATTTTCTGTTTCATCATGGTCTCGGTTCAGGATTTGGTTCAACGCCTGCAGGACTTTCTCTGGAGGTAGCTGAGATAAAGCAACACGTGAGTAGTTGTTCTGGAGCACATTTCGTGGAGCCAAAGGTACGTTTGCCTGATTTATTTTTTGGTGAACAACAAGATTTTTTTTCTTTTAAAAATGCTTGCTTGTTGTATTTCCGTTTGAGACCCAGATCCTCTGGTGATGAATCACAGCGCATAGGGTTCATAATGTCACTTTTGCGCAAAGAACCTCAGGACTGGGCCTTTTCTCTGCAGCCTAGTGATCCATGCTTTAGATCAGTGGATAGTTTTTTTCTGCTTTGGGGTTATTGTATGACGATCCGGATCGTGTTTCATCAGCTGAGACAGAATTGAGACGTTTGAGACAGGGATCAGGTAATGTGGAAAAATATTGTACTCACTTCCGAAGATGGTCCACTCAGGTGGCTGGAACGATTCAGCTTTGAAAAGTTTATTTCTTGCAGGGTTAAGTGAAAGGGTTAAAGATTTGCTGATTGCTTATCCTATACCTGGTAACTTGCAAGAGGCTATGCAATTAGCCATACGGGTGGATAGGAGACTGCGTGCAAGGGTTAATGAGAGTAAATCTGCCTTGTCAGCTCCAAGTTTGGAGAAGGAATGTACTGACATTGCAGAGCCGATGGAAATTGGAGCAATGGCACCTCACTCTCGAGAAAAAGAACGTAGATTTGCTAAGGGCTTTGTGTTTCTATTGTGGTAAATCTGAGCATTTTATTAAGAACTGTGCGCTTCGAATGAATAAAGAGAAAAAAAAAAATGAGGTCAGTTTTGCCCGCATAGCTTGTTTTAGGCCCCTTTCACACATCCGTTTTTCTCATTGCGGCGCCCCCGGCATTTTTCAGCAGCGCCGCATCACAAAACCGTATGCACCGCATGCGGTTTTTTTCCCATAGACTTTCATTAGCGCCGGATGGCGCCGCATGTCACTGCGGCGCGTCCGGTTGGTGCCGGATGCGGTGTCTGGTCACCGTCCGGTGTCTGGAAAAAACGTTGCATGTAACGTTTTTTGTCTGCGGCGAAAAAACCGCATGCGCCGGATGCGGCGCATGCGTTTTTTTTTTACAATGAAAGTCTATGGACGCCGCAATGCGCCGCATCCGGCTTGAGCCGCATCCGGTAGCCGCATCCGGTTTTTTAATTGATATACCAGCCCACAACAAACAGATACCAGACAGATACCACCCCTCAGCAAACATAAAAAAAAAGAATTTGTGGGACATCAGACACATCCACAGAAGCCACAGAGCCACACACGCAGCCACCGGAGACACAGCCACCGGAGACGCAGCCACCGGAGACCACCGACGCCTCAGCCACCGACGCCTCAGCCACGACGCCTCAGCCACCGACGCCTCAGCCACCGGAGACTCGCAGCCAGGATCATGGAGCGCCAGGAAAACAGACGGTAAATATGCCTTCCCCCCCCCCAAAATCAAAAATGTACAATACATATGTCACCAATGCTGTGTGAGATGATGTTTATTTTTGGCACCCTGGTACATTTTATATTTCATGTTTTTTCTGTGATGGGGATTGGTTCCCCTGGTATTGTATGAAATTAAAAATTGCCGATGATGGGGTGGGTCCCCGAGTTTAAAATGCATTTGTTTGGGAACTTTATTGTGTATTCCCTGCTACTGTTGTGAATGTTGATAATGTAGATCTACTGGTACTGTTTTTTTGCAGTGATGTGCTTGGTCTCCCTGCGACAATATGAAATGTGGATTTGTGTATGATATAATTTTAATTTTTTTTTGGGCCTGTGATGTGGTTGCTTGTCCTGCTACTATCTGAAATGTGCATGTGTTTACTATGGTAATGTTTATCTCCATTTTTTTTGCCAATGTTTTATTTTTTGGGCCTGTGATGTGGTTGCTTGCCCTGCTACTATCTGAAATGTGCATGTGTTTACTATGGTAATGTTTATCTCCATTTTTTTTGCCAATGTTTATTTTTTGGGCCTGTGATGTGGTTGCTTGTCCTGCTACTATCTGAAATGTGCATGTGTTTACTATGGTAATGTTTATCTCCATTTTTTTTGCCAATGTTTATTTTTTGGGCCTGTGATGTGGTTGCTTGTCCTGCTACTATCTGAAATGTGCATGTGTTTACTATGGTAATGTTTATCTCCATTTTTTTGCCAATGTTTATTTTTTGGGCATGTGATGTGGTTGCTTGTCCTGCTACTATCTGAAATGTGCATGTGTTTACTATGGTAATGTTTATCTCCATTTTTTTTGCCAATGTTTATTTTTTGGGGCCTGTGATGGTTTTTCTACTAATGCTCTCTTGCATTTGTTTAGTATGCTAATGTTTTTTTCTTTGCAATCTTTGTTCTTTGTGGCCTCTCACGGTTTATCTACTCATGGTCTCTTGCATTGTATGCTAATGTTTTTTTGTTTGCAATCTTTGTTCTTTGTGGCCTCTCACGGTTTATCTACTCATGGTCTCTTGCATTGTATGCTAATGTTTTTTTGTTTGCAATCTTTGTTCTTTGTGGCCTCTCACGGTTTATCTACTCATGCTGCTATTACATTTGCATGTGTTTAGTATCCAAATGTTGATCTACTTTTCTTTTTGTTGCAATTTTTTTTTTTTTGGGTGCCTCTGACCTTAAATATACTCATGCTTGTATGTGAAATGTCCATGTTTTTATTATCATTATGTTTGATTTTTTTTTTTTTTTTTTTTTTTGGGGATCGGTTGATTCAAACTGTTAATTTTTTTTTTTTTTTTTTTTTTTTTTTTTGTCCAGGGATACCCATGGTACTGTTGATGGCTACAAATGATTGCATGTGGTCGGAATAATGTCCTTGTTTGAATGTTATATTTTAAAACAGGGACAATCAATACATATAAACACAATTCCTTTTTGTCTGTTAATTCCACAGCAGAAGAATTGATGCTGCTGATCCAAGGGCGCAGGAGATCCTGGATGCAAGGAGGCAAGCCAGTAGAAAGTAAATATGACATCCCCCATGTGCCTAAAAATTAAATGTTTGTTTTTCTCTTTCAGCCAGGGACAAGGAATCCGCATATATTCACTGTCCGTTTTTGTGTCCTTATTCAACAGCAGAAGAATTCAACGAGCGGCGGCGGCGGCTGAAGTGCAAGTTGAGCAGAGGGGAGGAGAGGACCTCCAAGCTAGGAGGCTAGCAAGCAGAAAGTAAGTATTACAGCACACATTTTGCTCTAAATTACATGTTTGTTTTTCTCTTTCAGCCAGGGGAAAGGAATACAGATATATTCACTGTCCGTTTTTGTGTCCTTATTCAACAGCCGAAGACTTCACCGGGCGGCGGCGGCTGAAGCGCAAGTTCAGCAGAGGGGTGGAGAGGACCTCCAAGCTAGGAGGCTAGCACGCAGAAAGTAAGTATTACAGCACACATTTTGCTGTAAATTACATGTTTGTTTTTCTTTCAGCCATGGACAAGGAATATAAAATTTACAGTCCCTTTTTACTTTAACAGTAGAAGACGTCAAGAAGAGGGGGAGGCGGCGGCTGGAGATAGACGAGAGGAGGAGAGGCGGGCAAGGAGGGAAGCCAGTAGAAAGTAAAGATTACATCCCCCATTTCAATAAAAATACATGTTTGTTTTTCTCTTTCAGCCAGGGACAAGGAATATAGAAATATATTGACTGTCCCTTTTTGTTTCTTCCACAGCAGACAACGTCAAACAGCAGCTGCAGCTGCGCAATGGCGGTGTTGGCGGAGGAAGCAGCTGAAGCGGCGGCGGCAGCACCACCGGCATCGCCATCTCCTCCCTCCCAGCCAGAGCCAGAGCCGCCACAGCAGGAACAGCAGGACACATCTTCTTCTGGGAGCCCTCCTACCCATCGTCAGGAATTGGCGGTAAAAATATGTATTTTTAATTTTTCTTTCCACAATCCATCTGTGGGCTATATGTCTTGATTGGGGTTTTTAATAACAGGAATTTGAAGATGACGAGGAGCTCCCAGAGGAAGAAGGACGGGGTGGAGAGATACCCGGAGTGGGCTCACAATTCGTAAGTATCCTGCATCAATCGCAGAAACACACCATCACAGTACACACAACACATAGAAAAACATTTAGTACATACTTCACATAGCGGACAACACCTGCCAATATCCCAATTTTTCTTTTCATTTTTAGTCTCTCGCATCTGGGAGCCAGAGGGTTTCTCCCAGCGCCTCCCAGAGTCGTCGTGAGACTGTCGGCGGTTCTCAACGTGTAAGTGGTTTTTTTTGCCATTTTCTATAATTTTTCATTTTTACAAAATGTGTTATCTAAAAATGTTTTGTGCATTAATTTTCCCATTGTAACATGTATAATTTTGCAAATTTCAAACAATGTGTCTGATGATTTTTTTTTTTTTCCTTTGTTAATTTCACAGGCTTCACAGCGTGCTCCCGACTCGGACACGGAGGAGGGATTGGACGTGGAGTTGATGATCGACCTGGTCCGAGAAAGGGAGCCGCTGTGGAACATGGGGACCGCCAGCATGCGGATCAAATTGTGACACAACGGCTCTGGACGGAAGTGGCAGCAGCAATGGTGCACCGCTGGGAGGAACTCAATCCTAGGTCCCAGACTAAATTACGTAAGTATAGTTCATGTTGCTGACTGTAAAGGTGTATTTTCAAAACTTCTGTCCTCGTGTAACCAATGCTTCTTGTTTTCCATTTTCTTTGGTGAAACACTATGGAAACAATGAAAACATTAACTCTGGGGGACACGAGGACTAAAGTGTGGTTGTTGTATAGTAACCAATGTGTGCTTTCTCGTTTCAGGGGAGAGAATTATGAAGCGGTGGCGGTCTGTGAGGGATCGCTTTAAGAAGGAATTTAACAAAGAGATGCGGGCCCCGAGTGGATCTTCAGGACGCCAGAGCAAGTACAAATATGCACGAGCTCTGGCGTTCCTGCGTGAAACAATGGTCACCAGAAGGTAAATATAACCATAAAATGTTAACTTTTTTTTTTTTACAGCCAGGGCAATTCCACATCTGTATATTAATTTTATGTTTTTGTTTCTTCCACAGCACGGTGAGCAGTACTCGGGCGCCCGCAGAGTTGGAGCCTTCTAGAGCGATCCCTCAGGAGACCGACACCGAGGGACACTTTGACCAACCCTCCACATCTGCCCCTTCCCAGACTTCACACACATTAGATCCCGCAGTCCCCTCCACCAGCGCTGGAGCATTGTGGCCGGCTGCATTACATGAATCTGCTGGTCAGGATATAGCCTTCCCTTTACCCCACCCTTCTGACCCTGCCACCTCTAGTACAGCTGCGGGTACTGGGCGGCAGCGTCAGAAGGGTCAGGAAAAGAACTATGCGCCCGAGTTCTTACACATGAACGCATCTTTCCAGAACTGCCTTAAGTTGCTATCTGAACAAGTTGCCGCAGGCATTCGTCAGATAACCACACTAGTTGGTGAGGTCAAGACACTTCTGGAAACTGTGCGTTCAGAGGTAAGAGCACCCCCGAACTTCAGCTTTTTTAGGTCAGTTGCGGAGCGCATAGATCCGCTATCTTATGACCAGCAGATGTATGTGATGCACACGTGCCACTCTGCTCTAGCGCAGGTTGTCTCCCATCCTCAATCCACCCCAGTCATTCCACCACCTCCCCCCCCCTACAGCCGCCGTCCATCTTCCCCCCCCTCCACCTGCCATACCTGCTCCCCCTCCTATTCAATATCAACCTCCCCAATACCAACCACCTCCCCAGCTCCATCAACCTCCATTATATCAACCACCTCCCCAGGTCCAACCACCTACCCAATATCAACCACCTCCCCAGGTCCAACCACCTCCCCAGTACCAACAACCTACCCACTACCAGCCACCTACCCCCTACCACACTTCTACCTACCAATCTCCTTCCCCCTTCCAAATACCTACTATGTCACCTGTTCCTCATGCACAACCCTCCACTCCACCACCACCCACCTGTTCTGCCTTGTCTTCCCATTATTTTGGTCTTTCCACCCCTTCACCTCTTCCTGTTCCTTCCCCACCACCATCCCGTTCGTCCCTCCACACTCTCCACACTCCCACGGTCGAAGTGTCCCGCAGCCCCTCCAGCAGTATTTCCACCCCACACTACACAGACCTATAAATATGTTTGTTGATAATTTTTTTAATGAAAAAAAAAAATTTAATAAAAAAATAAAGTTGAATAAATAAAGTTTAATATAAAAAAAAGGTTATTTCTATGTTAAACATTTGGCCAAAAGGCCTAATTTTATAACAATTATATTAAAAAAAAATTTTTTCAATAAATTGTTCATTGGTTTAACATTGTTGTCTGTCTTTAATTTATAGGATGTTAGTTTTAAATTTGTTATACAGGTACAGATAACTTTGGCTAAAAGGTTCATAAATGCAACCTTTTTTACAAAGTTATGTCCCAGTTTTCTATTATCTTTTCACTAAAAATGTGTACTTTTTTAGATTATCCCCTACCCCAGGTTTCCCCTACTCCAGTCCTCAAGGCCCACCAAAAACATATCATGTTTTCAGGATTTCCTTTGTATTGCACAGGTGAGGCAATTATCACCTGAGCAATACAAAGGAAAGACTGAAAACTTGACATGTTGGTGGGCCTTGAGGACTGCAGTTGGGGAAACATGGCCTATAATGTACACTTTTTTAGGACAAATGGTGAAATACTTTTAATACAATTTCACCTTTTGTCCAAAAAAGGGTACATTGTAGGCCATGGGTCCCCAAATCCAGTCATCAAGGCCAACCAACAGGTATTGTTTTCAGATTTCCTTTGTATTGCACAGGTGAGGCAATTATCACCTGAGCAATACAAAGGAAAGACTGAAAACTTGACATGTTGGTGGGCCTTGAGGACTGCAGTTGGGGAAACATGGCCTATAATGTACACTTTTTTAGGACAAATGGTGAAATACTTTAAATACAATTTCACCTTTTGTCCAAAAAAGGGTACATTGTAGGCCATGGGTCCCCATATCCAGTCATCAAGGCCAAACAACAGGTATTGTTTTCAGGATTTCCTTTGTATTGCACAGGTGAGGCAATTATCACCTGAGCAATACAAAGGAAAGACTGAAAACTTTACATGTTGGTGGGCCTTGAGGACTGGTAGGGGAACCATGGCCTACAATGTACACTTTTTTTGACAAAAAGTGAAATAAAACAGCCATGGACACAACAATGGCAAAAAGGTTACAGTAGAAAACACACAAGAAGGTAGACAAGTAAAAATATTAAAGGTTTATTGTGGGTAAAGAAAATTATTAAAAGAAACAATACATTTATCACACTCTGTCATCCTGCCAGTCAACACTACCTTGGTGACACAAAGTATTGAGCAAACTTGTCCCTCATTCTTGAAACCGCGACTGTACTGCGAGTGTAATGTTGCTGTAGTCGTGCAAAGTTGTTTCTTGATTGTGGTCCTCCAGAGAAATTGGTTCCTTGGTTAGGACAAAATTATGGAGGACCACGCACGCTTTCACTACATCATCAACAGTCTCAGTCTTCAAGTTAATTGCAGTCAAAAGGACACGCCATTTTGCTGTCATAATGCCAAAGGCACACTCCACCATCCGTCTGGCTCTTGTAAGGCGGTAGTTAAATATCCGCTTTGTATGTGTCAATTCTCTGCTGGCATACGGCTTCAATAGGTGTTGGGACAGCTGGAATGCCTCATCACCTACACACACGAATGGCATCGGTGGGCCTGAGGTTTGAGGCAGTGGCCTAGGGAGGGGGGAATGAAAACTGTTTCCATACAATTTACGTCCCATAGCAGATAGTTTAAACACTTGGGAGTCATTAGACCGTCCATAAGACCCAATGTCCACCGCGATAAACTTGTAGTGCGCATCTGCAATAGCCATCAGGACGATAGAGAAATATTTTTTATAGTTAAAAAATTCAGATCCAGTTCCTTTTGGCTTTTGAATGCGGATGTGCTTTCCATCAACGGCCCCCAGGCAATTGGGGAACTGGCAGATGAGTAGAAACTGGTCCGCTATTTGAAGCCATCGCTCTGTTGTTGGCTCTGGAATAAATTCTTCAACCAAAGTATCCCACAGAGCACGACAAGTATACTTTATTATGCCGGATAGTGTTGAGATTCCCATCCGATACTGAAAATGTAGCGATGCCAGCGTCTCACCAGTTGCAAGAAATCTGAAAACAAATTAGAAAATACAAATTATTTTAGAAACGCAGCATTACATACCAGAACTCAGCTACGACTATTGGAGATACCAAACATAATCACATCTATGACAAAGACTGTTTTATAACTAAATTTGGGGATACTCATGTGGTTTCCTAGTTGGCCTGTGATGTTCAATTAATGATAAAATTACAAGTGCGCTCAAGCAAACAGAACCAATACATATAGCTTACCTTATAGTCACCATGAGACGCTCCGCCGGAGATATTGAGAACCGACAGTAGGTGTCCGATTTTTTAATTTTGTCTCCAACATGCTCCAGCAAATCATCAAAGTTTTCTTTCTTCATCCGCAGATAGGCAAATAACTTATCTGGATTTTGTCGCAGCTCCATGTTTAGTGTGGAATAGACACCACGAGTTAATCTCTGTGCCATAATGGGGTGGATCCACATAGGCGGCGTCTTCGCAGGCGCTGACGCCTAATGCGCTGCTCCTCAAACTTTCGCTCCTTATCCAGAACGATAAACCTCAATCGATTCATCTCCGCAGTAAAATCAACAAGATTCCTGAAGATATTGCCGATAATGACATCCATGTTCGCCAATCACTTGCTACTTGCTCTTCTCTCAAAACTGCACTTGCTCCTCTACAACCTTGTCAAAGATGGGCTGTAGGAGCAGTGTATATATAGGATTACAGTAGCCAATCATGTTTGGAACCCCAAAAAGGGTGGTCTTAAAAAACCGGATCCGGCGCATACGGCGTCAACGGACGCCAAACCGGATACACCGGATGAGACGGATGCGTTTTTTTGCCGCATTCGTGAACCGGATGCGGCGAAAAACCGGATGCGGCGCATCCGGTTTTCATACAAAATACCGATGCGGCGCTGCGGCTAAATGCCGGGGGCGCCGTTTAGGCGCCCGCCGGATGTGTGAATGAGGCCTAAACAATAAAGGTGTCTTTCTTTCTGCTACCACTGCTGGTGAGGAGGAATTAATGGAGTTTCGGGTATTTGTGGATTGTGGTTCAACTCTCAATGTGATTGATGGGAAATTTTTGGAAAAACTAAAATTAAAACCCAAACTTCTGTCTTCCCCTATTAATGTGGTGTCCGTGGATGGTTCTCACTTGAAAAATGTTACTCACCATATCTGTGAATTTCCTCTTACTATTAATGGTGTTCATCAAGAGAATTTGGATTTGGTAGTTTTGAATAATTTGCCCTCACCGGTGATTTTGGGGTTACCCTGGTTAAAATTGCACAATCCGGTACTGGATTGGTCTACCAATGAAATTAAGTCCTGGAGTCCCAATTGTTATGACAAGTGTTGTAACGGGCGTATTGCTGCTGTAGTTAAGGGGGAGTTACCTGTACCTATTCAGGATTTTTGGAAAGTTTTTTCTGATAAGGAATCGCAGGTATTGCCTCCTCATAGAGATTATGATTGTGCAATTGAATTTGTCCCTGGAGTGACTCTTCCTAAAAGTCGTCTATTTAATCTTACTATTCCTGAGAGAAAGGCTTTGGAGGAATACATACAGACAAGCTTGGCCGCCGGTCACATTAGGCCTTCCAAATCTCCTGTGGCGGTTGGATTTTTTTTTTGTTAAAAAAAGGACGGCGGTTTGCGGCCTTGTCTAGACTTTCGTGAGATTAATAAGATTACTGTACGCAATCCTTACCCACTGCCATTGATTCCTGATTTGTTTAATCAGTTAGTGGGGGCCAAGTGGTTCTCGAAAATTGATCTTCGAGGGGCATACAATTTGTTGCGCATGAAGGAGGGGGATGAATGGAAGACTGCGTTTAACACTCCACTGGGTCATTTTGAGAATCTGGTCATGCCCTTTGGACTTTCCAGTGCTCCGGCATTTTTTCAGAATCTTATTAATGACATCCTTAGACCTTTGATCGGCAGAAATGTGGTTGTGTATTTGGATGACATTTTGATTTATTCATCAGATTTGGAGTCTCATTGGAGGAGTGTGCGTGAAGTATTACAGTTACTGAGTGATAATTCACTTTTTGCCAAACTAGAAAAATGTGAGTTCGCTGTACAGAGACTTAGTTTTTTGGGCTACATTGTCTCCAGTGAAGGTTTTGAGATGGACCCTGTGAAAGTGCAAGCTGTGCAGGATTGGCCTAGACCTATTGGTGTGAAATCAATACAGAGGTTTTTGGGGTTCGCCAATTATTATAGAAAATTCATAAAAAAAATTTCTGTGATTGCCAAACCTCTGACCGATCTCACCAGGAAAGGTGCTGATGCGGTTCAGTGGACTACTGAGGCCATTGAGGCTTTTGTGTTGCTAAAGGAGAGGTTCAGCTCTGCTCCCATCCTTACGCAGCCTGATGTGACTAAACCATTTTTGGTTGAGGTTGATGCTTCTTCTGTGGGGGTCGGCGCGGTGTTGTCTCAGGCAAAGACGGATGGAGTACATCCCTGTGCTTTTTTTTCAAAGAAATTTTCTGAGTCTGAACTAAATTATGATATCAGTAATCGGGAATTGTTGGCAATTAAACTCGCATTTGAACACTGGCGTCATTTTTTGGAGGGAGCGGAATTTCCCATTCAAGTCTTCACCGATCATAAAAATCTGATCTACCTTGATGCTGCCAAACGCTTGAATGCCCGTCAGGCTAGGTGGGCACTGTTTTTCTCATGGTTTAATTTTACCGTTACTTACATCCCAGGTACTAAAAATGTTAAAGCTGATGCTTTGTCTCGCAGCTTTTCTCCTATGGTGGGTACTGAGGAGGAGGAGGAAAACATCTTGCAAAAGGGGGTTGTTATTACTGTTTTGGACTCCGTGTTGGAAGATGAGATTCTTAAAGCACAGGAGAATGCCCCATCTAACACGCCGCATGGGAGGTTGTTTGTGCCTGGTACCCTGAGGAGAGATTTGTTTGATGAATGTCATGACTCTCGGTTGGCAGGTCATCCTGGAATCTCTGAGACCAAGAGACTTGTGGGTCGCAGTTTTTGGTGGCCAGGATGGCAGAAGGAAGTCATTAAGTGGGTGCGTCAATGCACTGTGTGTGCTAGATCTAAGTCTTCTCATACTCCTGCTGCGGGGTTGCTTTGCCCTCTGGAGGTCCCTAGTGCACCTTGGACACATTTGGCTATGGACTTTATTACTGACCTTCCCCCCTCTGAGGGTTTCACTGTCATCTGGGTGGTCGTGGACCGTTTTAGCAAGATGTGTCACTTGGTTCCTTTCATCAAACTGCCCTGCGCTAAGACTCTCGCTAAGGCCTTTGTCAAGGAAATAGTCAGACTACATGGCGTTCCTACTGACATTGTTTCCGATAGGGGACCTCAGTTTGTGGCTCGTTTTTGGCGCGCTTTTTGTGACAGGTTGGGAGTTCATTTGTCGTTTTCTTCCGGATATCATCCTGAGTCTAATGGCCAGACAGAAAGGAAAAACCAGGTTGTTGAGCAGTTCTTGCGTTGTTTTGTGATTGATAATCAAGAGGGGTGGTCTGAGTTTCTGCCACTTGCTGAGTTTGCTCTTAACAACCATACATCCGCTTCTGCTGGTTGTTCGCCTTTTTTTTGTTGTACTGGGAGACATCCGTCTTTTGGGTCATTTTCCAAGTTGGGATCGGCTGTACCTGAAGAGGAGAATTTTTCTGGTGTTTTGGAGAGAGTTTGGACTGATGTGCGTGGTAATCTTCAGGAGGCTAACAAAAGATCCAAAGTGTATTTTGATAGAAAACGACAAGAGGTGTTGTTTGCTATTGGTGACATGGTTTGGTTGTCCTCTAAGAATCTGCGCTTGAGGATTCCGTCTAAGAAATTGGGTCCCAAGTTTGTAGGGCCCTTTAAGGTGCTTCAGGTTATTAACCAATCTGCTGTTAAGTTGGAGCTTCCTACCTCCTGGAAGATTAATCCGGTGTTTCATGTTTCTCTCTTGAAAAAAGCTGAGGTCTCAGATGGAGACGTCTCGGCCACTGTTCCCCTGGTGGTGGAGGACGGGCAATATGAGATTTCCCGCATCCTAAATTCTAGACGGTATAGAGGGAGTTTGCAGTACCTCGTCGCTTGGAAGGGTTATGGACCCGAGGATAACTCATGGGTGAGGGCGGATGATGTTTCTGCATCTAGACTTGTTAGAGCGTTTCACAAGAGGTTTCCGGATAAGCCTAAGTCCTAGGGGATCCGGAGGATCCTCTTAGAAGGGAGGGTACTGTTAGAACCCTCTTGTTAGATTTTGTTTCAGTTTGCTGGTCACATGACCTTTTTACCCTATTTAGTCTGGCTCCGCCCTTCTGGCTTTGCTGGACTTCATTGTATTATCTACTCTTAAGCTAGCCGGGTGCTTAGGTGCCTTACTCTGTCAGTTTTGCTTGATCTTAGGATCTCTTAGTATTTGTTTTCTGTTTTATATTCCCTGCTACACTTTCTGTTAGGAGGTGTCCACCTTTTCACCCAGTCCCTAGATCTTGTAGGGATTCCTCCCTCGCAACTATAGGTCTTCGTTCAGACTAGCTGAGGACTTTAGCGGGTCTGGTCGCAGGATCAGGTTCCCCGTTACATCGTAGGGATCCAGCTCAGTCCTATTGTAGGGACAGAATTCCCACCTTTCCTTAGTGCTTGTAGCAGATCATAACAACTACAGGGCAATGGGAATAGACGGGCAAAGTGCCAGAAAGGGCACATCTAATTATAGATTTGCCTTTTCTGGGGTGGCTGGGGGCAGATGGTAGTATCCCGGGGGGGCACAAAATAATTGCACCCTCCCTCAGCTATTATTATCTGCCCCCACTCGCTGGCTTTGTCTGTCTGGTTTAGAAAATAGCGCGGGAGCCCACGCATTTTTTTTCAACGAATTTACACCTTTAATTAACCTTTAATTAACCCCTACAATTGAATTAGCGGCTATTACACTATGTAGAATTGCATGAACTATAAATATATGTATATATATATATATATATATGTCTCAATGACATATATATATATATATATATATATATATATATATTCTATGTGTATATATCTATTCATTCTTTTGTGATTTTAAAACTATTCATTTGGATCCATTATATGTCGGGTTTGCTAGCCACCGACAAAATCTTGCAAGTCGGATGTCAATCGGATGTGTAACGAACGCTCAGATGCGACTAAATCGCATCATTGACGGAAAATCGGATGCCAGACGCATCAATGTTCATGACATTTTGCTGCGATAATCGACCGACTAAAACGGTTAGATTTTTTTAGACTGTCTGTGTGACTCCAGCCTTACCTGTGCCATGTTTTGATTTAACATACATTTTTGACAAAAGTAAAACATTTAGTGTCCAAGACTTAGTTACGTTACTAGCCGACCCACAAAAATATGAGATCAATCAGAAATGCTAGACAGGGTTCATGTGACAGATAAAAAGGATGGCTCAACAACAGTCTGCTAAGAACAACTGCTCAGCATGTATTTGACAATTTAAACAAGTGTAGCAAAACAGTTAAATTCCTTGATTCACTATAATAATCTGTTTGCAAATTGTGAAAGAACATTAATTTAGGTATGCAAAAAGTTAAAATGCGTGTAACTGTCTAGTTTTTGGGGGAGTTGGGAGAAAGATATGCTTTTAATTCTCGCCCTTAAAAAATTATTTAACCCTAAAAAGCTAGGTCACTACATTGGTACGCAAGCAGAAATTAATTTGCAGCTACTAGTAGTAAAAATTGCAGACATTTTTACCTTTCTTGCATTTTTTTTATTTTTACAATCCAAATCCTCTGGAGACTTTTCTTTAAGAAATAAAAAGAAAATGTCTTGCTTGTCTTATGCTAGTTTCACACTAGCGATTGGCAGGGCTGAGTACTTCCTCCATCAAGCCCTGCCCACTGCCGCACCTCTTCCTTTCAGCGCCGCCTACCTCTGCATGCGTCCTGCGTACCCTTTAACTTTGGGTACGCAGGCTGTGCGGATGTTTGTGGATGCGTCCGCATGCGTCGTTTTGACGCTGCGCCGAATGCAACATGTTGCATTTTGTTGCGGTTGGCGCAGCATCAAAACGACACATATGGAGGCATCCGCATACATCCGCATGGCCTGTGTACCCAATGTTAAAGATTGGGTACGCAGGAGGCATGCAGAGGTAGGCAACGCTGAAAGGAAGAGGTGTAGCAGTGGGCGGGGCTTAACGGAGGAAGTACGCAGCCCTGCCGAACGCTAGCGTGAAACTAGTCTTACAATGCAGAAAGCACACTGTCTGTGACACATAAGCCTTGGATTCAGGATTTTGTTTTAGTTGTTAAAATAACACCGAGGTGTTTAATAATTCCCTCCTTTTTTGCAATGTGTAAGGAATGAAAAAATGGTTGATATTAAGTCATATTGATGTTAGTCAATTCCCTCACACTGAGTGACTATACTAGTGAAGCACAGACACACATATATATATGTATATATATATATGTGTGTCTGTGCTTCACTAGTATAGTCACTCAGTAGGTTCGGAAAGTATTCAGACCCCTTTAAATTTGTCACTCTTTGTTTCATTGTAGTAATATGGTAAATGCAAAAAAGTTCATTTTTTTCTCATTAATGTACACTCTGCACCCCATCTTTACTGAAAAAAAACAGAAATGTAGAAATTTTTGCAAATTTATTAAAAAAGAAAAACTGAAATATCACATGGTCGTAAGTATTCAGACCCTTTGCTCAGTATTGAGTAGAAGAACCCTTTTGAGCTAGTACAGCCATGAGTCTTCTTGGGAATGATGCAACAAGTTTTTGACACCTGGATTTGGGGATCCTCTGCCATTTTTCCTTGCAGATCCTCTCCAGTTCCGTCAGGTTGGATGGTGAACGTTGGTGAACAGCCATTTTCAGGTCTCTCCAGAGATACTCAATTGGGTTTAGGCCAGGGCTTTGGCTGGTCCATTCAAGAATGGTCACAGAGTTGTTCTAAAGCCACTCCTTTGTTATTTTAGCTACTCCTTTGTTATTTTAGCTGTGTGCTTAGGGTCATTGTCTTGTTGGAAGGGGAACCTTCGGCCAAGTCTGAGATCCAGAGCACTATAGAAGAGGTTTTCATCCTAGATATCTCTATACTTGGCCGCATTCATGTTTACTTCAACTGCAACCAGTCATCCTGTCCCTGCAGCTGAAAAACACCCCCATAGCATGATGCTGCCACCACCATGTTTCACTGTTGGGATTGTATTGGGCAGGTGATGAGACGTGCCTGGTTTTCTCCACACATGTCGCTTAGAATTATCACAAAAAAGTTCTATCCTCGTCTCATCAGACCAGAGAATCTTATTTCTCATAATCTGTGAGTCCTTCATGTTTTTTTTAGCAAACTCTATGAGGGCTTTCATTTGTCTGGCACTGAGGAGAGGCTTCTGTTGGGCCACTCTGCCCTAAAGGCCTGATTGGTGGAGGGCTGCAGTGATAGTTGACTTTGTGGAACTTTCTCCCATCTCCCTACTGCATCTGTGGAGCTCAGCCACAGTGATCTTGGGGTTCTTCTTTACCTCTGTCACCAAGGCTCTTCTCCCATGATTGCTCAGATTGGCTGGACGACCAGGTCTAGGAATACTTCTGGTGGTCCCAAACTTCTTCCATTTAAGGATTATGGAGGCCAGTGTGCTCTTAGGAACCTTGAGTAATGCAGAAATGCAGAAATTCTTTTGTAACCTTGGCCAGATGTGTGACTTGCCACAATTCTGTCTCTGAGCTCCTTGGCCAGTTCCTTTGACCTCATGATTCTCATTTGGTCTGACATGCACTGTGAGCTATGAGGTCTTATATAGACAGGTGTGTGCCTTTATAAATCAAGTCCTATCAGTTTAAACATAGCTGGACTCCAATGAAGGAGTAGAACCATCTCAAGGAGGATCACAAGGAAATGGACAGCATGTGACGTAACTATGAGTGTCTGAGCAAAGGGTCTGAATACTTATGACCATGTGATATTTCAGTTTTTCTTTATTAATAAATTTGCAAAAATTTCTATATTTCTGGTTTTTATCAGTCAAGATGGGGTGCAGAGTGTACATTAATGAGAAAAAAGAACTTTTTTGCATTTACCAAATGGCTGCAATGAAACAAAGAGTGACAAATTTAAAGGGGTCTGAATACTTTCCGAACCCACTGTATATATAAACACTTCCTTCTCTTTTGTCCTTCCTCATTCTCGGGTCCTCTACCAGAGGCCTGGGAGTTTGAGGGTACTGCGCAGGATCTTAGTTGTTCCCAGCATTGCGCTTTTCTGGACAGAGAGTTCAGATGTTGCTCCTGGGATCTGTTGTAGCCATTTTCCCAACTTAGGGTCACTCTCTCTAAGTCCTCCTATCACCACTGGAATCACTGTTGCCTTCACCTTTCACATCTTCTCCAGTTCTCCTTTGAGGCCCTGGTATTTCTCCAGCTTTTCATATTCCTTCTTTCTGATGATGCGGTCACTTGGCACTGCCACATCTATTATCAATGCTGTCTTCTGGTCCTAGTCTACTATCACAATGTCTGGTTGGTTAGCCAACACCTGCTTATCCATCTGGATCTTGAAGTCCACAGGATTTTAGCCCTTTCATTCACTACCACTTTCTCTGGGGTCTCCCACCTGGACTTTGTGAGAAGCTTTCGTGTCTTCACATGTGCAGCTTCCTTCTCTTCTTTTGGCCAGCACACTATGCCAGCAGGGTATCTGATAACTGGCAGGGCATATGTATTGATGGTGTAAGGGGTTACAGAGACTGACGTATGTCCCAAGCACGTCCGGTTAACTGTTGTTAACTGAATATTCTAATCTGTATATATGTATATACTGTAATGTACCTGATGCTGCTATGTATATATATTGTGTAGATAGGGAAAGTGACGTTACAGTGTTAGCCACTGGAGGGGGGCATTGTAGGATAGGAATAGGAGCTTAGAATAGCAACTAGTTAAATTAGGAGGGGCCAACTGCGGGTAAGCTATAAGATTTTCTGTATTTCTGCATGTGACAACTAACTACATTGGCTGATGCCCTTTTGTCTGGTGCTAAAAGTACAAGGGAACTCCTGAAGATAGTTAGGCTGGCCAGAAGGAATGCTGCGGTACCGGATGAGTCGGTGCAACCCTAGGAAATTCTGGAAGAAGTGAGAGAAAGCACAGGGCAAGAAAGGAATGTATTCTGTGATGATTCCTGTGATGCAACTGTGTCTGAACTGGATATACTGAGAATGGAACCAAGTAAAATCATTTATGGTAAGTTGGAACTGGACTCTCTTTGTTTGGAACTGCCAAAAAGCAGTCCTCAGCAGCTCAGAAGGGATCCAGATGAAACAGAGAGCGGGACGAAAGGTACAGATCAAAGGGGACATTGTGTGTATGTGGCGGGAGACCAGGGCGTGATTAAGCAACCGTTGTCAGCCAACACTACGGCCCTGGCTTCCCCTACACTGGCACGTATTTTATTCTTCAAATTATTATTATTATTAATATTATTTATTTATATAACACCATTGATTCCATGGTGCTGTACATGAGAAGGGGTTGCATACAAACTACAGATATCACTTACAGTAAACAAACTAACAATCACAGACTGGTAGAGAGGGGAGAAGACCCTGACCTTTCGGGCTTACATTCTACAGGATGGGGGACGGAGACAGCAGGTTGGGGGATTGCAGCAGTTCCGGTGTTGGTTGAGGCGATATCTCCGGTAGTGGTGAGCAGGCAGCGGGTCATTGCAGGCTGTAGGCTTTCCTGAAGAGATGGGTTTTCAGGATATGTCTGAAGGATCCGAGAGTGGTTGATAGTCGGACGTGTTGGGGCAAAGAATTCCAGAGGATGGGGATATTCGGGAGAAGTCTAGGAGGCGGTTGGGTGAGGAGCGAATAAGTATGGAGGAGAGAAGGAGGTCTTGGGAGGACCGGAGATTACGTGAGGGAAGGTATCGGGAGATTAGTTCAGATTGAGCTGGCTCTTCAGAACCTGTCTTCCCTTTGATGGTATTCGGATGTTGCTGCTTTCCTTGCCTCCTCATCATGGTTACCGTATCCCTGTGGGATGCCGAGGTTCTTGTAGCATGTCTGTACATCTGCTATGTGCCCTGCTGGTAATTCCAGTCCACCAGTCTTGACTACCTTGCCTCTCTTTATTACCAACTGGCCGCACTTCTCCAGTCTGAAGGATGTCTTCGCTGTAGATTCTTGTCAGGTGGATCAGTAAATTAATGTCTCGTTCGTTTTTTTGCCTACAGCTTGATGTCATCTATGTAGAGGAGGTAGCTGATGGTGTTTCCACTCTTGAACTTGCATCCATAGCCAGACTCTGTAATTATCTGACTGAGGGGGTTCAAGCCTATGCAGAACAGCAATGGGGACAGTGCATCACCTTCATATATGCTGCATTTGATGGTCATTTGTGCTAGTTGTCTTGAGTTGACTTCCAATGTTGTTCTCCATAGCCCCATTGAGTTTCTGAGGAAGGTTCTTAATTTCCTGTTGACATTGTAGAGAGCCCAGCATTCACAGATACATGTGTGTGGCATTGAGTCATAGGTTTTCCTGTAGTCAATCCAGGCTGTGCTGAGATTGGTCTGTCTGGATCTTGAGTCTTGAGCGACTGCTCTATCTTAGTAAGCTGGTGCTTAGAGCCTCTGGTTTTGGCCCCAATGCTTTTCTGAGCTGGATTAATGTACTGGTTCATATGGCTGTGTAGCTTGGTAGCTATGCTGCCTGACAGGAGTTTCCATGTTTGTAAGGCAGGTTATTGGGAGGTAGTTGGATGGAACTATTCCTTCATGATCAGCACTGTTCTTCCTTGTGTTAGCCAAGCTGGGTGGTGGCCTGCTTCTAGCAGTTGGTTCATCTGCTTTGCCACGAGTTCAAGTTCTGCTGTTAATTTCTTTAGCCAGTAGGTGTGGATCACGTCTGGGCCAGGTGCTATCCAGTTCTTCATGTTCTTGACCCGCTGTTGGATGTCTGCTTCTGTAATGATGACTGGTTCTTGCTCTAGGTGTTGCGGTGTTTCATTCTCAGATCTTGCAGCCACATTGCACTGGTATTGTGTGTTTTTTCCTTCTCCCATATGTTACTCCAGTATTGTTCAGTCTCTGCTATTGGTGGAGTTGCTGCCTATGTGCTGTTACTCTGTAGTTGGGAGTACACCTTGAATGGTTCTTTGGAGAACAGGGCATTTATTTTCTTGGCCTCAGCTTCTCTAGTGTATCTCCCTAGTCTTGCAGCGACTGCTGTGAGCCTTTGTCTCTAGGGCTTCAGTTGGGGTCAGGCCTTTGTACTTGAATGGTTCTTTGGAGAACAGGGCATTTATTTTCTTGGCCTCAGCTTCTCTAGTGTATCTCCCTAGTCTTGCAGCGACTGCTGTGAGCCTTTGTCTCTAGGGCTTCAGTTGGGGTCAGGCCTTTGTACTTGTCCAACTTGGACTTATTCTTGATCTTTACACCCTTCTTTATTTCGGTTAGTTGGCTGACTTCCCTATGTGTGCCCTGGATATTTGTCTCCAATCTTCTTTTCCAAGGGGGGCACGTAGTTCTGTTCTTCTTGCTGGTTGTATAGCCAAGCATTTCCATGATTGCTGAGGCAGTAGCATAGATCAGTTTATTAGATTGAGTTATGGTGGTGGTAGGTATTGATGCAAGTTCTCTATTGGCATCTTCTAGCATACTGTCTGGTGGCGTTTCTTTGCTGAGCCTTGGCAGTCGATCTCTGGTATTGATGGTATTTAGTTCTTCTGTTTCAGATAAGCTGCAGTGTTCTC
Source organism: Oophaga sylvatica (assembly GCA_033576555.1). Classification (NCBI taxonomy): domain Eukaryota; kingdom Metazoa; phylum Chordata; class Amphibia; order Anura; family Dendrobatidae; genus Oophaga; species Oophaga sylvatica. The sequence goes on from JARQOD010000003.1 coordinate 141,716,717, forward strand.
TAGTTGGAGGATTGGATCAGGATTTTCAGGGAGTTTCACATGTTGTTCTTCTGGGTCTTCATGTGGGGTGGATCTGCAGTGCAGTTGATCCATCTCAAGTTGTGATAATAGCTTTCTCTTTATGACATTGAAACGTTGACTAGTTGTTTCTCATTCAGTGGACATGCAGGTCTTGTATCATTAAAGATAAGGACCATACCGAGTGTACCTTTTCTGTTGCAGATCCGGAACTGCCGGGGCTGTCACCCATGTTACACGGGGGAAAGCTTAAAACCCTGGACCGACCTCTGCACTCAGTGATAGGGGGCGCGGCTATGCTAAAACAGCTGCAGCGCGCGGGAAACAGGGCAGTCTTAGCGGGAACGCGCAGTGCGCAGGAGGACAGTGTCAACGCTCTGACCCCTGAGCACCAGGACGGAGCAGGCCCAAGTCTTAGGGGCCTCAGTTCCTTAACCAGACACTGCCAACAGAGACTGGAAAAGTGCCCGCTGACATCGGTGACCGTGGGTGAGAAAGTCTTCTGTCAGGACATAAACGCGCGTGTGCCAAGACAGGGAAGCCGGGTGACCAGCTGTGAACTGTATCCTGATACACCCGAGTGCAACTGCCGAGTAACATTAGACTCTGGCAGTGTTAAGGAATCTAACTGTTCCTGCACTTCACCTTCTGGACCCAGGACCCCCATCTGGACAGTGAGAATCCACCATCGTCGCCAGGACCCTGGATGCCATTTCCTTCAGGACCACACCAGACCCCTTACGCGCCACGGCCTTGGCGCCATCGCTTGCATCCAGGATCTGGATCTCTGACGTCGTCGGACTGATAAGTTTAATATTACTGAACTTTCCTCTCAACCTTCCCGCACCTGTTTGCCCCAGTTTGCAAATCTCCCCTCAAATCAGTATTTACCGTACTCTCTCCCTGTTTAAATAAATCCCACGTTAACCCTTGCTCTGCCTCCTTCCATTACTGCATCTTGCAACTTGTTCACACTTGGCGTAGTCAGCAGAATGAAGTCCACCAGCACGGAGGTAGCAGACCAAAAGGCTGGGGAGAGCCCTAGGTCCAGCATTTCCCTGGGGGCCATGTTAAACAACCTCCCGAAATTTAATGGGAATAATACTATGCTATGGAGCTGGACAGAGCATATTAGGGGAATGATGAGAATGCACCCCATGGTTCCTGCCCTACAGGCGTAGGTCACCATGATGGCTTTGGACGGAGAGGCGAGAGACTCAGTTATGCTACGACCCCCCCGACAGCGGGATACATTTGACAAAGTATTGCACATACTGGAGAAGACACATGGGGACCCCACAGATGTAGGGGAATTGTTCATGTGGATGTTTAGCCGGGTTCAAAGAGAGGAGGAGACAGTGACTCACTACATGGACATGCTACAGGAGATCCACAGTCATATTCAGAAAAGACGGCGTGGGCATATAGTCGACTGTCATAGTGTTGTGCGATCAGTTAGTGACCGGATTGAGAGACGCGCTGCTGAAACAGGCCCTGCGAGAGCGCTTGCGAGTGAACCCGTGCATGATCTTTGCAGAAGTCGGAAGTGAGGCAGTCGAGTGAGAGCAAGAGCAGGGGGTGACAGTTCCGACGGCGAAGGTCCGGAGCAGAGAGGTATCTGTGAATCTGATCACTGAACCAGGATGGGTAGAAGATTTGCGGAAGGAGATTCAAGTTATGTGGGAAGACCTGACGGAAATTAAAAAGGAGACCTCATAAGGATCACCAGGCAGAACTATCCCAGAACTGCGATGAGGCGGGAGAACATTTAGTCGGGAGGAACTCTCTACCTCCCACATCAAAGATGGCCTCTTCAGTGTCGCCCGTTAAACTAGGAGGATAAAACAGAACAGAACAGCCAAAAGGAGAATCAGAAGTCCCACCAATTTAGTTTCTGTGTGTCCTCTAGTCTGGGCCAAAATGGATGGTCAGGCTGTCCGCTGCCTGTTAGATACCAGCTCACAAGTGACTACAATGCCCGAGACATACTTTAGAAGACATTTCCCCGGAGCAAAGAGGCCCAAGTGGGGCCCGGTGATAAAGCTGACGGACGCCAATCATTTACCCATCCCGGTCGCAGGGGTGGCATAGATGCAAATCAAGGTTTGTGGCAAAGATCTGGGCCGCAAAGGTGTAGTGTTAACTGCGGGAAACACAGAACGTGGACATGCTGTCACTCTGGGGATGAATGTGCTCAGAGAGTTCAGAAGTCTTCTCATCAATGAGTCCCCAGACGTGATCTTGAAACATGGAGTCCGCAAACACCTCAAAGAAAAGTGTTTCAACAGCTGATCCAGACAGCTCTAGTGCAAGAGGCCTCCTGTGATGGAAAGGTGCTGGGAAATGTGATTATTCCGGCTGCGAACAAGCTTGTAATACCACCCGGGCAATCCGTGCTCTCCTTACCTGTCCGGGCTTGCACTCTTCTGGAGGGGGTAGAAATACAAATAGAACCGGCTGTCATAAAACACTTACCCCCAGGACTCCTAGTTGCCCGAACACTGGCTACCGTACATGATGGAATGGTACCTGTGAGGTGCGTGAATTTGAGAGAGAACAATCTGACACTTCCTTCCAGAAGTGAAGTAGCAAAAATTGTAGGCATGCCGGAAGAGTTGATACCCCCCCAGGCCGTTCAGTTGACGGCGAAAAAAGACCCATGGACCGTAGCTGTAGAGACATCCTCAGCGCCAGAACCTCAACACCAGCAGAAAGAGTATCGTCTTTTGAAACAAATGTGGGCTGACTTAACGGAACTCACACCGCAATAGATACAGCAAGTGGAAGCCTTACTCTGACGTTACCAAGATGTATTTGCACGTCATGAGGACGATTTTGGCTGCACAACTGCAATCCCACACGAGATCCCAACCGATAATGCTGCACCCATTAGAGAACGCTATTGTCAAATCCCTCCGCATATGTATCAGGAGGTGAAAGGGATGCTAACACAGATGCTACAGAACGGTGTCGTCCGAGAGAGTCAATGTCCGTGGGCTGCTCCCATCGTGCTAGTACGAAAAAAGGACCGCACTGCGTTTTTGCATCAACTATCTCAAACTAAATGATTGCACTGTGCGAGATTCATACCCACTACCTCGCGTCAAAGAGTCCCTTTCCGCACTGGGGAGCGTGAGATACTTTTCCACACTAGACCTGGCCAGCGGTTATTGGCAGGTGCCGATGTCCGAACATGACCGAGCAAAAACGGCCTTCATACTACCCATGGGCTTGTTCGAGTTCAAGCGGATGCCATTCGGTCTGGCTAATGCTCCTGGTACTTTTCAGCATCTCATGGAGGTGTTTGGGTGATCTAAACTTTGAAGCCACTCTCATCTACCTCCATTATATAATAATGTATGCCGCCACATTCGAAGAACATCTGCAATGACTAGAGCACGTATTGAGCCGACTCCAGAAACATGGTTTTCAAGTAAAACCTCCCAAGTGTCATCTGTTTCGCACCCAGATTGAGTACCTAGGAGGACATGTGGTCTCTGCTGAAGGCTTAGGACTGCCCGTGAGAAAATTGCAGCAGTACAGGATTGGTCCATTCCAAGGACCGTGAAGGATGTTCGGGCCTTTTTGGGATTAACCGGATACTATCAGCGGTTCGTGAAAAACTTCACCCGCATCGTGAATCCGTTGTTAAAGCTACTGAAAGGGGTGCCATCTGGAGCCAGAGACAGGATGATTCAGTGGGGAGAGCGTCAGGAGAAAGCATTCCAAGCCTTGAAAGTGGCCTTGACTGAAGCGCCAGTCCTAGCCTACGCCGTCTTCTCTCAACCCTTCATTTTCCATACTGATGGGAGCTTGCATGAGCTCGGAGATGTATTGTCTCAGATTCACGACGGAAAAGAGCGGGTGATTGCCTACGCCAGTCGTTCACTCCACGACTCCAAACGGAACCCAGACAATTACAGTTCGTTCAAGTTGGAGCTGTTAGCATTAGTGTGGGTCATGACAGAGAAGTTTGCGGAATACTTGTCTGGGCCTGAAGTCCTGGTACGCACCGATAACAACCCTCTGGCCCACTTGGAGAATGCAAATTTGGGGGCCCTGGAGCATCATTGAGTGGCTCGAATGGTATACCGGTATAAAATTGCCTACAGAAGGGGAGCGCGAAAACACCCATGCAGATGCACTATCCAGGGTGAGATAAGCCTGGTTCCAACCAAGATGAAAAATTAGAGGCTGAAGAAGTTCTCAAGTTCCGAGATTCTGCCAGGACGTTGGCAGCTATGCAGGAACAGGTACAAGCAGTGCCCCAGGAAAATGTGTTAGGGCAGCCCCGTGATGAGTGGATACGGGTTCAACAGGAAGACGCAGAACTCGCACAGATACGACAGTGGGTGGCTCTTAAACAACTACCTTGCTGGAGTGAGAGGGAGGCCCTGTCTCCAGGGGCACTACAAATCCTTCAGCAATGGGAGACTCCAAGTGAGGAACGGACTGTTATATCGGAAGATCCAGTTACGTCAGGCCCTGTCTGTCACTTGGTAAGTGGTGGTCTCTGAAGCACTGTTGCATAAAGTGGCCATGGAGGCACATGAGAGAGGAGCTCACTTCGGCCAGGAGAACTTCAGTGGCTACAGAGACTGGTTTACCACCCCTTGCTGAAGTCGGTAGTGGAGGAAGTGTGCCAGCTCTGTAGGAGCTGCGAGCTGGCTAAACGTCCAGAGCAGAGCCCCCACACAAACTATTGTAACCTCGGCACCTTTAGAAGTGTTAATGATCGATTATTTGACAATAGGTCCAGCCAATCAAGGGTATGAACATTGCTTGATAATGACGGATCATTTCACCAAATTTGCAGTCGTGACTCCGACTCGGGACCAAACAGCAGAATCAGCACATGCCATCTGTAAGAACTTCATCCAAGTATACACATGTCCGAAGAAAATCCACTCAGACCAAAGTGCCTGTTTTCTGGGACGAGTAATGGAGGAACTGCATTGCTTATATCAAATCGGGAAATCCAAGACGACGCCCTACCATCCTCAAGGCAATGGAGCATGTGAGCGGCTCAATCGGACTCTCATCCAGATGTTGAGAACACTAGAGGAGGACCGTAAGGTGCAGTGGCCAGAATTCGTAACAGAATTGGTGTCGGTATATAACAACCGAGTACTCCCTACACCTTACTCTTTGGTAGGCCGGGAAAAGAGATTACAGAGCAGGAACTGGACCCAGAGGAGGACTACCCACGGAAGGGGGGGTCCACTTGGGTGCGAGAACATCGCCACCAGCTACAGATGCTACATTGTCTGGTGCGGACCAGGTTTCAAGAGTTGGAACATTCAGAGACAACTCACCTGCGTGGGACAGTTCTGCAAGCCGGAGATCGGGTGTTAGTATGAGACAAACGACCTCGAGACAAGCTAGAGTAACGATGGGAAAAAACACTGTTTAGTGTGAAGCGGCGAGTCAACCCTGAGGGACCCATCTATGAAGTTCAACCTGAAGGAAAAGAAATGCCTCTACTCTTGTTGTGCACTGAAACATGCTACGTCCCTGAGTGTCAAGAGACCCTGCACGAGAAGAAGAAGAAGACGAAAAACAGTATTTCTGAGAACTGTTGTGAACACTTTAGGCTCCCTCTGGAGGCTGCTGCTGGTATTGGAGCTGGTCTAGCTGACAGAGGTCAATCACCTGAAAAGGATGATTGGGGGTCAGGTGTTACTGACTGGGGAGATCTAAATGAGCAGCCTTTCCTTAGTGGTTGCCAGTGCTTTTGGTTTCTTCCTGAGCCTTTTGGAAGTCGGCTTGCTCCCTGCTATGTCCTGCATCTTTCAGATAAGTTATTTGCCTGTTTTAAGCTGTGGCATTTTTTCCCGTTTTGCTTTTCTCTGTTCTCTGCCTTGCTGGTGTGAGTTCAGCCGGGTTCCCTGCTGGGAGCTGTGCTGGACTTTTTCCTTTGCCACAGCTTATGTCAGTCTTTTCAGTATTTCTAGTCTCCTGTTATTTCTGTATCTGTTGTTTGGCCTCCGGTTTACACGAGAGTTCTGATTTAGTGGGGGAGAGGTCGGGTGTTTTTGCATATCAGACATGTTGGAATTTTTCTTAGAATTTTTGCAGGATTGCAGACAGTATCATTTCCTGTTCTGTTCTATCTAGACAGTTTGGGCCCCTGCATTTGCTCACACTATTTTCTGCCTGTGTTTTGTACTTCATCTGTCTCACCGGCAATATATGTTTGGGGGCTATGTATTTCTTTGTGGCTCTACTCCGGGGCAGTTTAGCTTTCCCATTTCTCTCTTTAGGCTTAGTTAACTCTTTGGCTGTGTCGAGGCGTCTAGGGCATCGTAGGTACGTCCCACGGCTAATTCTAGTTGTGTTGTCAGTTTAGGGGTCTACAATCCGCTAAGTTACCAACCTCTCTGGGTGTGTGGTTGCCTAGCCTATTTTTCTAGTATCCTCCTCGGTTACCAAATCATAACAGAATCACCGGCCACACTGTAGATTCTAGGGTACTCTAAAGAAGGAATGAATAGAAAAAAAAAGAAGTGTCAGAATTTTTTATATATTTTTTCCTTTTTTTCTCTGGGGGCCGTAGGAGGATTTTTTCTTCAATGGAGACTAAGCATTTGTCTGATCGTGTTGAGCAGCTTGCTGCTGAAGTTCGGAGAATTTCTGCCTATCTCACTCAGTTGTCTAATGTAGAACCTAAGATCCCTATTCCTGATTTAATTTCTGGGAATCGGTCTAAATTTTTGAACTTTAAGAATAGTTGTAAGGCTATGTGCAAACGTTGCGGATTGTTAGCGTTTTTGCCGATCAGCGAAAACGCGGCAAAAATGCTTACTCAACGCAACCCATTATATTCTATGGGATTCCGCAATGCTGTGCACATGCTGCGTGTTTTTCCGCGGCGGAATCGCATCACGGAAAAATCCGCAGCATGCTTATTCTTTTTGCGGAATCGCGACAATTCAGCTGCCATAGGAATGCATTGAACCGCTTACTTTCCCCATGTGGCTATGCCCACATGCGCAAAGTAAGCGGTTTAAGTGCGGATGGTACCCAGGGTCTGGAGGAGAGAAGACTCTCCTCCAGACCCTGGGTACCATATCCCTGTTAAAACAATAATTAAAATAAAAAATCGTGATATTCTCACCTTCCGGCGGCCCCTGCAGCTTTCCCGCTCCTCAGCGACGCTCCCAGCCAATCCCATTCCCAGTGATGCCTTGCGAGAATCACCCCTGATGACATAGCTGTCTCGCGTGATGCTACATCATCTGGGGTCATTGTCGCTAAGCATCACTGGGAACGGGATTGGCGTCGCTGAGAGGCGGGAAGGCTGCGGGGGCCGCCGGAAGGTGAGAATATCACGATTTGTTTGTTTTTTTAGTATTTTTAACATTAGCTCTTTTTACTATTTATGCGGCATAGGCGGCATCAATAGTAAAAAGTTGGTCACACTTGTCAAACACTATGTTTGACTCGTGTGACCAACCTGTCAATCAGTTTTCCAAGCGATGCTACAGATCGCTTGGAAAACGCTAGCATTCTGCAAGCTAATTACGCTTGCAAAACGCTAGTTTCTGGCGGGAATCTGCATACGTATAAAATGCGTATTTCCCATAGCAGGGAGGTGAGGGATTGCCGATGAAATTTCCACGGCAATTCCGCAACGTGTGCACATAGCCTAAATTGTTTTTTGCCCTGAAACCTAATTCCTCGGGGGAACTTGGTGCAGCAGGTTAAAATTGTAATCTCCCTGTTGCGTGGTGACCCTCATGACTGGGCTTTATCCCTGACACCTGGGGATCCTGTTTTGGCTAATGTGGATGCGTTTTTTCAGGCTCTGGGGTTGTTGTATGATGAACCTAATGTTATTGATCAAGCTGAGAAAACCTTACTGGCATTGAACTGTGAAGGGTTAAACTAAGATCAGAACCATTTTGTGCTTGTAATTCCATTTTGTCGTTTATGAGATAAATTCTGTTACTAGGCTATAGTTCCTGGCCATCCTGTTATAAAGCCAAATTGTTTTTCTACTAGAGTAAGGTTAGGACTATGATAAAACTAGACTATTCCAGTTTGAACAAGATATGAAACCTTGAGATGTAATCTGAAGAATGAAAACACTAATGTGTTCCTCTCTATGCACGTGGTACGGACATATACGTAGTTTCCGATTTTCTTGCATTTTCATAGGTTAAATGTTGTAGGTGTGGTTTTATACTATGGTTGAAGTACAAACTTACTAAATACTATAAAAGATGATGTAATACATGGGGTAGGAATCTACCTCGATTCTCCCAGACAGAAATACGTCTCCGTCTGGTTATTTCTGTTGCTAGCAACGTTCTGTGGATTAATTTGGAAATCACTTGGTCAACCGTGAAAGGTCACTTAGATCCTCTCTCGACAGATGGCACCAAACGTGGGGCCCCCATATAGGGACGCTTCTACTCCCGGAGGACAACAAGACAAAGGACCCTCGGACCGGACACAGGCACTGGAAAATTGGAACTGATCACCTCCCACAAACCACAGTAAGTTGGCTGTTATACTGTTCAGACTGACTGTTTGGTGTGGTTGTCCTGTGTTTGTTGCTGGAAAGAGGATCTGAGGTTTGTCCCGATGGTGGGGTGATTCTTGGGTGGAATCATATAGAGGTGTAGTTCCGTTGGGGGCCCCAGTGCTCGAACCGTACCTCATAATGGACGGACACCCCGGATTGACCAGTGATTGTAACTCTCTTTTTAGTCAAAATATCCTGAAATCCTGATCACTGTTAGAATCAGGCGTGGTGAGGTGATCGAAGATTGGGTAGGGTACCGGAAATATATTTATATATATATATAACCAGAGGTGTCCGGAGGGATAGTCTAAGACGCCCTCCTCCTTTCACTGAGTACCACGTTTTGGAGTCATCCCTGTGGGGGATAGATAGACCCGGTGGAACAGACTGTACGGCCGCTCCAGTACTGTGCACAACTGAAGTAAGGATATTTAATTAAAGGAGATTCATGTTTCCGTGGAAGAAAAAGAAGGATTTAAATTTATGTAATAGATAGGATACTGTTAGTCAGAGACATTGAAAGAAATCTATCCGCAATGCAAGAGAATTTCTGAGGGCGGGAGGATACAGCCTATGCTATGGAACGAAGGTGTTAGAGAGAACAAAGGCAGGTTGATATGGAGGTAGAAAAAAAAGAAAGTGAATTTTGGCTGCTTCTGTTATGGTTATGTTGAAAAAGGAAAGCTGTCTATTACTATAACAAAGATTGGATGTTTTGTGGAAGGAACTAAAAAAGTGACTAAGAATAATATACCAGAAAGACAAATAATTAAAAATGATGATCTGGAACAAGGGGTCTCTCTGCTAGATAATAAGGTCCCTTCTCAGGGAATTAAGCCTCTTTTCCCGATTGTAAGCTCTGTGCCCCTCAACCCCAGGGCACCAATATATCCTGGTTTACCAAAACCCAGTGCGTCCCCACCCTATGATCCTGCCGGGTGGATTTGTGATGTATGTGTATGTAAGTTGTGGAGCAAGGAGATCCGGAGTCGTAGTCCCAACTTTTCCCTTGGTAAACGCTGACGGCACTTATTAACCACTGCCAGCACCAGTCCCTGCTATGCCTAGTATTGCTAGTGGTTATGAGTATCCACCCCCTCCTACTTTATTCACCCGGTCAGAAACAGGACAGATCGCAGCAACCAGAGCAGGACAGCTGCCGTGTCAATATGTAATATATGCAGTGGGACCACGATATAATCCTACCAACATTCCTAGATCCCAACAATTACTTACTGAGGTTGTCCAGAACGTAATCCTGTATGCTTTCTCTATCCACTCCAAACAATGTATTAAAAGTAATAAAAAGTTTTCAGAAGAATTTAGTCCGCTCTATGTCAGCAGAAAAATTAAAAAGCAAGCCAGCCTCTGTAATGGTTTCAACTCCTGCTTCAATTTTAGCCCCCATCCCTGCAAGCAGGCAGCTGCAGCTAGGTTCCTTATCAGTGGCCTTGACAGTAAACTCCAGCTTCAGCCCCTTTTCAACTACACAAACTTAACCCCCTGTGTACTGGCTGGTACAAGATCTACGGGCAATTAATGCAGTTACTGATCTGGAAACTCTTGTGGTGCTTAATCTATATACTCTTTGTTCCAGATATCTCAGGATGCTGCTTGGCTCACAGTTATCGATTTTGCCAATGTCTTATTTTTTTTAGTATTCCATTACACCAAGATTGTCAATTTCTGTTTGTATTTATTTATCAGGGAGGACAATTAATGTGGACAGTTCTGCCACAAAGGGCCCAAAACAGTCCCAATCAGTTTGTAAAAAATATGGGCGGGTGTCTTTTACCCTGGCAATCGGATTAACTTATGTCACGCTGTTTCAGTATGTGGATGATTTTTGTTGTGTGTACGGGACGGAGCAGGAAGTCATGCTGCTATTGTTAGTTTTCTGAAGCATCTGGCAGATCTGAACTGTCGGGTTTCGGCCTCGAAACTTCAGTTGTCTTGGTCAAGTGATATTTTTGGGTCACTGTCTCCTTCAGTGTGTCAGATACCTCACAGAAGAAAGAAAAATAGCTGTCAGCTCCCGTCCTTTCCCAAAAGATGAAACTGAACTCCAGCGTTTTCTTGGACTATGTACTGTACTTATTGTCATCAGTGGATACCGGATGCATCCCGCATAATGCAACCCCTTTACAATGCCTTAAAAGACGGTATAATGAGCTATAAGGAAATATCACCGGTTTGTATGGAAATCCTTCATCGTGCCTTCTCTGAATTAAAGCGGCTTATTGCTTCCGCCCCTGCCTTGGGCATCCCGGACTATACTCGACCATTCCATTTGTATGTGTCTGAGAATGAAGGACACGCAGCAGGGGTACTTACACAATCACATGGCAATAGGCAACGACCAGTGGGCTATTATTCACCCTGCCTCGACCCCGTGGCCCGAGTATCACCAAGTTGCATGAGAGCAGTTCACGCCACTCACTCGTTGCTTGACAAGATGGCAGACATAATTCTTGGGCATGAAACGCACATTTTTGCCCCGCATGATATTGCAGCGATACTAATCCAACAGCCAAGACATTTGACTGTACAACGACATTTACGGCTGCAGTGTTCACTCCTTTTGCCTGATTATGTCAAGTTGCATCGCTGTACTACAATCAACCCCGCTACTTTACTGCCGGTCCTCAAGAAAGATGGCAGTGATGAGGATTAGCTCCAACATGATTGTTTCCAACTTCTGACTGAAGAAACAGCTTCTCCACCAAATGTCAGTGAGAATCCACTTCCAAATCCCGATCTGGTGTTATACACGGATGGTTCAAGATATGCTGATGAGTTTGGAAGATTCCACATGGGATATGCTGTTACCACAGTGGACACTGTAGTGCATGCAGCTGCGCTCCCGCCATCACAGTCAGCACAAAAAGCAGAACTTAAGGCTCTGTCTACTGAATGTACTTTGGCCAAAGACAGACGGGCTAATATATACACGGACTCACGGTATGCATTTGGTATTGCTCATGATTTTGGAGCTCTATGGGCCAATCGAGGATTTATTACTACTGCCAGAACCCCAGTGAAAAATGCTGAAGCTGTTAAAACCCTCATGGATTCGATCAAATTGCCTACCCAGGTGGCCATTATCAAAGTCAAGGCGCACGGTCCTAGGAACAGTCCACAGACTATTGGCAATGTATTTGCGGATATGCAAGCAAAGGCCACTGCTCTTCTGCCCATTGAACTAACCATACCAATTATGGTGACCACACGCTCTCAGCGTAAACAGTTGCAAGAGATCCTGACTCTACAAGAACCTGATGATCTACGACAGACTGAGGTTTTCTGTCGGACCCCGCAAGACCGTTTAATGACGATGCAGAGAATGTCTCCAAAGGAAGAGGTGAAGCAGTGGAAGGCTGATGGAGCATGTATAGACAATGGTCTCTGGAAAAAGGACCAAGTTGTGTGTCTCCCTAAGCGGATGTACCCTGCTATTGTCACGTGGGCACATGGACCCATACATCAAGGAAAAAAACAGGCCCTAGCCCTGGTACAAAAATTCTACTGGGCTCCAGGTATTTCTACAGTCCTGACAGCACTCAACCATGTAATATTTGCATGTAATATTTGTGAGATCTGCAATCCCGGTCAACTTCAACGTGTACCTCTGAAGTACCTTGCTAAGCCCGACTATCCTTTCCAAAGGCTCCAAGTGGACCATATCACATTGCCTAAATCTGGAAGGTATGAATATTGTCTGGTGGTTGTCGACATGTTCTCCAGTTAGCCAGAAGTATTCCCCGTTACCAATATGACTGCAAAGACCACAGCGAAGAAACTGGTGATGGAAGTAATCTGCAGATGTGGAGTTCCAGACGTCGTCGAAAGTGACCAAGGTCCGGCTTTTTCTTCTCATGTGTACCAGGAGGTTCTAATAATGCTTGGATCCACTGTAGCCCTCCATACTCCGTACTATCCATAATCCAGTGGGAAAGTTGAGAGGTTGAACGGCACACTGAAGGGACAATTGACCAAAATGATGCAGGAGACTACTGCTCCATGGCCAGAGCTCCTACCCATTGTACTGTACCACATTTGTACTATCCCTATTGCAAAACGTGGCCTGTCCCATATGAGTTATTGTTTGGTGCTAGGACCCCAGTTGCAAATTTCCTGTCTCAATAGTTATCAGAAGAAACTGACTGTGCTGTTTAACATTTTATTCAGATTAGTAAAAATCTTGCTAACACCTATGCTCTAGTTTCTTTTTCTCTTCCAGATTCAGCAGAAACCGATATTTGTTATACTTTGAAATCTGGTGATTTTGTGGTTGTGAAAAGGCATGTCAGAAAACAGGACTAGAACCCTTGTAGGATGGTCCCTATCAAGTCCTCCTTATTACTCCTATGTCAGTGAAACTGGAAGGAAGACCAACTTGGATCCACGCATCGCACTGCAAGCTGGCTAAACAAGCCAATAGCAAATAAAGGGGACATAATGTTTTGCTTTTTCGTATTTTCTATGTTATTATTGGTAACCGTATGGGACAGCCTAAATTCCCCAATATCCTTGAATAATAAGTTTATATAATATTATGAAAAATTACTGAGAGATTTGTTGAATAATTCCCAGTTTCTGGCAGATATTTTCTTTTTAATCCAGCCAATTGGTTCAAGGGAATTGGGGGGCTAGATAGCTGGAATCTTGCAAAGTTTATTACATATCGCTGCCTTTATTCTTGTTATGTATGTAATACTAAAACTTGTTCTTTGGTGTATTTCTGTATGTATTAGGAAATTCTGCACTAGAACAGCTAATGATGATACCAAAGGCATTGTCAGCCCTGCTCTTCTCTACACCGATTTCAAGAAGTTATCTGATGAAGATGTTGAAGCCAAATATATAACTATCTTCAAAAGATCCCCACCACCGTTATCAAAAACTGTTATTTTGAGACAAGTCACACGTCTGGTCCGTGTGTAATTCGTTGTTTTCTCGAACCCATAGACGTTCATTGGCGTACAACGAGCGTAATACGCGTATAATTGCAGCATGCTGCGGGTGTCTCGCACTGTAAGATACGGCCAAGAAAAATATGCATTATCAGTGCTGCCCCACAGAGAAATATGGGTCCGTGTGTAATGCGTAGTTTTAACACCTCTCACTCGTCCGTATTCCTAGTGTGACGCCAGCCTAAGAGAGCAAACCAGACTTTGGAAACTTATCTGAGATGTTTTGTGTCTGATGATCAAGTTGATTGTGTCTCTTTTTACCCTTGGCTGAATTTGCTCTAAATAATAGGGCAGTTCTGCCACTTTGATGTCCCCTTTTTTCTGCAACTTGGGGTTTCATCCTCGGTTTTCTTCAGGGCAGGTGGAGGCTTCAGCCTTTCCAGGTGTTGATTCTATGGTAGAGAGAATGCAGCAGATTTGGAATCATGTGGTGGATAAGCTGTCTCACTCTCAGGAGAAGGCCCAACGGTTCGCCAACATAGGACTGATGGTCCCAGGTTTAAAGTAGGTGACATGGTTTGGTTGTCCTCAAAAATATTCCTATGAAGGTTGCGTCTCCAAAATTTAAGCCAAGGTTCATTGGACCTTATAAGATTTTGGAAATCCTTAATCCCGTTTCTTTCCATTTGGCTCTTCCAGGAACGTTTAAGATTCACAATGTCTTTCATCAATCTTTGTTGAAAAGGTTTGTTGAGCAAGTAGTTCCCATGGCTGCGCCCCCTGATCCTGTATTGGTTAAGGGCAATCTGGAGTATGAAGTAGAGACAGTATTGGATTCTCGTCTGGCTAGACGGAGACTCCAGTACTTGGTCAAGTGGAAAAGTTATGGTCAGGAGGATAATTCGTGGGTGTTTGCTTCAAACATTCATGCCAAGAGATTGGTTCGCGCCTTTCACCGGGCCCATCCTGATTTGCCTGGTGGCTTGGGTGAAGGTTCGGTGACCCCTCCTCAAGGGGGAGTACTGTTGTGAACACTTTGGATCTGGCTTCTGAGTTTGGGCTCCCTCTAGAGGCTGCTGCTGGTAATGGAGCTGGTCTGGCCAACAGAGGTCAATCACCTGAAAAGGATGATTGTGGTCAGGTGTTACTGACTGGGGAGATTTAAATAAGCAGCCTTTCCTTAGTGGTTGCCAGTTATTTTGGTTTCTTCCTGAGCCTTTTGGAAGTCGGTTTGCTCCCTGCTTTGTCCTGCATCTTTCAGATAAGTTATTTGCCTGTGGAATTTTTTCCCGTTTTGCTTTTCTCTGTTCTCTGCCTTGTTGGTGTGAATTCAGCCAGGTTCCCTGCTGGGACCTGTGCTGGACTTTGTTTTCCTTTGCCACAGCTTACGTCAGTCTTTTCAGTATTTCTAGTCTCCTATTATTTCAGTATCTGTTGTTTGGCGTCCAGTTCACACCAGAGTTCTGATTTAGTGGGGGAGAGGTCGTGTGGCCTCAGTATTTTTACTTCTCAGACGTGTTGGAATTTTTCTTAGGGTTTTTGCAGGATTGCAGACAGTATCTGTGACGTCCGCCCACTGCAGGTCTGAACTGCAGGTAAGACAGCACCCTGAGAAACCCCAAGACCCTTTACCCCTATATAGGGATCTGGAATTATAGCGAAGCCCAGGGGATAGCTGCCTATGAGAGCAGTGGACGGGAGTAGGAAGGACGCTAGGAAGGGAATAAAAAGCGAGACCAAATGCGTAGTCAGAAGTCCAAGGGTCAAAACCAGGAGGGAGCAAAGGTACAAAATCGGCAGGCAGTAGAAGGGTCAGAAATTCAGGCTAAAGTTAAAGTCAAAACCAGGCGGGCAGCAGAGGTACAAAATTGGCAGGCAGTAGAACTGTCAGAATTCCAGGCAAAGGTCAGAAATACAACAGCAAAACAAACTAGCACACTGGGGAAACCAAGACTATATCTGGCGGCCTACAGCCAGGCTCCAAGGCATTTGAAGGGCATGGCTACCTCTCACAGGCTCACAGTCTAATGACCTCATCTGGACCGCCCCCAGAACTAGGCCAGATGGTGATGCATGACTGACACCAACCACTTCACCTCTGACAGAAAAGCGAAGCCTACGCCCACCAGACACCTGCGCAGGGACCCCCTCTCTGTCACCAACATTACCCACAGGCGAAACATGGCGATGCGCAGCAACAGAGGCTGGCGTCAAAGGAGCGGAACCATATGAGGATACCGCTCCCCTATCACTGGCACCACCAGCCGAAGGAGTCCGGCGCCTCCCAGCGGCCGAGGCAGGAACACCAGCCACTGAATCCAACGGCGACGTGACAGTATCATTTCCTGTTCTGTTCTATCTAGACAGTTTGGGCCCCTGCATTTGCTCACACTATTTTCTGCCTGTGTTTTGTACTTCATCTGTCTCACCGGCAATATATGTTTGGGGGCTATCTATTCCTTTGGGACTCTACTCCAGGGCAGTTTAGTTTTCCCCTTTCTCTCTTTAGGCTTAGTTAGCTCTTTGGCTGTGTCGAGGCGTCTAGGGCATCGTAGGTACGTCCCACGGCAAATTCTAGTTGTGTTGTCAGTTTAGGGGTCTACAATCCGCTAAGTTACCAACCTCTCTGGGTGTGTGGTTGCCTAGCCTATTTTTCTAGTATCCTCCTCAGTTACCAAATCATAACATAAGACCCAAGACCGACCTTTGCACTCAGTGATAGGGGGCGCAGCTAAGCTAAAAAAGCTGCAGCACGCGGGAAACAGGGCAGTCTTGGCGGGAACGCGCAGCGCGCAGTAGGACAGTGTCAACGCTCCGACCTCTGAGCACAGGGATGGAGCAGGCCCAAGTTTTAGGGGCCTCAGTTCCTCAACCAGAGACTGCCAACAGAGACTGGCAAA
>JARQOD010000003.1:141733177-141793068 GCA_033576555.1 Oophaga sylvatica
TGAAGTTTAAATTTGTAGAGCGGGAGGCTGATGATGTTTTTAAAAATTTCTGGATCTGCCAGGATGTTGGTGGCTCGGGGGAACCAGCCCGGGGCCCAAATAAAAGGGGAATGTTGGAGCGGGCCCTGTGATAAATTTGGGTCCAGATTCAGAAAGAAGACAAAGAGCCGCTCAAATTCGGCAAGGGGGGGCCCCTTTAAAAAAACTGCCTCCCTGGTTGAAGAGAGAAAACCTGTCCCCGGGAATTTAAAAAAATTTTTCCCCGGGCCAGGGGTGGGGCTCCACCCTAAAAAAGGTGAAACGCTGGTATTGTCTGAAATTTTGGTTTTCCCCGGCGTTACTTTGTATGTTTTTTGTTTTTAAAACCCCTTTTGCCCCTTTTCCCCCCTAACCACGGGGTTTTTACTGTTGTCTTTTTAAATTTTGGATCGCTTTAGTTCCCGGCTTGCTGGAACCCGACTTGCGTGAGTGGCTCCTGGCTTTGCATGACCCCCCCGATTTTTGCGGTTCCTGACTTGTGTAAAAGCCGTCCGTACTTGCAAGTCCTCTGCGGGGTGCATGCTACTCCCGTGGTTGACAGCCCCAATTTGGGTTCCCTCTGTGTTTGTGCGGCTCTGCTTGGGGGCGGGGGCCCAAACCTGTCCTGCTTATGTGGATTGGGTGTTTACTAAATTTAACTGCCCCCCCTTTTCGCTTTTGAAGCGGGTCATTTAAAAAGTTCCTCAGCCCTGGGGGCTTTTGCCAGAGCTTCACTTGAATCCAAACTGAATCCCGGGAACCTACCCGAAAGGGGGTTGTGTGTTCATTTCCGTCTGAAGTTAAACACTCGGAGAGTGATTCCCGGTTCCGGCTGTGTCTTGTTCCCTGATCTGGATCAAAACCCGGTACCTGAATGTATGAATTGTGTCTTGTGTTTCCGCCTATGCTGGGGGTGATTACCCAGATCGCCGTTCCTGGAGGTGTATATCCAGGCCTGTTCCTGCTGTGTCCTAATTACCTGAACCCCTGATCTTAGATCGAATCCTGTACCGACTTTCTGAACTGTGTCCTCTGTGTTATGTTCCTGAAATCCTGCTGTGCCAGAAACCCGTGCCAAGTGACTGTGAATCCTTGCTATATAACCTTGAGTTCATCTTGAAGGAGGAGTCCGTTGTGTGCTGAGTTTCTGTTACTCTGTGCTCAGCCTCTGTGCAATCCCCGGCCAGCTCCCGTTGAGCCTGGCGGGGCTTGCACCAGACCGTGGGGTTCCTTTTTCAGGTCGCTGCCAGATGTCCGGATCCTATGCCTGATGACCATGGCCTGATGTCCGATGGTCCGACGACCACTTCCGATGTCCGGATCCTATCCTTCTTGCTGATGTCCGGAATCCTGCCGATCATTGCCAGATGTCCGGAGCCTGCTGATCGTGCCAGATGTCCGGAGTCCAGCCTGTGTTCCTTTCCCGTGTTCCTGTGATTCAATCCATGTTCCTGTCCGTGTTCTGACTCCCTGAGACCCAGTCCGTGTTCCTGTCTGTGTTCCTGACTCTCTGAATCCAATTCGTGTTCCTGTTGTCCAGTGCAGTCTAACTCTGTTTCAGCCATCAGCTCCTGATTCCAGTTACCTGTCTGTTACCTGTCGGCTTGCCTGTCTGCATCCGTCTGCAGTTCCTTCCAGAGGTTCGGACGTCATCTGCAGAATCCCCGGCTCTTGCCTGCTCACCTAGGAGCGATCATCTGCCATCCGACTGCAGCCCACCCGGAAGTTCGGACATCATCTGCAGAGATCCCCGGCTCTTGCCTGCTCACCTGGGAGCGATCATCTGCCATCCGACTGCAGCCTACCTGGAGCCCCCACCATATCAGGTCGTATATAACCTGCCTGTCTAGAGACTGCCTGGTCACTTACTGTGACAAACCTGCCTGTCTAGAGACTGCCTGGTCACTTTCCGTGACAACACGCCTGTCCCAGAGACTGCCCTGGCCCACTTTCCGTGACAACCTGCCTGTCCCAAGACTGCCCTGGTCACTTTCCGTGACAACTGCCTGTCCCAAGACTGCCTGGTCACTTGCCGTGACAACCTGCCTGCCTGGTCCATTGCCGTGACAACCTGCCTGCCCTGGTCACTTGCCGTGACAACCTGCCTGCCTGGTCACTTGCCGTGACAACCTGCCTGCCTGGTCACTTGCCGTGACAACCTGCCTGCCCTGGTCAACTTCCGTGACAACCTGCCTGCCCTGGTCACTTGCCGTGACAACCCGCCTGTCCCAGAGATTGCCCTGGTCACTAGCCGTGACAACCCGCCTGTCCCAGAGACTGCCTGGTCACTAGCCGTGACAACCTGCCTGTCCCAGAGACTGCCTGGTCACTTGCTGTGACAACCTGCCTGTCCCAGAGACTGCCTTGGTCACTTGCCGTGACAACTGCCTGTTCTGCCGGTTCCTCCTTGGTCTACCCTGTGATGACGTCTGTCCTGGGTCGGTGTCTGATGTTCTCCTGCTGAGCCTGTGCTACGCCTGAGGCCTGAGAGAGAGGCCGTCCTAGTATGCCCGTGCCAGATGACCCTGGACTTCATCAACCCGTGATGACCCCGCCATCGTCTGACGTTCGTCCTGGGCCGGTGTCTGATGTTCTCCTGCTGAGCCTGTGCTACGCCCGAGGCCTGAGAGTGAGGCCATACTAGTATGCCCGTGCCAGATGATCCTGGACTTCATCAACCCGTGATGACCCGCCATCGTCTGAAGTCTGTCTGAGGTCGGTGTCTGATGTTCTCCTGCTAGCCTGTGCTACGCCTAAGGCCTGAGAGAGAGGCCGTCCAAGTATGCCCGTGCCAGATAACCCTGGACTGCATCTACCCGTGATGTCCTCCAGCACTCGTCTGTGAGCCTGAGTCGTGTACCCTTCTCTGATGTGCGGAATCGGGAGCCCGGTCTTATGTTCTGTTTTATGTACTGTGTTTCTTTAAGTAAACTTTATGTTTCTTCTTACCTGAAGTTGTGCGGTGTGTCTAGTCCTGCAGGTCGCCACCTTGCCCACATGCTCAGCTGCCACGGATCCCGTCGCTGCCCTTCCCTAGTCCGGGCAGGCCCGGGTCTCCCTCCGTGGTCCAGTGGTCCACATTCTCATCATCTGGGACCCATGCCTCACGTCGTCGTGGACTGGCGGCGTGGGAGCATTGGCTAGCTAGGCAAGCTATGCCATGTCCCGGCGCCCCACAGCCGTGGGAAGCGCTACAGTAAGCTCTGGCCATGGACTCCGCTGAGCATGTGCGGTCTGCAGGACTTTCTCCAAGCTCCACCTGATGTGTGAACTAGACTACTTGGTCCCCACAGGGTAAGTGGACTAGATGGCTCGATTCCCGCTTGGTCAGCGGTTCGGACTTTTCGAGCTATTAACTCTGCTGCCATATTGTGAACTATGGGACTTACCGCCAAACCCAAGTGAATTTTTCTGGGGAATTTTTTTTTTACTTGGGTCTTCAGAAGAGGGGGCCTGAGGAGGGGGATACTGTAACGCTGGTATTGTCTGTACTTTGTTTTGCAGCGTTACTTTGTATGTTTTTTTGCATTAACCCTTTTGCTCCTTTCCCCCTAACCAGCTGGGATACTGTTGTCTGTTACCTATATGGATGCTGCTCAGTTCCCGGCTCTGCTGCGTACCCGTACTTGCGTGAGTGGCTCCGCTGCTTTGCATGAACCGCCCGCATGTGCGGTTCCTGACTTGCTGTGAAAGCCGTCCGTAGCTTGCAAAGTCCTCTGCAGTGGTGCATGCTTACTGCGTGGTTGGCAGCAGCCATTGTTGGGTTCCCTCTGTGTTGTGCTGTCTGGCTCTGCATAGGGGGCGCGGCCCACACCTGTCCTGCTTTTATGTGGATTGGGTGTTTACTAGAATTACTGCTCCAGCCTATCGCTGTGAAGCAGCTCATATATAAAGTTCCTCAGCCCTAGTGGGCGTTGCCAGAGCTTCACATTGAATCCACACTGAATCCTGAACCTAGCCGTATGTGGTTGTGTGTTCAGCTCCTGCTCTGAAGTTGATCAGCTCTGGAGAGCTGATTCCCTGTTCCTGCTGTGTCTTGTTCCCTGATCCTGGATCAAACCCGGTACCTGAATGTCTGAATTGTGTCTTGTGTTTCCGCTATGCTGGGGGCTGATTACCCAGATCGCCGTTCCTGGAGGCTGTATATCCAGGCCTGTTCCTGCTGTGTCTAATTACCTGAACCCCTGATCTTAGATCGAATCCTGTACCTGACTTTCTGAACTGTGTCCTCTGTGTTATGTTCCTGAAATCCTGGCTGTGTCCAGAACCCTGTGCCAGTGACTGTGAATCCTTGCTATATAACCTGAGTTCATCTTGGAAGGAGGAGTCCGTTGTGTGCTGAGTTTCTGTTACTCTGTGCTCAGCCTCTGTGCAATCCCCGGCCAGCTCCCGTTGAGCCTGGCGGGGCTTGCACCAGACCGCTGGGGTTCCTTTTCAGGTCGCTGCCAGATGTCCGGATCCTATGCCTGATGACCATGGCCTGATGTCCGATGTCCGACGACCACTTCCAGATGTCCGGATCCTATCCTTCTTGCCTGATGTCCGGATCCTGCCGATCATTGCCAGATGTCCGGAGCCTGCTGATCGGTGCCAGATGTCCGGAGTCCGAGGCCTGTGTTCCAGTCCGTGTTCCTGTGATTCAATCCATGTTCCTGTCCGTGTTCCTGACTCCCGAGACCCAGTCCGTGTTCCTGTCTGTGTTCCTGACTCTCTGAGATCCAATTCGTGTTCCTGTTGTTCCAGTGCAGTCTAACTCTGTTTCAGCCATCAGCTCCTGATTCCAGTTACCTGTCTGTTACCTGTCGGCTTGCCTGTCTGCCATCCGTCTGCAGTTCCTTCCAGAGGTTCGGACGTCATCTGCAGAGATCCCCGGCTCTTGCCTGCTCACCTAGGAGCGATCATCTGCCATCCGACTGCAGCTCCATCCGGAAGTTCGGACATCATCTGCAGAGATCCCCGGCTCTTGCCTGCTCACCTGGGAGCGATCATCTGCCATCCGACTGCAGCCTACCTGGAGGCTCCACCATATCAGGTCGTATATACCTGCCTGTCTAGAGACTGCCTGGTCACTTACTGTGACAACCTGCCTGTCTAGAGACTGCCTGGTCACTTTCCGTGACAACCTGCCTGTCCCAGAGACTGCCCTGGTCACTTTCCGTGACAACCTGCCTGTCCCAGAGACTGCCCTGGTCACTTTCCGTGACAACCTGCCTGTCCCAGAGACTGCCTGGTCACTTGCCGTGACAACCTGCCTGCCTGGTCACTTGCCGTGACAACCTGCCTGCCCTGGTCACTTGCCGTGACAACCTGCCTGCCTGGTCACTTGCCGTGACAACCTGCCTGCCTGGTCACTTGCCGTGACAACCTGCCTGCCCTGGTCACTTGCCGTGACAACCTGCCTGCCCTGGTCACTTGCCGTGACAACCCGCCTGTCCCAGAGATTGCCCTGGTCACTAGCCGTGACAACCCGCCTGTCCCAGAGACTGCCTGGTCACTAGCCGTGACAACCTGCCTGTCCCAGAGACTGCCTGGTCACTTGCTGTGACAACCTGCCTGTCCCAGAGACTGCCTTGGTCACTTGCCGTGACAACCTGCCTGTTCTGCCGGTTCCTCCTTGGTCTACCCTGTGATGACGTCTGTCCTGGTCGGTGTCTGATGTTTTTCCTGCTGAGCCTGTGCTACGCCTGAGGCCTGAGAGAGAGGCCGTCCTAGTATGCCCGTGCCAGATGACCCTGGACTTCATCAACCCGTGATGACCCCGCCATCGTCTGACGTTCGTCCTGGGCCGGTGTCTGATGTTCTCCTGCTGAGCCTGTGCTACGCCCGAGGCCTGAGAGTGAGGCCATACTAGTATGCCCGTGCCAGATGATCCTGGACTTCATCAACCCGTGATGACCCTGCCATCGTCTGAAGTCTGTCTGAGGTCGGTGTCTGATGTTCTCCTGCTGAGCCTGTGCTACGCCTAAGGCCTGAGAGAGAGGCCGTCCAAGTATGCCCGTGCCAGATAACCCTGGACTGCATCTACCCGTGATGTCCTCCAGCACTCGTCTGTGAGCCTGAGTCGTGTACCCTTCTCTGATGTGCGGAATCGGGAGCCCGGTCTTATGTTCTGTTTTATGTACTGTGTTTCTTTAAGTAAACTTTATGTTTCTTCTTACCTGAAGTTGTGCGGTGTTGTCTAGTCCTGCAGGTCGCCACCTTGCCCACATGCTCAGCTGCCACGGATCCCGGTCGCTGCCCTTCCCTAGTCCGGGCAGGCCCGGGTCTCCCTCCGTGGTCCAGTGGGTCCACATTCTCATCATCTGGGACCCATGCCTCACGTCGTCGTGGACTGGCGGCGTGGGAGCATTGGCTAGCTAGGCAAGCTATGCCATGTCCCGGCGCCCCACAGCCGTGGGAAGCGCTACAGTAGGATTGTTGTATAGAGAAGTACAGTTACAACGGGCCCTATCTGTCACCTGGCAAGTGGTGATTCCTGAAAACCTGTTACAACAAATTGCCACAGAGGTGCATGAAAAAGGGGCGCACTTCGGTCCAGAAAAACCTTTCACTGGCTGCAAAAACTAGTATATCACCCCCTGTTAAAAAGAAAGGTGGAAGAAGTCTGTTGACTCTGTAGGAACTGTGAACTGGTCAAACCTCAGGAGCCAAGGGCCCCCACACAAACTATTGTAACCTCTGCTCCGTTAGAAGTATTAATGATTGATTATCTAACAATCGCCTAGTATATCAAGTATATGAACATTGTTTAGTAATGATAGACCATGTTACTAAATTCGCGGTTGTGACACCGACTCGAGACCAAACTGCCGAGACTGCAGCTTATGCCGTCTGCAAAAATTTAATTCAACTGTATAGCTGCCGAAAGAGAATTCACTCAGACCAGGACGCTTGCTTCTTAGGGCGAGTTATGGAAGAACTACATCATATGTATGGAATTGAGAAATCTCGGACGACCCCTTATCATCCTCAGGGCAATGGAGCATGTGAACTGTTCAATAGAACCCTCATCCAAATGCTGAAAACCCTAGAAGAGGATTGTAAGACCCGTTGGCCAGACTATGTAGCAGAGCTAGTATGGGTGTATAACAATTGGGTACATAGCACCACTGGATACACACTCTATACTCTACTTTTCGGCTGGCCAGGTCAAGAGATCATCGAGTTGGAGCTGGACCCTGAGAAAGACTACCCACAGATGGGGGTGTCAACCTGGGTCCGAGAACATTGTCATCGACTACAGACTCTGCATCGTCTGGTGCAGACCCGTTTATGAGAGTTGGATCATCCAGAGATGACTCCTCTATGGGGGACAGCTCTACAGGTCAGAGACCGGGTACTAGTTAGACAGAAGCGTCCTCGAGACAAATTAGATCACCAATAGGAAAAACTGCAACGAGTCAATTCTGAAGGACCTGTTGACGAGGTACAACCCGAAGGGGACGACGATGCTCCTACTCGTGTTGTGCACTGAAACATGTTACGCCCCTGCGTGTCTAGAGATCCCCTGCGGATAGAGAAAAAAGAGTCCGATGCTCTTTAGGATCCTCTACGCATTGCTAGTGATGAAGAAGATGACGAGTACTCTGAGTCTACATGGATAGAATCCAAAAAAGAACAAAGATCTGAGACCTCCGGGACTTCTGATATTCCTACAAGGGCTGTTTCTCCAGGATGGCGTGAACCCTCACCTTTGCTTATTCAGCTACATTCGGGTACCCAAGCAGTACCAACTGAAATCCCCAGTTTATGACGTTCCGAACGTTCAACAGCAGGAAAACCACCTAACCAATTTGACCAGGATAATTTTATTTGGCAACAAGTTGTTTGAAACATAAAAGAATGTCAAAGCATATTGCAAGAACTCTTACCCGTGGAATGGCGAGCACAAAGAGGGGGGGAATGAAAGCAGAAGAAGCAAGCCAGGCTTGTCTCTTCCGTAACGGGCCCAGAACCGTCGGGCCTGTCACCTCAGTTATGGGGGAGCGCTTAGAGTAACAGGATGTTCCCTGTGCTCAAGAAAAAGAGGCATGGCTAAGCAAACAGAAAAGGCACGCGCAGAAATTCAAACTGTGGAGGCGGGAACGCTGAGCGCGTGTCAGTCGTGTGAGGTAATTTCAGCTGTGAGGCGAGGGGGTGGAGCTAAGGGGGGCCGGAGATGAGAGGACGCGCTGACAGGAGCTGACCGATGGGGTCCCGCTGACAGACCGCATGTACCGCTGTCTCAGCTAAAATCGCTGTTCCCACCTACATCGAGGACTTTAACAAGACTGCAAACTCAGCCGACGAAGCTGACACAACTGCCTCGGCCGACAGTACTGACTGGGAAGGCAAGGTCTGTGTGAGAGATACCAGTGCTCAACGGTACAACTCAGCAGACCGAACAGGCCACCGGGAACTGTTTCGGGACCGTGTCCCAGGCCCCGATAGTACAAGGATTCTCACTGCTGAGGGAAGAGTCTACTCCTCCTTCTTCCCTGCATCCATTGGGGCCAGTGCCCAGGCTAGAACCCCGGGCAATCACTGCCAGTGACAGGATTGAAAAGAAGACACAGTCAGGACCACAAGGGGACATTCTCAACTCCAGAAAAGATTCCCCCATTTTCCACAGGACTGTGACAGATCCCCGTTGTGGCTCATTCCAAGTGGCCCCAGTTAAAGAGAGGGGCACATCTGTGACTGGAGCGCAAAGTGATAAGTGCATAGTTTACATTATCTTCTCCTATTAGTTAAAACCCCCTTAGAAGTGTTCTTTGTATTAGGGAAGAACTCTCCCCCTCATTTAAATATCTCCCTGCGAGGAGTAACCTCCTGCTAATTAAGCCACTTGTTAACGCTTGGTCTGCCTCTTGTCCGTTACTGCATCCCGTTTCCTACTCACACGGCGACAGCGACAAGAGAGGCACACCTGCGATAGAGGAGGAACAGTGTGAGTGAGCAGGGCCATCACTTCCAGCTATCACGTATGGTAACGGAACTAGGATTACAGGTTAGGAGGGGGCCGGTTGGCGTGTGGGAGGCTCAATGGGCTTTAATAGATTACCCTAGGAAAACCCGGTGACCCCTGATAGGGCCAGATCTTCAAGTGAGAACTCATGTGGTGACTCCCAATACTGGGCATACCACTAACTTATTTTAAACCTGTTGTTAGTTCCTATACTGTTAAATTGCATATCTACTAACACTAATTGTTCAAAAGTTGCTGTTGTATATAAATACCATTACATCAACCCTGGCTATTTCCGCCTTGTGACCTCTGCTCGTTGCATCCAGACAGCTGCATTTGCATTACATTTACACAACCCAGTGACATGAGTGCACTATTATGGAAGGACAGCACCATGTTTTTTTCAAATCCTGGTTTACCCATTGTATGTGTTATTGAGCCAACCTATGAATCCAAACTTCAAAATATTAAATCGATTTAAGAATAATGGATCCATTAACAGCATACTGCTGATTGTTTTGAAGTAGCCACATTTTTTTCTTAAAAATAAATAAATAAAGATACTTATCTTTGCCTGCCATATACCCAATATATTTATTTTGCTATAAATGTTTCTACCAGGTATATCAGCCTGGGTGTCGCTCCACTGATCTGTCACTGTTTCTGAAATAGCTGCTCCCTATCTTGACTTTTCAGATTTTCTTCCCTTCAACTTTTAGATTTTGAAGGCAAGAAAACCAAGAATATGAAATCACGGTTGAAGAGTCTCATTCACCACATGAGACATATATGTCACACCATTATCCTTCATCACTCATAAAACGGTAATTAATAGCAAATTGAAGAGCAGAATTCCATCAATAGCATTTCAGAATAAAAATATCCGAGACATAAAAAGCCGCATGGGAACAAAGACACAAAGGAGGTAACAATTATATCCACCCAAAGCCACCACTCACATGTCAGCACTAATATGATTCACAATGGAGGATAATTGTGCATTATACATTACTTACTCCACATTATTACTTTTTATTCTTACCGATATATTGATTTTTTTAAAATATATTTTATAGATTTATTATTAATAGTCATATTACTAATAACATATTATCAAAGGAATTGTCTGGTTTATAAACCTATTTTTAAAAATCATATTATCAGGGGATTCTTTCATCTACAAGACACTTCTTATCTCCTTGCCTCCCTAAGTCACCATCTACTGTGAAGAAAACTGCATAGAGTCAGCTGCAGATTCAGGGAGCTGGCTGTCAGAAAAAGCCAGACTCTCCATAGAGAAGGAAGAGGTGGTTTATTACCATCTCTGCATTCCTGACTGCTGTATACACAGTACACAATGAGACATGTACATATAGTACAGGAAGTACTAATCATCTTCCTACTTATGGCGATTACTCCTCCTGTCCCATCAATCATATGATTAGTGGGTTTCAGGAGGTTGTAAGAGCTACAGGGTATTAGAAGACCAGACTCAGCACAACTGTGCAGGCAGAAGGCTGAATTTGTCCTGTAACTGGGGATAATATGTAAGTCCCAGTCACAGGGAAAATCCACAATGAAAACAAAATTATTCTAATGTTGAAATGCCCCAAAGGTCCTCCATGACCTTATCGGGGGCTCAATGTGTGAAATAAATAATAATAAAAGAAACATTAAAACAAAGCAAGAAGAACAAAATGAATAAAGCAAAATTAAAAAAGAAGAAACAAATCAGTCCAAATAGCTGTTTCAAGCCCTGCCTCCAACAAAACAAAAATGTTTTGTCTGATATGACAACACAGTTTAAACATATTTTTTTCCAAAAAAAAGTTAAAAAATGTGAACAAATATATATCTATTTTTTTTATTTATTAGGCTCAACATATCACGAATAAAAGGCAAAAAATGTTTATTTAACAACACAAGAAAGCACTTAGACCTGTTAAAGCCACATGTGTGTATGAATATATATATATATACACATACACACATATATATTTATATATATTTATATATATATATATATATACATATACATACAGAGATGCTTATCACTATCTTAGAATATCATCAAAAAGTTTATTTATTTCAGCTGTTCAATACAAAAACTGAAACTCCCATATTATATAGAGTCATTACAAACAGAGTGATCTTTTTCAAGTGTTTATTTCTGTTA
Source organism: Oophaga sylvatica (assembly GCA_033576555.1). Lineage (NCBI taxonomy): Eukaryota > Metazoa > Chordata > Amphibia > Anura > Dendrobatidae > Oophaga > Oophaga sylvatica. The sequence continues at coordinate 141,744,319 of JARQOD010000003.1, forward strand.
ATGTTGATGATTATGGCTTACAGCCAAGGAAAAGCCAAAAGTCATTATCTCAGTAAATTAGAATACTTTATAACACCAGCTTGAAAATGATTTTAAAATCTGAAATGTATGTTCAGTAAATGCACTCAATACTTGGTCGGGGCTCCTTTTGCATCAATTACTGCATTAATGTAGCGTGGCATGGAGGCAATCAGCCTGCGGCACTGCTGAGGTGTTATGGAACAAGTGGATAGCACTGCAGCCTTGCAGCGCTGGAGTCCTGGGTTTGAATCCCACCTAGGACAACATCTGCAAGGAGTTTGTATGTTCTTCCCGTGTTTGCGTGGGTTTCCTCCGGGTACTCCGGTTTCCTCCCACACTTCAAAAACATACAGATAGGGAATCTAGATTGTGAGCCCCATTGGGGACAGCGATGATAATGTGTGCAAACTGTAAAGCGCTGCGGAATATGTTAGCGCTATATAAAAATAAAGATTATTATTATTATGGAAGCCCAGGTTGCTTTGAAAGCAGCCTTCAGCTTGTCTGCATCGTTGGGTCTCTTATCTTCCTCTACAGTCATGGACAAAAGTTTTGAGAATGACACAAATATTAATTTTTACAAAGTCTACTGCTTCACTTTTTCTAATGGCAATTTGCATATACTCCAGAATGTTATAAAGAGTGATCAGCTTAACAGCAATTATTTGCAAAGTCAATATTTGGCTAGAAAATGAACTTTATCCCCCAAAGCACATTTCAACATCATTGCAGCCCTGCCTTAAAAGGACCAGCTAACCTCTTTTCAGTGATTGCTCCATTAACACAGGTGTGGGTGTTGATGAGGACATGGCTGGAGATCAATCTGTCATGATTAAGTAAGAATGACACCACTGGACACTTTAAAAGGAGGCTTGTTGTGAATGGGTTTGAGATGAGTTCTGAGCAGAGACTCCCTCTGGTGGTTACAAGCGGTACTGGTCTGTTCAGTGAAGATTGTGAGGACTGGGAATCAGGTGTTACTGACTGGTCTTATATAAGGGAGTCACCTTCCCATCAGGGTTGCCGGTGATCAATTGTTCTGGTCTGAATCCTTCATTCCTGTTTCCCTTGTAGCCTGCTGTGTCGTGTCTGCATCTCCTGCTACCAGATAAGAATTTTTCTTCTTTTGTGTTGTTGCTATATTTTTGCATTTTGTCCTGCACTTCTTTGGGGGCCTTCTGGGTCCCCTTCGGGGGCTTTTGCCCTCTCAGTTTAGTTCAGCCACTGATGTTTGTACTTTTGCTTTTTCCAGTTTTTTCAGTGGCTGCTGTTTTGATTTTGTTACACCAGAGAACTAATTTAGGTGGTAGAGGTCGTGTGATCTCAGGTGATTTTGAAATTAGTAGAGTTGGTGCTTTTCAGGGTTTTCTGGGATTGCAGTAAGTACCCTTCCTATCCTTTTCTATTTAGTTAGTTTGGGCCCCAGCGTTTGCTCATACTATTTTCTTTCTTTGTCAGTATTTCTTCTTGTCTAACCGCCATTACTTGTTTGGGGGCTTTCTATTATCTTTGGGGTTCTGCTCCGGGGCAGATAGCTTTCCTATTTCTATCTTTAGGTGTAGTTAGTTTCTCAGGCTGTGACGAGGCGTCTAGGACCAACGTAGGAACGCTCCACGGCTGCCTCTAGTTGTGGTGGTTAGTCAGGGTACTGCAATCTCATAGATTCCAACTGCTCTGGTGTATTGCCTTTTTTACCTGCACTCCTCAGCTACCGAAACATAACAGTATCACCGGCCTAAAAATTGAAAATTGTATGGTACTCACAGAAGGGAAAAAATATTGTGAAAGAAAAAAGGTTGTCAGAGTTGTCAGAGTTATTTTTCTATTTGTTGCATTTTTTTTTCCCTCTATCTCTGGGTGCTGGGGAGGATCTTTTCTCTCAATGGAGTTTGCACGGTTGTCTGGCCGTGTGGATCAGCTTGCCACTGAGGTTCAGAGTATTGCTGCATATCTTGCTAGGTTGCCTGTTGTCGAACCTAGGATCCCCATGCCTGATTTGTTTTTGGGGGATCGAGCTAAGTTTCAGAATTTCAAAAATAATTGTAAATTGTTTTTTGCCTTAAAATCTAAGTCCTCAGGGAACGCAGCGCAGCAGGTTCAAATTATCATCTCTCTCCTGCGCGGCGATCCTCAGGAATGGGCTTTTTCCCTGACACCTGGGGATCCTGTTTTGAGTGATGTTGATGCATTTTTTCAGGCTTTGGGGTTATTGTACGATGAGCCTAATGTCACTGATCAAGGTGAAAAAGCCTTGTTGGCATTAAATCAGGGGCCTTATGACGCTGAGTTATACTGTCAGAGATTCCGTAGGTGGGCAGTCCTGACCAAATCGAATGACGACGCTTTGGCAGCCCTTTTCCAGAAGGGTCTGTCAGATAATGTAAAGGATGTTATGGTGGGATTCCCTGTCCCCTCTGGTCTCAATGATTCTATGTCATTAGCGATTCAAATTGACAGACGTTTGCGTGAGCGGAGAAGTATGCGTGGAATGGTGTTGCCTTGTGAACCAGCTTCTGAACCCATGCAGTGTGATAGAGTGATGTCTGGGGCACAGCGTCATGAGTTTCGAAAGCGCAATGGGTTATGTTTCTACTGTGGTGATGCCTCTCATGCTATTTCAGTCTGCCCTAAGCAGGGAAGACGGTTTGCACGCTCAGTTGTCTTGGGTAGTGTTCAGACTAAGTTTTTATTAACTGTCACTCTGATATGCTCTCTGTCCTCATTTTCTGCTCAGGCTTTCGTTGATTCTGGAGCAGCTATTAACCTGATGGATTATGATTTTGCTAAACGTTGTGGGTTTCCCTTGATACCCCTACAGAAGTCTACTCCCCTACTGGGGATCGATTCTACCCCTTTGGCTGAGAATAAACCCCAGTTTTCTACTCAGGTGATAATGAGGGTTGAACCTGATCACCAGGAGTGCTGCAAATTTTTGGTTCTGTATAATCTGCATGACATTATCGTGCTGGGTTTCCCTTGGTTACAGTCTCATAATCCTGTTTTGGATTGGAAATCTGTGTCTGTAACCAGTTGGGGCTGCCAATGTGTTAATACCAACACTCCTGTTTTTTCTGCCTCCCCCCAGGCTCAGGATGTTCCTGACTTTTTGATTGATTTTTCTGATGTGTTTAGCGAAAGTAAATCTGCATCCTTGCCTCCCCATAGGAGCTATGACTGCGCTATTGAATTAGTGCCGGGTAGTAAATTCCCTAAAGGTCGCCTTTTTAACTTGTCTGTACCTGAACATGACGCTATGCGGTCTTATATCAAGGAATCATTGGAGAAGGGTCATATCAGACCATCCTCTTCACCCTTAGGTGCCGGTTTTTTCTTTGTGGCAAAAAAGATGGTTCATTAAGGCCGTGTATTGATTATCGTCTCTTGAACAATATTACTGTGAAATATCAATACCCGTTACCTTGATTTCTGACCTGTTTTCCAGGGTGAAAAACGCTACTTGGTTTACCAAGCTTGACCTCAGGGGGGCGTATAACCTTATTCGCATTAAGCACGGGGATGAATGGAAGACGGCATTCAATACCCCTGAAGGGCATTTTGAGTACCTAGTGATGCCCTTTGGGCTCACTAATGCTCCTTCCGTCTTCCAGTCCTTCATGAATGACATTTTCAGGGATTTTGTGGACAAATTTCTCATTGTTTATTTGGATGATATCTTGATTTTTTCTAATGACTGGGACTCTCATGTGAAACATGTTCGAACTGTGTTCCAGATTTTGAGAGAGAATGCTCTGTATGTGAAGGGATCAAAGTGTCTTTTTGGCGTACAGAGGATCTCATTTCTGGGATTCATTTTGTCCCCATCTGTTATTGAAATGGACCCGGTCAAGGTTCAGGCCATCTGTGATTGGGTCCAACCTACTTCATTAAAGGCTCTTCAGAGATTTTTGGGTTTTGCCAATTTTTATCGTAAATTTATTGGTAATTTCTCGGTTATTGTTAAACCATTAACTGATTTGACCAGAAAGGGTTCTGATGTGGTGAATTGGCCTCCTGAGGCAGTCTCTGCGTTTCAGGAACTTAAGCAGAGATTCACTTCTGCTCCTGTTCTACGGCAGCCTGATGTTTATCTGCCATTTCAGGTGGAGGTTGATGCCTCTGAAATTGGGGCAGGTGCCGTTTTGTCCCAAAAAGATCCAGAGACCTCTAAAAGTAACCCTTGTGCCTTTTTCTCTTGAAAATTTTCTCCTACTGAACGTAATTATGACGTGGGTAATCGGGAGTTATTGGCCATGAAGTGGGCTTTTGAAGAGTGGAGACATTGGCTGGAGGGAGCCAAACATCAGGTGGTGGTCCTTACGGACCATAAGAATCTGGTATATCTGGAATCTGCCAAGCGACTCAATCCTAGACAGGCCAGGTGGGCCTTGTTTTTCACACGTTTTAATTTTGTGGTTTCCTTACTTCCTGGCACTAAGAATGTTAAGGCGGATGCCCTCTCGAGGAGTTTCCTTGCGGACTCTCCTGAGTTATCTGATCCTTCTGTTATTTTGAAAGAGGGTGTAGTTCTTTCCGCCATCTCGCCCAATTTGAGACTTGCTCTGGAGGGGTGTCAGGAGGATAGGCCCGAGCGCTGCCCTGTTGGAAAATTGTTTGTCCCGGACCAGTGGAAAAAGAGTGTGATGTCTGAGATTCATTGTTCCGCATTGGCTGGGCATCCCGGAATTTTTGGTACCAGAGACTTGGTTAGTCGGTCCTTTTGGTGGCCTACCTTGTCTCGTGATGTCAGGGAATTTGTGTAGTCCTGCGGGACTTGCTCTCGCTCCAAGCCTTGCTCTCGCTCTAGTGGTTTGTTGATGCCATTGCCTGTGCCCAAGAGACCATGGACCCATATCTCTATGGATTTCATTTCCGACCTTCCTGTTTCTCAGAGAATGACCACCATCTGGGTAATTTGTGATAGGTTTTCCAAAATGATACATCTTGTGCCATTACCTAAGTTGCCTTCCTCCTCTGAATTGGTGCCGTTGTTCCTTCAGCACGTGGTTCGTTTACACGGCATTCCTGAGAACATTGTGTCTGACAGAGGAGTCCAGTTTGTTTCCAGATTTTGGAGGACTTTTTGTTCTAAACTGGGTGTTCAATTGTCTTTCTCCTTGGCATTTCATCCTCAGACCAATGGTCAAACTGAGAGAACAAACCAGACATTGGAGACTTATCTTAGATGCTTTGTGTCTGCTGACCAGGATGACTGGGTCTCTTTTTTACCTTTGGCTGAGTTTGCTCTTAATAATAGGGCTAGCTCTGCCACTTTGATGTCTCCGTTTTTCTGTAATTCTGGGTTTCACCCTCGATTTTCTTCAGGACAGACGGAGGCTTCTGTCTGTCCAGGTGTTGACTCTGTTGTGGAGCGTATGCAACAGATTTGGGACCAGGTAGTGGAGAGGTTGTCCCTCTCTCAGGAGAGGGCCCAGCGGTTTGCTAACCGGCATAGGACTGATGGTCCTCGGTTTGAAGTGGGGAACTTGGTCTGGTTGTCCTCAAGGAATATTCCTATGAGAGTAGCATCTCCTAAATTTAAGCCTAGGTTCATTGGACCTTATAAGATCATTGAGATTCTTAATCCTGCTTCTTTTCGTTTGCTTCTTCCTGGGACATTTAAGATCCATAACGTGTTCCACAAGTCCTTGTTGAAGAGGTTTGTTGAGCCAGTGGTTCCTGCTGCTGTGCCTCCTGACCCTGTTTTGGTTGAGGGCAATCTGGAGTATGTGGTTGAGAAAATATTAGATTCTCGCTTTTCTAGATGGAAACTCCAGTATTTGGTTAAGTGGAGAGGTTATGGTCAGGAAGACAATTCTTGGGTGTTTGCTTCGGACATCCATGCTAGGAGACTCATCCGTGCGTATCATAGAACTCATCCTGACCGACCTGGTTGCTCAAATGAGGGTTCGGTGACCCCTCCTCAAGGGGGGGGGTACTGTTGTGAATGGGTTTGAGGTGAGTTCTGAGCAGAGACTCCCTCTGGTGGTTACAAGCGGTACTGGTCTGTTCAGTGAAGATTGTGAGGACTGGGAATCAGGTGTTACTGACTGGTCTTATATAAGGGAGTCACCTTCCCATCAGGGTTGCCGGTGATCAATTGTTCTGGTCTGAATCCTTCATTCCTGTTTCCCTTGTAGCCTGCTGTGTCGTGTCTGCATCTCCTGCTAACAGATAAGACATTTTCTTCTTTTTGTTTTTGTACTATATTTTTGCATTTTGTCCTGCACTTCTTTGGGGGCCTTCTGGGTCCCCTTCGGGGGCTTTTGCCCTCTCAGTTTAGTTCAGCCACTGATGTTTGTACTTTTGCTTTTTCCAGTTTTTTCAGTGGCTGCTGTTTTGATTTTGTTACACCAGAGAACTAATTTAGGTGGTAGAGGTCGTGTGATCTCAGGTGATTTTGAAATTAGTAGAGTTGGTGCTTTTCAGGGTTTTCTGGGATTGCAGTAAGTACCCTTCCTATCCTTTTCTATTTAGTTAGTTTGGGCCCCAGCGTTTGCTCATACTATTTTCTTTCTGTGTCAGTATTTCTTCTTGTCTAACCGCCATTACTTGTTTGGGGGCTTTCTATTATCTTTGGGGTTCTGCTCCGGGGCAGATAGCTTTCCTATTTCTATCTTTAGGTGTAGTTAGTTTCTCAGGCTGTGACGAGGCGTCTAGGACCAACGTAGGAACGCTCCACGGCTGCCTCTAGTTGTGGTGGTTAGTCAGGGTACTGCAATCTCATAGATTCCAACTGCTCTGGTGTATTGCCTTTTTTACCTGCACTCCTCAGCTACCGAAACATAACAGAGGCTGGTGCTTGGCATCATTGTTTCTCTTCTGTTAACCATGGTTATCTCTAAAGAAACATGTACAGTCATCATTGCAATGCACAAAAATGGCCTAACAGGGAAGAATATCGCAGCTAGAAAGATTGAACCTCAGTCAACAATCTATCGCATCATCAAGAACTTCAAGGAGAGAGGTTCCATTGTTGCCAAAAAGGCTCCAGGGCGCCCAAGAAAGACCAGCAAGCGCCAGGACCGTTTCTTAAAAGTGTTTCAGCTGCGGGATCGGGCTACCAGCAGTGCAGAGCTTGCTCAGGAATGGCAGCAGGCAGGTGTGAGTGCATCTGCATGCACTGTGAGGCGGAGACTCTTGGAGCAAGGCCTGGTCTCAAGGAGGGCAGCAAAGAAGCCTCTTATCTCCAGAAAAAACATCATGGACAGACTGATATTCTGCAAAAGGTACAGGCAGTGGACTGCTGAGGACTGGGGTAAAGTTATTTTCTCTGATGAATCCCCTTTTCGATTGTTTGGGACATCAGGAAAACGCCTCATTCGGAGAAGACAAGGTGAGCTCTACCACCAGTCTTGTCTCATGCCAACTGTTAGGGTATGTTTCCACGATAAAGAAACACTCCGGATTTGCTGCGTGTTTGGCGCCGTGCGTTGGCGCAGCGCCAAACACGCAACGTCCAGATGTTACAGCATAGTGGAGGGGATTTAAAATTAATTAGTATTAGCTTTTAAAGGATTTTCTTCAATGGTGCAGAATTAAATGCTGATTTAAGTGGTGGTTCTGATTTCTTGTGATCTCTGAATGTTCTCCTGAAAAGTCTACTAACTATGGGTGAGTATGCAAATAACACATATTATACCCACTTTATTTATGTACAGTGTATGGCAGGACTATATAATCCTTCTGTCTTTACAATTTACAGTACCTTCCATCAACTTTTTGGGCAGGGGTTAGAGGGATATTTTATTTTTTCCTGTTGCTAGAGCAAAAGAGGAGATCTGGAAAGTTATTCTAGTGACTGACACTATTTAAAGACTACGTGTAACCAGGTAAAAAATGGCAAGTTTTTATTCTTATTTTGTTCCCGCTGCTCCCCTGACTATTCTGTTATTCATTTTTTTTTCTTTTTGACAAATTCGCCATACTGTTTCAGCAAAAGGGGCTATTTTATTAAGTGCTAGTATTTATGGTCTTTACAAAAGGGGTCTGTCACACACTGGGTAATAATGCAGAGCAGCCTAAAGATAAACCATAAGAGAGTCCTGTGAGCCACGTCCTCTGGGTAAAGACCACAAAAATTTGTACTAAATGAAAAGGCCCATATCAATGAAACTGTATAGTAGATTGAAAACAAAAATAACAAAAATGAATATTCAGGGGAGCAGCGGGAATGAGAAAAGAACAAAAACTGTCCACGTGTGACCTGGTGATAGGTTGTCTTTAATTAAATCTGGTGTATAGTCATCTTGGTTTGGGAAACATAAATTCCTCATTTCATCTACAAAATCCAAACTGCAAAACAAGTCTTAGTTAACTCAGAGAAAATAGGAGCTCTCGGATGAGCTGAGAGTTCCTGTGTATTGGGGAGTCAGGTGAGCTGTTTGCTGACTGCTTAGCCAACAGCTATCTAATGTGTTATGTTTCGGTAGCTGAGGAGTGCAGGTAAAAAAGGCAAAACACCAGAGAAGTTGGAATCTATGAGATTGCAGTACCCTGACTAACCACCACAACTAGAGGCAGCCGTGGAGCGTTCCTACGTTGGTCCTAGACGCCTCGTCATAGCCTGAGAAACTAACTACACCTAAAGATAGAAAGAGGAAAGCTATCTGCCCCGGAGCAGATCCCCAAAGAACATAGAAAGCCCCCAAACATGTAATGGCGGTTAGACAAGATGAAATACTGACACAGACAGAAAATAGTATGAGCAAACGTTGGGGCCCAAACTACCTAAATAGAAAAGGATAGGAAGGGCACTTACTGCAATCCCAAAAAACCCTGAAAAGCACCAACTCTACTAATTTCAAAATCACCTGAGATCACACGACCTCTACCACCTAAATTAGTTCTCTGGTGTAACAAAATCAAAACAGCAGCCACTGAAAAAACTGGAAAAAGCAAAAGTACAAACATCAGTGGCTGAACTAAACTGAGAGGGCAAAAGCCCCGGAGGGGACCCTGAAGGCCCCCACAGAAGTGCAGGACAAAATGCAAAAATCAAGCACAAAAACAAAAAGAAGAAAATGTCTTATCTGTTAGCAGGAGATGCAGACACGACACAGCAGGCTACAAAGGAAACAGACTCAAGGATTGAGACCAGAACAATTGATCACCGGCAACCCTGATGGGAAGGCGACTCCCTTATATAAGACCAGTCAGTAACACCTGATTCCCACTCCTCACAATCTTCACTGGACAGTCCAGTACCGCTTGTAACCACCAGAGGGAGCCTCTGCTCAGAACTCATTTCAAGTCCATTCACAACAGTACCCCCCCTTGAGGAGGGGTCACCGAACCCTCACTTGAGCAACCAGGTCGGTCAGGATGAGTTCTATGATACGCACGGATGAGTCTCCTAGCATGGATGTGACGCGCACCACATGTGTGGGTACCAGGGCTATGGGGTACTCGGAGCCGAGCCCATTGATTTCTATGGGAGATGTCACTGGCAGCGGGACTCGTTCCGTGGCCCTGGCGGTCATGCAATGGGGGATATTTACAGGGGATTTGTAGTTAGTTCGTGACGCCACCTGTGGTGTCTGATCAATTGGACCAGCGCTGCTATAAGGATCTTCACAGGGGATGTTATGGGGGCAGCTGGGTGGTAAGTCTCCCACAGGTGAGACGGGTCCCTGGAAGTCTATGATGATGCAGGGTGTAGGTAGTAATTCAGTCACACACAATGCAGCTTCTTTTCATACCTTTACTTGTAGGTGTTTCAGGCAGGTCCCGGGGAGCTGGTCGGGGTGGAGAATGCACATTCGGGAAACCGCTGAGCAGGTTAGAGGCCTCCTTTACTTCATATGTATCTGAGTCCAAACTTGCATGAAGCGAAGTTAACTCTGCAATCTCCAGCTTACTCAATAGCTGCAACGCCCGGCCGACATTGTGGTGGAGCCTTCTATGTCTCTGATTTCCAGATGTTGAGAGAACTAAGTTCCTACTTTTGTAGCGTCCCACTCAAGGTCCTTGTTCTCCCTGACTCTGTTTACGTATCAGCGCTTAGGGCTACCTTCTGCGACCTGTAGTCCAGAAAGCCTCCGGTTATCTTGTTACTAGGCGTGAAGCGCTAGCAACGCTTCGGACCCCGGTGTCCGGTGAATTAGTGCAGGTAATCCGGTACCTGGTGCACTAGCATCTATCTTCTCCACTGTGCCCTTCGCCCTGCTCGCGCTCTTAACATAAGCACTTGTAGCTTTGATGTGAATGCCAGCTTTCTCCAGAGCTCACTGGACAGCTCTCAGTATCCTCCAAGTCCAGACTGGACTGTTCTGTCCGAAGACAGGAAACAGACTGAACTCTGAACACTGAATGTGCCCACTCCTCTCCTCCTGCACAGACTGACTGACTCTTGCTACGTGTCACTACCTTTTATACCCCTAATGGGTGTGTCTGAAAGTGTGAGTGACGTGAATGGATATCAAGCTTTTGCGGTTACCTTCCTGTGCATTCTCCTGGATTATGTGTGCCTGACATAGCTGGGCCACACAGATGTCCGAAGCAAACACCCAAGAATTGTCTTCCTGACCATAACCTCTCCACTTAACCAAATACTGGAGTTTCCGTCTAGAAAAACGAGAATTCAATATTTTCTCAACCACAAACTCCATATTGCCCTCAACCAGAACAGGGTCAGGAGGCAAAGCAGTAGGAACCACTGGCTCAACAAACCTCTTCAACAAGGACTTGTGGAACACGTTATGGATCTTAAATGTCCCTGGAAGAAGCAAACGAAAAGAAACAGGATTAAGAATCTCCATGATCTTATAAGGTCTAATGAACCTAGGCTTAAATTTAGGAGATGCCACTCTCATAGGAATATTTCTTGAGGACAACCAGACCAAGTCCCCCACTTTAAACCGAGGACCATCAGTCCTATGCCGGTTAGCAAACCGCTGGGCCCTCTCCTGAGAGAGGGACAACCTCTCCACTACCTGATCCCAAATCTGTTGCATACGCTCCACAACAGAGTCAACACCTGGACAGACAGAAGCCTCCATCTGTCCTGAAGAAAATCGAGGGTGAAACCCAGAATTACAGAAAAATGGAGACATCAAAGTGGCAGAGGTAGCCCTATTATTAAGAGCAAACTCAGCCAAAGGCAAAAAAGAGACCCAGTCATCCTGATCAGCAGACACAAAGCATCTTAGATAAGTCTCCAATGTCTGGTTTGTTCTCTCAGTTTGACCATTGGTCTGAGGATGAAACACCGAGGAGAAAGACAATTGAACACCAAGTTTAGAACAAAAGGTCCTCCAAAATCTAGAAACAAACTGGACTCCTCTGTCAGACACAATGTTCTCAGGAATGCCGTGTAAACGAACCACGTGCTGAAGGAACAAAGGCACCAATTCAGAGGAGGAAGGCAACTTAGGTAATGGCACAAGATGTATCATCTTGGAAAACCTATCACAAATCACCCAGATGACGGTCATTCTCTGAGAAACAGGGAGGTCGGAAATGAAATCCATAGAGATATGGGTCCATGGTCTCTTGGGCACAGGCAATGGCATCAACAAACCACTAGAGCGAGAGCAAGGCTTGGAGCGAGAGCAAGTCCCGCAGGACTGAACAAATTCCCTGACATCACGAGACAAGGTAGGCCACCAAAAGGACCGACTAACCAAGTCTCTGGTACCAAAAATTCCGGGATGCCCAGCCAACGCGGAACAATGAATCTCAGACATCACACTCTTTTTCCACTGGTCCGGGACAAACAATTTTCCAACAGGGCAGTGCTCGGCCTATCCTCCTGACACCCCTCCAGAGCAAGTCTCAAATTGGGTGAGATGGCGGAAAGAACTACACCCTCTTTCAAAATAACAGAAGGATCAGATAACTCAGGAGAGTCCGCAAGGAAACTCCTCGAGAGGGCATCCGCCTTAACATTCTTAGTGCCAGGAAGAAAGGAAACCACAAAATTAAAACGTGTGAAAAACAAGGCCCACCTGGCCTGTCTTGGATTGAGTCGCTTGGCAGATTCCAGATAAACCAGATTCTTATGGTCCGTAAGGACCACCACCTGATGTTTGGCTCCCTCCAGCCAATGTCTCCACTCTTCAAAAGCCCACTTCATGGCCAGTAACTCCCGATTACCCACGTCATAATTACGTTCAGTAGGAGAAAATTTTCGAGAGAAAAAGGCACAAGGGTTACTTTTAGAGGTCTCTGGATCTTTTTGGGACAAAACGGCACCTGCCCCAATTTCAGAGGCATCAACCTCCACCTGAAATGGCAGAGAAACATCAGGCTGCCGTAGAACAGGAGCAGAAGTGAATCTCTGCTTAAGTTCCTGAAATGCAGAGACTGCCTCAGGAGGCCAATTCACCACATCAGAACCCTTTCTGGCCAAATCAGTCAATGGTTTAACAATAACCGAGAAATTACCAATAAATTTACGATAAAAATTGGCAAAACCCAAAAATCTTTGAAGAGCCTTTAATGAAGTAGGTTGGACCCAATCACAGATGGCCTGAACCTTGACCGGGTCCATTTCAATAACAGATGGGGACAAAATGAATCCCAGAAATGAGATCCTCTGTACGCCAAAAAGACACTTTGATCCCTTCACATACAGAGCATTCTCTCTCAAAATCTGGAATACAGTTCGAACATGTTTCACATGAGAGTCCCAGTCATTAGAAAAAATCAAGATATCATCCAAATAAACAATCAGAAATTTATCCACAAAATCCCTGAAAATGTCATTCATGAAGGACTGGAAGACAGAAGGAGCATTAGTGAGCCAAAAGGGCATCACAAGGTACTCAAAATTCCCCTCAGGGGTATTGAATGCCGTCTTCCATTCATCTCCGTGCTTAATGCGAATAAGGTTATATGCCCCCCTGAGGTCAAGCTTGGTAAACCAAGTAGCGTTTTTCACCCTGGAAAACAGGTCAGAAATCAAAGGTAACGGGTATTGATATTTTACAGTAATATTGTTCAAAAGACGATAATCAATACACGGCCTTAATGAACCATCCTTTTTGGCCACAAAGAAAAAACCGGCACCTAAGGGTGAAGAGGATGGTCTGATATGACCCTTCTCCAATGATTCCTTGATATAAGACCGCATAGCGTCATGTTCAGGTACAGACAAGTTAAAAAGGCGACCTTTAGGGAATTTACTACCAGGCACTAATTCAATAGCGCAGTCATAGCTCCTATGGGGAGGCAAGGATGCAGATTTACTTTCGCTAAACACATCAGAAAAATCAATCAAAAAGTCAGGAACATCCTGAGCCGGGGGGGAGGCAGAAAAAACAGGAGTGTTGGTATTAACACATTGGCAGCCCCAACTGGTTACAGACACAGATTTCCAATCCAAAACAGGATTATGAGACTGCAACCAAGGGAAGCCCAGTACGATAATATCATGCAGATTATACAGAACCAAAAATTTACAGCACTCCTGATGATCAGGTTCAACCCTCATTATCACCTGAGTAGAGAACTGAGGTTTATTCTCAGCCAAAGGGGTAGAATCGATCCCCAGTAGGGGAATAGACTTCTGTAGGGGTATCAAGGGAAACCCACAACGTTTAGCAAAATCATAATCCATCAGGTTAATAGCTGCTCCAGAATCAACGAAAACCTGAGCAGAAAATGAGGACAGAGAGCATATCAGAGTGACAGTTAATAAAAACTTAGTCTGAACACTACCCAAGACAACTGAGCGTGCAAAACATCTTCCCCGCTTAGGGCAGACTGAAATAGCATGAGAGGCCTCACCACAGTAGAAACATAACCCATTGCGCTTTCGAAACTCATGACGCTGTGCCCCAGACACCACTCTATCACACTGCATGGGTTCAGAAGCAGGTTCACAAGGCAACACCATTCCACGCATACTTCTCCGCTCACGCAAACGTCTGTCAATTTGAATCGCTTATGACATAGAATCATTGAGACCAGAGGGGACAGAGAATCCCACCATAACATCCTTTACATTATCTGACAGACCCTTCCGAAAAAGGGCCGCCAAAGCGTCGTCATTCCACTTGGTCAGGACTGCCCACCTACGGAATCTCTGACAGTATAACTCAGCGTCATCAAGCCCCTGATTTAATGCCAACAAGGCTTTTTCAGCTTGATCAGTGACATTAGGCTCATCGTACAATAACCCCAAAGCCTGAAAAAATGCATCAACATCACTCAAAACAGGATCCCCAGGTGTCAGGGAAAAAGCCCAATCCTGAGGATCGCCGCACAGGAGAGAGATGACAATTTGAACCTGCTGCGCTGCGTTCCCTGAGGACTTAGATTTTAAGGCAAAAAACAATTTACAATTATTTTTGAAATTCTGAAACTTAGCTCGATCCCCTAAAAACAAATCTGGCATGGGAATCCTAGGTTCCACAACAGGCAACCTAGCAAGATAGGCAGCAATACTCCGAACCTCAGAGGCAAGCTGATCCACACGGCCAGACAACTGTGCAAACTCCATTGAGAGAAAAAAAAATCCTCCCCAGCACCCAGAGATACAGAGGGAAAAAAATGCAACAAACAGAAAAATATCTCTGACAACTCTGACAACCTTTTTTCTTTCACAATATTTTTTCCCTTCTGTGAGTACCATACAATTTTCAATTTTTGGGCCGGTGATACTGTTATGTTTCGGTAGCTGAGGAGTGCAGGTAAAAAAGGCAATACACCAGAGAAGTTGGAATCTATGAGATTGCAGTACCCTGACTAACCACCACAACTAGAGGCAGCCGTGGAGCGTTCCTACGTTGGTCCTAGACGCCTCGTCACAGCCTGAGAAACTAACTACACCTAAAGATAGAAAGAGGAAAGCTATCTGCCCCGGAGCAGATCCCCAAAGAACATAGAAAGCCCCAAAACATGTAATGGCGGTTAGACAAGATGAAATACTGACACAGACAGAAAATAGTATGAGCAAACGTTGGGGCCCAAACTACCTAAATAGAAAAGGATAGGAAGGGCACTTACTGCAATCCCAAAAAACCCTGAAAAGCACCAACTCTACTAATTTCAAAATCACCTGAGATCACACGACCTCTACCACCTAAATTAGTTCTCTGGTGTAACAAAATCAAAACAGCAGCCACTGAAAAAACTGGAAAAAGCAAAAGTACAAACATCAGTGGCTGAACTAAACTGAGAGGGCAAAAGCCCCCGGAGGGGACCCTGAAGGCCCCCACAGAAGTGCAGGACAAAATGCAAAAATCAAGCACAAAAACAAAAAGAAGAAAATGTCTTATCTGTTAGCAGGAGATGCAGACACGACACAGCAGGCTACAAAGGAAACAGGACTCAAGGATTGAGACCAGAACAATTGATCACCGGCAACCCTGATGGGAAGGCGACTCCCTTATATAAGACCAGTCAGTAACACCTGATTCCCACTCCTCACAATCTTCACTGGACAGTCCAGTACCGCTTGTAACCACCAGAGGGAGCCTCTGCTCAGAACTCATTTCAAGTCCATTCACAACACTAATGTGTAGTGGGGGCTTTAGTCTTGTTTCCCTGCGCATTATATAAAAATACTGAATCAAATAATGCGAAACTGTATCTTCTTAAGCTCTGTACCCATCCTTCACTCATGCAGTCCTTGCTTAGAAGACTACACTGATTCACTTCATGGGTAGGTACAGTACACACAACCCTTTTCTCTCCATTTGAGAAAACCTGTCCAATTATTCTGATCAGTGTTGTGAACACGTTGGAGGCGACTTCAGAGCTGGGGCTCCCTCCGGTGGTTGCTGAGGGTAATGAACCAATTGCTGAATGGCTTTCAGCTGGGTCCGATTGGTCTGATATAAGTGACTTGAACTCCCATCAGCCTTGCTGGTAATCAATTGTTCTTCCAGGTCTTGCTTTGAGCTCAGCTTGCATTCCTGCTCTCCTTCAGATAAGTGACTTGTTGTTTTTTTTCCTTTGGTTGGATTTTCCTTGCTGGTTTGCTGCCTTGCAGTGGACTTCAGCCTGGTCCCCTTTTGGGGCCTGGCTCTGCATTTGTGCTCAGTTTGTGTTTGCACTTTTGCTCTGTTCCTTTGTCACTTTTTATTTGCTGAATTGCTGTGTGTTACACCAGAGATCTGATTTAGGTGGTAGAGATCATGTGATCTCAGGTTTTTTGTTAATCAGAAGTGTTGGTATTTTTGTCAGGGTTTTTTGGGTTGCAGTCAGAATTCTTTCCTATACTTTTCTATCTAGACAGTATTGGGCCCCAGCGTTTGCTCATTCTATTTTCTGTCTGTGTTCGTATTTTCTTCTTGTCTAACCGCCATTACATGTTTGGGAGCTTCCCATTTCTTTGGGGGTTCTGCTACGGGGAAGTTAGCTTTCATCTTTCTGTCTTTAGATGTAGCTATCTCTCCGGCTGTGACGAGGCGTCTAGAATCACCGTAGGTACGCTCCACGGCTACTTCTAGTGTGGCGGTTAGTTTAGGGTTCTGCAACCCAGTAGTTTCCAGCCTCTCTGGTGTATTGCTACTTTGGCTATTTTTGCTATTTCTCCTCAGCTACCGAAACATAACAGATCAGACTATAATCAGAGTTCCATCAATGTGGCATTAGTTTTTCTCGGAGGTGTACAGAAAAAAAAAGTTTCTTCACCCTCTCCGTTCTGCAGGCCATGAAAATCAGACCACACTCGGATGTCCTTCAAGTGTGGGCCGATGTTTTTCTCACTTGCATTGCTGATTTTGATCCAACATTCAGATCAAAATTGGACATGTTTCAGATTTTTTCTTCCGACCACAAGGTCATGTGCACAAATTCGGACATGTGTACAGCCCCATATCATGGGTGTGAGTGCTATTCGTAAAAACCACAGATAGCACTTGTCTGATATAATCGGTCGTGTACAAGAGCCCTTACAAAAAGTCCCCACTTGAAAAGGCATTGCTTTTCCCAATGCATAGTAAGTGCTACAGCCGTGTGAACAGCTGTGTGTCCAGACTGTAAATCAGGTAGTTCTCTCTGTCTCTTGTTAAGCTTACTCTCAGGCATGAATCAAAACATCCATCTGCCATTAACATTAAATTTCATCACTATGGAAAACAGTGGATAAACAGAATTATGCTTCTAATTAACAATGATTCAACGAGCTGGAACTGGAAAAGCACTAGTCAATTAGTGTACTTAAAAGGAATGTGTCATCAGAAAATTAACCATCATTTAATTCATGTTTTTATGTTAAACATATATTTTTTTAAATTTTCCACATCTTGAATTATCTTTAAAAAAAATCTGACCTCTTGCAATTTTCACGTGCCACTAGGCTTAATGTTAGGGCGCAGTCAGACCACCCTATTACTCTTGCGAGGATTGCATCACAATCCTTGAACTAGACATCTGCTTTACTGACCTGATTGTGACAGCATGTACACTCAGGTCTGGATAGCGATGCGATCCTCACTTGACTAATAGGGCAGTCTGACTGAACCCTTAAGGTACTGTCACACTAAGCGATCGCCCCGGCGATCACGACAACGACTCAACCTGACGAGATCATTGGTGTGATCGCTATATGGTCACTAGTAGCTTCCAAACAGTAGATCTCATTAAAGACACATCAGCGATCAGCGATCTGTATAACGACCTCGGCGGTCGTTGGAACCTGTCACACAGCATTTATTGAGCGCAACCTTTTCCACGTCCCTCAGCACAGATTGGTGGTCACTATATATGTTTTATAATAATATGTTATAATTTATGATTTGACGATCGCGTCATGAAAGACGACGTATAGTGCTCCCTTCGAGCGCACCTGATTCATAGCATCATTCCTGCGTCCTGCTAGCCTGCTTTGCAGCTACTGCGATCCAGTCTGTGCCGCTAAAGAGAACCTAGTCCCACCTGCGCTGCTGACATTTGCGCCACCAACGAGGTTGCTCGTCATTCTAAAGGGTGTCAAACTCAGCGATTCAGGGTCACCAGTGGGACGCCAACGATCAAAAAACGGTCCAGAACGTTTGTTCACGATCAGCGACATCACAGCAGGGGCCACATCGCTGCTACATGTCACACACAGCGACGTCGCTAACAAGGTTGCTGCTGCGTCATAATATCGCTGACGCTTAAGCGATCTCGCTAGCGATCTCGCTTAGTGTGACAGTACCTTTAGACTCATACTTCCTGCTCTGACTCTATTGATTTGTATGTAAGTATTTTCTGCTCCAGCTCTGATTTTGGTAGATGATATTGTAAAGGGTAGGGGATGAGATAAATGAGCTGTAACATCACCTATTGTTAAAGGTGGATCCTGAGTTATCTACTGTATATTGTAGTGCTACATTTCCATTATACGTTTATGCTTAAAACATACAACTCTGCCCTTTACCTCTCCAAGCAAGCCTATTTCAACACCCTTATCACTGCACTCTTTAACAATCCTAAACAACTCTTTGACACTTTTCATTCCCTCCTTAGCCCAAAAGTACAGGCCTCAACCACCAACCTCAGGGTTGACAATCTGGCCAAGTACTTTAACTCCTTTCTTCCATCTGACGTACTATTCTGTCCATGTGACCTGGGACTTAATTCCCAAGGACGGAATAGTACGTCATATGCGATCAGCCGCACTCACGGGGGGAGCGCGGCTGATCGCGGACGGGTGTCAGCTGATTCTCACAGCTGACACCCGGCACTTTAACCCCCGGCACACTGCGATCAAACATGATCGCAGCGTTCCGGTGGCATAGGGAAGCATCGCGCAGGGAGTGGGCTTCCTGCGTGCTTCCCTCAGACCCTCAGAGCAACGCGATGTGATCGCATTGTTCCGAGGGCCTCTTTCCTGCTGGCCCCCGGATCCAAGATGGCCATGAGGTCCTGCAGGGAGGTGGCTTGTCAGTTCCTGCTGAGAGCAGGCGCCGTCAAGCCTCATGCACTGCCTGTCAGAACGCTGATCTGACAGAGTGCTGTGCAAACTGTCAGATCAGCGATCTGACACTATATAGTGATGTCCCACCCAGGGACAATGTAAAAATCTTTCTGTGCTGTGTATAAATATGTGATTCTTCAGATTTTGTATTAGTATAGCCTGATGAAGAGACCTGAGTAGTCTCGAAAGCTTGCAATTTGTTACCATCTTTTCAGTTAGCCATTAAAAGGTATCAACCACTGAGGACTCTCAATTCTGAATATTTTTCTATATTTGAAAGGAAATTTTCTCCCAATCCCCTATTATCATGCATTCTCTTCTGGACTTCATCTAACTCACTTTTTGTCTTTGAACCAGTCACGGATGAAAGGTATCAGACTCCTTGAATCTTATTGCCCTACTATTTGCAACAGCGACCCTAATCCTTCACATCTCCTCCTGTCCCTTTCCCAGCTGTCACCACTCATCTAACTAAAACATTTCACCTCTCTGTCAACTGGTGTCTTTCCCTCCTTCAAACACACCAGCATGCACCCATTACTTAAAAAAACATCCCTCAACCAGAACTGTGCTGCTAACTATAGACCTGTTTTTAATCTTCCTTCAATTTCTAAACTTCTGGAATGTTCAGTCCACTCCCATCTAATCCTCTATCTTTTTAGATAATGCTTTTTGACCCTTAACAATCTGGTTTCTGCTACTTACACTGTATTGAAACTGTCCTTACTAAAGTCTCAAATGATCTACTAACAGCTAAATCTAAGAGTCACTACTCCATGCAGATTCTCCTAGATCTCTCCACAGCATTCAACACTTTGGATCACCAGCTCCTCTGATTATGTTTTGCTTTATCGGGCTCTCTTGGTTCTCTCCTACTTCTCTGACTGCTCTTTCACTGTATCTTTTGCTGGCTCCTCTTCATCTCATCTTCCCCTTGCTGTTGGGGTCCTTAGTGTTCAGTACTAGGTTTCCTCCTTCTGTTCTCTCTATATATTGCCCCTATTGGACAAACCATCAGTAGATTTGGTTTTCAGTGCTATCTATATGCTGATGACACCCAATTATACACATCATCTCCTGACATCACCCCCGCATTACTACAAAATACCATTTTGATGTAGGAAAGATGTGTATCTTCGTACCGTGTTAGCCAGTAGATAGAAAAATATTTAGACTTGAGAGTCCTCAGTGGTTGATACCTTTTAATGGCTAACTGAAAAGATGGTGACAAATTGCAAGCTTTCGAGACTACGCAGGTCTCTTCATCAGGCAAAGACTAAAACAAAAACTGAAGAATCACATATTTATACACAAGAGGACACAGGAATAATGCAATAGGTAAGACAGGTGACGTGAAGCAGAACTGTCATTATGGCAGAAGGATGAACATAAATATGACTAGTTCATAGATAAGGAGTGAAAGTTTTATTACCCTCTGATTGGGGTCTGGTATTGTGTTGTGATGACCCTAAAAGGTCAGGGAAGCAGATTCCTTAATTGTTGTAGAAAGACATAAAACTCTGGGATATATTCATCCCAGCACTAAGAGTGTCAAGGTCATCATAAGTTTATATTCCCAGACTTTTCTATCCTTCTCAGATTTGAAGTTAGATTTTAATATAAGTAATTCCATATCCGTCATGCTATGACCGGGCATACAAAAGTGTTTTGCCACAGGTAAATCCATTCTCCTTTCTCTTATTGTGTGGCGATGAGAATTCATCCTTGTTCTCAGTTTTTGCCCGGTCTCCCCCACATACAGACCCCCAGTTGGACATTTAGTACATATAATTAGGTACACCACATTAGATGTGATGCAGCTGAAAGTACCTGGGATCTTGTAGTCCTGATGGGAGTTGGGGATCTTTATCTTGTCCGTGGTCATTATAGATGTACAGGTTTTGCATTTCTTTTGTTTGCAAGGAAAGGTACCTGCAGCTGTTGGGGAGGACAGGGAGCTTCTGACAATGATGCTTCTTAGATTTGGGGCTGCCTAAAACATAGTAGTGGGGGGTCTGGAAATATGGATTGTAATCGGGCATCTTTTTGTAGTGAAGGTTGTAGTTTCCGTGCAGCTCCCCTTAGCATCTCCAGACTTGGATTGTAGGTGACCACTAGAGGCACCCGGTTATTTTCTTCTTTAGCTTTGTAATGTAGCAGGTGATTCCTTGATATTCTGGTGGCTCTTGTAATTTGGTTTTCAATTGTTCTTGGATGGTAGCCCTGGTTCAAAAAAGTCTTTCTGAGGCGACCAAGGTGTTCATCTCTATCCATGGGGTTGGAACATATACGGTTGTATCTGATGGCTTGGCTGTAGACAATAGAGTTTTTTATGTGTTTTGGATGGAAACTGTCCCATTTAAGATATGTTGGACGGTCGATTGGCTTCTGATACAGGGATGTCTCTATTTCATTGTTCTTTAGCTTAATGGTGGTGTCTAAAAAGTTAATTTCAGTGCTGGAGTAGTTAAGTGTTCAGTTGATGGTGGGATGAAATTGATTGAACTGTTCATGGAACGTCTTTAGCTGTTGTTCAGACTCCGTCCAGATGATTAAAATGTCATCAATGTAGCGGTAGTAGGCCCGAGGCCTGATGGGGCATGAGGACAAAAATTCGCTTTCAAGCTTGGCCATGAAATTTTTGTCCTCATGCCCCATCAGGCCTCGGGCCTACTACCGCTACATTGATGACATTTTAATCATCTGGACGGAGTCTGAACAACAGCTAAAGACGTTCCATGAACAGTTCAATCAATTTCATCCCACCATCAACTTAACACTTAACTACTCCAGCACTGAAATTAACTTTTTAGACACCACCATTAAGCTAAAGAACAATGAAATAGAGACATCCCTGTATCAGAAGCCAATCGACCGTCCAACATATCTTAAATGGGACAGTTTCCATCCAAAACACATAAAAAACTCTATTGTCTACAGCCAAGCCATCAGATACAACCGTATATGTTCCAACCCCATGGATAGAGATGAACACCTTGGTCGCCTCAGAAAGACTTTTTTGAACCAGGGCTACCATCCAAGAACAATTGAAAACCAAATTACAAGAGCCACCAGAATATCAAGGAATCACCTGCTACATTACAAAGCTAAAGAAGAAAATAACCGGGTGCCTCTAGTGGTCACCTACAATCCAAGTCTGGAGATGCTAAGGGGAGCTGCACGGAAACTACAACCTTTACTACAAAAAGATGCCCGATTACAATCCATATTTCCAGACCCCCCACTACTATGTTTTAGGCAGCCCCCAAATCTAAGAAGCATCATTGTCAGAAGCTCCCTGTCCTCCCCAACAGCTGCAGGTACCTTTCCTTGCAAACAAAAGAAATGCAAAACCTGTACATCTATAATGACCACGGACAAGATAAAGATCCCCAACTCCCATCAGGACTACAAGATCCCAGGTACTTTCAGCTGCATCACATCTAATGTGGTGTACCTAATTATATGTACTAAATGTCCAACTGGGGGTCTGTATGTGGGGGAGACCGAGCAAAAACTGAGAACAAGGATGAATTCTCATCGCCACACAATAAGAGAAAGGAGAATGGATTTACCTGTGGCAAAACACTTTTGTATGCCCGGTCATAGCATGACGGATATGGAATTACTTATATTAAAATCTAACTTCAAATCTGAGAAGGATAGAAAAGTCTGGGAATATAAACTTATGATGACCTTTGACACTCTTAGTGCTGGGATGAATATATCCCAGAGTTTTATGTCTTTCTACAACAATTAAGGAATCTGCTTCCCTGACCTTTTAGGGTCATCACAACACAATACCAGACCCCAATCAGAGGGTAATAAAACTTTCACTCCTTATCTATGAACTAGTCATATTTATGTTCATCCTTCTGCCATAATGACAGTTCTGCTTCACGTCACCTGTCTTACCTATTGCATTATTCCTGTGTCCTCTTGTGTATAAATATGTGATTCTTCAGTTTTTGTTTTAGTCTTTGCCTGATGAAGAGACCTGCGTAGTCTCGAAAGCTTGCAATTTGTTACCATCTTTTCAGTTAGCCATTAAAAGGTATCAACCACTGAGGACTCTCAAGTCTAAATATTTTTCTACAAAATACCAGTGATTGTCTTTCTGCTGTCTCTAACGTCATGTCCTCCATCTATCTAAAACTGAATCTGTCAAAAACTGAACTCCTTGTGTTTCCTCCCTCTACTAGCCTTCCTAAACCCAATATTGCCATTTCCATGTGTGGTTCTACTGTTACTCCCCAGCAACCAACACTTTCTTGGGATTATGTTTGACTCAGAACTTTACTTTTTATCCCCATATCCAATCACTTTGTAGCGCCGGCGTCCCTGCCCTCTGCCAGGCAGGGACGCTGTTCCCCTGCGACAGCGTCCTCTGCCAGGCAGGGACGTCGCCCCCCTTACCCGCGCTCAGCATCCTCCTTCCGCCCTGCTGGGGCCGCGCGCTCCTTCCCTGCTACTGGACTTAGGGCGTGCGCCCGCGCGCTCCCCCGCTCTTAAAGGGGCCGCGCGCATCTTTCAAAAAGGTCCCCGGCCAATGCCGGAGGACTCCACCCTATATAAAGTACTTCCTCCTTAATGGAGGTGCCCGGGCAATGTTGTTATTGCACTGTTCACTACTCTGCTTTAGCCCTCAGGGTCCGTTACCAGTTACCTGCCTGTTTCCTGCCAGTTTGCTGTCTGCTATCTGCCCGCAAGCCTGTCTGGAGGTTCGGCCGTCACATGCGGTGACCATCGGCAATTCCAGAGACTCTCGCCTGCTCACTTGGGGCGCTCATCTGCCATCTGCCTGCAAGCCTACCTGGAGGTTCGGCCATCACCTGCGGTGTCCATCGGCTATTCCAGAGACTCTCGCCTGCTCACTTGGGGGCGCTCATCTGCCATCTGCCTGCAAGCCTACCTGGAGGTTCGGCCATCACCTGCGGTGTCCATCGGCTATTCCAGAGACTCTCGCCTGCTCACTTGGGGGCGCTCATCTGTCATCTGCCTGCTAGCCTACCGGGAGGCTCCACCATCTCAGGTCGTATATACCTGTCCATTCAGAGACTGCCCCGGCCCTTTGCCTGCCTGTTTATCCAGAGACTGCCCCGGTCACTTGCCGTGACTACCTGCCTGTCTACCCAGAGACTGCCCCGGTCACTTGCCGTGACTACCCGCCTGTTTATCCAGAGACTGCCCCGGTCACTTGCTGTGACTACCTGCCTGTCTACCCAGAGACTGCCCCGGTCACTTGCCGTGACTACCCACCTGTATATCCAGAGACTGCCCCAGTCACTTGCCGTGACCTCCCACCTGTCTGTCCAGAGACTGCCCCCGTCACTTGCAGTGACTTCCTGTCCGTCTCCCCGGGCGCCACCCGCTCCTTTACAAGGAAAGCCTCCTTGTATAATAAAGCTCAGAGGTTCCGCCTCCCAGACCCGTTACAGTTTGCTCGGGCCATGGAACCCGGTGGCACCCAAACTCCCTCGCTCTCTGACCTGTGTCATGAACTGTCTCGTCAGAGGTCTCAACAGGAGTCCATCCTGGGTCACCTGCGGAATGTTAATTCCCGCCTGGACACCCTGACTACTTCACCAGCAACCACCGCGAGCGCCATGACTCGCAATCCGGCAGTTCCGCTGCTTACCAATTCCGTGGTTTCCGTTCCTGGACCTCGACTTTCAGCTCCTCCTCGGTTTGGAGGCGACCCTGCTCTGGCTCGGGGTTTCATTAACCAGTGCACCCTGCATTTTGAACTCCTGGCACACCAGTTTAACTCCGACCGGGCCAAAATTGCCTTCATCATGTCCCATCTCACCGGAGAGGCCCTGGCCTGGCTAAATCCTCTTTGGGAGAGAGAAGATCCCCTGGTGTCTGACCTATCTGCTTTTCTCTCTGCCTTCCGGAAGGTATTCGACGAACCCGGACGGAGGACCTCCTCTGCATCATCTCTGCTGCGTCTCCGTCAGGGAAGTCTCACCGTGGGTCAATATGCCATACGGTTCCGTACCCTTGCCTCGGAGCTGGCTTGGGATAATGATGCTCTGATATCTGTCTTCTGGGAGGGTCTGTCCGGCCGTATTAAAGATGAACTTGCTGGTCGGGACATTCCAACCTCTCTCGATGACCTAATAACTCTTGCCAATCGAATTGATCTACGGTTCCAGGAGCGCGCTAAGGAGGTCACCCGTGAGAGAAGGTTTCCTCGTCTAGCTCCTTCTTTTCAGAGACCTGTAACTCCTTCCGTTTCCCCTCAGGTACACTCTTCTGAGCCTATGCAAGTCGACCAGACCAAGATGGTCAAAGCCCGTCAGGACTTACGCCGTGCCGAGGGGAGTTGCTTCTACTGTGGCAGTAAGGAGCACCGGATCCGTACCTGCCCAGAGAGGTCGGGAAACGCCTGTGTCTAGGTTCGCTCGGAGAGGTCCACCTAGACAAAAATAAATCCTCTTCATCTCTGCTGCTGTCAGTCTCAATTCTCCTCGGTGAGAACCGTTATTTCGAACTAGCCCAACTTGATTCTGGAGCAGCCGGGAATCTTGTTTCACAGGCTCTAGTAGAAAAATATCGCATTCCTACCAAACCTCTGGTTGAACCAGTATCGGTTGCTGCTGTGGATGGGGGTCTCCTACCACGTCCCATCCAACTTATCACTAAAGCCATAACCCTGCAGGTGGGAATGTTGCATTCTGAGAGCATCTCATTTCATGTTCTGCCTGGACTCTCTCACGCTTTCTTACTAGGTCTGCCTTGGCTCCAAAAGCATGCACCCGTGCTCGACTGGCAGGCTGGAGAGATCCTTCGCTGGGGACAGGACTGTTATAAAATGTGTTTGGTTCCTGTTCATCCCGTCCGTCCTTCTCCTACACCAACTAATCTACCAGGGCTCCCGATTCCATATTGGTCATTCGCTGATGTCTTTAATAAAAAGGAAGCAGAGACATTACCCCCTCACAGACCGTATGATTGCCCGATCGACCTGCTACCCGGTACTACGCCTCCCCGTGGGCGTATTTACCCATTGTCCTCTGCTGAGACCAGGTCGATGTCCGAATATATCGAGGAGAATTTGGCCAAGGATTCATCCGGAAATCTACCTTCCCAGTGGGAGCAGGTTTCTTCTTCGTAAAAAAGAAAGACGGCTCTCTCCGTCCCTGTATTGACTACAGAGGCCTAAATTTGATCACGGTGAAGAATAAGTACCCTCTTCCGCTCATTCCAGAATTGTTTGAGCGTCTGAGGGGGGCTAGAATCTTCACCAAACTGGATCTTTCTGGGGCATATAACCTAGTCCGTATCCGTCGGGGAGATGAATGGAAGACGGCATTCAACACCCGGGACGGCCACTACGAGTATTTGGTGATGCCCTTTGGTCTCTGTAATGCTCCAGCAGTCTTTCAGGAGTTGGTCAATGACATCTTCCGGGACCTTCTCTACTCCTGCGTTGTGGTGTACCTAGACGACATCTTGGTCTTCTCTCCGGATCTCCAGTCTCACCGGAGGGATGTTCGTCAGGTTCTGCTCAGGCTCAGGCAGAATCACCTCTTCGCCAAATATGAGAAGTGCCTCTTTGAGCAGACCTCGCTTCCGTTTTTGGGCTACATCATTTCTCAGACAGGCCTACGAATGGATCCGGAGAAACTGTCTGCCATCGAGAGATGGCCCCGACCGGAGGGGTTGAAGGCCATTCAGCGGTTCCTGGGATTCGCCAATTATTACCGCCTTTTCATACCGCACTTCTCTTCCCGGACTGCTCCAATCTCCGCGCTCACCCGCAAGGATGCTAATCCCAAACAGTGGACGCCCGAAGCAGAGGAGGCCTTTCTTTCTTTAAAACAGGCCTTCTCTTCCGCTCCAGTGCTGCATCGCCCGGATGGCAACAAGCAGTTCTTCCTGGAGGTGGACGCTTCCTCTTCTAGAGCCGGAGCGGTACTTACTCAAAAATCTTCATCCGGGAGGATGGTATCTTGCGGCTTCTTCTCCAAACTCTTCTCCTCTTCTGAGCGCAATTACTCCATAGGAGACCGAGAGTTATTGGCCATCAAGCTGGCATTGGAGGAGTGGCGTTACCTACTCGAGGGGGCTCTTCATCCGGTAATCATTTACACTGACCACAAAAATCTGGCTTACCTCCAGCATGCCCAGAGACTTAACCCTCGCCAAGCCCGGTGGTCCTTGTTTTTTGCCCGCTTTGATTTTCTCTTACATTTTCGCCCGGCCGACAAGAACATCAAGGTGGACGCCTTGTCCGGTCCTTCCTGGTGTCGGATCTCGAGAAGGAACCTAAACATATCATCGATCCCGCCAGAGTGATGCAGGTGGCTCCCGTGAGTCTAAATCGTCTCCCTCCTGGTAAGACGTTCGTATCGGTAACCGATCGGGAGAGAATCCTACACTGGGGTCATTCGTCTAAACTAGCTGGCCACGCTGGTCAGAAAAAGACCCTCCAGCTCATTACTCGGCATTACTGGTGGCCTACCCTGCACAAGGACGTAATAGACTTTGTTTCTGCCTGTGTCTCCTGTGCCCACAACAAAGTTCCGAGACACCTGCCTGCCGGCCGTCTTCTTCCGCTTCCTGTACCCGCTGCCCCCTGGCAGCATATAGCCATGGACTTCGTAACAGATCTGCCCGTCTCTGTCGGTTGTACGGTCATTTGGGTGGTCGTTGACCGATTTTCCAAGATGGCTCACTTCATTCCCCTGCCAGGGCTTCCGTCTGCACCCGAGTTGGCTAAAGACTTTATCCGCCACATCTTCCGTCTTCATGGTCTGCCTCGTCACATTGTGTCGGATCGTGGGGTACAGTTCACCTCACGTTTCTGGAGAGCCACTTGTAAGTTGCTAGACGTCACCTTGGATTTCTCCTCCGCTTACCACCCGCAGTCCAATGGACAAGTCGAGCGAATCAATCAGAATCTGACCAGTTATCTCCGGCACTTCGTTAATGCCCACCATTCTGACTGGGTGGATCTCCTGCCTTGGGCCGAATTCTCTTACAACAATCACGAGAGCGAATCTTCCTCCAAATCTCCGTTTTTTGTAGTCTTCGGTCAACACCCTCGGATCCCTGTTCCTGTCTCCATCTCTGTGGACAATCCAGCTGCGGAATCTCTGGTTAACGAATTTTCCTCCATATGGGAGAGTACCCGGTCCGCACTCATTCTGTCATCCGAGCGCATGAAGAAACATGCTGACAAAAAACGTCTGGATCCTCCTCAATTCCGTCCTGGGGATAAGGTCTGGCTTTCGTCCAAGTATGTCCGGCTCAAGATTCCTTCCTACAAGTTAGGCCCTCGGTTCATCGGTCCTTTTGAGATCATCAGTCAGATCAACCCGGTGTCCTATAAATTGAAACTCCCGGCCAATTTGCGGATTCCTAACTCCTTCCATGTATCTCTCCTCAAACCGGTGGTACTTAACTCTTTTGTCAAGTCTACAGGTACACCTCCTGCTCCAGTGTCTGCTGAAGACGAATTTGAGGTAGAGAACATTCTGGCCACCAAAAGGGTAGGAAGAAAGACCTATTTTCTGGTGGATTGGAAGGGGTTTGGTCCTGAGGAGAGAACGTGGGAGCCTCGGGAGAACATCCATGCCCCTCTCATCCTAGCTAAATTTCTTTCTGGCCTAAAAAGGGGGGGCCTAAAGGGGGGGGGTACTGTAGCGCCGGCGTCCCTGCCCTCTGCTAGGCAGGGACGCTGTTCCCCTGCGACAGCGTCCTCTGCCAGGCAGGGACGTCGCCCCCCTTACCCGCGCTCAGCGTCCTCCTTCCGCCCTGCTGGGGCCGTGCGCTCCTTCCCTGCTACTGGACTTAGGGCGCGTGCCCGCGCGCTCCCCCGCTCTTAAAGGGGCCGTGCGCATCTTTCAAAAAGGTCCCCGGCCAATGCCGGAGGACTCCACCCTATATAAAGTACTTCCTCCTTAATGGAGGTGCCCGAGCAATGTTGTTATTGCACTGTTCACTACTCTGCTTTAGCCCTCAGGGTCCGTTACCAGTTACCTGCCTGTTTCCTGCCAGTTTGCTGTCTGCTACCTGCCCGCAAGCCTGTCTGGAGGTTCGGCCGTCACATGCGGTGACCATCGGCAATTCCAGAGACTCTCGCCTGCTCACTTGGGGGCGCTCATCTGCCATCTGCCTGCAAGCCTACCTGGAGGTTCGGCCATCACCTGCGGTGTCCATCGGCTATTCCAGAGACTCTCGCCTGCTCACTTGGGGGCGCTCATCTGCCATCTGCCTGCAAGCCTACCTGGAGGTTCGGCCATCACCTGCGGTGTCCATCGCTATTCCAGAGACTCTCGCCTGCTCACTTGGGGCGCTCATCTGTCATCTGCCTGCTAGCCTACCGGGAGGCTCCACCATCTCAGGTCGTATATACCTGTCCATTCAGAGACTGCCCCGGCCCCTTGCCTGCCTGTTTATCCAGAGACTGCCCCGGTCACTTGCCGTGACTACCTGCCTGTCTACCCAGAGACTGCCCCAGTCACTTGCCGTGACTACCCGCCTGTTTATCCAGAGACTGCCCCGGTCACTTGCCGTGACTACCTGCCTGTCTACCCAGAGACTGCCCCGGTCACTTGCCGTGACTACCCGCCTGTCTATCCAGAGACTGCCCCGGTCACTTGCCGTGACTACCTGCCTGTCTACCCAGAGACTGCCCCGGTCACTTGCCGTGACTACCCGCCTGTCTATCCAGAGACTGCCCCGGTCACTTGCCGTGACTTCCTGTCCGTCTCCCCGGGCGCCACCCCCTCCTTTACAAGGAAAGCCTCCTTGTATAATAAAGCTCAGAGGTTCCGCCTCCCAGACCCGTTACACACTTAATTGGTCATGTCACTTAAAAACATCTCTAGAATTCAACCTTTTTTTATCCTTGACTGTACAAAAACTTCTACTTTTGCGCTTTCTCACCTGGACTATTGCAACTCTACTAATCAGCCTCCCTCTGTCTAAACTCTCTCTTCTCCAATCCATCCTGAGTGCAGCAGCCAGGATAATATTCCTCTCCAACCGCACTAATGCCTCTACCCTGTACCAGTCATAATGTAAGGAGGTGGCAGGGGACCCTCAACTGTGTATTTCTGGACTTCTACGTTTAAGTGCTGTGCTCACTCTTGCTTTATATTATTACTGGACTTCTACGTTTAAGAGCCATGCGCACTCTTGCTTCATATTACTTCTGGACCTCCACGTCGAAGTGCCGTGCGTACTCTTGCATCATATTACTGCTGGACTGGTTCGTATTAGCAGTCGCGCCCCGCTATTCAGTTTGCTGAACATTTCTATATTGTGTTGTGCACTTCGTTACAATTGCAGGAAGATCTCTGTTAGGTTTGGATCCATTTCTTACTTTGTTAAATGCACTTATTTGCCTCAGCTTTGGTCTCAGATTCATTTATCCCATGCAATCATATTCCATAGTACCCACATAATTGTTACAGTTCACATGTTATGTTCGGCACCTCATTGTGCACTAATGTTATTATAATTGTGTGAGTACTGTAATATAAATGTATTTGTCATGTATTGTGCATAGGCTTAGGGATAGATTAGGAGATAGTATAGGACCATAGAGGAATTAGATTTAGATGGGGGCATCATAGAGAATAGAATAGAACAGGATAGATAAGAGTGTTAGTTAGCTATAAGCAGCAAGGGTTATTCAGTGGGGAGAAGTTAGAGCAGAGCAGGGCAGAGTCATAGGGATATTGGAGCGGGATTTCCTGGAAAGGCAGCAGAAGCCCGGGCAGGCTTGCCCAGGGCAAGGTGTGAGCAGTAGATGAAGCAGACGGATGGCTGTGGGGATAAAGATAAAGCTGCTACGGCAGTAAGGGGCTCCAGGCGGAGAATAGTGCTATCGGGCACCAGCTCAACAGGACCATCCCCAAGAAGGATCCGGGTCTACGACCGGAGAGGGAGCAGCTGAGATGGCGTTCCTGGCACCTTTCCCAATTGGAACCGGACGAAGGGCTGACAGGGAGCTGGTGAAGCTGAAGGCATGGATGGGACACGGACTGTCCAAAGATACAGCAGGGATTGCCGGGAGAAGGGAGACAGAGTTGCTAGAAAGGAAAGAGGCTGCCCGGATGGCAGGGAAAGATAAGAAGATGTCTCTGTGTTTAACTTGTGCTGCCAGTGTGATGAATACCTTGCTGAATAGTAAAGTTAAACTGTTGGAAAAGAACAATGACTCTGAGATGTTTTGTGGAACTTGGAAACGTGGAGCCGGAGTGATAGAACCTGAGAGGATCCTGAAAGCAACCGTAAGTGTACTGATGCTCATGCTGCACGTGCAGAAGGGACACTGTGTTTTATCTGTGGGGGCCAGGATGTGGGAGCGCTACAGCCCATTGCCACGACTACCACCCTGGCCTCCTTACGGAATTGGTGTAGTCTGCAGGATTGCGATGCCTTGTGTACAGAGAGCAGAGGAGCCTTGAAGATGGCAGCCATTAGAGAGTTAAAGATGGCGCCAAACACTGACAAGAAGATGGCGGTCAGTGACGCGAAAGCTGAGAGCAGTGGGCGTCTGGAATAGAAAAAGGGTGTGAAGATGGAAGAAGCAGTGGCCTGAGCAGAGGCCACGTCCCAGAGTGATTGGTGCCACCAGAAGCCATAAAGAGAGGAACCATTGTGGCTGTGATTCCAAGCTCGTGTGGCTGCCATGGAGGACTGTCACAGCCGGCTGCAGCTTCGGTGAGTGAAAGACCTGCACTGACCTCAGTTCCCACACCGACCCCTGCGTCCTCCTAAGACATCTATCTGCACGAACCCCGGACTCCCACAGCAGAGGAGGCCCAGTGCGTGAAGGGAGTCATAGAGGAGAAGAAATGGGGGGAGCAACGAATCTTAAAGGAGCTGCGGCGCTCCGGCGAGGGAGCCATGTCTGGCCGGATGACACGCGGCCTCATTAAGCACTTCAATCTCACCCGCGTGTATGGATTTATTCACGAGGCGGAGACTGGAGACACCAGGGTATGGGAGCACAACAGCTCGTTGCCAGGACTACCACAATTGCACTGGTTGCCTATCCACTACAGAGTCCAATATAAACTAATCACTCTCACCCACAAAGCTCACATCAGCTTACCACCCTACATCTCCTTCCTTATCTATGTCTATTCCCCTACCCGAGCCTTCCGTTCCACTAATGAACTAAGACTAACATCCTCAATAATCCAACCCTCCCACTCCAGTCTCCAAGACTTCTCTTGAGCTGCACCATATTAATTACAAACACAGTACATATGTGATTATGCTGCAGAGGAGGTGCCACGGCCAGCATCTGCCTGCAGAAGGGTTTTTTTTTTTCAATATGTATATATAATATTCATTATGTAAACTAGGGGGCAGGTTAGTGAGGGATCAGTGACCTGTCAGCAGACTTCATTATGAATACCTAATCAGAGCACCACATGAAGACCCCCCACAAGCTGCCCCGGAGCACAAGCATATCATTAACTCAAAACTGAAAATAAAGTTTAAACAACAACCACAAGATGGATTTCATCAACTCAGGTATCATTTTAATCAGTATAATGGCGCCGAGCTGACACTGTCAGTTGGTTACTGTGAACAAACCTGCTGACAGGTTCCCTTTAAGCTATCCAGAAAAAAGTCAAGTTTGCAACAATGTATGGTAATTAGAAAAAAACCTCATGAAAATTCTGATTTAAGTTTTTGAGGGCACATTCACTTGACTCTTTGCCCACGAAGAGCACTCTATTATTGTACTCAGCTGAAGGTGACTAATTCTAACTATTTGAGAATGACAGACCATATTCTTGTATGTACAACATTGTGATACTTTACTGGACCTTTATATAAAATAATAACCAGCTCACGTAAATTGAGTATACTTTGCAATTAACATTCCTGTAAGCACTGTTCTAGACCAGCCAGGAAGGTTAGAAGACTTTCCATTTACACTCTTTAATCAATGCCGCCTTCAAGGCTCTGCAGTATAAATAGGTTTTGTCTTGTGGACTGCCTAATTGTATTTTATTAAGCAGCAATAAGGCTCATTAGTGAATAATTACTCTTTGTGATGCATTAAGACAACTATTAACCAATTACTGGAGACGCAAATTATTAACACACCCCAAATTAGATTTTGTTGCTGTTTGTGACTCTTTTTGGGATTCGACTGGAGTTGAACTCTATCACCCGCTCGCATTCACTGCGTAAATAAAATTGGACGATGTGGTTCCTGGAAAATAGGACGAGTGTCATGCGATTACAATGCGATTTTCCTCTCATAGCATCCGTATGACATGCATACGCAATGTGTTTTTTACAGATGAGCAGGGAATCAGTGACTAACACTAGTCAGATCGCAATTAGATTTTTGCTTGAATTGGACTCTTCCGATTTAAGCGCACCTGAGTATGAGCCAGCACCATGAGTGTGGGGCCGCATGGAGGCTCACTGGTTAGCACTGTTGCTTTGCACTGGTGGAGTCCTGGATTCAAATCCCCCCAAGGACAACATCTGCAAAGAGTTTGCATGTCCTGCCCGTGTTTGAATGGATTCTCCAGTTTCCGCCCACACTACAAAGACATACTGATAGGGAATCTAGATTGTGAGCCCCATTGAGGACAGTGATGATTACTTATGTAAAGCATTGTGGAATATGATAGCGCTATATAAGCCAAGCATAATAATGAGCCCTATATGTGTATATGTACTGGGTGTACTTAATTTACAGCATTGCTTGTACTTCATTGTTATCTGTATTAGTTGACCAGTATCCCTAGTCACAGTACATAGGGTAATTACAATAAGGATTCTTATCCAAGTGTGGGCAATTTTGGTACCTTTTTGATTAGTTTTTGTTGTCTCTGGGGATAAAAAACTAATGACATCCCTGGGATATGGGTTAATTTATGTAGATCAACCGGTGGCACGAAAGGACCACCAATCGTTAAACTTTTTCCTCTTGACAGTTGATTAAATATCTGTTTACACGGGCAGACCAAGATAAAAATGAGCACTGAGTGATATATACTAGATCGTTCAGTGCACAAAGGCTGCTATAGTTCTCGGCAATGTGAGTCCTGTTTACACAGAACGGTGCACCACCGAGGACGATGATGCTGTTTACATGATAGGTTCACCTGATGAACGAGCACTTTGCCTGTTCATTGGGCCATTGACAATCTAGTTACACAGCAAGATACTTGAGAAATAAGTGTTTTTAACATCGCTTGTTCATGATTATCTTGCAGTGTAAATGTCCCTTAAGTCATCAATGTGTAACGGGTCTGGGAGGCGGAACCTCTGAGCTTTATTATACAAGGAGGCTTTCCTTGTAAAGGAGCGGGTGGCGCCCGGGGAGACGGACAGGAAGTCACTGCAAGTGACGGGGGCAGTCTCTGGACAGACAGGTGGGAGGTCACGGCAAGTGACCGGGGCAGTCTCTGGGTAGACAGGCAGGTAGTCACGGCAAGTGACCGGGGCAGTCTCTGGATAGACAGGCGGGTAGTCACGGCAAGTGACCGGGGCAGTCTCTGGGTAGACAGGCAGGTAGTCACGGCAAGTGACCGGGGCAGTCTCTGGATAAACAGGCGGGTAGTCACGGCAAGTGACCGGGGCAGTTCTGGGTAGACAGGCAGGTAGTCACGGCAAGTGACCGGGGCAGTCTCTGGATAAACAGGCAGGCAAGGGGCCGGGGCAGTCTCTGAATGGACAGGTATATACGACCTGAGATGGTGGAGCCTCCCGTAGGCTAGCAGGCAGATGACAGATGAGCGCCCCCAAGTGAGCAGGCGAGAGTCTCGGGAATAGCCGATGGACACCGCAGGTGATGGCCGAACCTCCAGGTAGGCTTGCAGGCAGATGGCAGATGAGCGCCCCCAAGTGAGCAGGCGAGAGTCTCTGGAATAGCCGATGGACACCGCAGGTGATGGCCGAACCTCCAGGTAGGCTTGCAGGCAGATGGCAGATGAGAGCCCCCAAGTGAGCAGGCGAGAGTCTCTGGAATTGCCGATGGTCACCGCATGTGACGGCCGAACCTCCAGACAGGCTTGCGGGCAGGTAGCAGACAGCAAACTGGCAGGAAACAGGCAGGTAACTGGTAACGGACCCTGAGGGCTAAAGCAGAGTAGTGAACAGTGCAATAACAACATTGCTCGGGCACCTCCATTAAGGAGGAAGTACTTTATATAGGGTGGAGTCCTCCGGCATTGGCCGGGGACCTTTTTGAAAGATGCGCGCGGCCCCTTTAAGAGCGGGGGAGCGCGCGGGCGCGCGCCCTAAGTCCAGTAGCAGGGAAGGAGCGCGCGGCCCCAGCAGGGCGGAAGGAGGACGCTGAGCGCGGGTAAGGGGGGCGACGTCCCTGCCTGGCAGAGGACGCTGTCGCAGGGGAACAGCGTCCCTGCCTGGCAGAGGGCAGGGACGCCGGCGCTACAGTACCCCCCTTTAGGCCCCCCCTTTTTAGGCCAGAAAGAAATTTAGCTAGGATGAGAGGGGCATGGATGTTCTCCCGAGGCTCCCACGTTCTCTCCTCAGGACCAAACCCCTTCCAATCCACCAGAAAATAGGTCTTTCTTCCTACCCTTTTGGTGGCCAGAATGTTCTCTACCTCAAATTCGTCTTCAGCAGACACTGGAGCAGGAGGTGTACCTGTAGACTTGACAAAAGAGTTAAGTACCACCGGTTTGAGGAGAGATACATGGAAGGAGTTAGGAATCCGCAAATTGGCTGGGAGTTTCAATTTATAGGACACCGGGTTGATCTGACTGATGATCTCAAAAGGACCGATGAACCGAGGGCCTAACTTGTAGGAAGGAATCTTGAGCCGGACATACTTGGACGAAAGCCAGACCTTATCCCCAGGACGGAATTGAGGAGGATCCAGACATTTTTTGTCAGCATGTTTCTTCATGCGCTCGGATGACAGAATGAGTGCGGACCGGGTACTCTCCCATATGGAGGAAAATTCGTTAACCAGAGATTCCGCAGCTGGATTGTCCACAGAGATGGAGACAGGAACAGGGATCCGAGGGTGTTGACCGAAGACTACAAAAAACGGAGATTTGGAGGAAGATTCGCTCTCGTGATTGTTGTAAGAGAATTCGGCCCAAGGCAGGAGATCCACCCAGTCAGAATGGTGGGCATTAACGAAGTGCCGGAGATAACTGGTCAGATTCTGATTGATTCGCTCGACTTGTCCATTGGACTGCGGGTGGTAAGCGGAGGAGAAATCCAAGGTGACGTCTAGCAACTTACAAGTGGCTCTCCAGAAACGTGAGGTGAACTGTACCCCACGATCCGACACAATGTGACGAGGCAGACCATGAAGACGGAAGATGTGGCGGATAAAGTCTTTAGCCAACTCGGGTGCAGACGGAAGCCCTGGCAGGGGAATGAAGTGAGCCATCTTGGAAAATCGGTCAACGACCACCCAAATGACCGTACAACCGGCAGAGACGGGCAGATCTGTTACGAAGTCCATGGCTATATGCTGCCAGGGGGCAGCGGGTACAGGAAGCGGAAGAAGACGGCCGGCAGGCAGGTGTCTCGGAACTTTGTTGCGGGCACAGGAGACACAGGCAGAAACAAAGTCTATTACGTCCTTGTGCAGGGTAGGCCACCAGTAATGCCGAGTAATGAGCTGGAGGGTCTTTTTCTGACCAGCGTGGCCAGCTAGTTTAGACGAATGACCCCAGTGTAGGATTCTCTCCCGATCGGTTACCGATACGAACGTCTTACCAGGAGGGAGACGATTTAGACTCACGGGAGCCACCTGCATCACTCTGGCGGGATCGATGATATGTTTAGGTTCCTTCTCGAGATCTGACACCAGGAAGGACCGGGACAAGGCGTCCGCCTTGATGTTCTTGTCGGCCGGGCGAAAATGTAAGAGAAAATCAAAGCGGGCAAAAAACAAGGACCACCGGGCTTGGCGAGGGTTAAGTCTCTGGGCATGCTGGAGGTAAGCCAGATTTTTGTGGTCAGTGTAAATGATTACCGGATGAAGAGCCCCCTCGAGTAGGTAACGCCACTCCTCCAATGCCAGCTTGATGGCCAATAACTCTCGGTCTCCTATGGAGTAATTGCGCTCAGAAGAGGAGAAGAGTTTGGAGAAGAAGCCGCAAGATACCATCCTCCCGGATGAAGATTTTTGAGTAAGTACCGCTCCGGCTCCAGAAGAGGAAGCGTCCACCTCCAGGAAGAACTG
This sequence comes from Oophaga sylvatica, assembly GCA_033576555.1. NCBI lineage: Eukaryota > Metazoa > Chordata > Amphibia > Anura > Dendrobatidae > Oophaga > Oophaga sylvatica. Next base: position 141,781,359 of record JARQOD010000003.1, read on the forward strand.
CTTGTTGCCGTCCGGGCGATGCAGCACTGGAGCGGAAGAGAAGGCCTGTTTTAAAGAAAGAAAGGCCTCCTCTGCTTCGGGCGTCCACTGTTTGGGATTAGCATCCTTGCGGGTGAGCGGGAGATTGGAGCAGTCCGGGAAGAGAAGTGCGGTATGAAAAGGCGGTAATAATTGGCGAATCCCAGGAACCGCTGAATGGCCTTCAACCCCTCCGGTCGGGGCCATCTCTCGATGGCAGACAGTTTCTCCGGATCCATTCGTTGGCCTGTCTGAGAAATGATGTAGCCCAAAAACGGAAGCGAGGTCTGCTCAAAGAGGCACTTCTCATATTTGGCGAAGAGGTGATTCTGCCTGAGCCTGAGCAGAACTTGACGAACATCCCTCCGGTGAGACTGGAGATCCGGAGAGAAGACCAAGATGTCGTCTAGGTACACCACAACGCAGGAGTAGAGAAGGTCCCGGAAGATGTCATTGACCAACTCCTGAAAGACTGCTGGAGCATTACAGAGACCAAAGGGCATCACCAAATACTCGTAGTGGCCGTCCCGGGCGTTGAATGCCGTCTTCCATTCATCTCCCCGACGGATACGGACTAGGTTATATGCCCCACGAAGATCCAGTTTGGTGAAGATTCTAGCCCCCCTCAGACGATCAAACAATTCTGGAATGAGCGGAAGAGGGTACTTATTCTTCACCGTGATCAAATTTAGGCCTCTGTAGTCAATACAGGGACGGAGAGAGCCGTCTTTCTTTTTTACGAAGAAGAAACCTGCTCCCGCTGGGGAGGTGGATTTCCGGATGAATCCCTTGGCCAAATTCTCCTCATATATTCGGACATCGACCTGGTCTCAGCAGAGGACAATGGGTAAATACGCCCACGGGGAGGCGTAGTACCGGGTAGCAGGTCGATCGGGCAATCATACGGTCTGTGAGGGGGTAATGTCTCTGCTTCCTTTTTATTAAAGACATCAGCGAATGACCAATATGGAATCGGGAGCCCTGGTAGATTAGTTTTTGTAGGAGAAGGACGGACGGGATGAACAGGAACCAAACACGTTTTATGACAGTCCTGTCCCCAGCGAAGGATCTCTCCAGTCTGCCAGTCGAGCACGGGTGCATGCTTTTGGAGCCAAGGCAGACCTAGTAAGAAAGCGTGAGAGAGTCCAGGCAGAACATGAAACGAGATGCTCTCAGAATGCAACATTCCCACCTGCAGGGTTATGGCTTCAGTGATAAGTTGGATGGGACGTGGTAGGAGACCCCCATCCACAGCAGCAACAGATACTGGTTCAACCAGAGGTTTGGTAGGAATGCGATATTTTTCTACTAGAGCCTGTGAAACAAGATTCCCGGCTGCTCCAGAATCAAGTTGGGCTAGTTCGAAATAACGGTTCTCACCGAGGAGAATTGAGACTGACAGCAGCAGAGATGAAGAGGATTTATTTTTGTCTAGGTGGACCTCTCCGAGCGAACCTAGACACAGGCGTTTCCCGACCTCTCTGGGCAGGTACAGATCCGGTGCTCCTTACTGCCACAGTAGAAGCAACTCCCCTCGGCACGGCATAAGTCCTGACGGGCTTTGACCATCTTGGTCTGGTCGACTTGCATAGGCTCAGAAGAGTGTACCTGAGGGGAAAAGGAAGGAGTTACAGGTCTCTGAAAAGAAGGAGCTAGACGAGGAAACCTTCTCTCACGGGTGACCTCCTTAGCGCGCTCCTGGAACCGTAGATCAATTCGATTGGCAAGAGTTATTAGGTCATCGAGAGAGGTTGGAATGTCCCGACCAGCAAGTTCATCTTTAATACGGCCGGACAGACCCTCCCAGAAGACAGATATCAGAGCATCATTATCCCAAACCAGCTCCGAGGCAAGGGTACGGAACCGTATGGCATATTGACCCACGGTGAGACTTCCCTGACGGAGACGCAGCAGAGATGATGCAGAGGAGGTCCTCCGTCCGGGTTCGTCGAATACCTTCCGGAAGGCTGAGAGAAAAGCAGATAGGTCAGACACCAGGGGATCTTCTCTCTCCCAAAGAGGATTTAGCCAGGCCAGGGCCTCTCCGGTGAGATGGGACATGATGAAGGCAATTTTGGCCCGGTCGGAGTTAAACTGGTGTGCCAGGAGTTCAAAATGCAGGGTGCACTGGTTAATGAAACCCCGAGCCAGAGCAGGGTCACCTCCAAACCGAGGAGGAGCTGAAAGTCGAGGTCCAGGAACGGAAACACGGAATTGGTAAGCAGCGGAACTGCCGGATTGCGAGTCATGGCGCCCGCGGTGGTTGCTGGTGAAGTAGTCAGGGTGTCCAGGCGGGAATTAACATTCCGCAGGTGACCCAGGATGGACTCCTGTTGAGACCTCTGACGAGACAGTTCATGACACAGGTCAGAGAGCGAGGGAGTTTGGGTGCCACCGGGTTCCATGGCCCGAGCAAACTGTAACGGGTCTGGGAGGCGGAACCTCTGAGCTTTATTATACAAGGAGGCTTTCCTTGTAAAGGAGCGGGTGGCGCCCGGGGAGACGGACAGGAAGTCACTGCAAGTGACGGGGGCAGTCTCTGGACAGACAGGTGGGAGGTCACGGCAAGTGACCGGGGCAGTCTCTGGATAGACAGGCGGGTAGTCACGGCAAGTGACCGGGCAGTCTCTGGGTAGACAGGCAGGTAGTCACGGCAAGTGACCGGGGCAGTCTCTGGATAAACAGGCGGGTAGTCACGGCAAGTGACCGGGGCAGTATCTGGGTAGACAGGCAGGTAGTCACGGCAAGTGACCGGGGCAGTCTCTGGATAAACAGGCAGGCAAGGGGCCAGGGCAGTCTCTGAATGGACAGGTATATACGACCTGAGATGGTGGAGCCTCCCGGTAGGCTAGCAGGCAGATGACAGATGAGCGCCCCCAAGTGAGCAGGCGAGAGTCTCTGGAATAGCCGATGGACACCGCAGGTGATGGCCGAACCTCCAGGTAGGCTTGCAGGCAGATGGCAGATGAGCGCCCCAAGTGAGCAGGCGAGAGTCTCTGGAATAGCCGATGGACACCGCAGGTGATGGCCGAACCTCCAGGTAGGCTTGCAGGCAGATGGCAGATGAGCGCCCCCAAGTGAGCAGGCGAGAGTCTCTGGAATTGCCGATGGTCACCGCATGTGACGGCCGAACCTCCAGACAGGCTTGCGGGCAGGTAGCAGACAGCAAACTGGCAGGAAACAGGCAGGTAACTGGTAACGGACCCTGAGGGCTAAAGCAGAGTAGTGAACAGTGCAATAACAACATTGCTCGGGCACCTCCATTAAGGAGGAAGTACTTTATATAGGGTGGAGTCCTCCGGCATTGGCCGGGGACCTTTTTGAAAGATGCGCGCGGCCCCTTTAAGAGCGGGGGAGCGCGCGGGCGCGCGCCCTAAGTCCAGTAGCAGGGAAGGAGCGCGCGGCCCCAGCAGGGCGGAAGGAGGACGCTGAGCGCGGGTAAGGGGGGCGACGTCCCTGCCTGGCAGAGGACGCTGTCGCAGGGGAACAGCGTCCCTGCCTGACAGAGGGCAGGGACGCCGGCGCTACACAATGTTTGCGGTGCAGGGAACAGCTGAAGACGATTCTGGTAAGTATAAGACTAGCAACAGGGAGGTTAGATTAGTAGCACCATTCCAAAAATGCTAGAGTGGTGCTTTAAGATACGGCTTGAGTGAAACTAGCTGCAAGTCCAGACACAGCCTCTCTGTCAATGTAAACAACGATAGGGAATCAGCGCAGCCATGAGTGATACGATCGCTTTATTGTACTGATTGAGGAATTGACGAGAGGTCCGACCCTAAACATTCAAACAATGATGGCATCCACTAATATCCATCAATGTTAAAGAATTGTTCTCATGTTAAATCTTCAGGAGGACACTGCTCCTCTGTCCCCTGGCTTCCCGATTGCCGGGGAGCGGTGTGCTCCTGTAGATTAATAGGATTGCACCAACAGCATGATTCAGCTTCTGGTGTGAACAGTGCGCTCTGATGCTGCAAACACAGGCAGCTTTGCCTCTGCAGTAACAAAGAAACGCAGTGGCACTAAAAATGGCCGGATCGAAACCTTTAGTGATTCTGCCAGCTTTTGATCAGCACTTACAAACTTTATTAAAAAGAACTTGAAAGGACTGCTCATGCGTGGCCACCGTTTCTAGGCTGCAGTGGTGGCCGGAAAGCTAGACAAATTATTATTTTTTTATTATTTTATATGCACTTTGCCATTTTAACCATTAGAGCTGTTGAGGTTAACCCCTTAAGGACCCATTTAATTTGTGGCTACAATAAGGTCGGGAGGGAAAGCTAAATAATGCACCATTCATTCAGCTAAAATGATCGCCCTACTCTGTGTTCTGGTACAACCCTCCATCTTCCCTTTCTTTTTCTTGTAGTTTTGGTTCTGTATGCAGTTGTTGCATTGCTTTTATACTTTATCTGCCATGGACTCCAAGACAACTTATGGATCCTTCTTTCAGAGACCAAAAAAATGTAGAACCGCCAAACTCTTAACAAAATTTGGAATGGCGCTTAACTCCACCATGGCAGGAATAACTATAATGGCCTGTTTATGAGATGCAGCTCTTGTGAGACATTTTATTTCAGTGAATTACTATAGGGGTAATAATTGAAAGACGGGTTTATGACCCTGAAATATTTTCATTACATGTGATTGCAGTATCTTTATCATGGCATCTGAGAATCGTGACACACATTTCTACCAAACAGCAGATGAGTAGTCTCATAGAGCAATTATATACCCTATAGATATTTGTGCTCATCTATTCTTCTTAATTAGCCTGAAGAGTGTGCAATGCATAAAAGCTATGGAGGGAGATGGTATGTAATTATATCACAAATTAGAGGGTGATGAAGAGGTGAGCGTTTATGCATTCCGATTTTCGACTGTCTAATAAAGGAACATATTCAGTAAAGAAAGGTCGCCATAGAGTCCTACTATGCCTACAAGCAAACATTTGCAAAGACATTGAAGTGACTGCAAGGTTGATTTGGACTGTAATTAGTTTACATTGTAATTAGTTTACAGTAAACCAATATAATTGGCCTGTAATATATTGATTGGCCATATTCACACTTTGTAGTAGGATAAAGCATCACAATTAGAAAAAAAGTCATCTGACATGCAACAGTAGCAGTTGATCCAGAGGTATACCATAAGTTGCAGTTCCAGGGCTTGAGTGAAAGGTGTAGTTAAAAAGAGACCTATTGCGAAGATCAGGATTATATGTTAGAGATTATGCGTCGTTTTAATTTTTATTTAATAAATCAATCGTACACAGATACACACGACCTATCAAAATATCGAATTGGCTAACCCCACTGCTAGATGACGTATCAATGAAAAATGTAGAAACATCACAATTGTGTGTGGGTTTTTTTCTGGTGCCACAGATCTGCCAAAAATGCAATGTGTATCTATTGTCAGAATTGTATTTAAAAAATCATAAGTTAGTAACTACACAAAAAACAAACCCTCACATAGTTCCATTGAGTCTAGGAAATTATGTACTTTTTTATGAATTTCCATTTTTTTCAGCACTTAAAGTGGTTTGATACTACTGAGCTGAAGAGTCATGTTGACAAGTCATTTTCACCAGAAATTAATTCTGTAAAAATAAAACTCAAAAAACAATTACAAAATTGAGGGTTTTATTGCAATTTCATTGCACTTTAACTTTTTCTCCAGTTTTTCGAACTTTGAGCAATAAGGCGCATATCATGTCTCCCCCTTTGATGTGTACCGGTAGAATACACACAATATACAACATGAATACAGGATCATGTAAAAACATTCTATTAAAACACGTTTAAACCATAACAAAATTTTTCTCCACATTAGAGTCTGATGTTTTTCTTAACCACCTCTGATCCTTTTCCTTGTCAGGACTTGTACCAGTTCCACTTGATTGCGACCCTGAAAACAAACAGTACAAGTCTCTTTAATGACATGGCCCTTAAGCCAACAATACACATTTTGCCTGTTGACACATGGGCACAGTCCCTTATAACCCGTCATTATCCTCGGGTTGTCCAGTCAGCACTACGGGTCCATTTGACCCCGGTCCCTTTGCTTCCAAGACCTGGACACGTAAACAGTTCACAAAAGGACACACCAGGCTCGTTAGCCAGTACTTTTTCTGTTTCTAAATGTCCAATTACACATCATGGCCCAAGTGGCCAACTCACCACAGCTCCAACAGTCCAGGAGCGTTCACAGTCCATGTAGTTCTGACCCGTCTCACTCATTGGGTCTTCCTGTCCAGGTTTTCCCCTCCCTTCCATGCACAGATCACGGTTCCTTTAAAACATGTATGCTGCTTTTAACCTCCTAAAGATAAAATTCTGGTTAGGCAAAATCAGTACAAAGTCAATATAACACAGTCCTTAAAGCAGCCACACTGTGTATGTTTTCACAAAAGGGTTCTCAGTCCCGTAATCCAGCAGGGGGTGTGCAACAAGTGCAAAGAAACTTGGATAAGAGGGAAAACAAAACCTTTTTAACTTAAAGGGAATCTGTCACGCCATTTTTTGTATATAAGCTGAAGCCACCGCCATCAGGGGCTTATCTACAGCATTCTGTAATGCTGTAGATAAGCCCCCTATGTAACCTGAAAGATAAGAAAAACGAGTTATATTATACTCACCCGGGGGGCGTTCCAATGCGGTCCGGTCCGATGGGCGTCGCAGGTCCGGGTCCGTCACCTCCCATCTTCTAGCGATGACGTCCTCCTCCTTGCTTCTGGCGTGCTCCCGCGCAGGCGTACTTTAGCTGCCCTGTTCAGGGCAGAGCAAAGTACTGCAGTGCGCAGGCGCTGGGCCTCTTTGACCTTTCCCGGCACCTGCACTGCAGTACTTTGCTCTGCCCTCAACAGGGTAGATAAATATGCCTGCACAGGAGCGGCCAGAAGCAAGGAGGAGGACATAATCGTAGAAGATGGGAGGTGACGGACCCGGACCTGCAACGCCCATCGGACCGGACCGCAACGCACACCCCCCCGGGTGAATATAATATAACTCGTTTTTCTTATCTTTCAGAATTCTATAGATAAGCCTCTGATGGCGGTGACTTCAGCTTATATATTAAAAATGGGATGACAGATTCCCTTTAACTGCTGTCACACCAACTGCTCCGCATTCAGGGCTCCTGCCCTCAGGGATGCATAACAGCCCTGTAGATCAGCAAACTGTGCAACAAGCACAACAAATTATTCAAGGGCTGAGCTTAGTCACTGTCCTCGTGGCTGTCAGCCTCCTGTGCCTCAGACCGGCGAGAGACGGGGTTCGATGGCTCCGAAGGCCTCAGTCGCGATGTAGCCCGCGCCCGCACCTGCTCTTGGTATTCCTGCCATTCCGGATCTTCCTCTGTGGTAGCAAGGTGAAGGCTACCTCGAAGAAGCCCCGGGGCCCTCTTTCTTTGATAAAAGTGACCCGATCACCTTCCTGCAGGGGTCGCTAAAATTTCACCGAGCCCGAGTTGACATACACTTTATCATGGGTACGGGTCTCCTGGATAAACCCGTACCCACAAGATGGCTTCATGCACACCAACAGGTCGGTAGTCCGCGGGCCAGCCATTGCACCTCCTCCTGGGCACTGCGGCTCTGCCCAGATTTCGTGTTCCCTCCACTTCTTTTCTTCCACAACTTCCACGATCCAGGCTGCCTGCCTAGAGGATGGAAAGGGGCACTCCCCCCCGGTAATGAAGTGCGGGGCTGAAGGACGGAACATCGGCAAATACAGGTGGGCTTGGCGTGGACTCCTCCACTACAGGCTCCTCCGGAACGGCTTCCAAGTCTGTCGTCTGTGACTCAACGTCGTCCTCCCAATTCAGCCCATCCAGCCCATTGTCCTCCGAGCCACACTCCCCCACCATCAAGCCGCAAGGCCCCACTTCCAGACCAGCCTCCGCCTTCCGGGCGCCATCTGCCTCCAGTTCACCACGGTGCTCAGCCCCTGGCATCCGCCAGTACTGCTCTCCGGCGACAAGGGGGAACCGATCCAGCTCATACTTTGGTTCATACTTCGCCATTCCTCTCAGCCGTCCGGGGTGGGCCTTTTCCTGCTCTTGTCGCCACCGCCACTCAATGTGGCTGACGCCGCTGCAGCAACGGGTGCATGAATGTGCCGTCTATGCCAGTACCGTCTCACACAAAGGCGCCGTCCAGCTCCGCACGTGGTTTTCTTCTTCCTGGCCGAGCCTGGGCCAGGGCGGAGCCGCCACCAGTTGCTCCACTCATTCTGCATCGGGCTCCTCCTGTCCTTCAGGGATCTGCTGCAGGGAACGTGTTTTAAACTCAGACCACTGCCTCCATCAGTCGGATTTTCGTGCCATGGGATGCCCACGATGGGCAGAGCGATTGCCAGCCACCGCACCATCATCTGCCATTTTAGAGTTTCTCAGAGCCGCCATCTTTGCTGGGGGTTCTTCCGTTTTCTGTATGCGAGGAATCTTGAACCTGACGACTATGCCAAGTTGTAACGGGGGCCAAGGTGTTAGTCTTGGCGAGAGGCTGTTGTTCCGACATGCCCTGGCACCCCGCTGCTTTAATACAATGTCCATTCTGATGTGTGCTGTGTGTGCAGTGCATTTCACTCACTTGTAGCTTCAAGTCCTCCTCATGCTGCAGAATCCTGGTCTCCTCCACCAACACACAATGAATTTCAGAGTCCAATTTCAACTTTAACATAACAACTTTACTTAGCTCGTCCAGTTTAGTGACAGACACTGCACAGCAATCTTTACATGTTACGGACATTCCTTTCCCTGAACTGGCCCTGGTCCATCCTGGCAACATGTGTTCCCGTACCGTACTCTTTGGTACCACAGCTCCCTGAGTAGCAGGACTAGCTTGTTCCTGGTGCTCCCTGTCCATTTTCCCCATCCTGGGCGAAACTAAAGAATGCTGCTGCCAATCCTTGTCAGACCGTGGGTCTTGGATGTCACTGAAGTTTCCCATAAGCCTAGCTGCTGCTTCTCTCATGCTGCCCAAATCTGTTCATGCCCGTGTGTCTGTCCACCCATAGGGCCTGGATTGATGAGCCTCTGACATAACACAGCTCCGGTCAGCAACCTCACTGTTCTTCTTCCTACTCACAACTAACTACCTCAGGAACACATTCTCCTCACCCTTTTCTAGTTCCTCCCACTAGCTGTTCCCTATTGGCTTAACTATCTCTTATCCCAACTCAATCTAATCCCTCATTTACACTCTGTTCCAAATTATTATGCAAATAAAATTTTCTCAGATTTTCCCAAATTACCTATATGAATTTCAGTCATTGTAATTTTCCAGTCAAATAACTATTAGAGTACAATTGAAAGGTTTTTGTACAAACTGCCTATGATAACAGTATATTTTTTAAAAAATAAAACACTCAAACTGCACTCAAAATGCATGTTCCAAATTATGCACAGCAGAGTTTTCAACCTTTTCATTTTAATAAAGAACAAAAAAATGGTCATTTTTGAAATTATAAGCATTAGCAGGTTATTACAAACTGAAATCAAACAGTTTTCAACTCAAAACTTTATTCTAGGTGATGTTACATTTGCACATAGGACCCCTTGTTCTAAAGGAGCTTCTGAACTCTCTCGTCCATTGAATTTGTCAGGTTTTGGATGGTTTCTGCTTCAATTGTTTTGCATGAGGACAGAATATCCTCCCAGAGCTGTTACTTAGATGTGAACTGCTTCCCGCCATCATAGACACTCCTTTTGATGATGCTCCAGAGGTTCTCAATGGGGTTGAGGTCAAGGGAGCATGGGGGCCACACCATAAGTTTGTCCCCTTTCATGCCCATAGCAGCGAGAGATGCAGATGTGTTATGTGCAGCATCAGACGGTGCATTATCATGCATGAAAAAGATCTTGCTGCGGAATGCACGGTTCTTCTTCTTGAACCATGGCAGGATGTGCTGTTTGAGAAACTCAACATACATTATGGAGTTCATCTTTACCCCTTCAGGGATCCTAAAGGGGCCGACAATCTCTCTCCCCATGATTCCAGCCCAAAACATTACTCCACCTCCTCCTTGTTGGCGCCGTAACCGTGTTTGCATGGGGTGTCCATCAACCAGCCATCCTCCACTCCATCCATCTGGACCATCGAGCGTTGCACGGCACTCATCGGTGAACAAAACAGTTTTGAAGTCAGTCTTCATGTATTGTTTGGCACACTGGAGCCATTTCTGCTTGTGTGCAGTGGATAGAGGAGGTCGACAGAAAGGCTTACGCACAGCTGCAAACCTCTGAAGGACCCTGCATCTTGTTGTTCGGGGGACGTTGGAGGCACCAGCAGCTTCAAAAACTTGTCTGCTGCTATGACAAGGCTTTTTTGCCGCTGCTCTTTTAACCTGGCGTAATTGCCTGTAGGAAAGAGTCCTCAATTTTCCCTTATCAACACGCACACGTGTGTACTGTGAATCAGCTACATACTTCTTGATTGTGCGATGATCACGATGAAGTGTCTTGGCAATGTTGATTGTAGTCATGCCTTGACCTAAACACTCCACAATTTGTTGCTTCTCAGCAGCCGACACATCCTTTTTCTTTCCCATTTTGGCAGAAAATGTAGGCTGCTTAATAATGTGGGACAGCCTTCTTAAGTAGTCTTGCCTTTCATTGGACACACCTGCCAAACTAATTAGCACAGGTGTCTGCAATTGCTTACAGTGATATAAAGAGCCCTGACACACATCACCATCAATGAGTTTAACTGACAAACAAAAAAATTCTTACCTTATCACTCCTAAACAATTTTTGCATAATAATTTGGAACACAGTGTAATGCTAAACCTTACTCAAATACTTTATTTCCCTATATCTATCCCTAACCCATAAAGATATACAATGTATGAACATAAGTACATTACTTGACACATTAATGTACAGTAAAGCAACATCACATTATATGCAACAAGTACCCGATTTTACCAAGAAGGTACGCACAGGGGTACAGGGCACAAGCTAGCCTCCAGCACACCCCCTACATGACCATACTGATCGTTAAAGGGGTTGAGATTACAGGTCTATGTTACTTCAGACTTCTAAATCCTCATTGCACACACTGAGGATTCTCCGGTGCAGGCATTGGGAGCGGCCAACAAGTATGCAATTTTCACACCTCCGGCCACATTCCGACTAATTGTATTGGCTTTGCAAATTTCAATTGTATTGAGCGAGGACGTGCACATCTAGTTAGCAAGTGACTGCATGTATACAAATCACATACTTGTTGTTACATGATCAGGGGCGCAACTAAAGTAGGTGCAAGGGTTGTAATCGCACCCCGGCCCAGGAGCCTAGGAAGCCCCAAAAGTCCCTTTGGTCTATATAAAAAAAAACAATGCTATTAAAGAGTTGCAATAATCGGGGGCACCATTAGAGCTTTTGCTTTGGGGCTCATGCTGTCTAAGTTACGCCACTGCACATGATCACCAACTCCCAGCACTCAAGCTCTGTGAAGATTCAGAAGTCTGCAGTCACATAGAGTCACTGGAGACTTTAACTTTAAGCTTTGACAACTACTTTCACTAAAACCACTATACAATTCTTCTTATTATTATTATTCATTTTTATAGCGCCATTTATTCCATGGCACTTTACATGTGAAAAAGGGGCATACAAAGACAAGTACAATATACATGAGTAGCACAAGGCACACACAAGTATAAAAGGAGAGAGGACCCTGCCC
>JARQOD010000003.1:141793168-141873388 GCA_033576555.1 Oophaga sylvatica
CCGATCGCTGCTGTGTTTGGTCAGTCAGATTGAACTGACACCCGGCCATGACGGACTGTGCATGTCAATGGACATTAAGGGGTTAAAGGAGCTGAACCCTGATTCCTGAGAAGGGGACCCCACAGTTATATGGACTGTAATGTATGCTGTTTATTTAGGCTAACAAGTAACAAGGCAATTTTGTGGGGAAGGTTGTGGGGAGGAGAATTGTGTAAGGATTCTGGACTTTCCTTTGTGCCTGTTTGCCCTTATCCATGATGGAGTCTTGTATCTCGCCTTGTCATGGAACTTCCTGTCTGTCCTGATTATTTAAGTCCGGGCCGTGTGTTCTTTTTTGCCTGAGTATTTTGTTGCTGTGGCTTTAGAGCTCCTGCCTGTCTACTGTTGGACTCCCTGCTGCTGCTGCTGCTCATTACTCGGTGGTCAGCCTCTCCACATTATGCTGCATACAGTCGTCTGTGCATCTCCCTGATGCTGTCTGTGCTTAACTACTGTCTGGACTTCTAGTGTTGGGCATTGCCTCAAGAACTGCTGTGGCCTGTAAGGAATCCTGACATCACCATCTCCTTTAGGTCGGTGTTTGTGTGGGCTGCTGTGCTTGACTTGTGCAGGACTTTCAGCCCAAAAGGTACATATAGTGACCTTCTCCTGTTTATGCCACTTCTGTATATTGCTGGACTTCTATGCTTAAGTGCTGTGTGCATGCACACTCATATTATTGCTGGACTTCCTCGTTAAGTACCGTGTGCTTACTCTCATATTTACTGCTGGACTCACACATTAAGTGCCTTGTGCACACCTGCGTCATATTACTGTTGGACTGGTTCTTACTAGTAGTCTGTTAGTTTTTGCTTACTTGCATCATTCCATATTGTGTTGTGCTGTGTTTTCGCTAGTTCTGGTGATGGTTGTGGATTGAGAGCGACTGAGGTGGCAGCCGAGTTTGTAAGGATGTTTGCTTTCTCCAGGCATGGGGCCAGGACCTCCCAGCAGTGTTTTGTGTGGCAGTGGTGGCTCTCCGCCAGCTGTTAGTGTGGCTACTAAGGTCTCCTCGGCAGCTGCTTCGGTGGCCCCGGCAGCCACTGCTGTGGATTTGGTGCGCCTGGATGATAGCGCTAGTGGAGAAGTATAAGTATGCTTTGAGGCTGAGCGGCCCAGAGACTGTTGGGGTAATCGGACCCGAGCCCGTTGATCTCAATGGGGAATATCAGGCGGCCACGGCTCTGTCCGTGGCCCTGGGCGCTCACCTTCAAAAAGGGGAATATTTACAGGGGAGAATGTCAGTAGATCGTGACGCCACCTGTGGTGTCTGGTGAGGATCACCAGCGCTGCAGCAGTCCACTGAGGCCGATGTTATGGCAGCTAGGGTGGTATCGCTCCCCACAGGTGGAGCAGGCCTTTAGGGCAGCATAAGGTGTAGGGATGCAGGACGGACAAGAAGGTGGACACACACACAAGTCACTTTGGTACCTTTACTGGAGATGGTGCAGGTACATCCCGGAGCACTGAAGGGTGAAAGATGCACATCCAGATTCTCCCACTGAGTAGGTATAAGGCCTCCTGTTCCTTGCCTTTCTGTAATGAGTTTCTGGCCTGCCTGTAGCTGGGCCTAACTTAGTCTCTGTCCTGCACCAGCTGACCTTGTGGTAGGACCTTTTCCTGGAGTACTTTCCCTGCTTATCGTATCTCCGTGTCCCCTGGCCCTGTTACGTATCAGCTCTGTGGTGCTCCTGGGACCTGTAGTCCTCAGAATTCCGGTTGTCTCCTACTGGGTCGTGGAGATCCCTGTAGGCTCGGACCCGGCGTCCGGTATGTACTTGCTGGGGTGAGTAGGTAAGGCTCTTCTGCCCCTTTGCTACTCTCCTCTTGCCTTCGGCCTACTCGGACCCTCACAAGGTTATACACACTGGCAGTTGGTGGGCTGCCTCTTCTGCCGCTCTCCAGAGCGTCGGCACGCTCTTAGCTCTCTAGCCTGATCTGCTAGACTCCTCAGCTAGACTGAACAGAACTCCTGTGCTTTGCTTTGCAGACACAGACCTGAACTGAACTAACTTCCCTCCTTCATCCCCTTTTATATCTCATACAGGGCTCACTCTGGTGGACTGAGGATGGGTGAAGGTGTGTGGTTGTAGTGAGACCTCTAGTGGTTGAATCCTTCATGCACCCTTCTAGGGTATGTGGATCCGAGCGCAGCTGGGCTCCACATTCCCCCCTAGTAAAGCTCAGCACTCCCGGGCTGAAGTACATTTTTGTTCCAAGAATAACAATAACAATGAACAATTAACCATTAACAATCTTCCCTTTATGGGAGGTGAGGGCACTTGAATTGTTGCATAAAAGGTAAATAACTAATATATATATATATATATATATATATATATATATATATATATGGCAAAAGCAGTTAGAAAAATGAGCAACCAAAAAGTCCGAGTCTCTTTTGGAAAGGTTACTCAAAGGACAATAGAAAACAATTGAGCAGTGCCCATTTCACTTGATTTGTCATTAGGAGAAAAAGACAAATTAGTAAGCAACTAGGTCAAGACATAATAGAAGTAACAATATGATACAATAATATACAGTACCCCAATGGTAACTATCTACTTCTGTTAGAAATTGGACTATTCTCTGTACCTAGCAGGGATTTGACCTCTTGTGCTACGTACTGACCTAAGTGGTGCTGGGTCGGTGAGGTATCAATGTTCGTATTTTCTGTTACCCTGGCTGGTCTACGTACTAGTGACTTATAAAGTTGCCTTAACCTCCTACGGGACTGGCAAGTATACCATTGGCTGGGCCATCTGGCTCTGTTTCTGCAGGGGATCCTTCTTCTGCGGATTCTTCTGGAACAGGCTCTTCTGCGCCACTAGGCTCTTCTGCAGCAATAGGCTCTTCTGCGGCACTAGGCTCTTCTGCAGCACTGACAGGTTCAACTTGCTGTAGAGGTTCTTCTGGCTGTACAGGTTCTTCTTGCTGTTGAAAGAATTGGAGTACTGGGATTATAACTGCTTCTCCCATTTGGGGCCAATCTGCTGGAAAATCTCCTAATTCAGGATGTATGACTGCTCCATCAGGTTCCTCCGGAGTGACGAAAGGCTCTTCTTCCTGGAACTTTAACAGATCCGGACACAACTTCAGGTGGTCCCTGGATACAGTTGTAGTCGTTCTCCCTCCATCTTTACTGATCAAACACGTTTTTCTGTTATCAAACCTTGAATTCAACACAGTGTAGGGCTCTCTTTCCCACTGATCGTCGAGTTTCTGAATCCTCCTCTTTCTTTTCAGCACGACCTCTCCAGGTGTGAAGGGTTCTGCTGGCGCACACTTGTTGTAGCGAGTCTCTTGCTTGTCTCTCACCCGAGTGAGACTGTCTTTGACACAGGCCTGTACTTTTCTGTACTGTTCCTGTATGGTCGTGTCCCAGTCCCCAGTGGTCACATCTGCTTTGGGCTCTACAACACCAAGCTCCAGATTCATGGGCAGCTTTTCTGGTCTTGCCCGAATGAGATAAGCTGGGGTGCAATTGGTGGAACTCACAGGTATGTGATTGTACAGATCTACCAGGTCAGGTAGTAGGTCTGGCCACTGATTTCTCTCCTCAAATGGTAAGGTCTTCAGCAGGTCGATGACGATGTGGTTCATCTTTTCACAGAGCCCATTGGTTTGTGGATGGTACGGTGTGGTTCTTATCTTTTTACATCCGTACAGATGGCAGAACTCTTTGAACAACTCGTCCTCGAAGGCTGGGCCTTGGTCAGTTAGCACCTGCTCAGGATATCCATGGGGTCTGCAGAAATACGCTTGGACGTCTTTGCTGCTGTCTCTGCCCTCAAGTCTTTGACAGGGGCGACCACCAGGAACCTGGAGTAGTGATCCACCATGGTCAGGGCATAGGAGTATCCTGACCGGCTGGGTGACAACTTGACATGGTCCAGGGCCACGATCTCCAGGGGTCGAGTCGTCCTGTTGGGTTGCAGGGGGGCCTTCTGGCTGCTGTAGTCTTTTCTTCTGAGGCCTCAGGGTCCACAGTCTTTGCAGCATCTCTCAATGGAGCTGCGCATTCCCACCCAGTAGAAACGACACTTCAACAGGGTCTCCAGCCAAAGTGCCCTGCCTGATCGTGGAAGGCTTCCAACACCATCTGGATATCCGTCCTGGGGACTACTATCTGACATACCATCTCATGGGTTTTTGGATTGACGTACCTCCGGCACAGCTTCTCACGGCAGATGAACAGCCGGCTTCTCTCATTCCACAGCTGCCTTGCTTGTGGAGAAGCATCCTTCTCCAAGGAGGAACCTTGTTGAGTTATCAGCTCCTTGATACGGCTGACAACCGGATCACTGTCCTGGGTCTCCTTCCAGCTGTGGTGAGGTAAAGGATTTAACGTCTTACCACGCTGCCTCCTGAAGGCTCGTTGCTCGTGGATCATCCCATTCCTGTGAAAGGCAGGTAGTTCAATCTCTTCCAGGTCATCCACTTCTTCTTCTGTGTCTGACTGGTGAGGCATCCTGGACAGGGCATCAGCGTTGGCGTTTTTGCGGCCCGCCCGGTACTTGATGGTGAATTGATAGTTTGACAGCCGAGCTATCCATCGTTGCTCTATGGCTCCCAGTCTGGCTGTTTCCAGATGCGTTAAGGGGTTATTGTCAGTGTAGGCCGTGAACTTGCTGGAGGCTAGGTAGTGTTTGAACCTTTCAGTAATGGCCCAGACCAGTGCCAGGAACTCCAACTTGAAGCTGCTATAGTTCTCTGGGTTCCTCTCGGTCGGGCGGAGCTTCCTGCTTGCATAAGCGATGACTTTCTCTAGGCCATTTTGCTTCTGACTTAGGACAGCTCCCAATCCTTCGTTGCTGGCATCCATATACAGCAGGAACGGTTAGCTGTAGTCAGGGTAGGCTAGGATCTCATCACCTGTCAGGATCTCCTTCATTTCTTTGAATGCTTCAGCCTGTTCTTTACCCCAGTGGAACGGAGAATTTCTGCTCTTGAGGGACTGTCCCACCAGGAGGTCTTGCAGAGGCGCTGCTTTCTTCGTGTAGTCCTTTACAAACCTCCGGTAGTATCCTGTCAGTCCCAGGAACTGACGCACCTCTTTGAGGTTCTTCGGCTCCGGCCATTTCTGGATGGCGGTGACCTTCTCGGAGTCGGGCGCTACGCCCTCTGAGCTGACAATATGTCCCAGGTACTGTACCTTTTGTTTGAGCAGGTGGCACTTTGAAGGCTTCAGTTTCATCCCATACTGGGACAGTGACTCGAATACCTCCGCCAGGTGCTTCAAGTAGTCTTCATGCGTTTTGGAATACACAATTACGTCGTCCAGGTATAGTAACACAGTCTCGAAGTTGAGGGGTCCCAGGCAGCACTCCATTACTCTCTGGAACGTTCCAGGGGCACTGCTGAGTCCAAACGGCATTCTGTCGAACTGACAGAGTCCCATCGGGGTAGTGAAAGCCGTCTTCTCCCGATCCTCCTCAGCCATAGCTACTTGCCAGTACCCACTAGTGAGGTCAAGGGTGGAAAAGTAATTAGCAGACTTTAACGCAGCGAGAGATTCCTCAATACATGGTAAAGGGTATGCATCTTTATGTGTAATGCGATTTACTTGTCTGTAATCTACACACATTCTCATGCTTCCATCCTTTTTCCTGACTAGAACTAGGGGAGCTGCCCAGGGACTACATCCCTTATCAGCACTGCCTCTTTCAATCCCCCGGGACGTCCTATTGTGTCAGAAATCGGTGGACCATGTGATATGGTTTGCAAATTTATTGATTTTTACCTTAAACCGATTGTGGAGACATTACCTTCCTTTGTTCGAGACACATCTGACGTCCTGGCGCGGATTGATGGCATCCTTGTGGATGATACTACTATTCTGGTGACAGCCGACGTGGAGTCACTTTACACCTGCATCGATCATTCCCAGGGCCTGGCCGCAGTCCGTCTCTTTCTGGGGTCCTCCAACCTGGACGGCCCGTTGTGTGAGCTTATTCTCGAGCTGCTGCACTATGTCTTATCCCACAACTTCTTTGTCTTCAAAGACAACATTTATCTGCAGAAACGTGGTACAGCCATGGGCGTAGCCTGTGCGCCTGCATATGCAAATCTCTTCCTGGGTTCCTGGGAGAGATCTTTGCTTGGCGATGCGGGCGCGCCGGCCGCCTCCCATGTGCTGTACTGGTTCAGATATATTGATGATATTCTCATGTTGTGGGATGGGACTGTGCAGCAGCTCGAGGATTTTATGGTGGGATTGAATCATAATTCTTTAAATATCCATTTGACTTACTCCTATAG
The DNA here is from genome assembly GCA_033576555.1 of Oophaga sylvatica. Taxonomy (NCBI): domain Eukaryota; kingdom Metazoa; phylum Chordata; class Amphibia; order Anura; family Dendrobatidae; genus Oophaga; species Oophaga sylvatica. The sequence goes on from JARQOD010000003.1 coordinate 141,799,469, forward strand.
TTACACCAAGGTGGAGTTCCTGGACGTCTCTCTGGAGGTTGACTCTACTCATCACTTCCGGACGGACATCTATAGGAAATTCACCGCTGTAAACTCATTGATTCATGCTAAATCAGCACACCACCCAGCCACAATTAGGGCCGTCCCGGTCTGACAATTCCTCCGGATGAGGCGGATCTGCTCTTCTGATGTCGCCTTTGAAATTCAAGCTGATGATTTAAAAGCATTACTTCAAAACTTGCAGTGTTGTGAATACCTTGGAGGCGACTTCTGAGCTGGGGCTCCCTCCGGTGGTTGCTGAGGGTAATGAACAAATAACTGAATGGCCTTCAGCTGACTCTGAATGGTATGATATAAGTGACCTGAGTTCCCAGCAGCCTTGCCGGTAATTAATTGTTCCTCCTGCTCTTGCTTGGAGCACATCTTGCTTTCCTGCTCTCATTCAGGTAAGTGTTTTTTTTTTTTTTTCCTCTGTTGGATTTTCACTGCTGGTTTTCTGCTTGCAGTGGACTGCAGCCTGGTCCCCTTTTGGGGTCTTGCGCTGCAATTGTGCTCATTGTGTGTTTGCATTTTGCTTTGTTCCTTTGTCACTTTTTATTTGCTGTGCTGCTGTGTGTTACACCAGAGATCTGATTTAAGTGGTAGAGATCGTGTGATCTCAGGTTTTTTTGTTAATCAGAAGTGTTGGTATTTTTGTCAGAGTTTTTTTGGGTTGCAGTCAGAATTCTTTCCTATACTTTTCTATCTAGACAGATTGGGCCCTAGCGTTTGCTCATTCTATTTTCTGTCTGTGTCCGTGTTTTCATCTTGTCTAACCGCCATTACATGTTCGGGGGCTTCCTATTTCTTTGGGGGTTCTGCTCCGGGGCAGATAGCATTCATCTTTCTGCCTTTAGGTTTAGCTATCTCTCCGGCTGTGACGAGGCATCTAGGATCACCGTAGGTACGCTCCACGGCTACTTCTAGTGTGGCGGTTAGTTTAGGTTACTGCAATCCAATAGTTTCCAGCCTCTCTGGTGTATTGCTACTTTGGCTATTTTTTGCAGTTTCTCCTCAGCTACCGAAACATAACAGTATTACCGGCCCGTCTGAAAATTATATGGTACTCACAGAAGGGAAAAATAGTAAAGAGGAAAAAGTTTATTAAATTTTTTTTTCCCTCTATTTCTCTGGGTGCTGAGGAGGATTTTTTTTTCTCTCAATGGAGTTTGCACAGTTGTCTGGCCGTGTGGAGCAGCTTGCCACTGAGGTTCAGAGTATTGCTACATATCTTGCTAGGTTGCCAGTTGTGGAACCTAGGATCCCCATGTCAGATTTATTTTTGGGGGATCGGTCTAAATTTCTGAATTTCAAAAATAACTGTAAGTTGTTTTTTGCCTTAAAGCCTAAGTCCTCAGGGAACGCAGCACAGCAGGTTCAAATTGTCATCTCTCTGCTGTGCGGCGACCCTCAGGATTGGGCTTTTTCCCTGACACCTGGGGATCCTGTTTTGAATGATGTTGATGTATTTTTTCAGGCTCTGGGGTTATTGTACGATGAACCTAATGTCACTGATCAAGCTGAAAAGATCTTGTTGGCATTAAATCAGGATCGTGAAGACGCTGAGCTGTACTGTCAGAAATTTCGAAAATGGGCAGTCCTGACCAAATGGAATGATGATGCTTTGGCAGCCCTTTTTCGGAAGAGTCTGTCAGAATATGTAAAGGACGTTATGGTGGGATTCCCTGTTCCCTCTGGTCTCAATGATTCTATGTCTTTGGCTATTCAAATTGACAGACGTTTGCGGGAGCGCAGAGGTATGCGTGAGATAGTGTTGCCTTGTGAGCCAGCTCCTGAGCCCATGCAGTGTGATGGAGTGACTTCTGGGGCTCAGCGTCATGAGTTTCGTAAGCGCAATGGGTTGTTTCTACTGTTGTGACGCTTCCCATGCTATTTCCGTCTGCCCTAAGCGGGGAAGACGTTTTGCGTGCTCAGTTGTCTTGGGTAGTGTTCAGACTAAATTTCTGTTGACTGTTACCCTGATTTGCTCCCAGTCACAGGAGCAGCTATTAACCTGATGGATTTTGACTTTGCCAAATGTTGTGGGTTTCCCATGATACCCCTGCGGAAGTCTATTCCTTTACTGGGCATTGATTCTACCCCTTTGGCGGAGAATAAACCCCAGTTTTCTACTCAGGTGATAATGAAGGTTGAACCAGATCATCAGGAGAGTTGCAAATTTCTGGTGTTGCATAATGTGCATGACATTATTGTACTGGGTTTCCCTTGGTTACAGACTCATAATCCTGTTTTGGATTGGAAATCTGTGTCTGTGACCAGTTGGGGTTGCCAATGTGTTATGCTGTAAACAATGGTGCAGCAGTCACAAGGGGCGCCAAAGGAATAATGGACAATTTAATAAATGTTAGCCAAACTTTATTCTTCCTCCAATACCACTGCCACAACGCGTCCAAACCGTCTTCATCAGGTGGCGTAAAGGAGAGTCTTACAATAGCAACTTTATAAAGGGGTGGTAATTAACATAATTTAGACCACATGTTGTGTTCATTTTAACCTCTTCATTGCAAAACTCCATATAAAGCATTCATTGTCAATTAACCTCTTATTTCCCCTTAAAACTCCTATTAAAAACCCTACATGAACTCATAAAAACCCCATCAACTTTAAAACGCAACCTGGGAACCTTCCCAGCGTGCCTTGACATTCCTATACTGCAATTTTCGACCTCCAATTCAGAAGTTTAGTTTCTTAAAGGGACAGTACACTTTCAGATAAAATGGCGGAAAATGACCTTACACAGTTCCTAAAACTATTGTAAACCCCATAAATTTTAAAACTCACCCTGGGAACCTTCTTAGCTTGTCTTTACATTGTTATACTGTAATTTTCAACCCCCAATTCAGAAATTTAGTTTCTTAAAGGGACAGTACGCTTTCAAAAATAAAATGGCGAAAAATAAACTTATACAGTTCCTAAAACTATTGTAAACCCCATAAATTTTAAAGCATACCCTGGGAACCTTCCCAGCGTGTCTTGACACTATTATACTGCAATTTTAAACCCCCGATTTAAAAGTTTAATTTCTTAAAGGGACAGTACACTAACATATGAAATGGCTGAAAATAGCTTTATACATTTGACCACTATATTATAAAGTCCCTCAAACCACACTATCCATTAGCCTAATCAAAACCTATACTCACAGTGAACCAAGCGACCCAAAGAGAATGTGAAAGGGACAACATTAAACCCGCTCTAATTTAACCCCTCTCTGACATTAGACGTACTATCCCGTCCATAAAACCCGTGCCATTCTGCCCATGGACGGGATAGTACGTCATAGGCGATCAGCTGCGCTCCTGAGGGGAGCGCAGCTAATCGCCGCCGGGTGTCAGCTGATTATCACAGCTGACACCCGTGACTGTGTGTCAGGAGCGGTCACGGACCGCTCCCGGCACATTAACCCCTAGCACACCGCGATCAAACATGATCGCGGTTGTACTGGGGGCACAGGGGAGGATCGCGCAGGGTGGGGGCTCCCTGCGCGCCCCCCTGAGACCCTCAGACCAGCGCTATGTGATCGCGCTGTTCTGAGGGCTTCCTCCCTCCCAGGACCCGGATTCAAGATGGCGCCGGGGTCCTGGAGGGAGGCGGCTTCCTCAGTGCCTGCTGAGAGCAGGCACTGAGAAGCCTGCTGCACTGCCTGAGCGATCGCTGGTGTGACAGTGTGCTGTGCACACTGTCACACCAGCGATTTGATAAAATACAGTGATGTCCCACCCTGGGACAAAGTAAAAAAGTTAAAAAAATAAAAATAAACATGTTATAAAAAAAAATCCAAAATAAATAAAAAAAAAAAAATATTCCCCAATAAATTCATTTCTTCCTGTAAATAAAAAAAACAAAACAATAAAAGTACACATATTTGGTATCGCCGCGTCCGTAACGACCCCCCCTATAAAACTGTCCCACTAGTTAACCCCTTTAGTGAACCCCTTAAAAAAAAAAAAAAAACGAAGCAAAAAATCAATGCTTTATCATCATACCGCCGAACAAAAAGTGGAATAACGCGCGATCAAAAAGACCGATATAAATAAACATGGTACCACTGAAAACGTCATCTTGTCCCGCAAAAAACGAGCCGCCATACAGCATCATCGGCGAAAAAGTAAAAAAGTTATAGCTCGCAGAATAAAGCGATGCAAAAATAATTATTTTTTATATAAAATTGTTTTTATTCTATAAAAGCGCCAAAACATAAAAAAATGATATAAATGAGGTATCGCCATAATCGTACTGACCCGAAGAATAAAACTGCTTTATCAATTTTACCACACGCGGAACAATAAAAACGCCTCCCCAAAAGAAATTCATGAATTGCTGATTTTTGTTCATTCTAACCTCCCAAAAATCGAAATAAAAAGCGATCAAAAAAATAAAAACGTCAAATAAAAACGTCAACTCGTACCGCAAAAAATAAGACCTCACATGACTCTGTGGGCCAAAATATGCAAAAATTATAGCTCTCAAAATGTGGCGATGCAAAAAACTATTTTTGCAATAAAAAGCGTCTTTTAGCGTGACAGCTGCCAATCATAAAAATCCGCTATAAATAGTAAATCAAACCCCCCTTTATCACCCCTTAGTTAGGGAAAAATAATAAAATTAAAAAAATGTATTTATTTCCATTTTCCCATTAGGGTTAGGGTTAGGGTTGCGGCTAAAGTTAGGGTTAGGGTTGGCGCTAAAGTTAGGATTAGGGTTAGGGTTGGGATTAGGGGTGTGTTAGGGTTAGGTTTGTGGTTAGGGTTGGGACTAGGGTTAGGGGTGTGTTGGGGTTAGGGTTGGAGTTAGAATTGGGGGGTTTCCGCTGTTTAGGCACATCAGGGGCTCTCCAAATGTGACATGGCATCTGATCTCAATTCCAGCCAATTCTGCGTTGAAAAAGTCAAACGGTGCTCCTTCACTTCTGAGCTCTGCCATGCGTCCAAACAGTAGTTTATCCCCACATATGGGGTATCAGCGTACTCTGGACCCCAAGAGTTATTGTGCAATTTGTCCTATTTCTTCTGTTACCCTTGGGAAAATAAAAAACTGGGGGCGAAAATATCATTTTTGTACAAAAAAAATAATTTTTTTGTTTTTACGGCTGTACATTATAAACTTCTGTGAAGCACTTGGGGCTTCATAGCGCTCACCACACACCTAGATAAGTTCCTTGTGGGGTCTATTTTCCAAAATGGGGTCACTTGTTGGGGATTTCCACTGTTTAGGCGCATCAGGGGCTCTCCAAATGCGACATGACGCCCCCAGACCATTCCATCAAAGTCTGCAATCCAAAACGTCACTACTTCCCTTCCGAGCCCCAACGTGTACCCATACAGTAGTTTTCTCCCACATATTGGGTATCAGCGTACTCAGGACAAATTGGGCAACAACTTTTGGGGTCCAATTTCTCCTGTTACCCTTGTAAAAATAAAATATTGGGGCGAAAAAAATCATTTTTGCAAAAAAAAAAAAGATTTTTTTATTTTTACGGCTGTGCGTTATAAACTTCTGTGAAGCACTTCGGGGTTCAAAGTGCTCACCACACATCTAGATAAGTTCCTTGTGGGGTCTATTTTCCAAAATGGGGTCACTTGTGGGGGGTTTCCACTGTTTAGGCGCATCAGGGGCTCTCCAAATGTGACATGACGCACTCAGACCATTCCATCAAAGTCTGCAATCCAAAACGTCACTACTTCCCTTCCGAGCCCTGACGTGCGCCCATACAGTAGTTTTCTCCCACATATTGGGTATCAGCGTACTCAGGACAAATTGGACAACAACTTTTGGGGTCCAATTTCTCCTGTTACCCTTGTGAAAATAAAATATTGGGGGCGAAAAAATCATTTTTGTAAAAAAAAAAAGATTTTTTATTTTTACGGCTGTGCGTTATAAACTTCTGTGAAGCACTTCGGGGTTCAAAGTGCTCACCACACATCTAGATAAGTTCCTTGTGGGGTCTATTTGCCAAAATGGGGTCACTTGTGGGGGGTTTCCACTGTTTAGGTGCATCAGGGGCTCTCCAAATGTGACATGACGCCCCCAGACCATTCCATCAAAGTCTGCAATCCAAAACGTCACTACTTCCCTTCCGAGCCCCGACGTGTGCCCATACAGTAGTTTTCGCCCACATATTGGGTATCAGTGTACTCAGGACAAATTGGACAACAACTTTTGGGTTCCAATTTCTTCTGTTACCCTTGTGAAAATAAAATATTGGTGGCGAAAAAATCATTTTTGTAAAAAAAAAAAAAGATTTTTTATTTTACGGCTGTACGTTATAAACTTTAGTGAAACACCTGGGGGTTCAAAGTTCTCACCACACATCTAGATAAGTTCCTTGAGGGGTCTAGTTTCCAAAATGGTGTCATTTATGGGGGTTTCCACTGTTTAGGCAGATCAGGAGCTCTCCAAACACGACATGGCGTCCAGCCAATTCTGCGTTGAAAAAGTCAGACGGCGCTCCTTCCCTTCCAAACTCTGCCATGCACCCAAACAGTGGTTTACCCCCACATATGGGGTATCAGCGCACTCAGGACAAATTGCACAATAACTTTTGGAGTCTTGTTACCCTTGGAAAAATAAAAATTGGGGTGAAAAGATCATTTTGTGGAAAAAATATGATTTTTAAATTTTACGGCTCTACGTTATAAACTTGTGTGAAGCACTTGGGGGTTCAAATTGCTCATCAAAAATCTAGATAAGTTCCTTAGGGGGTCTAGTTTCCCAAATGGGGTCATTTGTGGGGGGTTTCCACTGTTTAGGCACATCAGGGGCTCTCCAAATGCAACATGGCATCCAAACTCAATTCCAGCCAATTTTGGTTGGAAAAAGTCAAATGGTGCTCCTTCCATTCCGAGCCCTGCCGTGCGCCCAAACAGTGGTTCCCCCCACATATGGGGTATCAGCGTACTGAGGACAAATTGTACAACAACTTATATGGTCCAATTTCTCCTGTTACCCTTGGGAAAATAAAAAATTAGTGACTAAAAGATAATTTTTGTGGGAAAAAAATAGGATTTTTTATTTTCATGCCCGGGCATTATAAACTTGTGTGAAGCACTTGGGGGTTCAAAGTGCTCACCAAAGATCTAGATAAGTTCCTTAGGGGGTCTAGTTTCCAAAATGGGGTCACTTGTGGGGGGTTTCCACTGTTTAGGCTCATCTGGGGCACTGCAAACGGAACATGACCCCCATTAACGTCTGCATTCCAAAACGTTACTACTTCCTTTCCAAGCCCTGCCGTGCGCCCAAACAGTTTCCCCCCCCACATATGGGGTATCAGCGTACTCAGGACAAATTGGACAACAACTTTTGGGGTCCAATTTCCTTGGGAAAATTCAAAAATTTGGGACTAAAAAATCATTTTTGTGGAAAATTGATTTTTTTTTTTCACACCCAGGCTTTATAAACTTTTGTGAAACACTTGAGGGTTCAAAGTGCTCACAACAGATCTAGATAAGTACCTTAGGGGGCTAGTTTCCAAAATGGTGTCACTTGTGGGGGGTTTCCACTGTTTAGGCGCATCAGGGGCTCTCCAAACGCTACATGGCATCCAATCTAAATTCCAGCCAATTTTAGTTTGAAAAAGTCAAACGTCGCTCCTTCCCTTACGAGCTCTGCCGTGTGCCCAAACAGTGGTTTTCCCCCACATATGGGGTATTGGCGTACTCAGGAGAAATTGCATAACAACCTTATCTGTCCATTTTCTCCTTTTACCCTTGTGAAAATAAAAAAAAAGTTTGTAAAAGATATTTTTTGTGGCTAAAAAGTAAAATATTCATTTTTTCCTTCCACGTTGCTTTAGTTACTGTGAAGCACCTGAAGGGTTAATAAACTTCTTGAATGTGGTTTTGAGTACCTTGAGGGGTGCAGTTTTTAGAATGGTGTCACTTTTGGGTATTTTCTGCCATATAGACCCCTCAAAGTGACTTCAAATGTGAGGTGGTCCCTAAAAAAAATGGCTTTGTAAATTTTGCTGTAAAAATGAGAAATCGCTTGTCAACTTTTAACCCTTATAACTTCCTAACAAAAAAAAATTTTGGTTCCAAAATTGTGCTGATGTAAAATAGACATGGGGAAATGTTATTTTTAACTATTTTGTGTGATATATTTCTCTGTTTTAAGGGAATAAAAATTCAAAGTTTGAAAATTGCAAAATTTTAAAAATTTTCGCCATATTTGCGTTTTTTTCAAAAATAAACGCAAGTTATATTGAAGAAATTTTACCACTAACATGAAGTACAATATGTCACGAGAAAAAAATCTCAGAATCGCGAAGATCCGTTGAAGCGTTCCAGAGTTATAACCTCATAAAGAGACAGTGGTCAGAATTGTAAAAATTGGCCCGGTCATTAACGTGCAAACCACCCTTGGGGGTGAAGGGGTTAATGATTTGATGTATTTTCAATCATAAGGTTCAAACCCTCAGGGTGCAAAGTACCCATTTTATATATCCAAAAACTTTCTTTCTTGATAAGTATACTCAATCGTTCTTGTCCTTTATCCACGATATGGTCAATAAGGGTTATTTTCATTTTACTCGGGTCTTTATGATGATGATTTGAATAGTGTCTAGAGACACTATGTAATTGATACCCTGCCCTTATATTAGATCTATGTTTATTTAATCGGGCATGGGCCGTTTGAATTGTCCGACCTATGTATTGCAGCCACATGGGCACTCCAACAAATATACTACATAGGTGGATTGGAAAGTTAATCTCTGTTTAATCTGAAAAACCTCATTGGTAGTGTTAGATTTAAAGGTGTTTTCATTATTGGTTATAACGCTGCAACACATGCATTTAGGTGTATTGCATGCGAAACAGCCTCCTGTGTTAATATTAGTCGTCACATCCCTTGTTTTTTTTCTTTCTATTTGTGTTGCTGGGAGCAAGCAAGGTTTTTAAGCTTCTGTTCTTCCTAAAGATAATATTTGGTTTCTCAGGGATGCTTTTAGAAAGGATGGGATCACCTTTTAAAATAAACCAATGTTTTTGTAATAGTTCCCGTACTATCGACCTAGATTGGCAAAATGTGGTAATTAAACTCCACTTTGTCTTTTCCTCTGTTTTTAAAAAAACCCTATCCAGATTCTCCCTTCTATTTAGACACAAATCTTGCGATAGGGTGCACGTTCTTTTGTATGCATCTTTTAAAAGTTTTTTTGGATAGCCTTTTTCCAAGAATCTCTTTTGGAGAATCTTGGACTCCACCTCAAAATCAGAGTCTAAAGTACAATTTTTCCTGACCCTCCAGTACTGCCCATAAGGTACATTTTTTATCCATCCGGGGAGGTGACCACTGTTAAACTTAAGGTAGCTGTTCACATCCACTGGTTTAAAAAACGTGGATGTGTATACTCTCCCCAGGTGGTCGAACTGCACCCATAAATCCAAGAATTGGAGAGAAGTAGATGAAACTGTGGCCGTGAACTTTATTCCCCAATCATTAGTATTTAATTTATCCACAAAGCTCAATGCTTCCTCCATTGATCCATGCCATATAATGAATAAATCATCTATAAAACGCCTATAGAAGAGTACTCTACCTGCGGATGATCCAGGCTGCGCAATGAGGACGGATTCCACCGCACCCATGAAGAGATTGGCGTAACCTGGTGCAAATCTCGTCCCCATTGCGCAGCCCCTGATCTGTTTGTAGAATCCTTCTTCAAAGGAGAACACATTGTTCTAACGCTATTGCGCTCAGGATGAATTCTCGTTGGTTTGCAGGCATATTAGTGTCACTAGTCAAAACCTCTTCAATGACCTTTAATCCCAATGTGTGTGAAATATTATTATAAAGGGCCACTACATCCAGAGAGAGGAATACACATCCCTCCATGGGTGGCAGAGCTCTTACCTCTTTAATTAATTGTGACGAATCCTTCAGATATGATGTTAATCTCAGTACATAAGTCTGTAAAAATAAATCAACATAATGCGATAAATTACTTGTAATAGATTGAATCCCTGATATTATTGGGCGTCCAGGGGGATATTTTGGGTCCTTATGCAGTTTAGGCAAAAAATAGAAAAAAGGTATTCTATATTGCGCAATATCTAAAAAAGTTTTTTTTCTTTTTTGTTAAGTAACCCCTTTTCATAAGCTTTCTTAATTAAAAGTTTATACTTAATAAAAATACTGATATTAGGATCATCTTCCAATTTTTCATAAAATTCCGTATCACTCAATAATCTTATACCCTCTTCCACATACCATGATCTATCCATAAGGACAATTCCTCCCCCCTTATCTGCATTACGAATGATGATATCATTATTTTCTCTGATGGATTCAATGGCTTTTCTCTCCTCTTTTTTCAAGTTATCTCTCATTTTCATACGGGGAATTGACCTTACTTCTTTTAATATTAGTTGTTGGAATGCCTCAATGTGCGACCCCTTATGATGTAGAGCAGGGGTCCCCAACCGCCGGTCCGCGGCCCACCACCGGGCCGTAGCAGTTCTGATGCCGGGCCGCGGAGCCACGGCACAGAACGCTGGACCCACATGGAGCCGGCGGCTGTAGCGCTGTAGTGACAGCTACAGTCGCCGGCTCCATCATCGATACTCACCTTCCGCCGCTGCGATCCCTGTCCCGGCCGTGGCAGCTTCATCCAGCGCTGAGCGGTGACGTAGTACTGCTCATTAAGGGCATGAATATGGACGCGACGCCACTCCCATAGGCGTGGCATCCATATTCATGCCCTTAATGAGCGGTACTACGTGACTGCACCGCAAAGGAGGAAGCGGCCGACAGGGATGCTGGGAAGTTCAGCGACGGAGCGAGGAGGGTAAGTATGACAGGGATGACGGGGGAGCCCAGGAGAGGGTGGGAGAGGAGCCTTGTATACAAGGGAGGGGCGGAGCCATGTATATAGGGTGGGAGAGGAGCCATGTATGTAGGGTGGGAGAGGAGCCATGTATATAGGTGGGAGCGGAGCCATATATAAGAGGGTGGGAGCGGAGCCTTGTATACAGGATGGGAGAGGAGCCATGTATATAGGGTGGGAGCGGAGCCATGTATATAGGGTGGGAGCAGAGCCATATATAAGAGGGTGGGAGCGGAGCCTTGTATACAGGATGGGAGAGGAGCCATGTATATAGGGTGGGAGCGGAGCCATGTATATAGGGTGGGAGAGGAGCCTTGTATATAGGGTGGGAGCGGAGCCATGTATATAGGGTGGGAGAGGAGCCTTGTATATAGGGTGGGAGAGGAGCCATGTATATAGGGTGGGAGAGGAGCCATGTATACGAGGGTGGGAGCAGAGCCATATATAAGAGGGTGGGAGCGGAGCCTTGTATACAGGATGGGAGAGGAGCCATGTATATAGGGTGGGAGCGGAGCCATGTATATAGGGTGGGAGAGGAGCCATGTATATAGGGTGGGAGAGGAGCCTTGTATATAGGGTGGGAGCGGAGCCATGTATATAGGGTGGGAGAGGAGCCATGTATATAGGGTGGGAGAGGAGCCATGTATATAGGGTGGGAGAGGAGCCATGTATATAGGGTGGGAGCGGAGCCATGTATATAGGGTGGGAGAGGAGCCATGTATATAGGGTGGGAGCGGAGCCATGTATATAGGGTGGGAGCGGAGCCATGTATATAGGGTGGGAGAGGAGCCATGTATATAGGGTGGGAGAGGAGCCATGTATATAGGGTGGGAGAGGAGCCATGTATACGAGGGTGGGAGCAGAGCCATAGTGGGAGCGGAGCCATATATAAGAGGGTGGGAGCGGAGCCTTGTATACAGGGTGGGAGAGGAGCCATGTATATAGGGTGGGAGCGGAGCCATGTATATAGGGTGGGAGAGGAGCCATGTATATAGGGTGGGAGAGGAGCCATGTATACGAGGGTGGGAGCAGAGCCATAGTGGGAGCGGAGCCATGTATAAGAGGGTGGGAGCGGAGCCTTGTATACAGGGTGGGAGAGGAGCCATGTATATAGGGTGGGAGCGGAGCCATGTATATAGGGTGGGAGCGGAGCCATGTAATTATAGGGTGGGAGAGGAGCCATGTATATAGGGTGGGAGCGGAGCCATGTATATAGGGTGGGAGCGGAGCCATGTATATAGGGTGGGAGAGGAGCCATGTTTATAGGGTGGGAGAGGAGCCATGTATATAGGGTGGGAGAGGAGCCATGTATATAGGGTGGGAGAGGAGCCATGTATACGAGGGTGGGAGCAGAGCCATAGTGGGAGCGGAGCCATGTATAAGAGGGTGGGAGCGGAGCCTTGTATACAGGGTGGGAGAGGAGCCATGTATATAGGGTGGGAGCGGAGCCATGTATATAGGGTGGGGAGCGGAGCCATGTATATAGGGTTGGAGCGGAGCCATGTATATAGGGTGGGAGCGGAGCCATGTATATAGGGTGGGAGCGGAGCCATGTATATAGGGTGGGAGAGGAGCCATGTATATAGGGTGGGCGAGGAGCCATGTTTATAGGGTGGGAGAGGAGCCATGTACACGAGGGTGGGAGCAGAGCCATAGTGGGAACGGAGCCATGTATAAGAGGGTGGGAGCAGAGCCTTGTATACAGGGTGGGAGAGGAGCCATGTATATAGGGTGGGAGCGGAGCCATGTATATAAGATAAGAATGATAAGAATGCACTACTACTAAACTACAACCCCGTCCATAGCCCCGCCCCCTTATGACCAAAGCCCCACCCCTGCCACACCTCCATCCCCGCCCTGCCGGGCCATGGAAGAATGGTCTTGCTTGAAGCTGGTCCCTGGTGCAAAAAAGGTTGGGGACCACTGATGTAGAAGATAAAATTTTTGTTTGGATGTTTAATCTCTACATGTACTATTTCATCTGTTGTTGTACTATCCTTTTCCATCTCTTGTTCATCATAGGGGGGTTTCATCTTGACATTTTTACCATTTTTTCTTCCAGTAAAAATGTCTTTGTACCGTGAGTTTCCTAAAAAACTCATTAAAGTCAAGGTAAAGCGAGAATGTATCTATTTCTGCTGTGGGAAAAATGAAAGCCCCTTACTTAGAAGGGAGCGTTCATCATTAGTAAGTGTATAGCTTGATAAGTTGTATATACCAATGTCCTGATCCTCAGGATTCCCTACTTGTATCTTACCTATAGGGTTTAACCTGATTTCGTTTTTTTCAGAATGGAGCTCTGTACTGTGGGATTTTCTTGTCCTGGTTCCTCCACTACCTCTGCACCCTCTTGTTCTCTTTTTCTTTTGGGGTGCCGCCCTGGGGCCAGCCGAAAAAATTGTGTGATTTTTGAGTCTTTTAGGTTAATTTGAGTGGTGGATTTTGATAAATTACATTCATTGGGATTTCTTTCTCTTTGAGGTACATACATATTCACATTTGATGTCTCCGTAATTACAGGTAAAATTTCCAGTTGAACCCCGACCGTGATACCAGTGAAATTATCCATAAACCCATTTTTACTCATGAATGTACACAAATAGGCCCCTGCGCCACCAAAATAGCTCATAAATAGTGTTGAGCGATACGATACCGCAAGTATCGGGTATCGGCCGATATTAGCTGTTTCGGCCTTTCGATACTTAGTTCCGATATTTTCCATATATCGTATACCGGAATCGGAAGTTCCCATAATTCTTTGAGAGGCAATGTGATTTTAGTCAGCCAATGAGGAATCCTAAGAAGTGTGGGCACATCCTGTACTGCTGCGGTCATGTTAACTAATGGCATGGCTGTGATTGGATGCTGAAATGATGTCAGAATGCACTATAAAAGGCGCCGCCGCCATTTTAGCGTCACTGTGCTGTGAATTCAGTAAGGGACAGAACGCTGCTGTGCTGACTCTGAGGGACAGTTAGAGATTGCGATTTAGTGTACTGTGCTGTAGGCAGGCTAGCACCAACCGCTGTGTAAAGCTTCCTTTTGCCTGCAGTGTTGTTTTAACAGCTCTGCAAGGTGTGTGTGAGTGCAGGTGACGCTGCAGTTTGCTCTGCATGCAACGCTGTCTGTAGGCATCTGCACGTGTCACTCACAGACTTTTTTTTTTCTTCAGTGTAATTCTTGCTGCTCCATGCAATTTAACTATTAGTGTGACGCGCTTCCATCAGTATCCAATACATTGGTTGCAAACACTATAGAAGTAGACAAAGGAGTAGCCTTTCACAGATTGTGAACAGTTGTGTTTCAGTGTTCACTTCAGTCTGTGTTTTTTATTTTTTGAGTGCACATCACGCTCCAGTTACTTGTTCAAGCACTGCTGCTTGTACTCTGCTGAGCGTGTCTCAGTGCCTCATCCTTTTCATTTCTCTCCAATTGGTTCTGCTCCATTCCATTTAAAATAAATATAATCTATTAGTGTGACGCGCTTCCATCCGTATCCAATACATTGGTTGCAAACACTATAGAAGTAGACAAAGGAGTAGCCTTTCACAGATTGTGAACAGTTGTGTTTCAGTGTTCACTTCAGTCTGTGTTTTTTATTTTTTGAGTGCACATCACGCTCCAGTTACTTGTTCAAGCACTGCTGCTTGTACTCTGCTGAGCGTGTCTCAGTGCCTCATCCTTTTCATTTCTCTCCAATTGGTTCTGCTCCATTCCATTTAAAATAAATATAATCTATTAGTGTGACGCGCTTCCATCCGTATCCAATACATTGGTTGCAAACACTATAGAAGTAGACAAAGGAGTAGCCTTTCACAGATTGTGAACAGTTGTGTTTCAGTGTTCACTTCAGTCTCTGCGTAATAACCACACTTAGGCCTTATAACTTTTCTGACTTTCTTTATCAATCTACCAAGATGAAGAAGGCAGGGAGTAAGGCACGTGGTCGTGGCCGTGGAGTTTCAGCAGGGAGAGGACGTGGGGATTCTGTGGCTGCTGCCGCCCTCAGTGACACAGCATCCACCAGTTTTACCCATGAGCGTTCCTTTATGCGCAGTTTGGTAGGAGCTCGGCGTGCCCCCCTGCTGCGAGAAGAACAAATTGAAGCCGTTGTTGGTTGGATGGCAGCCAATGCATCGACTTCAATTCCTTCCACCTCCTCTCAGGAACACAACACTGTTGAGCAACCATCTGTCTGTTCACCGCCTGTCAAATTGCCCAGGCAGTCAGAGAGTTCTGTACAGGAGCCAGCTGAGTCTCTGCTTCTGTTCTCAGAATCTGTTGGCTCGCAAACACGGGCACAGGCAAGCAGCATTCTGCAATTTGAAGAAGAGGGAGTATGCAGTGATGCGCAACAGCTGTGTCTCTCTCAATCTGAAGAGGCGGGTGAGCCAGTGCCGATGGACATTACACCGCAGAACGCATCTTATGATGATGATGAGACTCAGGTGCCAGGTTTTGTGGAGCATGGTGCTGCCCAGACCATCCAACAGCAGCAGGTGTTGGAAGAGGGTAGTGGAGATGATGAAGTCCGAGACCCAACATGGCGTGAGCAACAGGAAGGTGGTGGGAGCAGCTCTGAGGAAGAGATTGTCCCAACGGTACAAAGAGGAGGGAGAGGTAGGCTGCAGACTCGCTTACCTGTAGCCTCCAGTTTGGCACCTGTTGGGAGCAGTTCTCTTAGAAATGTCAAAATTGGCGCTCCCATGACTTGCACTGCGTGGTCCTTTTTTGACAGACTTGTAGATGATATTTGCTATGTTCAATGCAAGCTGTGTAAGCAAAAAGTTAAAAGAGGTAAAAATATCAGTAACCTGAATACCACAAATATGTGGAAACATGTACGGACAAAGCACGTAGCTGAGTTACAAAGACACACTGGAGATGTAGGCCAACCTACAGCAGCACCTACATCTTCAGGTCGTGTTGGAGCCTCTACCTCCAGCTCACACACACCTGGTTCGGCTTCCTCACAGGATCTCCATGGAAGAACCTCGGTCACTGTTGTCCATAGACAAACTGTTATTCCACCCACAGCAGCAAGTTCACAGTCATCGTCACACTCCCAGACCACAAAACAGCCATCGGTACCACAGGCATGGGATAAAAGACGGCCATACTCGGCAAACCATCCACGGCACAGGCTCTGAATGCTGGCATTGCAAAACTCCTGTCCCTTGAAATGCTGTCATTCAGGCTGGTGGAGACTGACAGTTTCAGGAACTTTATGGCATTGGCAGTCCCACAATATAATGTGCCAAGCCGATTTTATTTCAGCAGGCAAGCCGTCCCTGCTCTGCAAAAACATGTCGAGGGAAACATTAAACATGCGCTACTAAACGCCGTCAGTAGCAGGGTCCACCTGACCACCGATGCGTGGACCAGTACCCATGGCCAGGGACGATACCTTTCCCTCACTGCCCATTGGGTCAATGTTGTGGAGCCGGGTACAGATCTTGCCAGTGGCGCTGTACGTGTTCTGCCAACTCCAAGGATTGCAGGAATCCAGTCTGTACACATTGATTCCTCCTCCTACTCCAGTTCCTCAGAATCATCGCTGCACGAGCCGTCACGGTATACCTCCACATGGACCCGTGAACGCTTACCTGTTGCGACCGATATGAGCACAGCCGTGGCCAAACGTCAACAGGCCGTCCTGAAATTAATTTCCATGGGGAATCGAAGCCACACAGCGCAGGAGCTCTGGGATGCCATCAAGCAGGAGAGCGACGTGTGGTTTTTGTCAGCTAATCTCCAGCCAGGCTTGGTAGTGTGTGACAATGGCCGAAATCTGGTGGCAGCTCTGGGCCTTGCAAACTCACTCACATACCATGTCTGGCACATGTGCTCAACTTGGTCGTGCAGAGTTTTTTGAGGGACTATCCGGATCTTGATGCACTGCTGCACAAGGTTCGCCTAGAGTGCGCTCACTTGCGACGTTCCAGCATGGCCAGATCGCGCATTGCAGCTCTGCAAGTCAGATTTCCCTTCCTGAACATCGCATCATATGTGACGTACCCACCAGGTGGAATTCCACGTTACATATGTTGGAGCGGTTGTGTGAGCAGCAGCCAGCAGTAATGGAGTATCAGCTGCAACAGGCGCAATCAACTCGCAATTTGCGCCGTTCACACTTCACCACTACTGAGTGGGCCTCTATGAAGGACATCTGCGACGTTTTGCGTGCGTTTGATGTCTCAACGCGGATGGCGAGTGCAGATGATGCACTAGTCAGCATGACTGTCCCCCTTATCTGCCTGCTTCAGAAATCACTGAAAGCACTAAAGGAAGAGGTTTTGGAAGAGGTGGAGGATGAGGAGTCACAAATTCAATTACCTTCAGGACAGTTATCGCAACGTGGTTCCTCACAAAGGGCTGGGCAGGGCTCACTTTGTGAGGAGGAGGAGTCAATGGAGGAGGAAGAAATCCCTACAGAGGGAGGTACACAACGCTCTAGTCAGTATGTAGAGCGAGGGTGGGGTGATGCAGAGGAGGCAGAGATGACGCCTCTTCCAGAGGACAGCCTTTGTTGGCCAGTTAGGAGTCTGCAGCACATGGTTGATTTCATGCTTCAGTGCCTGAGAAACGACCGCCCCATCGCCCACATTCTCACCACGTCAGATTTTTGGGTGTACACCCTCCTAGACCCTCGCTACCGGGACAACTTACAAACCCTCATCACACCGGTGAACCGGGACCGTAAAATGCAGGAGTACCAAGACACACTGGTGCAATCCATACTGTTGTACATTCCAGCCGAGAGAGCTGCTGCTGCTGCTACTGCTTTACAAAGCAGCTCTGTGCGTCGAGGCAGTGTAGACACCTCTACAACAAGAGGGAGCACAAGCAGCGCCTCTGCATAGGGCAAGAGCTGTATGTTACAAATGTGGCGAAGTTTTGTGACAGCGCCAGCAAGGTCTACACCATCCGAGACGGCTCCAGTCACCAGGAAGAAACGTTTCCGTAAGATGGTGACAGACTACTTGGCTTTCCCTCTAAGTGTACTCCCAGATGCCTCTTCCCCTTTCAAATTTTGGGTCTCTAAGTTGGATACATGGCCAGAGCTTAGCCAGTATGCATTGGAGGTGCTGGCTTGCCCTGCTGCCAGTGTATTATCTGAGCGTGTCTTTAGTGCTGCAGGTGGTGTAGTAACAGACCGTCGCATGCGACTATCCTCAGAGAATGTAGACCGGCTTACTTTTCTGAAAATGAACAAGGCATGGATCTCACCTGAATTTGCCTGTCCGTTTTCAGATCAAATAACTGTTTGGCAACGTTTTCCATGTCTCCTGTTATGTTCATCTTTCTACCACCTGAACTCTACTCCCTGGGCTACAACACCGCCATTTGTTGCTCGTAAGTAATTGGCAGGGGTACTGACTCCTGGCCAGCCTGGTTACAGCACGACAGCTGTTTCCTGGCAGTGTGAACGTCAATTATCCTCCAATAAGTTGTGCTGTCGTGTTGCATTCGGGTTAGCCGACTCTATGGTGCCTGCAGTTTAGGTGATTCCTATGTCTGCTGTGGGATATGTAAATAAAGGCTGTTTCCATTGTGACAATAGGACAAGCACCCACTGTAGGACTGTGTGATTCGGTAACTGCGGACGGCTTGCGTCCTGTCAACTTACATTTTCATGGGTGCGTTCTGCTACCCGTCCGGGGTCCAGTACCGTCAACTGGTTCTCCCCAGTGCCTTTGGCCTAGGTGCCTCCATCTCCGTATCCGAGTTCCACCAACGTCTGCTGGTCCTTGGTAGTGCTTTGGAGCACAGGTACCTCCTGCTTAGTAACCGTGTCACAGTAACGTCAGCTGGTACTCGGTTGTGACATTGCCTCTTTTCCTTCTGCTACCCGTCCGGGGTCCAGTACCGTCAACTGGTTCTCCCCAGTGCCTTTGGCCTAGGTGCCTCCATCTCCGTATCCGAGTTCCACCAACGTCTGCTGGTCCTTGGTAGTGCTTTGGAGCACAGGTACCTCCTGCTTAGTAACTGTGTCACAGTAACGTCAGCTGGTACTCGGTTGTGACATTGCCTCTTTTCCTTCTGCTGCCCCTCCGGGTTCCAGCACAGTCAGCTGGTCCTCGTTACTTCCATTGTCTCTTGCTCCATCTGATACCCGTCAGGGTTCCAGTAACGTCAGCTGGTTCTCGGAAATTAGACGACCTTAAAGACCACCCAGAAGAAGATGACGACAACAAGGACGACGAGCATGAAGCCAACCAGCCTGAACACCATCACAAAGAAAAAATAAAAGATTATCCAGAAGAAGATCACCAACAGGACAAAGAAGGTTAAGACAAACTACAAGATACAGAACAAGAGACAGAAGAACAATAAGCAGAAGATCAAAAAGCAGAAGAACATGAAGTATAAGACCAAAATGAAGAGCAAAATATATGCTCTAAATTCTAAGCAGAAGAAGACTAAGCAGTGTATGGGGGTGAGTCCGTTCCTCCTCGTGGTGCCCCTCGAAAATGCCTGCTGCTGCAGGCTAAACTGAACACGGACAAATACTGTTGTAATTTAAATCTTTTGTGACAGCAAGAACGGAAGGATGAACAATTCATACTTTTACAGATTACAAGTACAGGAATCTCTGTCACAAATAAGAATATGATGAAGAAGATGAAGAGGAAGAAGATTAAGAATTTGAATATGAAGAAGATTAATTAGTTTAATAATAACAATATGAGTAATGTAAACAAAAACATGAATAGCAAGAGTTTAAGAAGAAGATTAAGAAGGTGAAGATGAAGAATAATTTGATGAGAAAGATGATGCTGCTGAAGATTATGAAGGAGAAAGTGTGGCACTGGCAAAAGTTAAAAAGGTGAAGAGCATGGAAGTTGTGAAACATACATATTTGCCAAAATAGAAAAAAGGTTAACAACATTGTCAATTTGTTAGTCAATCCAAACGTATTTCCAAAAAAATATATATTAATGCTATTCCAATGCATTGGGTTAAACATGTATGCCTTTATTGTCTCCTCAACCTCCCCCAATACATTCTACATTAGTCTTTGTTGTTTTCCTTCATGTACAATTAACCAACAAGGCAAGAATGGGTTTTTTTAATGTCGATATTTGGTTCCCATAGACTTACATGGGACTTCCGGTATCGGAATCGGATATCGACGATATTTAGTGATATCGGCGATACCATTCCGATCCGATATTTTTAGATATCGAGCAGTATCGCTTAACACTACTCATAAATAATAATGCCAAAACGCTATATCCATCAAATAATGTAACTATACTAATGGTGAAGGAAAAAAAACACATATAATAAATGAAGTGCTGAGAAACTTACTCGAATCCAATAGATGGCGACACGTGTCCAAAAAACTAAAACCCAACTCCTCATGAAATGACAGGGGTAACGGAGCGCGTGTGGATGTGTTCAGTAGCCGGGTAGGTGATCAAACAGGGGAGCGTCCTCCCCAGAGATTTATTGCCTCCCGCACTGCCGCGCGTGCTGGAGTCAAAGTAAAGCAGCAGGGCTGCAGATTCAAAGCACCGTTAGTGACCAGAGACTTGGTGAGTCGGTCCTTTTGGTGGCCTACTTTGTGCAGTCCTGTGGGACTTGCTCTCGTTCCAAGCCTTCTAGAGGTTTGTTAATGCCATTACCTGTACCCAAGAGGCCATGGACCCATATTTCTATGGATTTTATTTCCGACCTTCCTGTCTCTCAGAGAATGACCGTTATCTGGGTAATCTGTGATAGGTTTTCCAAGATGATACATCTTGTGCCATTACATAAGTTGCCTTCCTTCTCCGAATTGGTGCCTTTGTTCTTTCAGCACGTGGTTCGGTTACATGGCATTCCTGAGAATATTGTGTCTGACAGAGGAGTCCAGTTTGTTTCCAGATTTTGGAGGACATTTTGTTCTAAACTTGGTGTTCAGTTATCTTTCTCCTCTGCATTTCACCCTCAGACCAATGGACAAACCGAGAGAACAAACCAGACCTTGGAGACTTATTTGAGATGTTTTGTGTCTGCTGATCAAGATGACTGGGTCTCTTTTTTGCCTTTGGCTGAGTTTGCTCTTAATAATAGGGCTGCCACCTTGATGTCTCCATTTTTCTGCAATTCTGGGTTTCACCCTCGATTTTCTTCAGGACAGGCGGAGGCTTCTGTCTGTCCGGGGGTTGACTCTATTGTGCAGCGTATGCAGCAGATTTGGGACCAGGTAGTGGAGAGGTTGTCTCTCTCTCAAGAGATGGCCCAGCGGTTTGCCAACCGGCATAGGACTGATGGTCCTCGTTTTAAATTGGGGGATTTGGTTTGG
This sequence comes from Oophaga sylvatica, assembly GCA_033576555.1. NCBI lineage: Eukaryota > Metazoa > Chordata > Amphibia > Anura > Dendrobatidae > Oophaga > Oophaga sylvatica. Next base: position 141,820,648 of record JARQOD010000003.1, read on the forward strand.
TTGTCCTCAAGAAATATCCCTATTAAGGTTGCATCTCCAAAATTTAAGCCAAGGTTCATTGGACCTTATAAAATCATGGAAATTATTAACCCTGTTTCCTTCCGTTTGCTTCTTCCAGGGACATTTAAGATCCATAACGTGTTCCACAAGTCCTTATTGAAGAGGTTTATTGAGCCAGTGGTTCCTATGGCTGCGCCTCCTGATCCTGTTTTGGTTGAGGGCAATTTGGAGTATGTGGTTGAGAAAATATTGGATTCTCATTTTGCTAGACGGAAACTCCAGTATTTGGTTAAGTGGAGAGGTTATGGTCAGGAGGACAATTCTTGGGTGTTTGCTTCGGACATCCATGCTGGGAGACTTATCCGTGCCTATCATCGAGCTCATCCTGATCAGCCTGGTTGCGCAGGTGAGGGTTCGGTGACCCCTCCTCAAGGAGGGGGTACTGTTGTGAATACCTTGGAGGCGACTTCTGAGCTTGGGCTCCCTCCGGTGGTTGCTGAGGTTAATGAACTAATTACTGAATGGCCTTCATCTGGCTCTGAATGGTATGATATAAGTGACCTGAGTTCCCAGCAGCCTTGTCGGTAATCAATTGTTCCTCCTGCTCTTGCTTGGAGCACATCTTGCTTTCCTGCTCTCATTCAGATAAGTGTTTTGGTTTTTTTTTTTCCTCTGTTGGATTTTCATTGCTTGTTTTCTGCTTGCAGTGGACTTCAGCCTGGTCACCTTTTGGGGTCTTGCGCTGCAATTGTGCTCATTGTGTGTTTGCATTTTGCTTTGTTCCTTTGTCACTTTTTTTTTGCTGTGTTGCTGTGTGTTACACCAGAGATCTGATTTAGGTGGTAGAGATCGTGTGATCTCAGGTTTTTTGTTAATCAGAAGTGTTGGTTTTTTTGTCAGGGTTTTTTTGGGTTGCAGTCAGAATTCTTTCCTATACTTTTCTATCTAGACAGATTGGGCCCCAGTGTTTGCTCATTCTATTTTCTGTCTGTGTCCGTGTTTTCTTCTTGTCTAACCGCCATTACATGTTCGGGGGCTTCCTATTTCTTTGGGGATTCTGCTCCGGGGCAGATAGCATTCATCTTTCTGCCTTTAGGTGTAGCTATCTCTCCGGCTGTGACGAGGCGTCTAGGATAACCGTAGGTACGCTCCACGGCTACTTCTAGTGTGGCAGTTAGTTTAGGTTACTGCAATCCAATAGTTTCCAGCCTCTCTGGTGTATTGCTACTTTGGCTATTTTTTGCAGTTTCTCCTCAGCTACCGAAACATAACATCGCGGCTACAGTGCCAGATGTATTAAACATGGGTATGATCGGGCAAGAAAACTCCACGCGGCAACCTCCTTCATACTACTCGAAGTGACAGACAGACATGTGGAGATGGTCCCATAAGGTTTATTACTACCTTCAATCACGAATGGTCTAACATTCGTCATATTATTGCTAAGCACTGGGACGTATTAAAAACTGAGCCCTCTCTGGCCCGCTCTCTGGGTGACTACCCGTCCTTGACGTCTCGACGGTCGAGGAATCTTAGTGATTTCCTTGTTCGGAGTCACTACGTTCCTACTCCCAGAACTCTTTTTGGAGCTCGTGGTCCCACACCAGGCTGCTTTCCGTGTGGCCGTTGCCTTGCTTGTGCCAATGTCCTGCGTTGCTCCTCTTTCTCCTCCTCTGATGGGGTTAAGACCTTTGACATACGCCGGCGTATATCCTGCGGCAGCACTAATGTGGTTTATTATGCCACGTGTGACTTCCCCAGGATATACATCGGCCTTACTACGAGGGAATTGAGGATACGAGTGAGGGAGCACGTTAGGGACATTGGTGTGGCGAGGTCCATCTCTGATTCATCGGACCTCAAAACGATTCCTCGTCACTTTCAGCAGCACCACAATTGTGACGCTGCTGCGTTTGGGGTCCGGGGAATTGATATTCTCCACCTCGGTATTAGAGGTGGTGACAATAAGAAAATACTGGCTCAGATGGAGGCACGGTGGATTGTTTCACTTGACACCATGGTGCCAAATGGCCTGAATGAATCTTTAAGATTTGCCTCCTTCTTGTAAGATGTTGTTCCTTCTTTTCTTTTTCACCCGTCATTGTTTGATGTTCTTTCGTTATTTATCTTTTTTATTCATCTTGTTTTTATTCTTTAATATTTTTCAATTTGTTTATTGTCGATATTGAAGTGCATGACTGTGATCTACTACTACCAGCCATCCCCATGATGACATCATGAATGAAAAGCACGACTGCACTTTATGTGGATCCCTAATCTGACATCATTCCGATTTGATATGGATTAAAATGTAATATACTGTTACCTGTTTTGTACTGTATGCATTGTTGCACCTTACTAATCATTTATATTACGTTGTCATCTGAATAACTTATTGTATAGTGTCCATATTCTCGGTCTTTAGGACCACATTTTGTCTATTTGTTTGCGTGCTCTTTGTTAGATTGTAACGTCTGATATATGGCATTAGGCTGTGCGCATGCCCCGCTGTATTTCTCTGGTTCTCGCCGCGGTGGCGTGTCTTTCTGCCTCTGACGCGCGCTCGGAGTGTTCCTCTGTGCGCGCGTCTGGAGTCATGATGCGCTAGCCGCTGTGGGCCCTCGGATCTCTACGGCTCATGCGCCAATACAAGCTGGCCTCTATTGGTCCGATGTGACCATGTGACACACTGTGGGGAGGTATTTGAAGGTCTTTTTCTCGCTCAGTTACTATCCCCTTGAGAAAGCAGCGGTCAGTGCCAGCGAAACGTACGTCGGGGCGACATCACTTGGGGTGCATCTCCTCCTGCTACTTGCTACTACCCCACTGGTGAGCAGATTGATTTAATATTGGCAGCATGTGTTTCTGCCTATGACGTAGTTTACCCTTCGTCTCTTTCAGTGCCTCAGGGGGTATTGGCTATGAGACCTCTACTCAAAACCCATTCCCTACATAGGGTTTATTTGGTCATTTGTTAAATGGTTACCAGAGTGCTAAGGGGTTGTTTTTGAGGTACATTAGCCTGTGTTTTACCTTTAGGCCGGCGTCACACTGGCGACAGAATCGGACGACTGCAATACCATGAAATATCGCATTGCAGTCTGCCCTATGTTAATCTATGGAGCAGCTCCCAGTATCAGATTTTTTGTGGTCCGTTTTAAACGTCCGAGTGCAATCGCAGCATGCTGCGATTGTCACCGATTGTGGGTCGACTATCGCCAATGCAAGTCTATGGGAGCGATGAAAAATCGGATTACAAACGGACCGCACGTGTGACTTGCGATTAAATCGCATCGGTGTCCTTTAGAAAAGCCGGCAATTCATCCCCGGCTATACTGTAAAATCACACTGACAGCTTTAATAAAGAATAGAAAGAATAGATATACACACATAGAATACATACATATATATATATATATATATATATATATATATATATATGTCATTGTGACATATATATATATATATATATATATATATATATATACATATATTTATAGTTCTTACACTTCTACATACTGTAATAGCCGCTAATTCAATTGCCGGCTTTTGTGAAATCACAGAAGCCGACATGAAATGATACATTGTTTAGACACAGTTAACCATGTCATTTCCTGTATTTTGATATATGGTTTGAACTTACAATTACATAAGTGTATGTGTGCCAAATTTCAGACATGTAGGGGTTAATTAAAGGTGTAAATTCGTTGAAAAAAAATGCGTGGGCTCCCGCTGTATTTTCTCCACCAGACAGACAAAGCAAGCGAGTGGGGGCAGATAATAATAGCCTAGGGAGGGTACATTTTTTTTGTGCCCCCCCTGGCTACTAAATCTGCCCCCAGACACCCCAGAAAGGGCAAATCTATAATTAGATTTGCCCTTTCTGGCACTTTGCCCGTCTATTCCCATTGCCCTGTAGCGGTGGCGAATGGGTTAATAAGGTGTTACAGCCACCTTGCAATTGAAAGGTGACTGTAAGCCAGGTTAATAATTGAGAGCTGTCAATTAGACAACTATCAATTATTAATCCTATTGAAGTAAATAAAAAAACACACACACTTTAAGAATAAATAATTTTAATGAAATAAAAACACATTTTTTGACCATCTTTTATTTTACTCTTAATCCGTGCGAAGCCCTTGATCTCCTAAAATAAATATAAAATAATAAAACAACATTATTCTTACCTATCTGGCGATCTGTCACGTCCCACGATGTAATCCTTCACAAAGGGTTAACTAGCAATCAGCTAAGCAGAGCAAGTAATCCTGCGTGCTCAGCTGATAGCTCCTGAATGAATGAGCTTATCTCCTGCCGACAGGAGAGGATGTGATTAATGAATGAAGCTTAATTGATTGTATCCCACTTTCACGTAAAGGTACTGCCACACTAAACGCTCCCGCTAACGATCACAATAACGACGCATACTAATGCGATCGTTTTTGTGATCGTTTTAATGTCGCTAGTAGCTGCCACACTTAGCGATCTCGTTAACGACTCATAAGCGGTTAGCGATCTCATTAACGACTTTAACGGTCATTGCGATGTAAAAAACAGCGCACATCGCTCACAAAAGGTGCCAGACACAGCGATATAGCGTCACCAGCGGGACGCCAACGATCTAAATACGGTCCAGAACTCTAGTGAACGATCAGCGAGATCACAGCAGGGGCCACGTCGTTGCTACATGCCACACACAATAGCGTCACTAACGAGATCGCTAAATAGTGACGTTTTTTAGCGATCTCGTTAGCAACCTTGTTTAGTGTGGCATACCCTTTAGGTCAGGTCACTGAAGTGAAAGTGGCAATAAATCAATTAAGCTCCATTCATGAATCTATTCCTCTCCTTTCGCTGGGAGAGTAACTTATTCATTCAGGGGTTACAGCTTGGAGACAGCATTATTAGCTCTCTGCGAGCTGTAACCTGTTAACCCTTTCTGATGGATTACACCGTGGGACCTGACTGTACATCGGATTGGTAAGAATAATTTTGCTTTTTTATTTTATTTTTATTACAGGAAATGGTTTTAGCAGGAAAATAAAATATGGTCAAAAACTGTGTGATTATTTCATTAAACTTCTTTTTTATTAAACTGTGTGTGTTTGATTTTTCTTTCATACAATAGGATTAATAATTGATAGTTGTCTAATTGACAGCTCTCAATTATTAACCTGGCTTACAGTCACCTTTCAATTGCAAGGTGGCTGTAACCCCTTATTAACCCATTCGCCACCGCTACAGGGCAATGGGAATAGACGGGCAAAGTGCCAGAAAGGGCAAATCTAATTATAGATTTGCCCTTTCTGGGGTGTCTGGGGCAGATGTTAGTAGCCAGGGGGGGCACAAAAAAAATGTACCCTCCCTAGGCTATTATTATCTGCCCCCACTCGCTTGCTTTGTCTGTCTGGTGGAGAAAATACAGCGGGAGCCCACGCATTTTTTTTCAACGAATTTACACCTTTAATTAACCCCTACATGTCTGAAATTTGGCACACATACACTTATGTAATTGTAAGTTCAAACCATATATCAAAATACAGGAAATGACATGGTTAACTGTGTCTAAACAATGTATCATTTCATGTCGGCTTCTGTGATTTCACAAAAGCCGGCAATTGAATTAGCGGCTATTACAGTATGTAGAAGTGTAAGAACTATAAATATATGTATATATATATGTCACAATGACATGTATATATATATATATGTGTTCTATGTGTATATATCTATTCTTTCTTTTGTGATTTAAATACTATTCTTTTGGATCCATTATATGTCAGTTTTGCAAGCCTGCGAGAAATTCTCGCAAGTCGGATGAAAATCGGATGTTACAAGGTACACACACATGCGACTAAATCGCATCTTTGAAGGAAAATCGGATGCCAGGCGGATGTGTGATGTTTTCATTTTGGTACGATAATCGACCGACTAAAACGGTCCGATTTTTTGTAGTTGTGTGTGACGCCGGCCTTACTTACATATACAGGGACTTGTTTCTCCTGTTCAGGAGTGTTTTTCACCCCAGTTGTCTATACTGCACCTATGTCTTTGTGCTTCCATTTATATTTATATGGTGTTACTTATGTGAATCTATGTAATAAAACTAATGTGTTATTTTACATTTTCACCAATGACTCTTTGTCCTCCTTATTGTCACTCTTTCATGTCCTGCAACATTTCCTTGGCTTTCTGGTAGTGTGCTGGAGGTATAGGCCTGTACCGTTCCTTAATGGGAGATGGTTGCCTGTGGGGATATGATGTTGCACTCCCTTAATCTTTCCAAAGTCAACTGGGTGTTTGCTGAATACCTGTGCATATTCCTGGACCACCAGATGTACCCCCTGTTTCTGGTGAGCTGGAGTGGTTTCTGTCCCAACATGGATCTGCCACCTTGCGTTGCCGGGCCATTTTCTCCACTGGTTTTGAGGAGGCTAAGGACTCCTTTGTGTGAATGGAGTTATTATCTACAGCATGTAACTTGGCAACAGTGGCATAACGTGGTAATTTGACTTCATCTTCCCCCCAGTTGAGAAGACGCACTGGCACCCTCCCATTGCGTACCTCCATTACCCCTCTGGCAGTTAAGAGTGCAGGTCTGTGTTCTGAACAAAGGAGTTCTACTACTGCTTGGTAGCTCTGTCCTCTCAGACCTATTGCTGCTCTACACCAAATAAGCATTTCACTCATTGGGGGTATCACAATGGGGTTCGGGTCTGTTACCCGTACATTACCAATCTCACCACGTCAGGGCCCGGATCTCCTTCTGGATCGCTTTCTTTCGCCCTGGTCTGGCAACATCGGCGAGCTGTTGGAGTAAGAACACAACCTCCTCCAAACAGTTACCAATAATGTTAGTACCTAGAACCACATTCAGTCCATTTTCCTCATTAACAGTTTTTACTACATAAGTCCCTGGTCCTTTAACTCCACCCTTCCCACTTTTACGCCTACGTTTTTAGCCCCCAATAAGTCAAGAGGGAGGCCATTAGAGGCGTATACTGCAAAGTCAGGGTTTGGGGGTTGGATGTTGTCCATAGACCAGTAACGGTTATAAAAGATATCAGGTATGATGGTTACCTGGGATCCGGTGTCCAGCAGGGCAGGTATTGCGATCCCGTCCAATATGATGGACAGGAAAGGTCTTCCTCCCACAAACCTGCGGTGCCAGTCTGAGGGGCCTGATGAGTCTATTCCTGAGTGCTGGCCCTCGGACCCAGGGTTCGCTCGTTTAAAGGGCACTGACGTACGCCGGTGCTCCGACGTCAGAGCGTTCACTGTAGCTCCTTGTCAGGACATGCCGCCGCGTCAGCACGTGGGGGCGTGTCCAGAACTCAGCGCACTTTTTACAGGTACGCCTCCTAGTTTTCCTGCGGTGTCGCTGTAATGGCGGACAATGGCGGGAAATCTTCACCACTATACATTATACAGACTTTTGGTAAAGCGCACAGTACCCAGTGGCAACGGGCACAACTTATTCCGTTGCCACGGGCACGTAATCTGCCTGAGCACCCCATGGACTGTTGAGGTACTCGGACCCAAGCCCGTTGATCTCAATGGGGAATATCACGGCGGCCACGGCTCTAGGATATGTGGATCCGAGCGCAGCTGGGCTCCACATTGGTTCTTTAGGTGCTCATTTAAAAGAGGAAGTTAAAAATAGGGAGGGATGAATATGTGGATTTTTTTTTTTATTGCCTCTTTAGAAATTTAATCTGAACAGGATAGGGTTAAACCACATAAATGTAAAAAAAAAAAAAAAAGACTACAACACTACCTGCCCTGAGACCACCAGCTTCACTTGTGGGAAGCTATTCCAACTTTGCTGCATCACACCATCAGTCTCAGAGGATCTGTACTGCAGCGCTGGTCATCTCTGACCAGATACCACAAGTGGCGTAGCGAATACCTTACTACAAACTCTAAACATCCCCTGTAAATATTCCCCTTTTATTGGACGCCCAGGGCCACGGACCGGGTCACTGCCTCTGTGACACATCCCTTCAATACACCGCCCGGTACCGAGTATCAGGGCCGGCGTCAGCATCCGGCACACCCGGGGAAGTGCCGGGGCCCTGAGCAGGCGGGGGGGCCCACTCGCCGTCTGGCACCCCGGCGCCCATTAGCGGTGTCAGCGCCACCACTGGGCCCCCCCCACTTGCTCAGGGCCCCGGCTGCGCCAGCTCAATGCTCACCTCTCCCCGTGCCTTCCCTGCCGCAGCTCCGCCTCCGGGCTCCAGGGGGCGCCTGCAGGACGCCGGCGCTTCCTCTCACAGCAGCGCCGCTGAATGACGTCATCATTCAGCGTCCGGCTGTGGCAGTGAGTGCGCGGACGCCGGACAGGTGAGATGTTTGTGTGTGTGTCTGTGTATGTGTCTCTGTGTGTATGTAGTGCAATGCTTTGTGTGTGTGTGTGTGTGTCTGCTGTATGTGTGAAGGTGGTGGGGGAGGGCAGTGATGATGATGATGGGGAGGCAATGATGATTGATGATGATGGGCAGGCAATGATATTGCTGTGGAGACAATGATGATTATGGGCAGGCATTGATGATGATGGGCAGGCAGTGATGATGATGGGCAGGCAGTGATGATGATGGGCAGGCAATGATATTGATCAGGAGGCAATGATGATTATGGGCAGGCATTGATGATGATGGGCAGGCAGTGATGATGATGGGCAGGCAGTGATAATGATGGGCAGACAATGATATTGATGGGGAGGCAATGATGATTATGGGCAGGCATTGATGATGATGGGCAGGCAGTGATGATGATGGGCAGGCAGTGATGATGATGGGGAGGCAATGATGATTATGGGCAGGCATTGATGATGATGGGCAGGCAGTGATGATGGGCAGGCAATGATATTGATGGGGAGGCAATGATGATTATGGGCAGGCATTGATGATGATGGCAGGCAGTGATGATGATGGGGAGGCGATGATGATGATGGGGAGGCAATGATGATGATGGGGAGGCAATGATGATGATGGGGAGGCGATGATGATAATGGGCAGGCAATGATGATGATAATGGGCAGGCAATGATGATGATGGGAGTCTTTCCACGGCGCCCTTTCCTGAGCCGTAACAGTGCAGAACGCAGCACAGCGCAGAGGAGAGCTCCATATTTTGTATGGAGCTTTATATGGGGACCAGTATCCTGTATGGAGCATTATATGGGGGATGGAAGGGTGACATTCTGCATGGGGTATTATATGGGTGATGAGGGGGAGACTGTGGTGCCCATAATATTGTATGGAGGACTGTACTGTCCAGTCTGTACTGTGCGCTGTGAGGATTTGGCGGTTTTTGAGCTATTGTACAATTTACAATAGCTATCAGTCGTAATGGAAGAAGAGAAGTGTTTGGCGTTGTGCTATACCCATATTTCTCTGCAGTATATGTGCATCATGAATCGTGGTCTGTGTTAAAGGGGCCCACTGAGACTCTTTCGCCCGGGGCCCATGAAAACCTGGAGCCGGCCCTGCCGAGTATCCCACTGCCCTGGCGGGCAATCCATTTTGGCGTGACAAACAGGATGAACCGACCCTTGAATAAGGGTCCTGCGTGCCTAGAAGAATGTGCAAAGGATTAAACCCATTGATGTGTGATTTGGACTGTAAAGATCCAGACACTATGCATTGCACTTTACTGTGTGACTTATGTCCTAAGCAAGCCTTATTTGTGTGCTTTTTTCCACTAGGCAGCTAACACCTTCATCATCACTTTTTTTTTTTTTGTGATAGGGTGCCTGTTCTCATCAGTGGAGGGCACCTGTGCTGCTCCAGCCTTTATCTATGGGAGCCTGCTGCATCCTGCTAGTGCGTTGGTCATTTGACAAGATTTGGTGAGGCTATTTTTCATGTTGTGTTTTTTTTTTTAATTCCTTCCCTGATTAAACCACGTGCTATGCAACCGAACAATTTGCCATGGGCCTATATGTATGGAGATGTGGTTAGGGAAAAATTGAAGAAGGAGGTAGCGCTTGGTAGACTGGCTGGATCTTTTGCTATGGTAGAATGGCCGGATCTTTTGCTATGCCTCCATTGCCTAATTTACATGATTCTCTGTTGGGAGTTGTTCTGAAAAAGGAACATAAAAAGTTTAAATTGATACACCATTTGTCTTATCTAGCTGGGGAATCTGTAAATGATGGCATTACTCCGCAGTTAGTGTCCACCTCGTATGTGCATTTTGACAAAGCGGTGGAGTAGGTTCGCAGGCTCGGCAGGGGGTGTTTTATGCAAAAATGGACATTGAGTCCGAATTCTGGCTGCTCCCTGTGCACCCGGAGAGTTTTCATTTGTTAGGTTTTTTTGGCAGGGACAATTTTATGTGGTTTGTTGTTTGCCCAGGGGGTGTTTAATTTCTAGTACCTATTTTGAGTTCAGCTGTTTTGTGGACTGGGTGATGAAGAAGGGAGTTGATTCATGATATCAAATATAACTGCCTCTGGCTCTGGTCCTCTCATCTGGGTCTGGTATTGGTTTGGTCAGACATTGATGCGCACTTGAAAACATGTGGTTCAGTAGAACGGATCAACAAGGCACTCAGTAAAGTTAATCGGGAGGTGTCTCGTTTAATTGCACGTAATGGGGGAGTTTTTGAGGTCAGACAGAGTTCATCTGAACTCGATTGGCACAGATATTTGGGCGTTGGCTTTAATGGAAGGAGTTGAGAAGGACTTGAGCATGTGGCTGGGCTCGCAGTCAAGAGGGGTCATGCGTGTTCGTTGTGGGTAGAGGAGGGGGATTTTGAAGGAGGTGGATTGTACTAATGGTAGGGGAGGAACTCTGTGCTGTGGTGAGGGACAATCCATGTCTGAGTGGGTCCCTACGGAGCTCAGGTCTCAGAGGGACATTTTGTATGGGCAACATTCAGCCGAGTGCCCTTGAGCCGGTGCGGTGAAGCTTAGGACAATCGGAGGAGCTGTTTGTTGAAAAATATTAAATAGAACCTTTGATTCCCCCCTCCTCTTTTACAGGTGTTGTTTTATGCTATTGATACACATTGATTTGTATTTAATGTTGTTGTTATTTAATTAACGAGGCTGCTGTGGCCTTTACATCTAAAGTCATTGCAGTGAGTCGTTTTATTTGTTTGGGTAATTGGCATGGTGGACCAGCGAGGAGTTCTTACAAATATAGAGGGGGTTTGTCACAAATTCCCAGAGTCATGAATATGGCTATTTTGTTTTGCACTGGTTTATGAGGCATGTATTAATAAACCAGGTGAAGATTTAAATGAAGCATTTCTATGACTACCTCATTAAGCAACCAAATGAGCCGATATACCAAAGTATTTACTTACTCTTACTGTAGGGTATATGATCAATTAATTTTTTGGAGTTTTTTTCTGTGCAATAGCCTTAGCGTGAACATGCACTTACACATTGCACTTATACCAATTTATGCTCTGGCTTATTTCTTTGGTTTTACTGCTGTCCTATAGCACAGCGCCACCACAGGGATAATGAAGCGATACACTGTGTTTAATACAATAAATAAGCAGTCCATGTAATGAACATACATAATAGGTCCAGAGATATGATCTTTGCAGCAATTTCACTGTGGCTAATAGATGATGGCCCTAAACTTGTCACCCCCTTCACCCTGTCCCCTCTGCCAAGTCTGAGTTATCCCTTTAAACATAGAAAAATGATAACAAGATATAATGCAGCCATTGCTTAAATCAGTAAAAAGCAGAGCCATTAATTCACATATTACACAGTAAAGTGATTCACTTGCTTCTCACAATATTTATCCAGTTGATCGGGGCGGCCTAAGCATAATGTGGTTACATGTTTTAGCGCTGTGGTTTACATGTAATAACACATGGCAGAGTAATGACTTGGGTTTATTGTTGTGCTGTCATTTCCCCTTTTCATAATGCATTGGATATTGTATTAAAACACAAATTTATCTAAAGAATATTAAAGAAAGAAAAGCAATGAAATGCAAAATTGTGTGGCCCTAAGAGAATTCATTACACTTGTGTGTATCATTTCATTCATTTAGGCATGAGGTAATGCTGATTTATTGTGTAAGCACAGGTCTGCAGAATAGTGTGTAGCACTTTGTAAAGGGGGTTCATAGCCCAGCATACACATATATATCCATACACATATAAATACATAAGTAAATACACATACTGTGTATCAATACACTAATATCAGTGCAAACACGTAGAGTCGTACATCAACACCCACATATGTATATATACTGTACATGTGTACATACACATACAGTACATAAATACGCATATATCCAAATATAAACAGAGTTTGGGCTAAAAATATATGGACAATATCTATACACGAGTGAAATGACATGAAACAAAGCTATGAACATGTAGTGTAGATGTGTGACTTTTATTCAAGGGGTTTTACAAAAATATTGATTATTTGGAAAATATAGTCAATATTCACAAAGCTCCATCCATTTAAAAGTAATTGTGAAAGACAGTAGTGCAGTAATCTTTGTTACCTCTGCTTGATTCATTGCCAATTCCTGAGTGTACCCTCTGCTGCCATCAGGTCTTTCTGGTCTTCTCTCTCAATGATGTCCTTTCCCAGTCCACACCACCTACTGTAAGTGTTCAGGCACCAGGTATTTCATTGTTCTACTCTGCAGGTAAGGGCTCATACTTATTTGCAAGAAAAACGAACAAGTGCAATCCGATAAAAAAATCGGATTGCACTCTGACTAATGTTGTTCTATGATTCCCTCCTCATCTGCGATTTTTTATTTTTATTTCTCAGCTCAGATCGGGCTCAAAAAAAAAAAAATCACAGCATGCTGCAATTTGCCGCGTATTTCGGATGAGATTCTCCAAGGCAAGTCAATGGGTCCGAAAAAAAGATCGCAAGGCGCACGTACCATGCATGTGCCGTCTGATTTTTACACACCCATCTCCTTGAAAACCTGACATTTCATCAGCCTTGTACAGTACATTCACTATATGACCAGTCAGAAAAAAATAGATATACTGTACACATAGAATAGATAGATAGAAAGAAAGATATCAGTCACACATATCATTAGTGCAGTGCGTGTGTAGTTTAATGTTCATGGATTTAGCTAATAATGAAATAACTTAAAGAAAAAAATGGCATGGGGTGCCCCAAAATTTTAATAACCAGCAGAGGATAGCAAACAGCTGGGTGAAGATGTTTCTAGCCTGGGAAGGGGGCAATAAACATGGAGTTTCCCAGGCTATTAATATCAACTCACAGCTGTATACTTAGTCTTTACTTTTTATTAAAATGTGGGACTCCCAAAAAAAAGATGTTATGTCTGAATACTTTCTGTACCCACTGTATATTTAGAGGTAACTAGACACCTCCGGAAATGCTACTTACCTGCAAATATGACAGGAATCTGTATGTAGTTTGTATATTCTCCCCGTGTTTGTGTGAGTTTCCTCCGGGTTCTCCGGTTTCCTCCCACATTCCAAAGACATACAGATAGGGAATCTAGATTGTGAGCCCCATGGGGGACAGTGATGATAATGTATGTAAAGCACTGTGGAATTAATTGCACTATATAAATGAGTAAAATAAATAAAAACTAGTGTTTAAATTATGCCTGGCTGCCCTACTAGAGCAGCAGCTACAGGGAGAAAATTAAGTTTTATTTTCCTTGCAGCCGCTCACTTCTTGTCATCGGAGCGGTGCAGGGAGCTATTACAATCATAGCTCACTATACTGTGTTTGCAGCTGTAATCACCACCTGGCACGCTGATTGACAGCATTGTCTGCATGCAGATGATGCTGAGCAGACTGTCAATAAATGTGTAAGGAAGTGATTACAGCCGTACTTAATGTATACTGGGCAGCTTTAAAACTTTATTGGATTGTCAAACACACGAACAACCCCTTATGAGTCCCTATGTTTTATCCCAGTGAAATAGTGAGGGGGCCGTATTTCTCGTTCGAGGATAGCATCGCACCGCCCAGGCTGGCCCGGCACCTCTTCTGACCTGAGCGTGCCAGCGTGATGTATTTCTATGCAGCTGTCACGCTCAGGTCACGAAAGCCAAGGGTCAGTCCGAGGATTCCAACTGGTCTGTCAGTCTACCCCTTCAGACCTATATTCACCTGCGGTGCCAGCGCCATTCCAGCGGTGTCTGCTCTGGCGCTCCTGGGAATCATGAGACACTGTCATGTTGTGCGATTACTGTGGCCAATCAGCGCTGACTTCTCTCTCTTCTCTTAGAAATGTAATTGAAATCTGGAGGAAATGAGAGCTACGACTGCTTCTCTTACTTCCCCTGAATGTCTTGATTTGTCCGAAGGAGGGAAGAGTGAAGCAGGCGCTGATTGGTAGAAGGGATCGCGTGACATAATGTCATGTGATCCCCTGTAGAGCCAGATCCAACAGTGCTGGAATGGAGCTGGCACCCGAGTTGAGTATAGCTGTTATTATTTTTCTGGGAGAAAGCATAGGCATTGAGAAGGGGTTGCCCGAGTAGTAGACAACCCCTTTAATTTTCTCCTTGTAGCTACTGCTGCAATAAGCCAGCCAGGAAAGTTTTAAACACCGTTTACCTACAGATTACCACTATATCTGCAGTTAAATTTTTCTGAAGGTCAAAGATTCCATTTAATAGACAGATTTTTCTCTGAAGACAAAATGCACTTTTAACTGTACAATATCTTTACGGTGTCTTTTAAGGCTAAATTGGACCCAATGCTCAATCTACCTGCACCCTTATCGTAGTTACTCCATGTTCCTCCTCCTTTATGCCTTATCTTTTTTTGTCTGAAAGTGTGAAAACTATCTACCATTGTGGCATTTCCAGCTTTTCAGGTGGGAATAGAAAAGTGTCCTGCATCAAATCTGTCATCTGCAGTACAATTGTCTCAAGGCGACCCACACGTTCACTCATCAATACTCTGTGATAGATTTCCATTATTCCAGTGGCCCAAATACTTGCCAGGGTTCACATTTTCATACCAAAACTCTCATCAATCATCTGTTAAAGCTAATCTCTGTCCCACCGGCTCAAACACATGCTGATGTTCACATCTTCTACTCATCAATTTTTTATGACAGTTCTACTATCTATGTCCCCATAGCCAAACACATGTCAGGGTTCACATTTTCGTACCAGGACTCTCAATCATCTATTAAAGCTCTTCTCTGTCCCAGTGGCTCAAACAAGTGCTGGTAGTCACATCTTCATTGTTGTTTTTTCCTTGATGTTTAGGAAGATGGACCAGGCTAGGGCAGTTTCTTGTGAATCTGGGCTGGAAGCATCGGGGCTTTAACCATTGTTGCTGGGAGAAGGACTTTTTGACCGCAGCAAACCTTTGAATCTGACTGAAGGGGGCGGGGTGGAGATAAAAGAAGGGAACACGCGAAAAGGGGGCTTCTGGTGAGAAGACAGGGAACACTGAAGGAGAAGGTTGACTCCGTCTCCACTGTTCCGCTCCAACCAGCAAACCTTCTCTACGGCCTATCCTCTCCTGTATGCACAGCTTGTGTACAGAGAGAATTGAGCACCCTGCAGACTTCCTTATGCAAGAGCCCTGACTGATCAGCATCCTCCACAGTAAATGACAAGCTCCGGAACACCTCCCTCACGCAGTACGCTGATACACTCGGTCCCGTGGTAGCCTGTATTCCAGAACTTTGTGCCACACTCTCTTCACCATCTTCTACTTCCCTTAGCACACCGTGCGCCAGGATCGGGAGATCACGTCTGGAAAAGCCAAGGAATGTCATTTCGGTACAGAGAGAGTGCTTAATCCGGGATCGCTTCAGAGATGTCTCGCGCCGCCTGCGCCAATACTGTGGAATCTTTTAACCTCCTCCGTCCGGGAGCCGCAGACTGAGAAGTTGATTCATTTTTACTGAACATTATTTACTCTTTATCTCCATTGTTTAACCCCCCCTCCCGAATTTATAATTGAAAGATTTCTGCAAACTCCCTACGTGGAGTATTTACTTACATGAATCTTCTGTATAAAGCATCTGTTAACTCTTGCTCTACCTCCTGCTCGTCACTGCATCCCGCGTTCCTGCTAGTATGTTACAGATGTACCAACAAGTCCAGTAACTTAATTACTTGTAGGAACATTAGAACCGTCTTACTTCTGTAGTCCTTGCTATGAGCTCACCTGGTGAGGTAGATTCTCTAAGTCAAAGATCAGGGTGATCAGCACAGACCGGAGGTAATGGAGCAGCACAAAGACATTGGTAGTCAACATGTGGATTAACAAGGATGGGAACTGCAGGTTATGCAGGAGGCAGGCAGACAAGCGAAGCAGGAAACGCCTGGTGAAGCAGGGCCAGGTGTGCGGATGCACACAAAAGCAGTAGATTTACTGTATATACAATGCGGGACTTGCAGCAGGCAAATGATTAATAGCAAAGACATATGCAATCAGGGACTTCCAGCAGACAAATAGCTAATGACAGAGACGTATGCAATTAGGAACTTGCAGCAAATGATGGTTAACCGCAGGATATCAGGGACAAATAGGCAAACTGATTACTTATTTAAGCAGATGATTACACTCAAGAATAGTAGAGAGAAATAATTATCAGGTACCTAGCTTGCAAAGACATTGGTGTAAACAGCAACAGTATTAGAAGAAATTAATCTGGACACAGGTACCTGTAGCAGCAGAGTGGAGAGTGCAATAGCACCCGGATTCACATGACCGAACTAAGAAGTAATGGCAGAGATGATGAGGCAAACCTTATTTATGCTTCTGGATTACTCAAACTGAACATGCCTGTCTGAGTCAGTCTTAAATAGTCCTTGGGTGATGATGTCAGAAGTGTCTCTTGTGTTGCCACAGTAACTTGGCTTTGACTAGCACAGAGGGAGTTGAACAGAGAGGAAGGAAACAAGCCTGGGGACGAAAAGTAAGAAAACCCCATAAGAAAAAGTATGCTTCACATGAAATCTGCTTAATAATATTGGAGTATTAAAGTGGTTGTCCCAAAACAAAGTACATTTTAATCAATAGACCTTGGAATAATAATAATTTCCATAATTGGTTATGCTAAAAAAAATATTCTTATACTGACATAATCTTATAAATGTGCACCTGTATACTGTGTAATAGCTGTGTCTGACCAGGCAGAGCTGCTTTAGTTCATGGTTATGACATACCACAGTTCCTGGCCAGGGGAGGAAGCATATGTCTTTTATGATAAGTGAGTATGAGCCACCCTCCCAGAGCAGTGGGGTACTCGGATCCGAGCCTAATAACTTCTATAGGTTATGTCACGGCAACACAGCTCAGTCCATGGCCCTGGGCGCTCACCCATAAATGTGGGATATTTACAGGGAATGAATGTTGGTATGGGGATTCGTGACGCCACCTGTAGTACCTGGTCAGGGTGACCAGCGCTGCGGTGCAGATCCACTGAAAGGTGGGCGTTGTGCAGCTATAGATGTTAGGCCTCCCACAGGTGAGGCTGAGTCCTTCAGGGCAGGTAGATGTGGGGGATGCAGGACGCAGGGGGACCCGGCAGTTAGGGGTAAGAAGATGGACACACACACAAGTCACTTTGGGTACCTTTACTGAAGATGTTGTAGGCACTCCCCGGAGCACTGTAGGGTGAAGGGTGCACATCCAGATTCTCCCACTGAGTAGGTGTGTGGCCTCCTGTTCCTTGCCTTTCTGTAATTGAAGTCCTGGCCTGCATGTAGCTGGGCCTAACTTAGTCTCCGTCCTGCACCCGGCTGACCTTGTGGTTGGACCTTCTCCTGAAGTACAGTCCCTACTTGCAGCGTCCCACTTTCCGGACTCCTCCTGGCCCAGTTACGTATCAGTTCTGTGGTGGTCCTGGGACCTATAGTCCTCCAGGAACTCCGGTGTTCTCCTAATGGGTCGTGGAGATCCCTATAGGCTCGGACCCCGGCGTCCGGTAGTACTCGTTGAGGTGAGTTATTAAGGCTCCTCTGCCTCTTTTACTTCTCTTTCCACTTGCCTTTGGCCTACTCGGGCCCTCACACGATTACACACACTGGCAGTTGGTGGGCTGCCTCTTCGCCGCTCTCTGAGCGTCGGCACGCTCCTGGCTCTCAACTTGAGCTCTGAAGTCCCTTACTGTGAACTCCACTCTATTGAACTGAACTGCACTGCACTGCAGACTTCGGCCTTCAGCTCCAGCTCTGCTGAGCTGCACTACTTTGCTCCACTGAGCTCTGCAGAGTGTTCTCTCAAATCTCCATCTCAATCTGCCTGGCTGCCTGCCTTCACCCTCCTTTTGCATATGTCTATGTGGCTCCCTCTGGTGGTCTTAGGGATGGGTGAAGGTGTGTGTATGAATTGGGACCTCCAGTGGTTAAATCTTTCAGTGCACTCTTCCAGGAGATGTGGGAATGTCTGCACAGCTGGGCTCCACAAGTATACAGATGAAACAACAGAGGCTTACAGCTGATTCTTTCTGAGGTAACAGATTTCCTTGCCTGATGTAACACAGGAGTGAGTATTTCTGTTCTGTTTCCAACCCTCTCAGCTCATCATCAATCAAGTCAGTGACATAGAAGCTCAAGAGGCAGCTGAACTTACAGTACAGACCAAAAGTTTGGACACACCTTCTCATTTAAAGATTTTTCTGTATTTTCATGACTATGAAAATTGTACATTCACACTGAAGGCATCAAAACTATGAATTAACACATGTGGAATTATATACTTAACAAAAAAGTGTGTAACAACTGAAATTATGTCTTATATTCTAGGTTCTTCAAAGCTGCCACCTTTTGCTTTGATGACTGCTTTGCATACTCTTGGCATTCTCTGATGAGCTTCAAGAGGTAGAAATCATAACTAATTACCCCTAAAAAGCTAAATTTTATTGATAAACAACAATAAATAGGTCAACACCACACACAGATAATTAACAAAAACAGTGTTCAAATTACCCCATTAAAATATCTTGGGTACATCTAGTTGTCCCAAGTGTGTCCACTGTACTGTCACCTTCCTATCCGCGGAGGTTGGCACCCTGGGGGAACGTTGTGGTGCCCCCGCTCCTCGACGGCTCACCCTAAGGGCCCTAATAGACCCTAGCGCCGCTATGGAGTCCCACTACCCAATAGCTAAGGGGACCCCTAAGGAGTAAACAGAGATCACACCTAACAATAAGACAACCCTATGTGTTATGTTTCGGTAGCTGAGGAGTGCAGGTAAAAAAGGCAATACACCAGAGCAGTTGGAATCTATGAGATTGCAGTACCCTGACTAACCACCACAACTAGAGGCAGCCGTGGAGCGTTCCTACGTTGGTCCTAGACGCCTCGTCACAGCCTGAGAAACTAACTACACCTAAAGATAGAAAGAGGAAAGCTATCTGCCCCGAAGCAGATCCCCAAAGAACATAGAAAGCCCCCAAACATGTAATGGCGGTTAGACAAGAAGAAATACTGACACAGACAGAAAATAGTATGAGCAAACGTTGGGGCCCAAACTACCTAAATAGAAAAGGATAGGAAGGGCACTTACTGCAATCCCAAAAAACCCTGAAAAGCACCAACTCTACTAATTTCAAAAACACCTGAGATCACACGACCTCTACCACCTAAATTAGTTCTCTGGTGTAACAAAATCAAAACAGCAGCCACTGAAAAAACTGGAAAAAGCAAATGTACAAACATCAGTGGCTGAACTAAACTGAGAGGGCAAAAGCCCCCGGAGGGACCCTGAAGGCCCCCACAGAAGTGCAGGACAAAATGCAAAAATCAAGCACAAAAACAAAAAGAAGAAAATGTCTTATCTGTTAGCAGGAGATGCAGACACGACACAGCAGGCTACAAAGGAAACAGGAATCAAGGATTGAGACCAGAACAATTGATCACCGGCAACCCTGATGGGAAGGCGACTCCCTTATATAAGACCAGTCAGTAACACCTGATTCCCAATCCTCACAATCTTCACTGGACAGTCCAGTACCGCTTGTAACCACCAGAGGGAGCCTCTGCTCAGAACTCATCTCAAGCCCATTCACAACAGTACCCCCCCCTTGAGGAGGGGTCACCGAACCCTCATTTGAGCAACCAGGTCGGTCAGGATGAGTTCTATGATACGCACGGATGAGTCTCCTAGCATGGATGTCCGAAGCAAACACCCAAGAATTGTCTTCCTGACCATAACCTCTCCACTTAACCAAATACTGGAGTTTCCGTCTAGAAAAACGATAATTCAATATTTTCTCAACCACAAACTCCAGATTGCCCTCAACCAGAACAGGGTCAGGAGGCAAAGCAGTAGGAACCACTGGCTCAACAAACCTCTTCAACAAGGACTTGTGGAACACGTTATGGATCTTAAATGTCCCTGGAAGAAGCAAACGAAAAGAAACAGGATTAAGAATCTCCATGATCTTATAAGGTCCAATGAACCTAGGCTTAAATTTAGGAGATGCCACTCTCATAGGAATATTTTTTGAGGACAACCAGACCAAGTCCCCCACTTTAAACCGAGGACCATCAGTCCTATGCCGGTTAGCAAACCGCTGGGCCCTCTCCTGAGAGAGGGACAACCTCTCCACTACCTGGTCCCAAATCTGTTGCATACGCTCCACAACAGAGTCAACACCTGGACAGACAGAAGCCTCCATCTGTCCTGAAGACAATCGAGGGTGAAACCCAGAATTACAGAAAAATGGAGACATCAAAGTGGCAGAGCTAGCCCTATTATTAAGAGCAAACTCAGCCAAAGGCAAAAAAGAGACCCAGTCATCCTGATCAGCAGACACAAAGCATCTTAGATAAGTCTCCAATGTCTGGTTTGTTCTCTCAGTTTGACCATTGGTCTGAGGATGAAACGCCGAGGAGAAAGACAATTGAACACCAAGTTTAGAACAAAAGGTCCTCCAAAATCTGGAAACAAACTGGACTCCTCTGTCAGACACAATGTTCTCAGGAATGCCGTGTAAACGAACCACGTGCTGAAGGAACAAAGGCACCAATTCAGAGGAGGAAGGCAACTTAGGTAATGGCACAAGATGTATCATCTTGGAAAACCTATCACAAATCACCCAGATGACGGTCATTCTCTGAGAAACAGGGAGGTCGGAAATGAAATCCATAGAGATATGGGTCCATGGTCTCTTGGGCACAGGCAATGGCATCAACAAACCACTAGAGCGAGAGAAAGGCTTGGAGCGAGAGCAAGTCCCGCAGGACTGCACAAATTCCCTGACATCACGAGACAAGGTAGGCCACCAAAAGGACCGACTAACCAAGTCTCTGGTACCAAAAATTCCGGGATGACCGGCCAACGCGGAACAATGAATCTCAGACATCACACTCTTTTTCCACTGGTCCGGGACAAACAATTTCCCAACAGGGCAGCGCTCGGGCCTATCCTCCTGACACCCCTCCAGAGCCAGTCTCAAATTGGGCGAGATGGCGGAAAGAACTACACCTTCTTTCAAAATAACAGAAGGATCAGATAACTCAGGAGAGTCCGCAAGGAAACTCCTCGAGAGGGCATCAGCCTTAACATTCTTAGTGCCAGGAAGAAAGGAAACCACAAAATTAAAACGTGTGAAAAACAAGGCCCACCTGGCCTGTCTAGGATTAAGTCGCTTGGCAGATTCCAGATAAACCAGATTCTTATGGTCCGTAAGGACCACCACCTGATGTTTGGCTCCCTCCAGCCAATGTCTCCACTCTTCAAAAGCCCACTTCATGGCCAATAACTCCCGATTACCCACGTCATAATTACGTTCAGTAGGAGAAAATTTTCGAGAGAAAAAGGCACAAGGGTTACTTTTAGAGGTCTCTGGATCTCTTTGGGACAAAACGGCACCTGCCCCAATTTCAGAGGCATCAACCTCCACCTGAAATGGCAGAGAAACATCAGGCTGCCGTAGAACAGGAGCAGAAGTGAATCTCTGCTTAAGTTCCTGAAATGCAGAGACTGCCTCAGGAGGCCAATTCACCACATCAGAACCCTTTTTGGTCAAATCAGTTCATGGTTTAACAATAACCGAGAAATTACCAATAAATTTACGATAAAAATTGGCAAAACCCAAAAATCTTTGAAGAGCCTTTAATGAAGTAGGTTGGACCCAATCACAGATGGCCTGAACCTTGACCGGGTCCATTTCAATAACAGATGGGGACAAAATGAATCCCAGAAATGAGATCCTCTGTACGCCAAAAAGACACTTTGATCCCTTCACATACAGAGCATTCTCTCTCAAAATCTGGAATACAGTTCGAACATGTTTCACATGAGAGTCCCAGTCATTGGAAAAAATCAAGATATCATCCAAATAAACAATCAGAAATTTATCCACAAAATCCCTGAAAATGTCATTCATGAAGGACTGGAAGACAGAAGGAGCATTAGTGAGCCAAAGGGCATCACAAGGTACTCAAAATGCCCCTCAGGGGTATTAAATGCCGTCTTCCATTCATCCCCGTGCTTAATGCGAATAAGGTTATATGCCCCCTGAGGTCAAGCTTGGTAAACCAAGTAGCGTTTTTCACCCTGGAAAACAGGTCAGAAATCAAGGGTAACGGATATTGATATTTCACAGTAATATTGTTCAAAAGACGATAATCAATACACGGCCTTAATGAACCATCCTTTTTGGCCACAAAGAAAAAACCGGCACCTAAGGGTGAAGAGGATGGTCTGATATGACCCTTCTCCAATGACTCCTTGATATAAGACCGCATAGCGTCATGTTCAGTACAGACAAGTTAAAAAGGCGACCTTTAGGGAATTTACTACCAGGCACTAATTCAATAGCGCAGTCATAGCTCCTATGGGGAGGCAAGGATGCAGATTTACTTTAGCTAAACACATCAGAAAAATCAATCAAAAAGTCAGGAACATCCTGAGCCTGGGGGGAGGCAGAAAAAACAGGAGTGTTGGTATTAACACATTGGCAGCCCCAACTGGTTACAGACACAGATTTCCAATCCAAAACAGGATTATGAGACTGTAACCAAGGGAAACCCAGTACGATAATGTCATGCAGATTATACAGAACCAAAAATTTGCAGCTCTCCTGATGATCAGGTTCAACCCTCATTATCACCTGAGTAGAGAACTGAGGTTTATTCTCAGCCAAAGGGGTAGAATCGATCCCCAGTAGGGAATAGACTTCCGTAGGGGTATCAAGGGAAACCCACAACGTTTAGCAAAATCAAAATCCATCAGGTTAATAGCTGCTCCAGAATCAACGAAAGCCTGAGCAGAAAATGAGGACAGAGAGCATATCAGGGTAACAGTTAATAAAAACTTAGTCTGAACACTACCCAAGACAACTGAGCGTGCAAAACGTCTTCCCCGCTTAGGGCAAACTGAAATAGCATGAGAGGCATCACCACAGTAGAAACATAACCCATTGCGCTTTCGAAACTCATGACGCTGTGCCCCAGAAACCACTCTATCACACTGCATGGATTCAGAAGCAGGTTCACAAGGCAACACTATTCCACGCATACTTCTCCGCTCACGCAAACGTCTGTCAATTTGAATCGCTAATGACATAGAATCATTGAGACCAGAGGGGACAGGGAATCCCACCATAACATCCCTTACATTATCTGACAGACCCTTCCGAAAAAGGGCTGCCAAAGCGTCGTCATTCCATTTGGTCAGGACTGCCCACCTACGGAATCTCTGACAGTATAACTCAGCGTCATCAAGCCCCTGATTTAATGCCAACAAGGCTTTTTCAGCTTGATCAGTGACATTAGGCTCATCGTACAATAACCCCAAAGCCTGAAAAAATGCATCAACATCACTCATAACAGGATCCCCAGGTGTCAGGGAAAAAGCCCAATCCTGAGGATCGCCGCGCAGGAGAGAGATGACAATTTGAACCTGCTGCGCTGCGTTCCCTGAGGACTTAGATTTTAAGGCAAAAAACAATTTACAGTTATTTTTGAAATTCAGAAACTTAGCTCGATCCCCTAAAAACAAATCTGGCATGGGAATCCTAGGTTCCACAACAGGCAACCCAGCAAGACAGGCAGCAACACTCCGAACCTCAGTGGCAAGCTGATCCACACGGCCAGACAACTGTGCAAACTCCATTGAGAGAAAAAATCCTCCCCAGCACCCAGAGATACAGAGGGAAAAAAAAAAAATGCAACAAACAGAAAAATATCTCTGACAACTCTGACAACCTTTTTTCTTTCACAATATTTTTCCCTTCTGTGAGTACCATACAATTTTCAATTTTTGGGCCTGTGATACTGTTATGTTTCGGTAGCTGAGGAGTGCAGGTAAAAAAGGCAATACACCAGAGCAGTTGGAATCTATGAGATTGCAGTACCCTGACTAACCACCACAACTAGAGGCAGCCGTGGAGCGTTCCTACGTTGGTCCTAGACGCCTCGTCACAGCCTGAGAAACTAACTACACCTAAAGATAGAAAGAGGAAAGCTATCTGCCCCGGAGCAGATCCCCAAAGAACATAGAAAGCCCCCAAACATGTAATGGCGGTTAGACAAGAAGAAATACTGACACAGACAGAAAATAGTATGAGCAAACGTTGGGGCCCAAACTACCTAAATAGAAAAGGATAGGAAGGGCACTTACTGCAATCCCAAAAAACCCTGAAAAGCACCAACTCTACTAATTTCAAAAACACCTGAGATCACACGACCTCTACCACCTAAATTAGTTCTCTGGTGTAACAAAATCAAAACAGCAGCCACTGAAAAAACTGGAAAAAGCAAATGTACAAACATCAGTGGCTGAACTAAACTGAGAGGGCAAAAGCCCCCGGAGGGGACCCTGAAGGCCCCCACAGAAGTGCAGGACAAAATGCAAAAATCAAGCACAAAAACAAAAAGAAGAAAATGTCTTATCTGTTAGCAGGAGATGCAGACACGACACAGCAGGCTACAAAGGAAACAGGAATCAAGGATTGAGACCAGAACAATTGATCACCGGCAACCCTGATGGGAAGGCGACTCCCTTATATAAGACCAGTCAGTAACACCTGATTCCCAATCCTCACAATCTTCACTGGACAGTCCAGTACCGCTTGTAACCACCAGAGGGAGCCTCTGCTCAGAACTCATCTCAAGCCCATTCACAACAGTACCCCCCCCTTGAGGAGGGGTCACCGAACCCTCATTTGAGCAACCAGGTCGGTCAGGATGAGTTCTATGATACGCACGGATGAGTCTCCTAGCATGGATGTCCGAAGCAAACACCCAAGAATTGTCTTCCTGACCATAACCTCTCCACTTAACCAAATACTGGAGTTTCCGTCTAGAAAAACGATAATTCAATATTTTCTCAACCACAAACTCCAGATTGCCCTCAACCAGAACAGGGTCAGGAGGCAAAGCAGTAGGAACCACTGGCTCAACAAACCTCTTCAACAAGGACTTGTGGAACACGTTATGGATCTTAAATGTCCCTGGAAGAAGCAAACGAAAAGAAACAGGATTAAGAATCTCCATGATCTTATAAGGTCCAATGAACCTAGGCTTAAATTTAGGAGATGCCACTCTCATAGGAATATTTTTTGAGGACAACCAGACCAAGTCCCCCACTTTAAACCGAGGACCATCAGTCCTATGCCGGTTAGCAAACCGCTGGGCCCTCTCCTGAGAGAGGGACAACCTCTCCACTACCTGGTCCCAAATCTGTTGCATACGCTCCACAACAGAGTCAACACCTGGACAGACAGAAGCCTCCGTCTGTCCTGAAGACAATCGAGGGTGAAACCCAGAATTACAGAAAAATGGAGACATCAAAGTGGCAGAGCTAGCCCTATTATTAAGAGCAAACTCAGCCAAAGGCAAAAAAGAGACCCAGTCATCCTGATCAGCAGACACAAAGCATCTTAGATAAGTCTCCAATGTCTGGTTTGTTCTCTCAGTTTGACCATTGGTCTGAGGATGAAACGCCGAGGAGAAAGACAATTGAACACCAAGTTTAGAACAAAAGGTCCTCCAAAATCTGGAAACAAACTGGACTCCTCTGTCAGACACAATGTTCTCAGGAATGCCGTGTAAACGAACCACGTGCTGAAGGAACAAAGGCACCAATTCAGAGGAGGAAGGCAACTTAGGTAATGGCACAAGATGTATCATCTTGGAAAACCTATCACAAATCACCCAGATGACGGTCATTCTCTGAGAAACAGGGAGGTCGGAAATGAAATCCATAGAGATATGGGTCCATGGTCTCTTGGGCACAGGCAATGGCATCAACAAACCACTAGAGCGAGAGAAAGGCTTGGAGCGAGAGCAAGTCCCGCAGGACTGTACAAATTCCCTGACATCACGAGACAAGGTAGGCCACCAAAAGGACCGACTAACCAAGTCTCTGGTACCAAAAATTCCGGGATGACCGGCCAACGCGGAACAATGAATCTCAGACATCACACTCTTTTTCCACTGGTCCGGGACAAACAATTTCCCAACAGGGCAGCGCTCGGGCCTATCCTCCTGACACCCCTCCAGAGCCAGTCTCAAATTGGGCGAGATGGCGGAAAGAACTACACCTTCTTTCAAAATAACAGAAGGATCAGATAACTCAGGAGAGTCCGCAAGGAAACTCCTCGAGAGGGCATCAGCCTTAACATTCTTAGTGCCAGGAAGAAGGAAACCACAAAATTAAAACGTGTGAAAAACAAGGCCCACCTGGCCTGTCTAGGATTAAGTCGCTTGGCAGATTCCAGATAAACCAGATTCTTATGGTCCGTAAGGACCACCACCTGATGTTTGGCTCCCTCCAGCCAATGTCTCCACTCTTCAAAAGCCCACTTCATGGCCAATAACTCCCGATTACCCACGTCATAATTACGTTCAGTAGGAGAAAATTTTCGAGAGAAAAAGGCACAAGGGTTACTTTTAGAGGTCTCTGGATCTCTTTGGGACAAAACGGCACCTGCCCCAATTTCAGAGGCATCAACCTCCACCTGAAATGGCAGAGAAACATCAGGCTGCCGTAGAACAGGAGCAGAAGTGAATCTCTGCTTAAGTTCCTGAAATGCAGAGACTGCCTCAGGAGGCCAATTCACCACATCAGAACCCTTTTTGGTCAAATCAGTTCATGGTTTAACAATAACCGAGAAATTACCAATAAATTTACGATAAAAATTGGCAAAACCCAAAAATCTTTGAAGAGCCTTTAATGAAGTAGGTTGGACCCAATCACAGATGGCCTGAACCTTGACCGAGTCCATTTCAATAACAGATGGGGACAAAATGAATCCCAGAAATGAGATCCTCTGTACGCCAAAAAGACACTTTGATCCCTTCACATACAGAGCATTCTCTCTCAAAATCTGGAATACAGTTCGAACATGTTTCACATGAGAGTCCCAGTCATTGGAAAAAATCAAGATATCATCCAAATAAACAATCAGAAATTTATCCACAAAATCCCTGAAAATGTCATTCATGAAGGACTGGAAGACAGAAGGAGCATTAGTGAGCCCAAAGGGCATCACAAGGTACTCAAAATGCCCCTCAGGGGTATTAAATGCCGTCTTCCATTCATCCCCGTGCTTAATGCGAATAAGGTTATATGCCCCCCTGAGGTCAAGCTTGGTAAACCAAGTAGCGTTTTTCACCCTGGAAAACAGGTCAGAAATCAAGGGTAACGGATATTGATATTTCACAGTAATATTGTTCAAAAGACGATAATCAATACACGGCCTTAATGAACCATCCTTTTTGGCCACAAAGAAAAAACCGGCACCTAAGGGTGAAGAGGATGGTCTGATATGACCCTTCTCCAATGACTCCTTGATATAAGACCGCATAGCGTCATGTTCAGGTACAGACAAGTTAAAAAGGCGACCTTTAGGGAATTTACTACCAGGCACTAATTCAATAGCGCAGTCATAGCTCCTATGGGGAGGCAAGGATGCAGATTTACTTTCGCTAAACACATCAGAAAAATCAATCAAAAAGTCAGGAACATCCTGAGCCTGGGGGGAGGCAGAAAAAACAGGAGTGTTGGTATTAACACATTGGCAGCCCCAACAGGTTACAGACACAGATTTCCAATCCAAAACAGGATTATGAGACTGTAACCAAGGGAAACCCAGTACGATAATGTCATGCAGATTATACAGAACCAAAAATTTGCAGCTCTCCTGATGATCAGGTTCAACCCTCATTATCACCTGAGTAGAGAACTGAGGTTTATTCTCAGCCAAAGGGGTAGAATCGATCCCCAGTAGGGGAATAGACTTCCGTAGGGGTATCAAGGGAAACCCACAACGTTTAGCAAAATCAAAATCCATCAGGTTAATAGCTGCTCCAGAATCAACGAAAGCCTGAGCAGAAAATGAGGACAGAGAGCATATCAGGGTAACAGTTAATAAAAACTTAGTCTGAACACTACCCAAGACAACTGAGCGTGCAAAACGTCTTCCCCGCTTAGGGCAAACTGAAATAGCATGAGAGGCATCACCACAGTAGAAACATAACCCATTGCGCTTTCGAAACTCATGACGCTGTGCCCCAGAAACCACTCTATCACACTGCATGGATTCAGAAGCAGGTTCACAAGGCAACACTATTCCACGCATACTTCTCCGCTCACGCAAACGTCTGTCAATTTGAATCGCTAATGACATAGAATCATTGAGACCAGAGGGGACAGGGAATCCCACCATAACATCCCTTACATTATCTGACAGACCCTTCCGAAAAAGGGCTGCCAAAGCGTCGTCATTCCATTTGGTCAGGACTGCCCACCTACGGAATCTCTGACAGTATAACTCAGCGTCATCAAGCCCCTGATTTAATGCCAACAAGGCTTTTTCAGCTTGATCAGTGACATTAGGCTCATCGTACAATAACCCCAAAGCCTGAAAAAATGCATCAACATCACTCATAACAGGATCCCCAGGTGTCAGGGAAAAAGCCCAATCCTGAGGATCGCCGCGCAGGAGAGAGATGACAATTTGAACCTGCTGCGCTGCGTTCCCTGAGGACTTAGATTTTAAGGCAAAAAACAATTTACAGTTATTTTTGAAATTCAGAAACTTAGCTCGATCCCCTAAAAACAAATCTGGCATGGGAATCCTAGGTTCCACAACAGGCAACCCAGCAAGACAGGCAGCAACACTCCGAACCTCAGTGGCAAGCTGATCCACACGGCCAGACAACTGTGCAAACTCCATTGAGAGAAAAAATCCTCCCCAGCACCCAGAGATACAGAGGGAAAAAAAAAAAATGCAACAAACAGAAAAATATCTCTGACAACTCTGACAACCTTTTTTCTTTCACAATATTTTTTCCCTTCTGTGAGTACCATACAATTTTCAATTTTTGGGCCTGTGATACTGTTATGTTTCGGTAGCTGAGGAGTGCAGGTAAAAAAGGCAATACACCAGAGCAGTTGGAATCTATGAGATTGCAGTACCCTGACTAACCACCACAACTAGAGGCA
This sequence comes from Oophaga sylvatica, assembly GCA_033576555.1. NCBI lineage: Eukaryota > Metazoa > Chordata > Amphibia > Anura > Dendrobatidae > Oophaga > Oophaga sylvatica. The sequence goes on from JARQOD010000003.1 coordinate 141,850,015, forward strand.
GCCGTGGAGGGTTCCTACGTTGGTCCTAGACGCCTCGTCACAGCCTGAGAAACTAACTACACCTAAAGATAGAAAGAGGAAAGCTATCTGCCCCGGAGCAGATCCCCAAAGAACATAGAAAGCCCCCAAACATGTAATGGCGGTTAGACAAGAAGAAATACTGACACAGACAGAAAATAGTATGAGCAAACGTTGGGGCCCAAACTACCTAAATAGAAAAGGATAGGAAGGGCACCAGTGGCGTAGCAACTGTTCGTGGCGCCCGGGGCGGAAAATTTTAGGCCACACCCCTAGCCACACCCATTTCACTGGTCACACCCATATCCACGCCCTGACCACACCCACTTAGCACTGCTGATCACACTGTTTCATAAACAATAATTATTTATTACTTAGTCATGTACCCACGAGCTGCTCTCCCTAATGCTCTCAATGTTCAGTGAAAAACTGAGAGAAGCAGGAAGAGAAGCTCGATGTCACAGGACCATAAGTATAAAAATCGCATATGAGTAAAGTGTCCGTGTGATGACTACTGGAACCTGCAGAGCTGAATCCTGACATTGCAGCTTCTGAATTCTCACAACGAATGCACTGCACACTTTTAGGATTCTTCATTACCGGTGGCGAGAGTACACGGTCATGTCAGCATAAGCATGTGATTTATACACTTCTGGCCACATTCTGACTAGACGTGCCCGGCCTCGCTCCGTTCATTTTCATTGAGTGAGGCCACATGTCTAGTCAGCATGTGACCGCTTGTATGTAAATCACCGGCACGAGAGAATCCTAACAGCGTGCAGTGCGCACTGTGAGAATTCAGAAATTGACTAATTCTCATGTTTTTATTTATGTTAGGAGCATTAAAGGGGTTGTCCAGGTTTGTGCTGAGTCTGCAGTCATTCTATGTGACACAGACCTGGAGAACCCCTTTAATGCTCCTAACAAATAAAGACATGAGAATTAGTCAATTTCACAAATAATATTTACATCCAGGTACCTTATAGATGACGCTGTCTCTGGAGTCGTTCTCCTTTTCTTCATCTTGTCCAGATCCCATGATGAGTTTTCTCATCCACAGCCGTCTCTGCAGATTTCCATCTTCTCCGCTCTTCTGCATCAACTCTCCACACGATGCCCTTAAGACAGAAGAGTCATTATAATGCACCTAAATAAAAATATCTGCAATATACTGTCGCCTCACACTATTCTCCTCCCTCCTCACACTGTCTCCTCTCACATCCCCCCTGTTCAGCATACTGTCTCCTCATATATTTACCCCCTCACTCTCTATACTGTCTGCTCACACATACCCTGACTCCCCATACTGTGTCTGCACACATCCCATCACCCTCACTCCCCATACTGTGTCCACATGCATTCACCCGTTCGCTCCCCATACTGTCTGCACCCATCCCCCATACTGTTTCCTCATACATACTCTTCAGTACCCTCAAATCCCCCCACACATATTAAATGCCCCATCACCACTCCAAATCCCCCACACATAAAAGAACCCCCATCCCCACTCCAAATCCCCCCACACATAAAAGAACCCCCATCCCCACTCCAAATCCCCCCACACATACAATAACCCCCATCGCCACTCCAAATCCCCCCACACATAAAATAACCCCCCATCCCCACTCCAAATCCCCCCCACACACATTAAATCCCCCCATCCCCACTCCAAATCCCCCCACACATAAAATAACCCCCCATCGCCACTCCAAATCCCCCCCACACATAATGTATCCCCCATCCCCACTCCAAACCCCCCCACACATAAAAGAACCCCCATCCCCACTCCAAATCCCCCCACACATAAAAGAACCCACATCCCCACTCTAAATCCCCCCCACACATAATGTATCCCCCATCCCCACTCCAAACCCCCCCACACATAAAAGAACCCCCATCCCCACTCCAAATCCCCCCACACATAAAATAACCCCCCATCGCCACTCCAAATCCCCCCACACATAAAAGAACCCCCATCCCCACTCCAAATCCCCCCACACATAATGTATCCCCCATCCCCACTCCAAACCCCCCCACACATAAAAGAACCCCCATCCCCACTCCAAATCCCCCCACACATAAAATAACCCCCCATCCCCACTCCAAATCCCCCCACACATAAAAGAACCCCCATCCCCACTCCAAATCCCCCCCACACATAATGTATCCCCCATCCCCACTCCAAACCCCCCCACACATAAAAGAACCCCCATCCCCACTCCAAATCCCCCCCACATAAAATAACCCCCCATCCCCACTCCAAATCCCCCCACACATAAAAGAACCCCCATCCTCACTCGAAAACCCCCCCCCCCCCATACACACACACTCACACTCACACAGTATGTCCCCCATTTATCTTCTGTGGTATCTTCAGCTCCATAATGGAGCACACTCACCACAAATGTTCACCCTTCTGGGCGCCGACGACGAGTGACGTCAGCAGCGTGATCACATGACCTGATCACGCTGCAGACGTCGCTCTGACCCGGCGGTCAGAGCTTCAATTGTACTGGCGTGACGCCAGTGCAATTGATTCCTGGGAGCTGGCACGCAGCAGCTTCTCTGCGCCGGCTGTCAGCTTGACAGCCGGCACAGGGAGCCGCCGACTCTCAGGCCGGGGGCGGCAGAACGCAGCCGCAGGGGAGACAGCTGCAGCAGGACGGGCCCCCTTCTAGCCCGGGCCCTGTGGCAGCTGCTTCCACGATAGTTCCGCCCCTGCCTGCGGGCTGTCAGCGCTTGTGGAGACATCAGCCGGCATCATCGTCAATGATTCTCCTTGCTTATCGGAAAGAATATGGAAGCGAGTGCTAAACGATTGGAGATGTGAGTACTTCCGATCTCCTCCGTGCCGCCCCCACACATGTGCCGCCTGGGGCGGACCGCCCCCCCCCGCCCCCCCCACGCTACGCCACTGAAGGGCACTTACTGCAATCCCAAAAAACCCTGAAAAGCACCAACTCTACTAATTTCAAAAACACCTGAGATCACACGACCTCTACCACCTAAATTAGTTCTCTGGTGTAACAAAATCAAAACAGCAGCCACTGAAAAAACTGGAAAAAGCTAATGTACAAACATCAGTGGCTGAACTAAACTGAGAGGGCAAAAGCCCCCGGAGGGGACCCTGAAGGCCCCCACAGAAGTGCAGGACAAAATGCAAAAATCAAGCACAAAAACAAAAAGAAGAAAATGTCTTATCTGTTAGCAGGAGATGCAGACACGACACAGCAGGCTACAAAGGAAACAGGAATCAAGGATTGAGACCAGAACAATTGATCACCGGCAACCCTGATGGGAAGGCGACTCCCTTATATAAGACCAGTCAGTAACACCTGATTCCCAATCCTCACAATCTTCACTGGACAGTCCAGTACCGCTTGTAACCACCAGAGGGAGCCTCCGCTCAGAACTCATTTCAAGCCCATTCACAACACCTATGTCCCAAAATAAGTAAAAACAATTATGAACACAAATAGCAGGATGGGTATATGTGATCAATGGAGATGGTTCTATGTGCTATAGCCGTGGTAGCCGTATAATATCTTCTCAAAGGTCCATATCACAGACCAACATATATTTCACCTTCATAATCTCATGATAGTCATATATGATTTAGATACAATGATCATAGTTCTGTGGCAATCAATCTGAGATGCATTCTCTGCTTCAAGGCTGTCAATCCTCTAGCAGCAATGTGCTGTGACTCATGTTCATAGTTATAAGAGATATAGCATGGTGGCTCAGTGGATAGCACTGCAGCCTTGCAGCGCTGGAGTCCTGGGTTCAAGTCCCACCAAGGACAACATCTGCAAAGAGTTTGTATGTTCTCCCCATGTTTGCGTGGGTTTCCTCCCACACTCCAAAAAACATACTGATAGGGAATCTAGATTGTGAGCCCCATCGGGGACAGCGATGATAATGTGTGCAAACTGTAAAGCGCTGTGGAATATGTTAGCGCTATATAAAAATAAAGATTATTATTCCAAGATTGCCAGTCCTCTGCTAGCAGTATGCTAAAACTGCAATTTAGAGCGCTCACAATTCATGGTAGTCACATATGATTTTAATGCAGTGATCATCATTCTATAGCAATCAACTTGAGATATACTCTCAGCTTCAGGACTGTCAATCCTCTAGCAACAAAAATTTTGGGGGAAAAAAGTGCGTCTTATGGTCAATAAAATATGGCACATGGTTTAAGTAAATTGTAGCGTATTTACTTCAAGTTGGTCCATGTCCATCTTGTGGATTTATTTTGAGTACTGGAATGTATGGAACTTGTTGCACTATGTCATATGATTTAGAAATTCACCTCCATCATAATATTCCAATGTTGGTTCACATCACTGAGGAACCATGCAACTTGCTATGGATGGACATACTGTTGCCAAGGCTGAGCAACCTTTATCAGGAAGGGAGAAATGCATTGAGACAGAATACATGGACTGGGATATTTTAAGGGCCTACAGCTGAGTGTCTGATATTTGAAGCACGCTGTTATCATTTTCGTATTTTTATTAATATTATTGTCAGTTAGGACAGTAAGTACAGTATCTACTTGCTAATGTGACACTAGTCACAACCCACAGCTAGGCCGTGAATCAGCGCAGTCAGACGTTCCGGGTCAATACCAAAAGATCATGTAGAAAACCCAAAGGGGAAAATGCGAAGTCGCAAATCAGGTCACATGCCAGGGTTAGAATGCCAGAAAAATAGCGGATAAGCAAAAGGGGTAGTCTGAACACAGTCCAGAAGTCAGCAACAGAATATCAGGTGCAATGGGCAATAACAAACAGGTAGTCTGAACACGGTCCAAAGGTCAGCAGCAGAATATCAGATGCAAAGGAACAATAACAAACGGGTAGTCTGAACACTGTCCAAAGGTCAGCAACAGAAAAAGATCAAAACTTACAGCACAGGGTACAGGCGAACACACCAGAGAGCACAAGCTTAGAACAAGCTTTTGACTGGCAATGATCTGGGCCAGACAGCTCACCTAAATAGCAGGGCAATTACCAAAACATGGAGCACCTGTGGAAGTCTCTGCACCTTCCAGTCAGATAGGTAAACCGAGCTGTCAATCAAAGTACAGACAGCACGCCCCAGCACAGGATAGGATGACAGAGCTGTCCATCACAGAGTCCTAGACACTTGAGCAAAGGAATCGTGACAGCTGTCCATCATTTGCCATTATATGCAGCATGGCTCTAACTTGCTTCGGTACACTATCCCTTGTGAGAGGAGACTTACAGTATCTCTTATTTATCATTTGTTTCTTTATCGTTACTTTTTGTTGACCTTTGGTGGCATAATGCTTATTGGCCTTTATGTTATTTTTGTCTATGTGAACTTTATCTCTATTTTCTGTGTAGACCTTAGAGTTTGCTAGAGTCTTACGGGGAGCAAGGGGTGCCACAACGTCATCCTTAGGATATTGGGTTTATGGGAATACTGATGTCATAATAGGATTTATTCATTATATATTACCCTATTCATTTAACCCCATTTTCACTATATATTTTTGAGTTACTATCCCTATTACCCAACCTCCCAGTCTTACACTAGTGCTTTGTATTCATTATTTAGCTGATAATTCTTGGACCAGTTCAGGATATTGTACTTAATTGTATCAAAACAAACTGTACATTTTTTTACCTAAGAGAAAAGATTATGTATGTAAGTCACAAATTACGAGTTTCCCCGCACATCAGATATCTCTAGATTTGCTAAGCTTTTTTAGACTTGTTTAATAACAGCCTCTGATCATTGAATATTCATTTTACTGGTACTGGTTTAGTGCCCAGTCCCTCAGTCACAATCCGAAGACCTATTGCACATATCTGTGATGATCTTGTATCCACGATCCTTTTCGCGTTGGGAAAGAGCATAACTTCATCAAACAAACCAGTGGATTGTTGTCAGTCCACACCTCAGGATACATTCCCATGGTCAGTAATCGCCAGAGCTTTGGACGCAGCACATGTCCGCTGAGTCCAAAGCGCTGCCGGCTTTGGAACGCAGGTGATTCTGTATGTGCTTACTGAACTGTGCGGAATCACCGCATCCAATTCATAGCATGGGTGAGATTTATTTTGCGGAGACTAGTGTCTCTGCAAGAAAAAAATTGACATGGTGCAGTCAGGAAAGACGCACCGCATGTACGTCTCCGCAGGAAAGCCGCAGGTGTCGGAGCACTCATAGTGGACATGGGATTTCTTGAAATCCCATCCACTATGCTGTAATATGGACGTGGTGGGTTGGATGCTGCGGATGTACGGAGGGTCCAACACGCAGCGTTTACTGACCGTGGGAACATGCCCTAAAACTTTGCTGCCACTAAGCAGTCAGCAAAATTCTCAGTTTTGACCCAGACCTAGTAATTCAAAGTTCAACAAACTATAATAATCCATAATCTTTTCACTTTCCTGATGTCTCTTCTTCTTCTTTTTCAGCAGTGTTCCCCAACTCCAATCTTCAAGAGCCACCAACAGATCTTTTCAGGATTTCCTTTGTATTGGAATTACCTGTGCAATACTAAGGAAATCCTGAAAACATGATATATTGTGGCTCTTGAGGACTAGAGATGGGGAATACAGCATGAAATTACTATTAAGGTACTGTCAGAATTAGCGATCGCACTAGCGATCACGACAACGACACGACCTGGCGAGATCGTTGGTGCGATCGCTATGTGGTCGCTAGTTAGCTTCCAAACACAAAGATCTCATCAGAGATCAGCGATCTGTATAACGACCTCTGCGGTCGTTGGGAAAACCTAGTCCCGCCTGCGACGCTGGTGAAGTCGTTCATAAAGGGTGTCACACTCAGCGATTCAGGCTCACCAGCGGGACACCAACGACCAAAAAACGGCTCAGAACGTTCATGAGCGATCAACGACATCTCAGCGGGGGCCACATCGCTGCTACATGTCACACACAGCTAAGTCGCTAACGAGATCGCTACTGCGTCATAAAATCGCTGATGCTTTAGCAATCTCGTTAGCCATCTCGCTTAGTGTGACAGTACCTTTACACTTCCCTCTTGAACTTGGTACAAAACTGATACCAAAGCTTCCGAGCTTCAAGTGACCAGTATTCAGAATTGTCCGTAAAAAGCATTTACTGGGCTTAAGATGAAGTCCATAAAGTTTCAGTCTACTAAGGACAGTTTCAAATCATTAAAGAAGCACTCCTCCCATCAAAATTTTATTCTCTTAAAGGGAATCTGTCACCCTAAATTGGCGGGATATTTAAATGATGGCAGTCAGGTCAGATGGGCGGTGTTTTGGGTACTTGCCTTAACATGTTGTTCACCGCTGTCTCCATTTTTTCTGGGAATTGTAGTTGTTGCCCTCCATATAACGCGCCTGCGCATTGCAATCTTGAATTGCGCATGCGCAGTATGCTTTGCCCCAGATTGCAATGCGCAGGCGCTTTATATGGAGGGCAACGACTACAATTCCCAGAAATAATGGAGACAGCGGCGAACAACATGTTAAGGCAAGTACCCAAAACACCGCCCATCTGACCTGACTGCCATCATTTAAATATCCCGCCAATTTAGGGTGACAGATTCCCTTTAATGCAATCTTCATATTATATAGTGCTGTTTATTTACAGTACAAATGCTCATTATGTCTTGCTATCCAGCTAATCCTTCTCTTTTCTCTGTCCTATGCAGACACAGGAAATGTCTTGACCCTGCATTTATCATTCCCCTCTTCAGCTCCTGACCCAGGTGCTTCCTCCTCCCCTGCCAAAGACTTTTGAAGTGACTTATGACTCATACAGGGAAAATTAACCTCCTGTTTCTGCATAGAAGTTAGAAGGATTGATTTTGCTAAATTAAATTCTCACAGCACAATCAGTAACAATCCCGAAAAGAAGGAAGAATTGAAAGCATTTAAAGTGACTTGGGTGGATTAACACAGAACTTAATCACTTGTTAAAAAGGAAAAAATAAATGTATATCAGATGGAAAGAGGGGGCCAGGGCCGGCGTCAGCACCCAGCATACCCGGGCAAGTGCCGGGGTCATGAGCAGGCGGGGGCCCACTCGCCGTCGGGCACCCCGGTGCCCGTTAGCGGTGCCAGCGCCGCCACTGGGCCCCCCCCTGCTTGCTCAGGGCCCTGGCAGAAGCCGGCGCAATACTTACCTCTCCCCGCGCCTCCGCTGCCGCAGTTCCGGGCTCCAGGGGGCGCCTGCGCCGGCGTTTCCTCTTTCACAGCAGCGCCGCTGAATGACGTCATCATTCAACGGCCGGCTGTGGCAGAGAGGGCGCGGACGCCGGACAGGTGAGGTGTGTGTGTGTGTGTGCGCCTGCATGTGTGTATGTGAGAGAGTGCTGCGGTGCTGTATGTGTGATGGTGGTGGGGAGAGGCAGTGATGGTGGTGGGGAGAGGCAGTGATGGTGGTGAGGAGGCAATGATGATCGGGAGGCAATGATAATGGGAAGGCATTGATGATGATGATATTAATGGGAGCAATGATGATGATGATGGGAGCAATGATAATGGAAGGCAATGATGATGATGATATTAATGGGGAGGCAATGATAATGATGATGATGGAGAGGCAATAAATAATGGCAATGATAATGGCAATGATGATGATGATATTAATGGGGAGGCAATGATGATGATGATGGGGAGGCAATGATAATGGGGAGGCAATGATAATGATGATGGGGAGGCAATGATGATGATGATGGGGAGGCAATGATGATGATGATGGGGAGACAATGATGATGATGATGGGGAGGCAATGATGATGATGATGGGGAGACAATGATGATGATGATGGGGAGGCAATGATGATGATAATGGGGAGTCTTTCCACAGCGCCCTTTCCTGAGCCGTAACAGTGCAGAACGCAGCACAGTGTAGAGGAGAGCTCCATATTTTGTACGGAGCATTATATGTGGTCCAGTATTCTGTATGGAGCATTATATTGGGTCCAGTATTCGGTATGGAGCATTATATGGGGGATGGCGGGGTGACATCCTGCATGGGGTATTATATGGGTGATGAGGGGAGACTATGTGGTGCCCATAATATTGTATGGAGGACTGTACTGTCCAGTCTGTACTGTGCGCTGTGAGGATTTGGCAGTTTTTGAGCTATTGTACAATTTACAATAGGTATCAGTCATGTAATGGAAGAAGAGAAGTGTTTGGCGTTGTGCTATACCCATATTTCTCTGCAGTATCTGTGCATCATGAATCGTGGTCTGTGTTAAGGGGACCCACTGAGACTCTTTCGCCCGGGGCCCATAAAAACCTGGAGCCAGCCCTGGAGGGGGCCATACCTAAAGAAGAATATAATGTTGTTTGCAGGGAAAGCAGATCAAGCGTTAGAATAGCTAAAGCCAGTAATGAAGTAAGCCTTGCAAGGGGACCAAAAGCAGTAAAAAAGGATTTTGGGGGTATTTCAAAAGCAAAAGAAAAGTCAAAGATGCTATAGGATTTTTACAGGATGAAAAGGATAAAGTGGTCAAAAATGATGTTGAGAACTTTTATATTTCTATTTTGCATCTGTGTTCTCTAAGAAAGTTAATGTATCATCAACTGATCTTCACGAAGGAATAAAAGAATCCACATAATCTATAAACAGAGATGGTGAATAATTACTTAATAAATTTAAAATTAATTTAAATCTCCTGGTCCTGATGCATTACATGTTAGGGTTTCTGAAAGAGTTAGCAGTGGAAACTGCAGAACCACTAGCAAGAATCTTTTGAAAATCATGGAAAACAGGAGAAGTCCAAGAAGATTGGAGATGGGCAAATGTTGTGCCTATTTTTAAAAAAGGAAAGAAGACAAGAGCCAGGAAATTACAGGCCAGTTAGCCTTATTTCTCTACCAGGAAAAATCTTTGAACAAATTATTAAACAACACATATGTATATGTAAGATAAGAATACAGTAATTAACCAGAGCAAGCATGGGCTTGCAGCAAACAAGTCATACCAGGCTAATCTAATTTCTTTCTATGATGGAATCACGTACTAGGTGGATCAGAAAAAAGAGGTTAAAATATAGTATATCTCAACTTCAGCAAAGCATTTGATAAAGTATCTCGTACTATCTTTATTGAAAAATTGACCAAGTATGGGATTGACAAGGCTGCGGTTAGGTAGATAACTGGTAGTAATCATACTCAAAGAGTGGTAATAAATGGTTGCACATTCAATTGGGAAAGTATTTCAAGTGGGGTACCACAAGGCTTCATCCTGGCCCAGTGTTGTTTGTCATTTTTATAAATGATCTAGTTAAGGGAACTAAAGGTAAACTAATCAAATTTGCAGATGACGCAAAGCTAGGAGGGATAGCTAACACTAGAGAAGACAGAGAAAGAATTCAGAAGGATCTATATAAGCTGGAACAATGGACAGCAACTAATAGAATGGTATTTAACCCCTTCATGACTCAGTCTATTTTGACCTTGAAGACCTTGCCATTTTTTGCAATTCTGACCAGTGTCCCTTTATGAGGTAATAACTCAGGAACGCTTCAACGGATCCTAGCGATTCTGAGATTGTTTTTTCGTGACATATTGGACTTCATGTTAGTGGTAATTTTAGGTAGATAATTTTTGCGTTTATTTGTGAAAAAAATGGAAATTTGGCGAAAATTTTGAAAATTTTGCAATTTTCAAATTTTGAATTTTTATTCTGTTAAACCAGAGAGTTATGTGACACAAAATAGTTAATAAATAACATTTCCCACATGTCTACTTTACATCAGCATAATTTTGGAAACAAAATTTTTTTTGTTAGGAAGTTATAAGGGTTAAAAGTTGACCAGCGATATCTCATTTTTACAGCAAAATTTACAAAACCATTTTTTTTAGGGACCACCTCACATTTGAAGTCACTTTGAGGGGTCTATATAGCAGAAAATACCCAAAAGTGACACCATTATAAAAACTGCACCCCTTAAGCTACTCAAAACTACATTCAAGAAGATTATTAACCCTTCAGGTGCTTCACAGTAACTAAAGCAACGTGGAAGGAAAAAATGGACATTTTAATTTTTCCAACAAAAATTTTCTTTTAGCATCAATTTTTTCATTTTTACATGGGCAACAGGATAAAATAGATCCCAAAATTTGTTGGGCAATTTCTCCTGAGTACACAGATACCTCATATGTGGTCATTAACCACTTTTTGGGCGCACGGCAGGGCTCAGAAGGGAAGGAGTGCCATTTGACTTTTTGAATGGAAAATATGCTGGAATATTTAGCGGTTGCCATGTCGCATTTGGAGAGTCCCTGTGTGCCTAAACATTGGAGCTCCCCCACAAGTGATCCCATTTTGGAAACTAGACCCCCCCAAGGAACTTATCTAGATGCATAGTGAGCACTTTGAACCCCCAGGTGCTTCACAAATTGATCCGTAAGAAAAAGAAAGTACCTTTTTTTACAAAAATTTTCTTTTAGCCTTAGTTTTTTCATTTGCACATGGGCAACAGGATAAAATGGATCCTAAAATTTGTTGGGCAATTTCTCCTGAGTACACAGATACCTCATATGTGGTCATAAACCACTTTTTGGGCGCACGACAGGGCTCAGAAAGGAAGGAGCGCCATTTGACTTTTTGAGTGGAAAATATGCTGGAATATTTAGCGGTTGCCATGTCGCATTTGGAGAGTCCCTGTGTGCCTAAACATTGGAGCTCCCCACAAGTGACCCCATTTTGGAAACTAGACCCCCAAGGAACTTATCTTGATGCATAGTGAGCACTTTGAACCCCCAGGTGCTTCACAAATTGATCCGTAAAAAAAGAAAGTACTTTTTTTCACAAAAATTTTCTTTTAGCCTCAGTTTTTTCATTTTCACATGGGCAACAGGATAAAATGGATCCTAAAATTTGTTGAGCAATTTCTCCTGAGTACACAGATACCTCATATGTGGTCATAAACCACTGTTTGGGCGCACGGTAGGGCCAAGAAGGGAAGGAGCGCCATTTGACTTTTTGAATGGAAAATTAGCTCCAATCGTTAGCGGACACCATGACGCGTTTGGAGAGCCCCTGTGTGCCTAAACAGTGAAAAAAAAACACATTTGACCCCATTTTGGAAACTAGACCCCTTATGGAATTTATCTAGATGTATTGTGAGCACTCTGAACCCCCAAGTGCTTCACAGAAGTTTATAACGCAGAGCAGTGAAAATAAAAAAATCATTTTTTTCCTCAAAAATTATTTTTTAGCCCGCTATTTTTTATTTTCACAAGGTTAACAGGAGAAATTGGACCACAAAAGTTGTTGTACAATTTGTCCTGAGTACACCAATACCCCATATGTGGGGGGATACCACTGTTTTGGCGCATGTGAGAGCTCAGAAGGGAAGGAGTGCCATTTTGGAATGCAGACTTGATGGAATGTTCTGCCGTCGTCATGTTGCGTTTGCAGAGCCCTTGATGTGCCTAAATAGTAGAAACCCCCCACAAGTGACCCCATTTTGGAAACTAGACCCCCCAAGGAGCTTATCTAGATGTGTAGTGAGCACTTTGAACTTTGAACCCCCAAGTGCTTCACAGCAGTTTATAAACGCAGAGCAGTGAAAATAACAAAATCATTTTTGTTTCTCAAAGATAATTTTTTAGCCCGCTATTTTTTATTTTCCCAAGGGTAACAGGATAAATTGGACCCCAAAAGTTGTTGTCCAGTTTTTTCTGAGTACGCTGGTGCCACATATGTGGGGGAACCACTGTTTGCGCGCACGGCAGGGCTCAGAAGGGAAGGAGCGCCATTTGACTTTTTTAATGGAAAATTAGCTCCAATCGTTAGCGGACACCATGTCGTGTTTGGAGAGGCCCTGTGTTCCTAAACTTTGGAGCTCCCCCACAAATGACCCCATTTTGGAAACTAGACCCCCTAAGGAACTTATCTAGATGCACAGTAAGCACTTTGAACCCCCAGGTGCTTCACAGAAGTTTATAACGCAGAGCCGTAAAAATAAAAAACATTTTTTTTCTCAAAAAATGATTTTTTAGCCCCCTATTTTTTATTTTCAAATTGGTTACAGGAGAAATTGGACCCCAAAAGTTGCTGTCCAGTTTGTCCTGAGTACGCTGGTATCCCACATGTGGCGGGGAACCACTGTTTGGGCACACGTCAGGGCTCGGAAGGGATGTAGTGACGCTTTGAAATACCGACTTGATGGAATGGTGTGCGGGCATCTTGTTTCGTTTGCAGAGCCCCTGATGTGTCTAAACAGTAGAAACCCCCCACAAGTGACCCCATTTTGTAAACTAGACCCCACAAGGAACTTATCCAAATGTGTGGTGAGCACCTTGAACCCCCACATGCTTCACAGAAGTTTATAATGCAGAGCCGTGAGAATAAAAAATCATTTTTTTCCTCAAAAACTGATTTTTTTAACCCGCAATTTTTTATTTTACACAAGGGTAACAAGAGAAAATGGACCCCAAAAGTTGTTGTACAGTTTGTCCTGAGTAATGGTCTGCGAGCGTTATGTTATGTTTGCAGAGCCCCTGATGTGCCTAAACAGTAGAAACTCCCCACAAGTGACCCCATTTTGGAAACTAGACCCCGCAAGGAACTTATCTAGATGTGTGGTGAGCACTTTGAACCCCCAAGGGCTACACAGAAGTTTATAACGCCCGGGCATGAAAATAAAAAAATCATATTTTTTCCACAAACATGATCCTTTAGTCCCCAATTTTTTTTATTTTTCCAAGGGTAACAGGAGAAATTAGACACCAAAAGTTGTTGTCCAATTTGTCCTGAGTACGCTGATATCCTACATGTGGAGAAAACTACTGTATGGGCACACGTCGGGGCTCGGAAGGGAAGTAGTGACGTTTTGAAATGCAGACTTGATGGAATGGTCTGCAGGCGTCATGTTACGTTTGCAGAGCCCATGATGTGCTTAAACAGTAGAAACCCCCCCAAGTGACCCCATTTTGGAAAATAGATCCCCAAAGGAACTCCTCTAGATGTGTGGTGAGCACTTTGAATCTCCAATTTCATCACAGAAGCCGTGAAAATAAAAAATCATTTTTTTCCCACAAAAATAATTTTTTTAGTCCCCAATTTTTATTTTCCAAGAGTAACAGGAGAAATTAGACCCCCAAAGTTGTTGTGCAATTTTTCCGGAGTATTCTGATACCCCATATGTGGGGGTAAAGCACTGTTTGGGCACACGTCGGGGCTCGGAATAAAGGGAGCACTGTTTGACTTTTTGAACACAAAATTTGCAGCAATCAATGGTGGCGCCATGTCGCGTATGGAGACCCCCTGATGTGCCTAAATAGTGAAAATCCCTCAATTCTAACTCCAACCCTAACCTCAACCCACCCCTAACCCCAACCCTAACCCCTACACACCCCTAACCCTAATCCAAACCATAACCCTAACCCCAACACACCCCTAACCCTAATCCCAACACTAACCATAACCCTAACCACAAGCCTAACCCTAATCCCAACCCTAACCCCAAAACACCCCTAACACTTATCCTAACTCTAACCCTAACCACAAACCTAACCCTAATCCCAACCCTAATTCCAACCCTAACCCTAATTCAAACCCTAATTCTAACCCTAACCCAAATTCTAACCGTAACCCTAATTCTAACCCTAATGCTAACCCTAAGGCTAACCCTAACCTTAGTTCTAACTCTAACCCTAAGGCTAGGTTGATATTGCGTTTTACCAGCCCGTTCAACACATAGCGTTGACGGGCTGGTAACGCTATAGCATAACGCGATCGCCTTATGCTATACCCGTTAGCGCAGATGAATCAGCAGATGATTCATCTGTGCTAGCGGTGACGGAGCCCAGACGCTGCAGCCCGCGTCCGAGGCTCCGTCACTGAATGACGGCACTTCGCGAACGCATGCCGCTTTACAGCATGCGTCGCGATGCGCCTGACAATGGGGGTGAAGGGCAGCGTTAATGGACTGCGTTACACCGCGTTATACCGCGGTGTAACGCAGTTCGTCTAACGGACTGCCATAACGCAATATGAACCCAGCCTAACCCTAACCCTAAGGCCCCATGCACACATTGCGGATTCACTTGCCGATTTTTCTGTGCGGATTTTGCTAAATCCGCAGGTAAAGTTACCTGCATTTTACCTGCGGATTTAGCGCGGATTAAGGGCCTGTGCACATGTTGCAGATTTACTGCGGTTTTGCTGCGGTTTTTGTGCGGTTTTGCCCTGCGGTTTTACACCTATAATGGAATAGGTGTAAAAACGCTGCGGAATCCGCACAAAGAATTGACATGCTGCGGATTTAAAACCCCACCAAATCTGCGCGGAAAAATCCGCAGCATGTGCACAGCGGGGTTTTTTTACCATTTATTTACATTGTGCTGTACATGGTTTACGGATCTGCTGCGGATCGGCAGCGCCAAATCTGCTGCGGATCCGCAGCAAAATCCGCAACATGTGCACAGGAAAAAAAAAAATTCTTTATTTTATTATTTGTCCCTACCTATGGGGGTGATAAATGGGGCGTTTATTTACTGTTTTTTTATTTTGATCACTGTGAGAGAGTATCACAGTGATCAAAATAAAATTTTTTGACACTGGAGGGCACACTGCGCATGCATCGGCCGGCAGGAGCACTGCGCATGCGCCCGCCATTTTCCAAGATGGCAGCGCCCATGAAGAATCCCGGACAGACGTCGGGACGTCCCAGGGACATCGGAGGACCAGGAGAGGTGAGCGGGGGGGTCAGAAGTTAAGGGGGTATCAGAAGGTGGGGGAACGCAGGCAAGGAGGAGGGGAGCAGATAGTGACGGCAGCGACCGATCGCCGCCATTTGTCGGTGACAGCGGCTGATCGCCCTGTCATTCGGTGTGTGGGGGGGTCAGATCTCGGTGTCCAGCCATGGCCGATGCTATTGCAGCATCGGCCATGGCTGGATTGTAATATTTCACCAAATTTCATTGGTGAAAATATTACAAATCGCTCTGATTGGCTGTTTCACTTTTAGCAGCCAATCAGAGCGATCGTAGCCACGTGGGGGTTAAGCCACCCCCACTGTGGTGATGCACAAAGGGTCTTGTGCCTGCGGGTCGGGTGACCTTACAGTGACCCCGGTCACCCGACCCGCAGGAACATGATTTATAGCATGCGGGTCGGGATGCCACTGGTTTTCATGACGCCTACATAGGCCTCATGTGTCGGGAAGGGGTTAACAGGGAGAAATGCAAAATTCTACATCTGGCCAAGAAAAATGAAAATTACATCTCTAGAATGGGAGGAATAGAACTAAACAACAGCACGTGTGAAAAAGACTTGAGTATACTAATAGATCACAGACTGCACATGAGTCAACATTGTGATGCAGCAGCAAACACAGTTCTAGGATGTATTAAGAGAAGCATAGAGTCTAGATCACGTGAAGCAATTATCCCCCTCTACTCCTCCTTGGTAAGGCCTCATCTGGAATACTGTATCCAGTTCTGGGCATCACATTTTAAAAAAGATATTGAAAAACTGGAGCTAGTTCAGAGAAGAG
The DNA here is from genome assembly GCA_033576555.1 of Oophaga sylvatica. Lineage (NCBI taxonomy): Eukaryota > Metazoa > Chordata > Amphibia > Anura > Dendrobatidae > Oophaga > Oophaga sylvatica. The sequence continues at coordinate 141,866,529 of JARQOD010000003.1, forward strand.
CTACCAGGATGGTAAGCGGACTACAAAGTATGTCCTACGAGGAACGGTTACAGGATCTGGGAATGTTTAGCTTGCAAAAAAGAAGACTAAAAGGACACTTATTAGCTGTCTACAAATATCTGAAGAGCTGTCACAGTATAAAGGGATCATCATTATTTTCATTTGCAAATGGAAACATGGGAAGCAATGGAATGAATCTGAAAGGGAAAAGATAGAGACTAGATATTAGAAAAAACTTTTTGACAGTGACTGTTATCAATGAGTAGAACAGGCTGCCACGAGAGGTGGTAAGTTCTCCTTTAATGGAAGTTTTCAAACAGAGGTTGGACAGACATCTGTCTGAAGTGGTTTAGTGAATCCTGAGGGTGCATTGAGCAAGGGGGTTGGACATGATGACCCTTGAGGTCCCTTTCAACTCTACCATTCTATGATTCTGTGTCATAGTCTTAATGGAAAAGAGAAGAATTAACTGGGTAGAAAGTCAAAATGAGCAATTGTAAGTACACAGTGCTATATAATATGATGACTGCTATATATTACTAGGATAATAATTGTGATGGGAGTGCTTCTTTTACTACATTGCTTATTGAAATTATTCAAGGGGTCAATTTGGAAGTGACTCCAGATTAAATAACCCCTTTGAGAGCCAGAGTTCATAGGTAAAATAATAGGCAAATGGAGATAACCACTGTGCTGCCCATTTTAACCAAGCCAATAAAACCGTTTATTCCCTATCTAGTAACATGACTTGAAGCACAAATAGGAAAATGTGATCATTAATCATTCACGACTAGAGTTGAGCGATACTTTCCGATATCCAAAAGTATCGGAATCGGAATGGTATCGCCGATACCCCAAAAATATCGGCGATACCCGATACCGATACCGGAAATCCAATGTAAGTCTATGGGAACAAAATATCGGAATTAAAAAAAGCCCATTCTTGGCTTGTAGGTTAATTGTAAAACAACAAAGAGTAATGTAGAATGTATTGGGGGAGGTTGAGGAGACATTAAAGGCATAGATGTTTAACCCAATCCAATGGAATAGCATTAATATTTTTTTTTTAAAGACGTTCGGATTGACGAAATAATTGACAATGTTGTTAACCTTTTTTCTATTTTGCCAAATATGTATGTTTCACAACTTCCATGCTCTTCACCTTTTTAACTTTTGCCAGTGCCACACTTTCTCCTTCATAATCTTCAGCAGCATCATCTTTGTCATCAAATTATTCTTCATCTTCACCTTCTTTATCTTCTTCTTAAACTTCTTGCTATTCATCTTTTTGTTAACATTACTCATATTGTTCTTATTAAACTATTATTCTTCTTCATATTCTACTTCTTCATCTTCTTCCTCTTCATCTTCTTCATCATATTCTTATTTGTGACAGAGATTCCTGTACTTGTAATCTGTAAAAGTATGAATTTTTCATCCTTCCGTTCTTGCTGTCACAAAAGATTTAAATTACAACAGTATTTGTCCGTTTTCAGTTTAGGCCTCTTTCACACATCCGGCGGGCGCCTTGCGGCGTCCCCGGCATTTTGCCGCAGCGCCGCATCACAAAATCTGATGCGCCGCATGCGGCTTTTTTTCGCATTGACATGCATTAGCGCCGGATGGCGCCGCATGTCAATGCGTTGCATGCGGTTTTGTCCGGATGCGGCGCAAATGTACATTGCGGCGGCCGGACAAAACGCTGCATGTAACGTTTTTTGTTTTTGCCGGATGGTTTCTGATGTCTCCAAGCAATCAGAAACCATCCAGCAAAAAACCGCATGCGGCCGCCGGCGGTGCATCAGGTTTTCTGATGCGGCGCTGCGGCAAAATGCCGGGGGCGCCCGCCGGAAGTGTGAAACAGGCCTTAGCCTGCAGCAGCAGGCATTTTCCAGGGGCACCACGAGGAGGAAGGACTCACCCCCATACACTGCTTAGTCTTCTTCTGCTTATAATTTAGAGCATATATTTTGCTCTTCATTTTGGTCTTATACTTCATGTTCTTCTGCTTTTTGATCTTCTGCTTATTGTTCTTCTGTCTCTTGTTCTGTATCTTGTAGTTTGTCTTAACCTTCTTTGTCCTGTTGGTGATCTTCTTCTGGGTAATCTTATATTTCTTCTTTGTGATGGTGTTCAGGCTGGTTGTCTTGATCTGTCGTCCTTGGGGTCGTCATCTTCTTCGGGGTGGTCTTTAGGGTCGTCTAACTTCCGAGAACCAGTTGACGTTACTGGAACCCGGACGGGTAGCAGAAGGTACAAGAGCCAATGCAAGTAACGAGGACCAGCTGACTGTGCTGGAACCCGGAGGGGCAGCAGAAGGAAAAGAGCCAATGGCACAACCGAGGACCAGCTGACGTTACTGGGACACGGATACTAAGCAGGAGGTACCTGTGCTCAAAAGCACTACCAAGGACCAGCAGACGTTGCTGGAACTCGGATACCGACATGGAGGCACCTAGGCCAAAGGCGGTGCGGAGAACCAGCTGACGGTACAGGAACCCGGACGGGTACCATAAGGCACCCATGAAAATGTAAGTTGACAGGCCGCAAGCCGTCCGCAGTTACCGAATCACACAGTCCTAGAGTGGGTGCTTGTCCTATTGTCACAACGGAAACAGCCTTTATTTAGATATCCCACAGCACACATAGGAATCAACTAAACTGCAGGCACCATAGAGTCGGCTAACCCGAATGCAACACGACAGGACAACTTATTGGAGGCTAATTAACGTTGACACTGCCAGGAAACAGCTGTCGTGCTGTAACCAGGCTGGGCAGGAGTCATTACCCGTGGCAATTACTTCCGAGCAACAACTGGCAGTGTTGGAGCCCAGGGATGAGAGGAGGACAGGGTGGAGGCAGCATGACTTTTTGGCGTACACACAGCAGGGGAACAGCTGACATTACTGAACCCCAGTAACACAGGAGCAAGTGTTGACTGTGCTAACAGCACTTCCGAGCGTTCCTTTATGTGCACTTTAGTAGGAGGTCGGCGTACCCCCCTGCTGCGGGAAGAACAAATTTAAGCCGTTGTTGCTTGGATGGCAGCCAATGCATCTACTTCAATTGCTTCCACCTCCTCTCAGGACCACAGCACTGTTGAGCAACCATCTGTCTCTTCACCGCCTGCCAAATTGCCCAGGCAGTCAGACAGTTCTGTACAGGATCCAGCTGAGTCTCTGCTTCTGTTCTCAGAATCTGTTGGCTTGCAAACAGGGGCCCAGCCAAGCAGCATTCTGGAATGTGAAGAAGAGGGAGTATGCAGTGATGCGCAACAGCTGTGTCTCTCAGAATCTGAAGAGGCGGGTGAGGCAGTGCCGATGCTCAGCACACCGCAGAACGCATCTGATGATGATGAGACCCAGGTGGCAGTTTCTGTTGAGCATGGTGCTGGCCAGACCACCCAACAGCAGCAGGTTTTGGAAGAGGGTAGTGGAGATGATAAGGTCCAAGACCCAACATGGCGTGAGGAACAGGAAGGTGGTGGGAGCAGCTCTGAGGAAGAGATTGCCCCAACGGTACAAACAGGAGGGAGAGTTAGGCTGCATACTCTGTTGACTTTAGCCTCCAGTTTGGAACCTGTTCGGAGCAGTTCTCTTCCAAAAGTCAAAACGGGCGCTCCCAGGACTTGCACTGCGTGGTCCTTTTTTGACACACTTGCAGATGATATTTGCTATGTCAAATGCAAGCTGTGTAATCAAAAAGTAAAAAGAGGTAAAAGTGTCAGTAACGTCAATAACACAAATATTATTATTATTATAGATTTTAATCGCGCCATTTATTCCATGGCGCTTTACATGTGAAGAGGGGCAAATATAGACAATTACAGTAAACATGAGCAATACAAGGCACACACAAGTACAGAAGGAGAGAGGACCCAGCCCGCGAGGGCTCACAATCTACACTAGGAGACGGAAGAGCTGATCGTGTGTTGGTTCAGTAGACTGATGATCATTGCAGTTGTAGGCTTGTCGGAAGAGGTGGGAAATATGTGCAAACATGTGGGTACAAAGCACGTAGTTGAGTTACAAAGACACACTGGAGATGTAGGCCAACCTACAGCAGCACCTACATCTTCAGGTCGTGTCGGAGCCTCTTCCTCCAGCTCACACACAGCAGGTTCGGCTTCCTCACAGGATCGCCATGGAAGAACCTCGGTCACTGTTGTCCAGAGACAAAGTGTTATTCCACCCAGAGCAGCAAGTTCCCTGTCATCCTCACACTCCCAGGCCACAAAACAGCCATCGGTAGCACAGGCATGGGATAAAAGACGGCCATACTCGGCAAACCATCCACGAGCACAGGCTCTGAATGCTGGCATTCCAAAACTCCTGTCCCTTGAAATGCTGTCATTCAGGCTGCTGGAGACTGACAGTTTCCGTAACTTAATGGCATTGGCAGTCCCACAATACAATGTGCCAAGCCGATTTTATTTCAGCAGGCAAGCCGTCCCTGGTCTGCAAAAGCATGTTGAGGGAAAAATTAAACATGCGCTACTAAACTCCGTCAGTAGCAATGTCCACCTGACCACAGCTGCGTGGACCAGTACCCATGGCCATGGACGATACCTTTCCCTCACTGCCCATTGGGTCAATGTTGTGTAGCCGGGTACAGATCTTGCGAGTGGCGCTGTACGTGTTCAGCCAACTCCAAGGATTGCAGGAATCAAGTCTGTACACATTGACTCCTCCTACTACTCCAGTTCCTCAGAAACATCACTGCAGGAGCCGTCACAGTCTACCTCCACATGGACCAGTGAACGCTTAATAATAATAATCTTTATTTATATAGCGCCAACAGATTCCGCTGCGCTTTACAGTTTAACAGTTTCAGAACACAAGTCATAAGTAACAACGTTAACAATAAAATAATTAAAGCAATATAAGCCGCCCCTGCTCTTGAGAGCTTACAATTTACAATGAGGTGGGGGAGATACAAAGTACAGGTGTGTATATACAATGGTGCATTTACAATGATGGTCCAGCCATTTTGAGGGAGTGAGGGATGGATGGAGATAGTGAATGGGCTACACACACACACTTACACATAGAATGACTTTGGTTAGTGAATGTGATAGGGCACTCTGAACAAATGTGTTTTGAGGGAGCGCCTGAAACCATGCAAATTGTGGATAGTCCTAATTTCTTGGGGTAGAGCATTCCAGAGGATTGGCGAGCCAGTATGCATTGGAGGTGCTGGCTTGCCCTGCTGGCAGTTTATTATCGGAGCGCGTTTTTGGTGCTTCAGGTGGTGTACTAACAGACCGTCGCATGCGACTATCCTCCGATAATGTAGACCGGCTTACTTTGCTGAAAATGAACAAGGCATGGATCACGCATTAATTTGCCTGTCCGGTTTCAGATTAAATAACTGGTTGGCAACGTTATACATGTCTCCTGTTATGTTCATCTTTCTACCACCTGAACTGTACTCCCTGGGCTACAACACTGCCAGTTGCTGCTCAGAAATGTTAGATGCACAGATCAAAAAAATCGTTGATGTGTTTGTGGGGTTCAGTAACGCCTGCTGTTCCCCTGCTGTGTGTCCGGCAACAATTACTGATAGCTAGCTACACATGTTGAAAAAAACATGACTTGTTAAAGTGGCTAGTGCTACACATAGATATGAGGCTACACCCTTAATTCTACGCTGTAAACAAGTAAAACGTCACCTTTAAAACCATAAAATTATTAGTCTTTGTCACAAATCTGTTAATAAAAAATTGTGACATATTGCTGCAGATATCCATATGTCGAACACAAATGCAAACACAAAAGCATACTTATGCTATAGGGTACTGATTGGGGAACCTTGTCACTCCATAACTTAGGCAAATCCAACTCACATCATGCCTCAAAAGCTGCAATGTTGGAAGTGCATAATGTGGGTTGAACTTTGACAACAGCTGCAGTGCGAAGGTTTGCCTTCAGTGTTCTTGGCTTTTAAATAAAAGCATACAAGTAAATATAATAATACATGAAAACCTCAGACTACAGTGAACACTTCACACAACTGTTCAATAGCTGTGAAAGCCCTGTTTGTGTAATTCTATATTCTTTGCAACCAATGTATTGGATACCGATAGAAGCCCGTCACACTAATAGATTTTAATTATTTGAAATAGAATGGAGCAGCACCAATTAGAGAAAATTGTCAAGGATGAGGCAGTGAGACACGCTCAGCAGAGTACACGCAGCGGTGGTTGAAGAAATAACTGGAGCGGGATCTACACTCCTACAAAAATGAAAACCTCAGACTACAGTGAACACTGAACACAACTGTTCACTTGCTGTGAAAGGACTTTTTGTGGCCTTCTATTGTGTTTGCAAGCAATGTATTGTATCAGGATGGAAGAGCGTCACACTAATAGATTTTAGTTTTTGGAAATTTAATACAGCAGCACCAATTAGATAAAAATGACAAGGATGAGGCAGTGAGACACGCTCAGCAGAGTACACGCAGCGGTGGTTGAAGAAATAACTGGAGCGGGATCTACACTCCTACAAAATGAAAACCTCAGACTACAGTGAACACTGAAACACAACTGTTCACTTGCTGTGAAAGGACTTTTTGTGGCCTTCTATTGTGTTTGCAAGCAATGTATTGTATCAGGATGGAAGAGCGTCACACTAATAGATTTTAGTTTTTGGAAATTGAATACAGCAGCACCAATTAGATAAAAATGACAAGGATGAGGCAGTGAGACACGCTCAGCAGAGTACACGCAGCGGTGGTTGAAGAAATAACTGGAGCGGGATCTACACTCCTACAAAATGAAAACCTCAGACTACAGTGAACACTGAACACAACTGTTCACTTGCTGTGAAAGGACTTTTTGTGGCCTTCTATTGTGTTTGCAA
>JARQOD010000003.1:141873488-141910450 GCA_033576555.1 Oophaga sylvatica
TTTTGGGAGCTTGCACACCATGAGGAAATGCCACAGCGAGAGACAGATCTCAAGGCTGGAGACCGAGTATTGGTTCGCGACAAACGACCCTGAGGCAAGATGGAGTACCACTGGGAAAAAACTCTGTATGGGGTGAAATGCCGAATTGGATCTGATGGTCCTGTCTACGAGATTCAACCTGAAGGAGAAGAGGGGGCTCCCACTCGAGTAGTCAATCGAAGTATTCTACATCCCTGCTTGTCACGGGATTCCAACCAATCGGCGAGTGCGCCAAATGTTCCTGAGGCACTCTCCCTGGCAACTTTCAACTATGAAGAAGAAGAATCCTCTGCCCTAGATAGCCCGCCACTCATCATTCCAGAGGAGGTGCAGAGGCTTGAAGCTCCCGAGATGGCTGCTCCATTGAATTCGGATGGATCCCCGTCCTCGCCCACTCAACCTGACTCAACCACTCAACCTGACTCAACTATTCAACCTGACTTACTACGCACGGAACGAACAACAGCCGGAATACCTCCCAACCATTATGAGCAAGATCAATTTATTCGGCAACGGATCATTCGAGAGATAGAGGAATGTCAACGATTACTGCAAGAACTCCTGCCCGTGGAATGGGGAGCTAAAGGAGAGGGGGAGTGTAAGGAAGAATACCAGGCTGGGGGTACCTCTCCTGTGCCGGGTCCGGAACTGTCTGGGCTGTCTCCTCTGTTGTCTGGAGGAAAGAAAAGGAGACCAGACAAATCCTTTGACCCAGAAGCAGGGGGCGTGGCTAAGCAGCAGAACGCGGAGAAACAGGCAGTTTTGGTGCGAACAGGCAGCAAGCGGCGGGTGAAGCAGAGTGCTACGAAGGGCCTTGTGCGTCGGCTCCCGCTGCCAATGAGGAGATCGGTAAAAAGAGAGGTGCTGTGCGCTCCAGTACTGTGAGCGCAACCGAGGTGCAGAGTAGAGGAGGCCAGCTACCAGAGAAATATCTGCGGCCCTCTTCGCTTTTAAACCGCGGCAGGTTCACCCAGGACCTGAGAGATGCTGTGGCTCTCTTTACATTTGTCACAGCAATTCATGGACTGGGGGCTCAGCAGAAGGTACTGGATGCCGACCGCTGCCGCCAGAAGACGGACCCCCTTGTGAATGATTTACTGCCGGACATCAGCTCAGCAATTCCCTGCGGGATCATCTGCTGTGGATAAGTTATTTCTAAAAAGAAAGACTGTTCCCATTCTGCACTTATTGTTTTTCATATTTTTTCCTTAACCCTTTGTCTCCCTGCGTGGTGTTAAGCCCTTGTTCAATTAAAATTGTTTAACTGTTTAACCCTTGTTCTGCCTTCTGCCTGTCACTGCATTCCGCAACTTGCTTACACTATGAGCATGTTAACATCACAGGTGTATCTAAAAATTTTATACTATTGGGCAGTGAAGAAAAAATTAAATTTTTACTCCAGTTTTAGTCCAAGATTTTACATTTTCACAAAATTTGTTACATAATTTCTCCTGATCGAGGAAATAATCCAGACTCGTGAGGGAAGGAGCGCTATTTAACTTTTGGAGCACATATTTTCCTAGAATAGTTTGCAAACTCCATATATAGAGCCGATAAGTGTCAGAATAGCAGAAGATCTGTCACGCCGAGGCAGGTGGAAGGAGGTTAGTGAACCCACTAAAATACAGAGGACTCTGTGTAAGCTGAACCCTAGGAACCAGCCGGACAAAGACGTAAGGTGAATGCAAGACTTTATTAGGGAACACAACCAGGAGAACCCACAGGGAGAACCCCCCAGACCGAGACACTGAATACCTCCGAGGGAGCACCGGCAAGCGAACCCCTATACAGGGATTGTTCCAAGACAGCCAAGGAGGCTCGAGTGAGAGGGTTCCAAGACTAGAGGGTCAGACCCAAGTGGGATGGAGACACATCATGGTAGGGAGCGAGAAGTCCAGGAAACTGGAGGAGAGGTACTAGGAGGAACGGAGGATACTGCCAGAATCTGAGGAAAGATGGTGGACGGACAGGACACGGTAGTAGGATAAAAACACAAATTGTAAATGCACGGAACAACTAAGACAGTGTGAGCAAGCGCAGGACTGGACCTGGGACGACAACTTGGAAACAAAACACAAAATTGCCCAGGCACCTCCCAAAGAAAGGGAGGGCCTTAAATACTCACAAATCTCTCAGCGATTGGCTGGGGGAACACTTCAGGAAAAGGGTGCGCTGGCCCTTTAAATGATATGCTTGCTCCCCTGCAACCAGGAAGCAAGGGAGCGGAGGAGACGCCGAAGCTGGAGGGAGCGCCGCGGGAGCGTGTACAGGGTGAGAAAGATTGCGGGGACCCAGGGAATGCCCACGAACCAGTGAGGCATCAAATGACCCCTTATTGGAAATGACACCACTCTGAGAATTTATCTACTGGTGTAAAGACAATTTTGACTCCATGGATGATTTCCAGAAACAAATAGCAGTGAATGTTGCTGAGTGAAACTACAAATGTGAAGTCGTAATGCCCAGTACATTGTGCCCAGCTCATGCTTCTGGAAACATGGACCCCATAAATTAAGGGGACTCTCCTCAATTCCTCATTACGATAATGACAAACATGTGACTGCTAGCTATGATTTAGACACACTGTGGGCCACAGAAGGAGAGGGCACATAGATATGGGAGTGCAGATTCTACTAGATTTCTTTTGGTGGGAGACGTCAATTTTGCAGAGCCTTTGTGGTACCAGTAATGTGAACACCCCTGTATTTCCATTAACAGATGACGGATTTGAGTGGGGACATGATTTTTTTGGGTTGAGTTGAAGCTCCAAAATATGTGGTTTAGACAGAATTTCCGAAAGATCCATTCACTATAAGTCTGGCAGCATTACTCTGGTCTCTGCTCAGTGGTGTCCATCTTTTCAGTGGAGCAAAAGCTGTGGTTGACTGTTTTTGTGCTTGTCGAAAGAAACCGACATTGTCAGATCAAAGTCCAAAGAGTGTCCACCTGCCTCATCATAATGAATCTTCTGTCAGGTGTTTTCTCAGCATAACATTTTTTTGTAGATTTACATGGAAACCCCAATGTAACTGATCAGAATAGAGCACAGGATAAATGTGCGCCAAGCTTTACTGCGATCTTTGGAGGCAGAATGAACAAATAAACAGCAGGTCAAGATTTTTTTTTTTAAGCAGTTTACCATGCAGCGTAAGTAAGTTTATTCCTAAAGTCAGTACAATTACAGCAATACCAGATTTACATGTGTTTTTGGGGGGTTGCTACTTTTACAGACTAAAAACATTTTTTTAAAAAAATACATAATTTTTGCATCACTACATTTTCTATATTTCTGCCAACAGAGTCATGTGAGGGCTTTTTTTCTGCGGGATGAGGTGACATTTTTATTGGTACCATTTTAGGCATATAACATTTTTGATTGCTTTCTTTTCCAATTTTTGGCAGGTAGAACAATAACTAAAAGCAATTCTGGAATTGTTTTGTTTTTATGCCGTTCACAGTGTAATATAACAGATAGGGCAGCTTTATTCTTCATGTTAGTATGATAAAAGAGAAACTACCATATTTTTCAGATTATAATGCACACTTTTTTCCCCAAAATTTGGGGGGAAAATGGGGGTGCGTCTTATAATGCGGATATACCTTAATGGCAGCGATGGAGCAGGATCCCAGGGTCGCTGCTGGAGCAGGAAAAAGTGGAGCATTGCTGCAGGCTGCTGGCTGTGATGAGGGGGATCTCCATCTGCGCATGCGCCGCCCCGGCAGCCATTTTCCTGGAGTCCACCCCATAGGAAACCATGGAACTGTGGGGGCTCTAGCCTTTTACAAAATGTCAGCAGAGCCCCCGCAGCACCGGACACCCGCAGCACTGGACACCCAAACACCCCCTCATCCCAGCCTGCGGCCTGCAGCAACGCTCAATTCTTGCCTCCTCCAGCAGCGACTCTGGGACCCCGTTTCACTGCAGCCACCACCCCCGGTAAGCAATAAGACGCATGGATTATAAGAAGCACAACCATTTTATTAAAAAAAGTTTTTTTCCTATTTTTCTCCTCCAAAATGCTGCCTTTACAAACTAAAAGCAATTTTGTAGAAAAAAAATAGTTTTTGCATCTCCATAGTCTGAGAACTATAACTTTTTAAAGATAATTTCAGCTATACCATTTCTATTCACATACAACTTTTTGATCACATTTTATTCCACTTTCTTTTTACGGTATGATGAAAAAAAACATAATTTTTGACAATTTTTTTAAAATTTTTAACCATGTTCAATGTAGAGGTTAAATATTGTGACAGATTTAGACAATGGATTTTTCCAAATGCGGTGATACCAAATATGTGTACTTTGTTGTTTATTTTTGTTTTTACATAAAAATGTGCATTTATCATTGTAATATTTGTTCGGGATTTTTCCCGTTCTTTATTTTGTGTTTATTTTCAGATTTTTACATTTTTCTTTACTCAGTCCCTCTATGGGACTTCAACTTATATTTCTCTGATCACTGGTCTAATGCACTGCAATGAATTAGACCTGTCAGTTTTACACTGGCAGGATGCTTGTTAGACCCTTCCTCTGGCTGGGTCTAACAGGCCACCATACCTGGCAGACCTGCACTTAATCATTTGACCTCCGGGTGCCATGACTACCATTTGGTCCCTACGAGCACATCTCCCAATCCTTTAATATGCTGAGAAATGTATATTCTTTTTGCATGTGAAATTCCTGATGAAAGGGTTAAGAAAATAGGATTACATTTTTCAGAGACTTCAGCGAAACATGCCAATTTACACACTAGATTTTCAGGGAAGGGATTTAGCAGAGGTTCAGATACAATGTCACATTGACTCTTCATGAAATTACGCACAAGAAACCATGAAACGCGTTGCACAATCCTACCTTAATCTTCCATATTTCGTGTTGTCAGAATATTAAGACATGCTTGTTACAGAACAATTACGGAGATTGTATAGAAGACATTGTAGAAATTACAACACGAGTATTGTTGAGTTGCTAGCAGTTGGCACTTGTTTCCGAGAGCATTTCATCACAGTTAATGAGTGAGCAGTCTACGACGCGAATAGGCTCTGTGACATTTGGGCTGCACTTTTGTTTGCTTGGGTATTTACAGACAAACACATTTGACCTATGCGATTTACAAGATACAATGAAATTGATAGATCTCATATTTGCTTCATGTTTCCTGCTTGGTGGGATTTTACCGTGAAGGTGACAAAGTCTTAAAAGTAATAATTTTGAAGGACTACTCAGATGTTAGCTCATACACCATATTTTTAAGGCCCAAATGAACAACAGACCAAATTTGTCGAAGCCCAACAATACCTGCAGGGTCGGCCAACAGTTTAATCTGTATAGGTGCCTGCAGAACTCTCCCCGACAGATGATGTCAAGGGAGAGAAGGATCCGGTACATTGTAATCCCAGCAACTGATCATTTTGTTCACCCTGGAGACAAGATGCTGGCAGGGGAACCTTACGGTGGCTTTCTTTAATCCCTTCACAACCTTGGTATTCTCCGTTTTTGCGTTTTCGATTTTTGCTCCCCTTCTCCCCAGAGCCATAACTTTTTTATTTTTCTGCAATATGGCCGTGTAAGGGCTTCTTTGTTTGCGGGACAAGTTGTACTATTGAACGCCACTATTCATTTTATCGTAGAGCGTACAAGAAAATAGAAAAAAATTCCAAGTGCGGTGAAATTGCATAAAAAGTACAATTCCAGAATTGTTTTTTGGGTTTTATATTTACCATGTTTACTATACGGTAAAAATACCCTGGTAATATGATTCCCCAGGTCAGTGCGAGTACGCAGATACCAAACATGTATAGTTTATTTTTTATTTAAGTGGTGAAAAAAATTTCAGAAATTTGTATGAACAAAAGTTTTTGTTTGCCGCCATTTTCCAAGTCTTGTAACGTTCTCATTTTTCGTGATCTGGCACTGGGTGAGGGCTGCACCCAGTAATCTAAGTGATGCATCGTTGAATTCAACTTCTTTTCGCCCACATCAAGCTGCTCTCAACCTCTCTTTAACCCCTTTAATCATGGGTGATTTTCCATTTTTTCCTCCCTTCTTCCAGGATCCATAACTTTTTGAGGTCTTGTTTTTGCAGGATGAGCTATAACACCGTTGATTTTTCCATATACTTCACTGAAAAAGGGGAAACAAATTCCAAGTGCTGTGAAAATATAAAAAAAGTGAAATTCCACAATCATGTTCACTAAATGCTAAAACTGACCTGACATTATGATTCTCCAGGTCATTATGAGTCTGCAGATACCAAATATGTATAGGTTCCTTAAGTGGTGAAAAATTGAAAGTTTGTAAAAAAAATGGCGCCATTTACCAAAACCTGTAGCATTCAGTTTCTCGGGATCTGGGGCTGGGCGGGGCTTATTTTTTGCATGCTGAGCTGACGTTTTTATCTACACCATTTTGGGGTAGATACGATCTTTAATCTCCTGCTATAGCATTTTATTGAAATGTTGCAACGACAAAAAAACGTAATTTTCTTTTGTCTTTACACTATTTCCCAATCTGATTAATTGTTTTTATATTTTGAAAGATCGGGCATTTCTCAACACAGCAATAGCAAATACTTTTTTATTGTATACTTTGAATGGGGCAAAAGGGGGGTGATTTGGACTTTTTTTTACTTTTTTTATGTTTTGAAAAATTTCTTTCTACTTTTTACTGGCTTCAATAGTCTCCCTAGGAGACTTGAAGCTGCGATAAGCCAGACACTTGTGCTTCACATAGCAGGGCTTCAGCTCTGCAAAAATCATCATCTCGGGACGACGTTCATAGGAGATCGGCAATGACAAGCATGGGGGACTTCTGCAGACCCCTCGTTGTCATGCCAACCCATCGGTACCCCTCAATCATGTGACAGGGGCACCAATGGGTAGTGTTTGTGACAAGCTTTGTTTCAGAGATTAACAGCAGCATTTAACATGTTAACAGCCACAGGTGGATCGCAATTCTACCCATGGCTGTTAGAGGCACACAACCTATAACATACCTATATTGTACGTCAGAGCTCGTGAAGGGGTTAAAGAAAACACAGACCGAGCCAAGCATTCCTGTGTATAGGGGAGTTATGTATGGAATACACCATATTTTTCGGGCTATAAGACGCACACCAAATTTTCAGAAGGAAAATAGGGAAAAAAATTAATCTGTCAAACGGAGGCCACCGCATTGCAGCAATGGAAGTGCGGGGTCTCCGGGCTTTCACAAAATGTCATCGGAGCCCCCAAACCATTGAGCACCGCCGAACTTGCCGCACCAGCCTGGGATGGGAGTCAGATCATCGCAGCGTCGGACCACCGAACACCTCCTCTTTCCAGCCCAGGGCCTGACTCCTGCTGCTGCCACACTCCTGATAAGTACATCTGGACTATAGAACGCACACCCATTTTCCCCACAAATTTTGGAGGAAAAAAGTGCATCTTATAGTCCGAAAAATACGGTAGCTGACAGCAAAAAATGATTACTAACTTATCTTGTAAATTTGTAAAGATTGTCTTTGTAATAACTTTTAGTTTAACTTTTGCCTTATTTAGAGATTATTTCTACCTCAAAGGGCTAAATAATAATCTGATACGATTATGGCATAGCTACATGTTATAATTGTCTGATAGCTGTTAAGAGTCGGCCAGGACAGTAGTCGTGGCGTGGACACCTGTTTCTCTGTGTCCTGACCTTCCCTCACAGCAATATATTTACCATTAGTCAACAGGACTGTGTCTTTAGGTCCAGCTCATGCTGGCACCCCCTCCGGGAGTAGGAGACTTTCTCCAGATAGATTAGCACAAACTGAGACACAGTCCATTTCAACTTCAACAAGAACATCTTTACTAGCTTCCTCACACAGCACATCCAAAAGCTTCACATCTCTTACAGCAGGCTTTACAAAACATAGTTCCTTTTCTTTCCCTGCTGCCGGGGACGGACCCTCCCTCTAGGGTCAGGGGCTGAGATTTACTCACCCGCACGTCTTCCACGACAGTCCTGGGAATGCTGGATCTTTCCGCATGGATGTATGCGCAGGTGTCCGGCGCGCTGTAAATTTCCGGCTCGGCCATGGCCTTCTGCCGTGGTTCCTCCTGGGCGGCTGGTACTTCCGGTTCACGTTGAGCAAACAGCGTTGACTCCAGATACAGGATCTTTCTCCGATGGTGCAGCAGCGTTGACGACACAGGGCAAGTCGAGGCATGGACTCCGCACTCAAGGTTCCGGTCCTTGGGAAGCCATCATCTCTGGTAGCTGCTGACTCCGCGACTGTGGCCTCTCCGGGTGTTGGTGAGTAAAGCTCTCCACAACTTCTTTCCACGTTCTGCCGGTCTGTGATCTTTCGGCTTCCTGCCGCCACCTCCACTTCATTAAGCCTATGCCTTGGCAGTGACGAGTACAGGAGTGCTTCATAGCTGCCGGTCCAGCACACATGATGGTGCCACGCAGCTGCATTCCGATGTTTCATCCAGGCCCCCATCTTAGCTTGCACAATCACAATGTCAATCTCTTTCATGGAATAAGTCAAATCTAGTTGATCAGTCACATCCAGCATTTCAAAAGCATCCATAAAATCTTCATCCTTGAGTTAAGCATTATTCTCATCTTCTTTCTTCGCGGTTTCTCTGCATTGCGAGGTAGTCGCATCCTGCTGACTGTGCTAATTGTAAGAGACGGCCAGGGCAGTAATCGTGGCAGTGGACACCTGTTTCTCCGTGTCCTGGCCTTTCCTCGCAGAAATATATTTACCATTAGTCAACAGCACTGTGTCTTCAGGTCCAGCTCCTGCTGGCACCCCCTCCGGGAGTAGGAGATTTTCTCCAGTTTAGATAGCACAACTGAGACACAGTCCATTTCAACTTCAACAAGAACATCTTTACTAACTTATGTGCCTAGCGATATGTGTGGAGAAAACCAGGGACTGCTCATCACCTGCCCAATACAATCCCAGCAGTGAAACTAGTGGTGGCAGCATCATGCTATGGGGGTGTTTTTCAGCTGCAGGGACAGGATGACTGGTTGCAATGGAAGGAAACATGAATGCAGCCAAGTACAGAGATATCCTTTCAAGTTCTTCCTGCAACACCCACTCAGCACTTCTAATCCCTTGCCAAATACTACATCATTACTATCCTGAACATACTACATCTTCCTGGACTTAGATCCACCTGTGGGGAGCTATATCAACTCTGCGCCTCACCACCAGTCCCAGAGGATCTGAAATTACAGCAGTGGTCCCCTCTGACCGCAAACCAAAGGTGGCGTCACGAACATTTCCACTTTAAAAAAAATCCCCTTTTCCTTTAATTTCATTTACACCATTTTTGCATGGACCCTGGGGCCACGGACCAGGTCACTGCTACTGCGAAATCCCCTTTAAGGAGTAATCGGCCTGGTACCGAGTACCCGGCGGGCATTCCAACTTGCATCACCAACATGATTTCGAAGCCCGGTATCACCAGGTCCTGTGTGCCAGAGACTTTCTTAAAGTGCAATGGGTGCAATGGGTCTGCTCCAGACGTAGTCTGCTCCACATATTTCAAATCCCATATTTCAAATTACAGATTTCTAATTACACTACTGTGAATTAGACTAGAATTCTAGAATGCATTTGGCCACACATCAATCCTACAGCATTGTCATCATCACATTGTGACTGAGATGTTCTTCTGTTCCCACAGGTATGAAAACTCCCAGCTTTCTATGCTCCTGAATGCATCATGTATATTGCTTTGTTAATGGTATGAAAACCCCAGCTTTTCTATGCTCCTGAATGCATCATGTATATTGCTTTTTTAATGGTATAAAACCCCAGCTTTTCTATGCTCCTGAATGCATCATGTATATTGCTTTGTTAATGGTATGAAAACCCCAGCTTTTCTATGCTCCTGAATGCATCATGTATATTGCTTTGTTAATGGTATGAAAACCCCAGCTTTTCTATGCTCCTGAATGCATCATGTATATTGCTTTGTTAATGGTATGAAAACCCCAGCTTTTCTATGCTCCTGAATGCATCATGTATATTGCTTTGTTAATGGTATGAAAACCCCAGCTTTTCTATGCTCCTGAATGCATCATGTATATTGCTTTGTTAATGGTATGAAAACCCCAGCTTTTCTATGCTCCTGAATGCATCATGTATATTGCTTTGTTAATGGTATGAAAACCCCAGCTTTTCTATGCTCCTGAATGCATCATGTATATTGCTTTGTTAATGGTATGAAAACCCCCAGCTTTTCTATGCTCCTGAATGCATCATGTATATTGCTTTGTTAATGGTATGAAAACCCCAGCTTTTCTATGCTCCTGAATGCATCATGTATATTGCTTTGTTAATGGTATGAAAACCCCAGCTTTTCTATGCTCCTGAATGCATCATGTATATTGCTTTGTTAATGGTATGAAAACCCCAGCTTTTCTATGCTCCTGAATGCATCATGTATATTGCTTTGTTAATGGTATGAAAACCCCAGCTTTTCTATGCTCCTGAATGCATCATGTATATTGCTTGTTAATGGTATGATTTGCTCACCCATCTTCCTGTGCACATAATTGTACTCCATACTTCTTATCTTCACCACACATCTGAGTGGTCTGTGTAACACCTACCCCCTTTTATGATCTTTCCTTAACTCTGTGCATTTGGCCTGAGCAGTCCCAGCCCACTTCCAATCACACCTGATTGCCCTTAGCTGCATTATTTATTCATGCAATGGGTCTCCTCCAGACGTAGTCTGCTCCACTATTTCAAATCCCATATTTCAAATTACAGATTTCTAATTACACTACTGTGAATTAGACTAGAATTGGACTGGAATTTGGCTGCAAGGTAACATAATTTTAAAACCACTATGTTTCATTTTCTTATCACTTTCACCCCCATCCCTCCTTTCTTTCTTCCTATCCCCTGTAATCCCCCCACCTAGTAAGGAATTAGTCATTTCCCCCTCCATTCTCCCCAGCCATCTCACCTTCCCACAGAACTGTTCCTCCACATACAATCCTTTCACCAAGACACACACGGCCACACCATGGCTTTATCCTGCTCTCACCTTCTAACGCTCTGTCTGCTACTCCTCATCGCTGGCGATGTATCCCAAAATCCTGGCCCTCCTCATCACATCCCACACTCATTTCTAACACCCTGCCACGATCTTCCACACGTTTTTGCAACCCTGTCAACCTCATACCTATCCATCCACACCCCCCTCCCCCAGTCCCCCTACCCGGAGCACTATGGAACGCACGCTCCGTCTGCAATAAACTGTCATTTGTCCACGACCTCTTTATCACCAACAAACTGTAATGTATGTGGTACAGTTCATATAGCGTTTGTGCTTGGGTGCGATGAAAATACTTGAGACACAGGTTGATAAAGAAAGTCTTGTATTGCTTCATACAAATTGGCAAAAAATAAACACACAGGTTGCAAACACAGAAGCAGGAACACAGCAGGCCAGAGTTATCTAAGTTCATCAATAACTCTCCACAACAGATTCAGATCTTCTTCTATGTTACCGCAAGTCCATGCAAACGTGAGGCTTTCAAGAGCAGAGTTCAGAGTCCACAAGTGCTTCAGAGTTTCTCAGTAGAAATGGCTGGAGTACAAGGTCCAAGGCTTCAGGAGTCAGAACACAGGTTCACTGCAGGCTAGATTCTGAAGCACTGATTGCTCAGGTGTGGCTGTTTAAGAAGCAAACGGAGAGAATCAGGGCGGGAACATGCAAGCTGGAAAACTCCATTTTAAAATGAGGGCAAGATAGCTGCAGCAAAACAGAAAGCAAAATGGCCGACGAACAAACTGAGTTTCAGAAACAGATACACAGAACCTTACATTACTCCCCCTTAGGGGCAACCTCCGGATGACCTCAGACCAGGCTTGTGTGGGTACCTCTGATGAAACTGACGGAGCAAGCGAGGAGCATTAACGTTATTGACTGCTCCCATGAGTTGTCCTCCACTGGTAGCCCTGCATTTAATCAGATTTGTAACTGATTTCAATACAACCTGGAATCTAAAATCCTTTCCACACCAAATTCTTCCTGACCATCGACTAGCACTGGGTCGGGCAAGGAGAAGAACGTCCAGGAAACGTATGGGTGTCGCAGCCTTTAGTAGGGATACATGAAAGACAGGGTGGTTTCATAGTTCTGGGCAATTGAAGACGACAAGCAACGGCACTTAATAATTTTAAAGTTTTTTATAGGGTCCAATGTACTTATGTCCCAACTTAGACGATGGAATCCTTAACTTAAGATTTCTGGTTGACAGCCAGACCAGGTCTCCTACCTTAAAACTGGTGCAGGTTTACGAAATTTATCTGCTGCCTTCTTGTACCTTTCCTGAGCCGATTCCAGATTTCCTTTAGAAGATCCATATTCTTTCTGTAAAGTCGTGACTCTTTCAGCCACTGCTGGCAAAGGCGTCTCTATGGGAAATCTGTGGTAATGTTAGGATGATAACCTAAATTAAGTAAAAAGGAGACTGTTTAGTGGAGGCACTCTGAGAGTTGTTGTAAGAGAACTCAGCCAATGGAAGTAGATCCACCCAAATCATCCTGTAGGTGGCAGATAAAGCGGCGGAGATACTGCTCCAGGGTTTGATTGGTTCGTTCGGTTTGTCCATTAGTCTGGGGATGAAAAAGCAGAAGAAAGGTTTACTTTAATGTCCAATGCTGCACAGAAATTTTGCCAAAACCTAGAAGTGAATTGCACCCCTCGATCCGAAATAACCTCATCCGGTACTCCATGTAAACTAAACACATCTTTAATCATCAAATCTGATGTCTGTTTTGCAGTGGGTAAGCCGACAAAAGGGGATAAAATGAGCTGCCTTTTTTTAAACGATCAACCACCACTAGAATAGTGTTCTTCCTTGAGAGGTTGGTAATTCCACAATGAGTCCATAGAAATGGATCCCCACGGGCGGGACGGGGTGGGAAGAGGCTGTAACAGACCAGTTGGTGAAGAGCGAGGTGTTTTGCATCTTGCACAAACCTCACACGAAGTGACATAGTCCAAAACATCCTTCCTACAAGTGGGCCCACCAAAAGAAATGAGAAAGAAATTCCTGTGTCTTTAGAATTCCTCTATTGCCCGGCTATTTTGAATCGTGAATGAGTTGCAATACTCTCAATCTGACTGTTTCAGGTATATACAAGACGTTTGTCCCAGAATCCACACACCATTCTTAAAGACAAGACTTACGTCCCTTGGGGGTTGAGCCAAAAAAGAATCCGCATGGTATGCTTCCTTGATGTCTTTAATTAGGTCTTGATGATGAATCACTCCTAGGAATCTAGAGTCAGGAAGAATAGTCTTAGGAGGAGTAATTGGACGTGTCTCTGCTGAGTAAATCCTAGAGAGTGCATCAGCCTTTCCATTGCGCGATCCTGGTCTATAAGAAAATAATAAAATTAAATTGGTTTAAGAAAAGATTCCAGCGAGCCTGGCGAGGAGTCAGGCACTTTAGCCGACCTGATAAACTCAAGATTACGATGATCTGTCAGAACGACTATTTGCTGTGCAGCTCCTTGAAGAAGGTGTCTCCATTTTGAAGGCGGCAATAATGGCCAACAACTCTCTATTGCCCACATCGTAGTTCTTCTCAGCCGAAGACAACTGCTGGAAAAGAAGCACAGGGATGCAAGACATTCTTCTCACCTGTTCTCTGAGAGAGTATAGCTCCCACGGCACAGTCTGAAGCATCCACCTCTATTATGAAGGCAAGCTCTGGGTTGGGATGTACTAGGATAGGTGCAGTGGTAAATTTATCTTTTAGACGGGAAAATGCTTCCTGGGCTTGGGGAGTCCAGGAGAAACTTAGACTCTTTCCGGGTAAGTTGGGTGATAGGTGACACTACCTCAGAGAAATTTCTAATGAAACGTCTATAGAAGTTTGCAAACCCGATGAAGCGCTGTACCCTCCTTCACATTTCTAGGACTTGGCCAATCATTGATGGCTTGGGTTTTACTTCCATCCATACTAATTCTTGTGTAGACAGTACATACCCCAGAAATTGAATTTCGGTCTTATGGAATTCACACTTTTCAAGCTTGATGTAAAGATGATTTTGTCTTAGACGTTCCAAGACCATTCTCACATGTCCATGATGTTCCTCTGTGGAGTTAGAAAAAAATTAAAATATCATCCAAATAAATTACCACGAATGTATCTAGGAGATCCCTGAAGTGTCATTCACCAAGTGTTGGAAAGTGGCTGGGGCGGTACTCAAACCAAAAGCATAACCAGATATTCAAAGTGTCCATAGCGTGACTGAATGCATCTTCCATTCATCCCCAGGTCTAATACGGACTAAGTTATAGGCCCCACGAAGATCTAGTTTAGAAAAATTTTAGCATGTCGCACTCTCTCCAATAACTCAGGGGTTTAAAGGCAATGGATAACGGTTTCTAATAGTAACCTTATAAAATTCCCTATAGTCTACGCATGGTCTCAGGATCCATCTTTCTTCTTTACAAAGAATATGGGTGCCCCTGCAGGAGATGAAGAGGGGCGTATGAAGCCCTTGGCTAGATTTTCGTCTATGTACTCTTTTAAAGCCTTCAGCTCGGGCCCCGCCAGGGGTAGATCTTACCAAAAGGTTTTCTCTGCTCCAGGCAATAATTCAATGGACAATCATATGGACGGTGAGGAGGAAGCTGGTCAGCGTTCTTCTTGTCACATAAATCCACATAGTCCTGGTAACAGCTGGTAATTCAGGGACTGACATGGTTCCTTTAGGAACAGAGCAAGCTGAAATTTTTTGACTCATCTGTTTCTCTGGAAAGTGAATTCCTTGGTCTCCAGAAAGGTAGGATTCTGAGCCTGCAGCCATGGTAGCCCTAGAATAATGGGAAAGTGAGGAGAAGAGATAAGCATAAAGGACAGTTTCTCTTGATGATCTTTACCCATAAGAACCTTTAAAGGCTCTGTTTCCTGATCCACTGGTCCAAGGTCAGCAGGGAGCCATCCACAGTTTCCATCTGTACTGGAGCAGCCTTCTTCACTGAACGTATTCCCTGTTTTAGAGCAAAGGAACATCCATAAAATTTCCACTTGCACCTGAGTCAAATCATGGCAGAGCTAGACACCCAGGCTGAGTCAACCCAGAGTTTGATGGAAAGAAAACAGTGAGAATTGTTTTTCTTACAACTCAGCTGGGACACCGCTGAGGAACTTGAAAGATGGCAGCATTTACACAGTCAACGTCCTCAGAGGTAACGGAGTTTAAGTCCGAGAAATCAAGATCTGTTTTGCTGCAGCTCCTCTGGAGCTGGGCTCGGACCTGACAGATCCCCTCTCGCAACACTCACAATGAATGAGTGCTGCAGTAGTCTTGCGAGAACGGCTGGGACAGTTAATAATAAAGTGCCCTGACTTACCACAATAAAAACATAGATTCTCCTTAAACGATGTTCCTTGCGTGCATCACTAACCCGTCGTAGTAAAGAGTCTACCTGCATGGGTTCAGGTTTCAGGTTCCCGTGTAATCCTTTTCAAAGGTTCCTTAGCTGGAGAGGAAGGTAGGAAAAGGTTAGTACGATTGCTTTCGAACCATCTCTCTTGCCTGCGTTCAGTTAAAAACGGTATCAATACGGATGCAGTAGTTAATAAATCACCTAACGCAGTGGGAGGGTGGGCCCACGAGCAAGTTCAATCCTTAATTATGGGGATAACCCCTTTCGAAAAAATAGATTTTTTGGCGGAATTGTCCCAGGTGGTATAAAGGGCCCATCTCCTGAAATCCAAGGCATATTCAGCTACTGAGTGCTTACCTTGGCGCAAAGCTAACATGGCTGCTTCAGCTGTTGCACCTCGATTGGGGTCATCAAACACCTGCCCCATGGCTGAAATAAAATCATCAAGGTGATTCAAACAATCATCCTCAGTCTCAATCAGAGGGTTTGCCCATATCAAAGCCTTGTTGGTAAGCAACAAAATTATAGTAAGCACCTTAGATCGTTCAGTAGGAAATTGTGAAGCATGTGCAGAAAAAAAAAGATTACATTGATTAACAAATCCCTGAATTTTTCACGTTCACCACCAAAACAAAAAGGGGGGGCAACTTGGGAATCCCAGAACTCGGGCCACGGCAGGAGCCTGGACTTGCCCCTCCAGACCTCAATCCTGGCTCGCAAATCCTGAGTATCTGTCCAACCACTTGCAAATTGTGATTATTTAGGTCCTGAAGATTTTAAAACGGTCTTTAAATTCTGCAAATCTGCAAGGATAATTATCAGTCACTCCACAAAGTTCCTTTATGCGGGCCTCCATTTTCCAGATCTTTAAGACAGGAACTGGAAGAAGAGGAGAGAGAGAAAAAAAACAATAGTTTTTCACTTGGCAACACTGAAAAAAAAAAAACTTAAAGGGAACTGCTCACCTGGAATGGTTGTGAAAGTCACAACCACTATCATCACAGAAAGCTTTACCAGACATCTGATATCCAGAGTTTCAGCAGACAAAAAGAGAAGAAAAAAAAAAAAAAAACAATAGTGTTTAACCTGTGATAACACTGCAAAAAAAAAACTTAAGGGAATTGCTCACCTGGAATGGTTGTGAGAAGTCACAACCACTGTCATCACAGAAAGTACAACCGGACATCCGATATCCACAGTACAGCAGACAAGCCTTTCCAGACCCCCGCAGACACTAACGTTGGCTTCAGAATCTTGTAATGTATGTGGTACAGTTTTATATAGCGTCTTGTGCTTGGGTGCGATGAAAATACTTGAGACACAGGTTGATAAGAAAGTCTTGTATTGCTTCATACAAATTGGCAAAAATAAACACACAGGTTGCAAACACAGAAGCAGGAGACACAGCAGGCCAGAGTTATCTAAGTTCATCAATAACTCTCCACAACAGATTCAGATCTTCTTCTATGTTACCGCAAGTCCATGCAAACGTGAGGGTTTCAAGAGCAGAGTTCAGAGTCCACAAGTGCTTCAGAGTTTCTCAGTAGAAATGGCTGGAGTACAAGGTCCAAGGCTTCAGGAGTCAGAACACAGGTTCACTGCAGGCTAGATTCTGAAGCACTGATTGCTCAGGTGTGGCTGTTTAAGAAGCAAACGGAGAGAATCAGGGCGGGGAAAATGCAAGCTGGAAAAAATCCATTTTAACTGAGGGCAAGATAGCTGCAGCAAAAAAAGAAAGCAAAATGGCCGACGAACAAACTGAGTTTTAGAAACAGATACACAGAACCTTACACAAACTCTCCTTCCTTGCCATCACTGAAACCTGGCTCACCCCCTCTGACACAAACCTCTCCAGCTGCGCTCTCCTATGGGGGATTTCATCTTTCTCACAACCCCTCGCCCTAGCAACAAACGTGGTGGAGGAGTTGGCTTACTCCTGTCTGATACCTGCTCCTTTACCCCCTATTCAAATTCCACCCTCCGCTGCTAAATTTCCCCCGTCGAAGTGCACTCCGTCCGCATCTATTCCCCCTCCAACCTCCAACTGGCTGTCATTTACGCCCCCCGGAAACTAGCCATCTCCACCTTTCTCGACCACTTCACCACCTGGCTACTCCATTTCCTCTCTGCTGACATCCCCACCATCATCATGGGCGATTTCAACATCCCCATTGACACTTCCACCCCGGCTACCTCTAAACTTCTTTCGCTCACAGCTTCCCTTGGCCTCACTCAATGGTCCTCTGTGGCCACTCACAAAGGCGGTCACCACGCTGGACCTTATCTTCACCCGTCTTGTTCCCTCACTAATCTCACTACTCCCCACTCCCCCTGTCTGACCACAACCTACTGACATTCTCTTCCCTCTCCTCTGTTAGTACGATCCCCCACTCCACAAACTCACCCACCCTCGCAGAAATCTCAAACACCTCAATTTACAATCGCTCTCTGATCCTCTCCCCTCTCACAGACATAGCCTCACTTAATGACACAGATGCTGCTGCCACATTTTATAACACCACAATAAAAACCACACTTGATTCGGCCGCCCCCAAATGCGAGCAAAACTCGTACAATCAACAGGCCAGCCCTGGCTGACCGGCCTGACCAAAGAACTGAGAGGGGCCCTTCCAGGGTTCCGAGCGGAGATGGAAGAAAAACCCACTCCATCGAGCACTTAAAACGCATACAAGCAGTCCCTTGCCAGCTTCAAGTCCACGCTCTCTGCCGAAAAACAAACTTACTTTGCATCTCTCATATCCTCCCTGTCTCACAACCCTAAACAGCTCTTAACACTTTCAATTCTCAAATCCATCCCACAGCACCTCCTCCCTCTCCTCTCATTTCTTGCCGAAGACTTTGCCTCCTTCTTTAAGCAAAAGATTGATACTATCAAGAAGGCTTTGGCCCGCAGCCCCCAATGCCCCTCTTAGCCACTCAGCCCTGTTCTTCCAAACCAGCTTCACCACCATGACAGAAGTCAGCTCTCCACTCTCCTGTCAAGATCACACCTCACCACTTGCGCGCTTGACCCACTCCCGTCCCACCTCATCCCTAACCTTTGCCACAGTCTTTCATCCCTACTCTCACACACCTCTTCAACCTTTCACTTACAATTGGGTCTTTCCTCATCCTTCAAACATGCTTCAATCACCCCGATCCTCAAAAAGCCCTCCCTCGACCCATCCTCAGCGTCTAGCATCGCCCGATATCTCTTCCCCCTTCGCCTCAAAACTACTGGAACAGCATGTATATCTTGAACTGTCCTCCCACCTTTCCTCCTGCTCCCTCTTTGACCGGTTACAATCAGGCTTCGACCGCATCACTCAACTGAAACTGCCCTAACTAAAGTCACCAACGACCTACTAACCGCCAAGAGCAAGCGACACTACTCTGTCCCCCCTTTCTCCTGGACCTGTCTTCTGCCTTTGACACCGTAGACCATTTCCCTCCTCCTACAAATTCTCTCATCTTTTGGGCATCACTGACTTGGCCCTATCCTGGATCTCATCATACCTAACAGACCGAACTTTTAGTGTCTCCCTCTCACACACCACCTCCTCACCTCGCCCCCTGTCTGTCGGTGTTCCCCAAGGCTCAGTCCTAGGACCCCTACTCTTCTCCAACTACACCTTCGCCTGGGACAGCTCATAGAATCCCATGGCTTGCAGTATCACCTCTACGCCGATGACACGCAGATCTACCTATCTGGACCTGACTCTCCTCCCTACTGACCAAAATCCCACAGTGTCTGTCTGCTATCTCAGCCTTCTTTTCTGCTCGCTTTCTCAAACTGAACATGGACAAAACAGAATTCATCATCTTTCCCCCACCTCATTCTACCCCTCCACCAGGCCTATCCATCAATGTCAATGGCTGCTCGCTTTCCCCAGTCCCACATGCTCGGTGCCTTGGGTGATCATCGACTTGCCCTCCTTTCAAACCACAATCCAACCCTCGCCCAACTCCTGCCGCCTCAACTCAAAAATATTCCCGGATCCGCTCATTCCTCAAACCATGAAACCACAAAAACACTAGTGCACCCCTTATCATCTCCCGCCTCGACTACTGCAACCTCCTACTGTCTGGCCTCCCCTCTAGCACTCTGGCACCACCCAGTCCATCCTACACTCTGCTGCACGACTAATCCACCTGTCTTCCCGCTATTCCCCCAGCCTCCCCACTATGCCAGGCCCTTCACTGGCTTCTATTGCCCAGAGCTCCAGTTCAAAACCTTAACCATGACATACAAAGCCATCCATAACCTTTCTCCTCCATACATCTGTGACATGGTCTCCCGCTACCTACCTAACCGCAACCTCGATCCTCTCAAGATCTCCTTCTCGACTCCCCCCTCATCTCTTCTTTCCACAACCGCATACAAGACTTCTCCCGGCTTCCCCCCATACTCTGGAACTCCCTGCCGCAAAACATCAGACTTTCACCAACAATGGAGACCTTCAAGAAAAACCTGAAGACCACCTGTTCCGACAAGCCTACAACCTGCAATGATCCTCATCTACTGAACCATCGCACGACCAGCTCTACCCTCTCCTAGTGTATTCTCACCCACCCTGTAAGACTGTGAGCCCCCCGCGGCAGGGTCCTCTCTCCTTCTGTACTTGTGTGTCCCTTGTCTAGCACATGTTATTGTATCTGTCATATTTTTTCCTTTTCATATTTAAAGCGCCATGGAATAAATGGCGCTATATAAATGTATAAAATAATAATAAAAATAATAATAAAGTTGTAAAATTGCCACCATTACAACGCCACATAGCCGCGGGAAGCAGAGGAGGCATGCCATCGTGGGCCAAGCATGAGTACCAGTGCGAAAAGAGAAGTACTGCGTGCGCTCTGCTGCGGCTTGCAGAAAGCCGGGAGCAGAGGCCTGCAATCCCGGCGCACACCGTTCATCCAGCCGACGGAGCAACAGCCTGGTAAGCCAGTGGAAATTCAGAGCCTGGCAAGATTAACTGGGGGGGGAAATGTCTAACACAGAAGAAATCTAGCGACGGATGCCGCCGCAGCCCCCATGGCACCGCAAGATTAGGAAGCAGGTGCCACCGAAGCTCCCATAGCACAGTAGAATCCGGCGGTCGGCGACCCCCAGAGTGCAGCAAGATCTGGCGACCGCCATCATTCCCTAAAATGCCGCTATCAATGCCAAATACGGGAGCGGCCTCACTAACCGCAATACTCAGGGATCGCCTACCAAGAGCGATTTCAAGGAAGACTGTTCAGTTTATTTGAAGGACCTCCTTCCGAAAGCCAAAATATAAACATTCTCATTGGACATTAACTGGTGCACGCAAAGAGAAGTAAATTCCTGGCAGACATGAAAAAAAAGACTGTTTAAAGCAAGTTCTTTGGCTAAGCTAAGGAGACCTTTGACAACCCGCACTGCAGCAAATTAAAAAGAGGTTCTTTGTTGCAAAAAAGAAATGAGGACAGTAACGGGACTTGCTCTTACCTTTAGAGGCGCGGTGCCCGTAAAGCAGATTGACCCGACAGGTGCAGGAGGGAAAGATTGTTAAAGGAACATTTATTGAGGGATCCTGTCCACACCCACGGACACAGCTGGTATATGGCCCTACAAAACCCGACCAACTTGCAGATTTAAAATAGGGCTAATCTGGGTGTTGCTGAACCAAATGTCAGCCGCCCCGCCCCCTAGGTGCCCAGCAATTACAACCACCAAAGCCATCCTTCTCTCATGCCCCCTTGAGGCCGACCAGCCCTGGAAAGGATCCATTACAACACGTCTTCAGGTCCGAAGCGAACAAAACTGTGGCTGCATAGCCAAAACCGTCAGTCCATGCAAGTGCCCCAAATAGAAATCCAGTTGGCCTCCACCGATGACGTCCCGTGGCGACGGGGAAGAGGATCCCACCGATCAGAGGTAGAGATAACGATCGCTACGACCAGGACGGACACCCATTTGCCACCGCTGCAGAAAAGCGGGGCACATCCAAGATTCTGTCATTAAACGAGCAACCACTGGGGCAAGGCCCAACCCCTAGGAGTAGGACGACAGGCCCACAGAATGGGCGAGCCAAGTACAGTACTTGGAGGACGACCGGTCCTCCCAGTTGTGATTGACAGTATCCCAATGAACGCTTTAACTGGACACTGGCTCTAAGGTAAGACTATGCCATATATTCTTTAACAAACGTACGGACTGACTCTGATCTTACTCGCGCCCAGATGATGACTGACGTAGTCGCCAGCAATGGTCAGATTTGCCGCAGGAGGGACAAGGAGGTGACCATTAAAGTGGGGCGAGTAGAATTAATTATATAATGCTCCAAAATAATAGGACGTCATCGCGCTCTCTGACCTGAATGTCATTGTCAGGAAACGCGGAAGACGTCACAGCGGTGGAGCAGGGAGAGGTAAGTATTGCAAGTGCTGGGCCCTGAGCAAGCAGGGGGGCCCACTCGTGGCGACGCACTGGCACAGGGCCCCTCATAGTACGCCGTTGTGTCTTAAGGCGAGTGGGCCCCCCCACCATCAGAGACACTTTTGCGTACTATGAGGGGCCCTGTGCCAGTGCCGTCGCCCACCAGTCAGCCCCCCCACCTGCTCAGGGAACCGGCACTTGCCCGGTGCGCCAGGTGATGACGCCGGCCCTGGGGGGTACAGCTCAGTTAGGGGGGGGA
This sequence comes from Oophaga sylvatica, assembly GCA_033576555.1. Classification (NCBI taxonomy): domain Eukaryota; kingdom Metazoa; phylum Chordata; class Amphibia; order Anura; family Dendrobatidae; genus Oophaga; species Oophaga sylvatica. The sequence goes on from JARQOD010000003.1 coordinate 141,895,604, forward strand.
AAAACGGGATATGTTGAGGTGTAGGCTGGACGCTCACTCTGCAAATGGAGGAATTGAAGAAGTCGGAGGAAGAGGAGGAAAAAAGCGAGCCATTTTGCTGGCAACTATGTGTCATAAGGGTAGGTGGTACAAAATCCTTTGAAACCCAGGCATGGTTACATTTTAATGAAGGTGAGATCACCAACAAATTTTTGGGGCGACAGCCGGTCCTTCTTTCTGTCAGGATTGATCCAGCTGCACTGAAACTCTTTTCTGATAGCACACCAGCAAGGCAAGCGAGCTCCTGTAAAACCAAGTTGACAACTGCTGTCTGGTCTGTTGCAATTGATTCATTATTACTATCCGTGTGTGCTTTACTCGGAAATCAGTCCACAACATGGTCATGAACCCCTGTCTCTAACACCACTTCGCTGGTGCACCACGAACACCCTCTTCCATTTGGCCCAGTACGGCTCGTGGTAGAACATGCACCGCTGCTGTTTGCTGAGAATGCCTGTAACAAACGGTTTACCAAGTTGCTTGTTTTTTTTCCAGTATTAGCTCTAGGTTCTCTTGTGGCATGATGTTCTGTAAATTGCCTTTATAGCGTGGATCGAGGATGCTGGCAAACCAGTAGTCGTCATCCTTCATAATTTTGGCAATGCGGGATCACTTTTTTAGTATCCGCAAGACATAATCACACATGTGGGCCAATGTTCCCGGTGTCAATGATGCACTTAGAGTGGTGGGTGGAGGAGGACTTTCGCCAAAAAGGGTACTGTATCACAAGCGTACAGCTGTATACAGTCTTAGAGGTAATTGTAAATCTCTGTATATATTTCCGGAGTAACACACAGATGCTCACAGGCTCAGTATGGACACACCAAATATAAAAAGTTGAAAAAGGGTAATGTATTAGAAGCGTACAGCTGTATACAGTGTAGGGGTAATTGTAAATCACCGCATAAATTTCCGGAGTATAACAACAGACGCTCACAGGCTAAGTATGGATTAGACCAGAAAAATCAAAAGTAGAAAAAGGGTAATGTATCAGAAGCGTACAGCCGTATACAGTGCTGGGGTAATTTTAAATCTCCGTAATATTTTCGGAGTAACAGACAGACGCTCACAGGCTCAGTATGGATTACACCAGAATATAAAAAGCAAAAAAGTGTACTGTATCAGAAGTACAGCCGTATACATGCTGGGGTAATTTAAATCTCCGTATATATTTCAGGAGTAACACACAGACGCTCACAGGCTCAGTATGGAGTAGACCAGAATATGAAAAGCAGAAAAATGTTACTGTATCAGTAGTGTACAGCTGTATACAGTGTTGGGATCATTTTAAATCTCCATATATATTTCAGGAGTAACACACAACCCTCACAGGCCCAGTATGGATTAGCCAGAATATGAAAAGCAAAAAAAGTGTACTGTATCAGTAGCGTACAGCTGTATACAGTGTTGGAGTAATTTTAAATCTCCGTATATATTTCAGGAGTAACACACAGACGCTCACAGGCTCAGTATGGAATAGACCAGAATATAAAAGCAGAAAAAGTGTACTGTATCAGTAGCGTACAGCTGTATACAGTGTTGGGATCATTTTTAAATCTCCATATATATTTCAGGAGTAACACACAGACGCTCACAGGCCCAGTATGGATTAGCCAGAATATGAAAAGCATAAAAAGTGTACTGTATCAGTAGCGTACAGCTGTATACAGTGTTGGGGTAATTTTAAGTCTCCGTATATATTTCCGGAGTAACACACAGATGCTCCTCAGTATGGATTTGACCGTAATACAGAAGGCAGAATAACGGTACTGTATCAGAAGATACCAGCTGTATACAGTTTTGGGGAAAATTTAAATCTCCATAATATATTTCCGGATCACACACAGACACCTCTCAGTATGGAATTGACCGTAATACAGAAGGCAGAAAAATGGTACTGTATCAGAAGATACCAGCTGTATAACCGTTTTGGTGAAAAATTAAATCTCAGTATATAATTTCCTGAGTCACACACAGACGGTCTCTCAGTATGGATTTGACCGTAATACAGAAGGCAGAAAAACGGTACTGTATCAGAAGATACCAGCTGTATACGGTTTTGCGGAAAATTGAAATCTTCGTATATATTTCCGGAGTCAAAACACAGAAAATCAGCATGTATTTGTCCGTGATACCAGCCGCTATACGGTAGTGTGTGAGGAGCGTACAGCTCTATACGGTGTGGGAAAAAATGAATACTCGGTAACTGTGCAGAAAAAAAGAATAAAAGTATTAGTGCTGTGTAGTTGTTGTACACAGCAGTGTACACACAGCAATAGAGCTAGCAGGCAGCCTAATAATCAGCTCTGCTGCTGTACACAAGAATTCCTCCCCTGTCACTGGCAGGCAGCCAATAATCAGCTCTGCTCCTGTACACAAGAAATTCCTCCCCTGTCACTGGCAGGCAGCCTAATAATCAGCTCTGCCCTGCACACAAGAAATTCCACCCCTCTCACTGGCAGGCAGCCTAATAATCACTCTGCTGCTGTACATAAGAAATTCCTCCCCTATCACTGGCAGGCAGCCTAATAACCAGCGCTGCTGCACACAACAAAGTCCTCCCCTGTCACTGCACACTAACTGTACAGCTAATCGCTATCAGCACAAGCACAGTATAAGTTTTTTTTCCTGCCTAACGCTCTCCCTACTGAGAAACAGCGGCAGCAACCTCTCCCTACGCTAAGATTGGCAGAAGTAAAATGGCGGTCGGCGGTGAGGGCTTTTATAGGTACTGTGACGCCACACAAAGCAAGCCAATCACTGCAATGCCCTTCTCTAAGATAGTGGTGGCCGCTGCCCATGTCATCCCGTTGCCCACAGTGTACGCCCTTGCTCATTGCTGAGAAAAGGCGCCTGCAAGCATTATGGGAAAACCGACTTTGACGCTCGGGTCGCCGAACGCATGGCCGACCTCACGCTATGGTTGGGTTTTGCTCGGCGAAATCCGACTTTGGCAAAAGTCTGTGTTTTTTTTAATCTGACCGACCTGTATCGCTCAACTCTAGTGGGGAGCAAGAGGCCAAACTACCTCGTTATGCCAGCGTTGCTAAGCTGTTCACTGTCAATCACAGTGCAATTCAGACAGCAGAGCCCTTGGTCTCATCCGACCAGGCGAAGGACAATTGCTCTGAAAAACAGTTGGAGGATTGGTGTCAGCAGCTGCACGTAGCACTATTTCTACCCTCCACACCAAAAGGATAGGGTTTACCGAGTAGTCCAAGAATTTGAACGGGTATTCAGCAAACACCCTTTAGACTTTGGGCAGGTAAAAGGGGTCCAACATCAAAATCCCCACTGTAAATCATCCGCCCATTAAAAAGAGATACCGGCCTGTACCCCCAGCTCACTATCAATGTGCCAAGAGTATGGTATGTGAGATGAAGGTGATCAGAGACAGTTGAAGCCCCTGGCAGCTCCACTAGTCCTCGTTAGAAAGAAAGATGGTATGATGAGGAGTGTGTTGACTACAGAAAAATTAACAGCATTACCCACAAAGACGCCTATCCTTACCTAGGATTGAGGAGTCACTAGCTGCACTGAGAACCGCTAACTATTTCTCTACCTTTGATCTCACCAGTGGGTATTTGCAGGTTCCCTTGGCAGAGGCAGACAAGGAGAAGACGGCCTTCGCGACACTAATGGGCCTCTCAGAGTTCAACTACATGCCAGTGGGCTTTGCAACGCACCAGGGACATTTCAGAGGTCAATGGAGTGTTGCCTCGGGCACAAGAATTTCGAGACAGTTCTGTTGTACCTGGATGACGTCATTGTCTTCTCCAAGACCTATGAAGACCACCTGAAACACCTAGCTGAGGTGTTCGAGGCCCTGTCCAACTTTGGCCTGAAGGTAAAACCATCCAAATGCCACCTTCTAAAGCCCAAGGTGCAGTACCTAGGCCACGTAGTGATGCACAAGGCGTAGCACCAGACCCTGACGAAGTCACTGTTATCTGGGACTGGTAAAAGTCCAACAACATCCATGAAGTGCGGCAGTTCCTTGGGTTGGTAGGCTACTACCGAAGGTCATCAAAGGCTTCACTGAGATAGCTGCACCTCTTCTCGTGGGTCAACCCCGGAAGGACAGGATGAAGAGTTGGCCCTTACAGTGTTAGAACCCTCTTGTTAGGTTTTTTTCAGTTTGCTGGTCACATGACCTTTTTTTCCCATTTTAGTCTGGCTCCGCCCTTCTGGCTTTGCTGGACTTCATTGTATTACCTACTCTTAAGCTAGCCGGGTGCTTAGGTGCCTTACTCATCATTTTGCTTGATCTTAGGATCTCTAAGTAATTTGTTTTTCTGTTTTATTTTTCCCTGCTACAATTTCTGTTAGGTGGTGTCCACCTTTTCCTCCCAGTCCCTAGTTCTTGTAGGGATTCCTCCCACGCAACTATAGGTCTTCGTTCAGACTAGCTGAGGACTTTAGCGGGTCTGGTCGCAGGATCAGGTTCCCCGTTACATCGTAAGGATCCAGCTTAGTTCTATTGTAGGGACAGAATTCCCATCTTTCCTTAGTGCTTGTAGCAGATCATAACATACAGGGGATGAAGTCCTGGCCTTCCCAGACTACGACCAACCATTCATACTGTATACTGATGCCAGCAATGTGGGACTGGGAGCCGTGCTGTCACAAGTGCAGAAAGGCAAGGAAAGAGTGATTGCCTATGACACAGGAAACTTCGCCCCACTGAAAGGAATCCTGAACAACTATAGCTCCTTAAAAACTGGAGTCCTCGCCGTAGTCTGGGCGGTCACAGAGTGCTTCATACCTGCTTCAGCAAATTTTTACCATCTCATGGACAACAATCCGCTGACTCACTTGGAAACTGCAAGGCTCTGTTGCTGGAGCAGCGATGGATGGTTCGCTGTCCAACTACGATTTACCATCAAGAACCGAGCAGGGCACAAGAACGCTAATGCTGACACGCTGTCCGGGATGCCCAACTTAACAGAAGAGGGAGAAGATCTGAAGAGATCGAGTTACCAGCCTTCCACCGCCCGGGGCGGCCCAGTGCCCCCACTGTATCAGGGACAGGCCTATGTCAGGCAGGAAGCCACGTTCAATTCTTTGCCCCACCATGGATGGGCAAGACGCAGGATAGTGACCCAGCAGTCCGCCTGGTAAAGGAACTGCTAACGCAAGCTGACTCACGTCCTGGCCCAGATGCCCCACAAGAAACCAAACAGTTTTGGAAAGAGAAGGGCAAGCTATTCATCTACGAGGGGAAGCTGTGTCAGAGAAGTATCAATTCCCGAACCCACAAACGGTCTGGCAGGTAGTAGTCCCGAGGCGAGATGCGTCAATGGTCCTGAAGCGTACCACGATGGAGCAGGACACTTCAGATGGAAGAAGTTGGAGGTCCTACTTTGCGGAGGTTCTACTGGATTAGCAGAGGGAGGCCATTGGGGAAACTGGTGCCGAGAGTGTGTGCCGTCAACCTGCACAGGAAGGACCATAACACCAGCGAACCCCGTTACAGCCAATAATCACAAAAGCAGCCGCTTAACTGGTAGCTTTGGAACATGTGAAGCTGACCCCAAGCCATTCAGGCTATGTCTACCCCCCTCACCATAGTAGCCCCAAAAACTCCAGGTTCCTGGAAGTTGTGCTGTCAAGGACCAAACAACAAAGACAGCAGCCAAGGCGTTCCAAGAACACTATTGTAGACCGCATGGTTACCTTGAACGATTTGCTTACAGACCAAGGCCCAAACTTTCGAAGAAGAGGTGTTCCAAGAGTTCTGTAACCTGTATGGTTGTAAGAAGATCATGATGACGCCCTGCCATCCACAGACAAATGGCATGTGGACAGATGAACCAGGTGGTAATCGACATGTTGAAGACCTTGCCCCTGGAAGAGAGAAGCCTGTGGCCAGAAAAGTTGCCAGATCTGGTGGATCTCTACAACCACATTACAGTGAATTCCACTTACTTGCATGCCGGCCTAACTAAAGAGAGCAAAACCGGCAAGTTGCCCATTGACTTGGACATGGGAGTCCTGACACCTGAGTGACATCACCAGATGCAGACTAGGATACAGAGAGGCAGAAAATAGTACAACAAAGTGCAAGAGTGTGAGAACGAAGTTTGTCTCAAGCAAGACAGAAGCAAAAAGAAACTACAATCAGCATGCGCCTGCAGTTCCCTTGTCGCCTGGAGAACAGGTAATGAAAAGAAAAAGACGACTACACAAACTTGATGATCAGTGGGAAGCTGAACCATATACCATCATGCCTTCAAACTTCAAACAAGGGATCACCTAAAACCATGCTCTGACCAACTAAAGGAAAGGATTGAAGACAAGGACATTCCTCAGTCAGTAAAAAAGAGGAAGAAAAGATCCGCACCATGCTTGGCGTGTTTTCCCCTTTAGATTGGACAAGAGTGGACCCGGCCATAGTCATGCCCGTGTTAACCTTTCCTCAACTAGAAGTGGCAAAAGAGAGATGTGGAATCAAGACCACCTGAAGATCAACGACTCAAGTAGCAGATGCCACACCCCAATGGAGCAAGAGAATCCTCACCCTGCCAGCAAGGAATCTGTCATGCCCCCCAGTGAGCAGAAGTGGCCCAAAAAATCAGGTATACCCATGCTACGTAGAATCACCCTTAGCATAGCCCGTAGAGAGCGCACTAACCCTGGGAAGTTAGCACAGTGAATCTGATAAGGTTACCACCAACACCAGTGCCAGGTTGGTCTATCTGTACTACCAAATGCCTACCCCCATGAGGTTCTGCATATAAGTAGACTGCGTACATAGGAAATGTAAATAAGTTAATAATGTTTATAAAATGCAACATTAAGCATGTGTGCCTACAAAAACTATTGTAAGAACTTTTGAGCATACTTATGGACGAGTGGGTCCCCTGGACTTGTAGTGACCAGAACAAAGTTTGTAAATGGTTACACTAAAGGCTACAGAAAAAAACCGTCTGGCATTACCAAAGAAGTAGCCCAACCTGGAGACTACTAATGTCCTGTAGTTCACCCAAGCCTACGTGGGGGGTTTGAGATGGGTCACCATATTGTACTGTGGGAATGGGGAAAAAGGACACCTCATTCAGAACTTCACTGAATTAATGTTAAGATCTTGTAAATAGTTTTGGTTGTTTGCTTGGTAAAATTGTTTCTTTTGTGTGTCCTCAGTCCTGGGAAATACTGAATTTAACTAGGAGGGAGTAGGCACCCCAGGAGTCCCGGTTGCCATAGTGGCGTTGCTTCCTTCACAGGGGGTGATGCCATGCCTGGAAACAAAGAGGAAACCCCTTGCCAGGTAACACACAGATGCAACACTTTTCCTACTCCAGACCAGAAGGGGGAGCTCTAACACCTGATTCAGGGGAGCTTCCTTGGAACATTCTGGCTTGGTGAGGATTAGAAGAGTGTGTCTGTAGACAGGGACGAGAGAGGACGTTGTGGAGAGAAGCTTGGGGAAAGTAGCTGTATGCTACAGCTCACCCCAGAGCAAGCTCTGATAAAAGAGGACGCCAGAGTCCTGGACCAGTTGGGACTCCAAGCCCGACAGTCGCATCTGAAGAACAGAGAATTGCAAGTTCTCTGTTCACACTGAATCAGCCAGCACAGCATTAACACCAAGCCAGGGTTTGCTAGAGAAAGAGACGGAGCCCTTGATAGGCTCACTCTGCCTGCTATACAGGTTGGAAAGACAACACAGAGAAGATGGCCGCAGCTTAGCTATAAGCAGCAGAGCCAGGAACAGAGAGCGCAGCAGAAGGGCTCTAAATCCTCCTGGCAAGGTGGAGCCCAAATTATTTCTAGGCAAATCGATCTCCAGCGCATCTGTACCAGTGCCCTGGACACTTTACCTCAGAACTGTGAGTAAAGCTTTGGAAACTGCACCTAACCGTGTCCTTTCAATTTCTTCCTGCAACACCCACTCAGCACTGTTACATGCCTTGCCAAATACTACATCATTACTATCCTGAACATACTACATCTGCCCTGGGACTTAGCTTCACCTGTGGGGAGCTATACCAACTCTGCTGCCTCACCACCAGTCCCAGAGGATCTGCATTACAGCGGTGGTCCCCTCTGACCACAAACCACAGGTGGCGTCACAAACATTTCCCCTTTAAAAAAAAAATCCCCTTTCCTTTAATTTCATTTACACCATTTTGCATGGATGCCTGGGGCCACAGACCAGGTCACTGCCACCGCGACATCCCCTTAAAGGAGTGAAGGGCCCGGTACCGAGTACCCCACAGGCCCTAGCGGGCACTCCAGGTTCACATTCCAACAAGACAATGACCCTAAGCACACAGCTAAAATAACAAAGAGGTGACTTCAGAACAACTCTGTGACCATTCTTGACTGGCCCAGCCAGAGCCCTGACCCTAAACCCAATTGAGCATCTCTGGAGAGACCTGAAAATGGCTGTCCACCAATGTTCACCATACAACCTGACGGAACGGAGAGGATCTGCAAGGAAGAATGGCAGAGGATCCCCAAATCCAGTTGTGAAAAAACATCATTCCCAAAAAAGACTCATGGCTGTAGTAGCTCAAAAGGATGCTTCTACTCAATACTGAGAAAAGGGGTCTGAATACTTATGACCATGTGATATTTCATTTTTCTTTTTTAATAAATTTGCAAACTTTTTCTACATTTCTCTTTTTTTTTCAGTCAAGATGGGGTGCAGTGTACATTAATGAGAAAAAAATTTAACTTTTCTGCATTAGTAAATGGCTGCAATGAAACAAAGAGTGAAAAATTTAAAGGGTCTGAATACTTTCCTAACCCACTGTATATACTGCTAATACGGTATATATAATGAATTTATGGGCCAGTACATTGGACATTTTTGATTGTATGAATTTAAATATGAGAGTGTGTGTGCAAGTAAAATAAGTATTTTTGATTTATATGCATGTTTGTTAGTGTATATATGTGAATTTATGTGATGTTTTATTTGCGTTTGTATGAATGTTACACTGTATGAGTGTGCACAGTATTGTGTTTGTAAAAGCACAGTCTGTGTGTATAAATAAGAATTAGTCTATTTGCATGTGTGTACATGTGCATATATGTGAATTTATTTTTGAATATATGTACCTCTGAGGATGTAAGCATGTATATTAGTGTGTGCATCATTGTGTTGTAAATACGTAGGAGTTCATATGTATGTATGTGTATAAAATCAGTAAAAATAATAAATGTGTATGTATACATTTGTTTGTATCTGTGTTTGTGTGCATTAATGATGTTTGTACAATATGCATGTTTATGTGAGTGTAAAGATACCTCAATTTTTTATGCATTACATTTATACAGTAATGTGTAAATGATTTTCGGTCTATTACTTTGCATGAATGAGTATGTATGTATGTGGATTTGGACAAAATCTATTTCCATCACAATTAAGTTCCACTAGATAACATGAAACAGTCCTCCATTATTGTACAACATTAGTACGAGGGGCTCTCCTCGCATTCCTCTATTGGGCACCAATCTTTGGAAATGGCTTTGCCGTGAGCCTATAATGAATGTAATGCATTATATGTCACTGTTTTTCTGCTGTTTGACAGACGATGGATGAAAGGAAGGAAGGTAATCTGTCATTGCGTTTCACATCAAAGCCTAGCTTCCCTATACTTACTCATACGGTTATTTCCAGCTACTATCGAGAGCACACTAAAAACGAGGGAAAGGCAACTAATACTATGCTTTTTAACAATAAAGCAAAAAAATAATATGGAACTTTAGAATGGAGCGCACATTTAATTTTAGAAAATACAAAAACTATGAAGAAAGAAGCTAAAACTCCTATGATTTCTATAGCATACATGGAGGGACGTACATACAAATCATGGGACCCCGATCGCACAAGTTCTAATTGCTCCTCCCCACCCAGAAAAAAAAATAATTAATAACGGCAGGTCATAAAGGCAATCTCACGTTTTGAGCCTTTACAAAGTAATTTTCCTTCTCTTAAGCCCATTTCCCTTTCAAGCACCCAAAAATATGAGCCAAAAAAAAGTGCCCCAAACCTAATACCACCACAGGAATCCCTCCTAGTACTCTCCAATGCAGAGTATGATGACCCCAATCCCCACCCCCCCAAACCTCCCCGTAGGTGACCCCAACTAGTTGATCCCCCAACTGTTACTCTCACCAGCCATCCGCAGTTATAATGGGCCACTACGGCATAAGGCCCTACAACTCAGTCACTGGTAATGGCCCCACTAGCCCTCCAACCAGAATAATCCCCCACACAGCCCTTCCACTTTGGGACCCCACATGAATTAACACTGAAAATTGCTTGCAACAGTTAATGGCCCCCAAATTAGGCCTCACCTGCCCTCCAAATATTACAATGCCCTAAAATAGCCCTCCAAATATTATAATACCCCCACATACCCCAAATAAAATAAACCCCCTACCCATAATACAAATTTGCCCATAGTCCTCCAATTTTAACGCACCCCAAACCTCAAAGTATTCTGCACAACCTTTAGACGTTCATATAGTAAATTCATTCCCCATAGTCCCCTAAGTATATGCCTTCCCATAGTCCTCCATGGAGTATAATGCCACCATAGTCCTTCATATAGTATAATGCACTCCCAAAAAGCCCTGGTAGCCCAGCTATTCACCTAAAGTCCAGGAGAGTGCACAGGAAGGAAACACAAAAGCTTGCATTCATGCACTTCCTTTACAATTTCAGACCACCCACTAGGGGTATGGAGTGGGCACGACAGAGTCACTGTTTCCGTCGAAAGGCTCAGATCTTCAGATATTTCCTGTCTTCAACAGTGCAGTTCAGTGCCAGTTCATCTGGACTTGGAGGGGGAAGAGGACTGAATCCCTCGCAGACTACGAGCTCACCAACAAAGAAGGGAGGTTTAAACGGGTGAAGTTCATATCCTAGCCTATCAGAGCTCCCTTAATCATACCTCATTAAAGCTGAACAAGGAGAAATGAGAGCTGCCAGCGAGCTCGGGAGAAAGCTGACTTTTCCATCGAAAGCAACAAGTGCTTATGCAAAGACAAAGCGGGCGAAGGCGAGTGGAGAAGTTAGAGAAGTGTACAAGGTATTGGATTGCCCACAAAATTGCCGGACCCCCGGGTCCGAAGCGTTGCTACATTTCAGCTTAGTAACAAGAAAACGGAGGCATCGGACACGGCGCAGAGAGCACCCTAATTGTCAAACGAACCCGGAGACAGGGAAAACAGGATTACCTGATCAGCAAATATAACTTATTTTCACCACTTAGAATTTCCACCACAAACGTTGGCCAGGCATACAGCTATTGAAGAGCTGGGATTCAAGTTAATTCGCTTCAGGCAGGTTGGAGTCACCTACATTCGAAATAAGAGGCCTCTAACCTGCTCAGCGGTTACCCAAGTGCATTCTCCACCCCGACCAGCTCCCGGGATCTGCTTGAACCATCTACCATAAAAGGTATAAAAGAAGCTGATTGTGTGCGACGGTTATTATCTTCCCTGCTCATCATCACCATAGACTTCCAGGGCCCGTTCACCTTGGAACTTACCCCCAGCGCCCCATACATCCCCGTGAAATCCTTTAGCAGCGCTGGTCCCAATTTACCGATACCACGTGGCGTCACGAACTACCATCCTAAAATCCCCTGTAAATTTCCCCTTGTTTAGCCCCAGGCCACGGACCGGCCAACCGCACCAGTGACAACCCCAAAATTTTCCATGGCCGGCTCCGAACCCCATTGCCCTGGTACAAGTCACTCACCTCCATATTGCATAATGCCCTCCCCATATACTTTGTGTGAAGCACTGGTTCTGAGTGGGGCTCCCCTGGTGGCTTTGATATTAATGAAGCGGCCTTGACGACAGAGGCCCTTCAGCGAGGTTCAGGGCGGCGATTGGAATGATGACGCGAGATTTAAGGGGAGTAACTTTCCCAGATCCTCACTGGTGATTAGTTGTCTCTTCCTGGTCCGTTTGGAAGCGCGTCTGCGATCTCCGCAACTTTAAGATAAGCTATTTCGCTTGTTTCTGTGGTTTTGTTTTTCTGCCTTTGGTGAGGTCAGCCGGGTCCCCCTTTGGGGCCCTGTGCTTGTCTCTGTTTCTCGTTATCTCTGTTTTATTTGTTCGTCCCTGTTATTTCAGTGGCTCTGGGTAGTACCTGTTCACACCAACTTTATATAGAGGGGAGAATCGGGTCTCGTAATTTTTTGAAAACAGAAAAATTTTGGGGAATTTTTCCTGGGTTTTGTGGATTGAAGAAAGTATTCTTTTTTTTCTGTCCGCCTTCTAGACAGTTTTGGGCCCCACGTTTGCTTACTCTATTTTTCTGCCTGCGTTTGTATTTCACTTGCTCACCCAATATTGTGTTCAAGGCGACACTCCTGTGTTTTTTACCCTCCCCAAGCCTCGGAATCCCCGGCATTTTCTGATTATTCTGATGTTTTAGTGAAAGTAAGCTGCGTCTTTGCCCCTCAAGGAGTTATGGTTTGTTTTGGTAGCGAGGAGAATAAGCAAAAACCAATACACCAAAGGCTGGAACCTATTGGATTGCTACCCTGAACAAACCACCAACAGAGGTGCCGGGAGCGTTCCACATTGACCTAACGCCTCGCAAGCCTGAGAATAACTACACCAAAGGGCAAAAGATGAAAGCTACTGCCCCGGAGCAGATCCCCAAAGAAAATAGGAAGCCCCCCAAACATGTAATGGCGTTAGACAAAAGAAGCCGGACACAACGAAAATAGAATGAACAAACCGGGGCCCATCGCAAACAAAAAAGTACAGGAAGGATACCACTGCAATCCAAAAAAAAAAAAATAAAAAATACCAAACCCTCTTTGATTGCAAAAAAACCTGAATCACACAAACTCACCACCTAAAATCGATCTTGTGTAACAAAACTAAGCCGCAGCCACAAAAAAACAGGAAAAAGCAAAGAAAAATACAGTGGTTCAGATAAACTGAGAGGAGCACAAGCCCCCGGGGGACCGGTGACCTCCACAAAGGCAGGGAAAAATGCAAAAAGCAAGCACAAAAAAAAAGCAGAAAATAACTTATCTAAGCGAAGATGCAGGACACCAGAGTTTGATTTAGCGGGGGACGGTCGTGTGGCATAGTATTTTTGCTATCAGAAAGTGTTGGAATTTTCTTGGGGTTTTTTTGCTGGATTGCAGACAGTATCCTTTTCTTTCTGTTCATCAAAGCTTGGCCCAGAAGTTATCATTTTCTGTCTTGTTTTGGCTTCACTGTTACCGGCAATATATGTTTGGGGGCGTCTATTCCTTTGGGGCTCTACTCCGGGGAGGTAGCTTTCCCTTTCTCTCTTTAGCTTTGTTATCTTTTGGCTGTGGTCGAGGCGTTAGGGAATGTAGGGTACGCCCACGGCTAATTCAGTTGTGTTTCAGTTCGGGGGGTCTGCAATCCACAAGTTACCACCTCTTGGTTCTGGTTTTTCCAGCCTTATTTTTTCTTACCCCCGGTTACCGAATCATAAAGTGCCCAAAATTGTCCCATCAACATTTTCCAGGAGAGGACCCCAAACCGAAAATGGAAAACACAAAAACGGTGCAGAATATCCCAAGAGGGGAATCCGAAAAGACACGTTACCATTGTGAATCCTGCCCGAGAAACCTGGCCTTTGCATTAAGGATTGCTTTTAAAAACATACCACATTCCCCAAATTAATAAAATTTGTTTTTTACCCTGTTGAAGAACAAAACTTTTATAATCTTTTTTCCTCCGACAACTTACACATCCACCACAATTCAACACCAGTAAAACAAAAGCTTCAAATCTTACTATAAAACTAGCCTCTAATAAATTCCTTTGAGGGTCTAGTTTCCAAAAGGGGGTCAATTCTGGGGGGTTCCACTGTTAAAAGCAGCAGGGGCTCTCAACGGACATGAGCCGCAACAATTATTTTTAAAATCTCTTTCCAAAACGTCTTACTTCCCTTACGAGCCCGCGTCGCCCAAGCAGTTTTCACCACAAATGGGGTATTGGGGTACTCAGGAGAAATTGCACAACTATTTTTGGGGTCCATTTTCTCCTGAAACCCTTTTGAAAATAAAAAATTGCGGCGATCATTTTTGTGAAAAAAATGTGTTTTTTTATTTTTACAACTCAAAGTTTTTAAATTTTTGTGACACTAGGGGTTCAAAGGCTTAACGTCAGTAATAAGTTCCTGAGGGGTCACTTTCCAAAAAGGGGTCATTTGTGGGTTTTCTGTTTAGGGCAAACAGGGTCTCAAAAAAAACAGGTCAAGTCTCAATTCCACCCCAAGTCAACGATGCCCTTCCCTACTGACTTGCCATGGGGCCCAAACATGGTTTTCACCCCATGTGGGAACACAAACCAGGAGAAATTGCACAACAAATTAGTGGTCCATTTTATCCTGTTACCCTTTTAAAAAAAATTGGGGACTAAAAGACGATTTTTGTGCAAAAAAGTAAAAATTAAATTTTTCTTTTTCCACATTCCATTAATTCCTGTAAGTACTGAAGGGTTAAACTTCTTGATCTGGTTTTGAGCACTGGGGTGCATTCTTAGAAAGGTGTCACTTTGGGTATTTTTGTCATATAGGCCCCCTAAAACCACTTCAAAATGAATACCCTAAAAACTGGTTTTGTAAATTTTGTTGAAAAAGAGAAATTTTCCCGGCAACTTCTAACTTCCTAACCAAAAAAAAGATGTTTCCAAAATTATCTGAGTAAATTAGACAATGGTAAATGTTAATTATTGGATGACGGGCATGTAGTTCAATCACAGTAAATGTTCTTTGTACCGATTGAAAAATAAAACATAACCTTTATTTAATAAGGATAAAATTTAAAGTGCCAGAAGTGATAA
>JARQOD010000003.1:141910550-142046518 GCA_033576555.1 Oophaga sylvatica
TTTAAAGTTCAGCGGGGCAGCGGAGTTCAATGTGCACTATTAACCTGCAGATTAACCCCATATCTGCAAGTTAATACTGTTTTTACAGGTGACAGGTTCCCTTGAAATTATTTTGCTCAGTCATGCTTTATATTTTTCAAATATGTTTGTTCAGGTGAGACATATAAATGGCCACTGCAAAGAAAAGAAAAGTTGATGCAGAGTGTCGAGGTTTTCAAGATAAATGGACAAATGATTATTTTTTTTGTTGAAATCAAAGGCAAACCTGTGTGCCTGGTTTGTGGTGATGCATTAGCAGTAACGAAAAAAGCCAATCTGGAGCATCATTACAGCACAGAACAGACACAGACATGGCAGAGCATACACGAAGTGAGGCAGCCAAATTGAATGGCAACAGTTTCTTGTATGAGGGTATAAGCATAATGGTTATGCAACATCATTGGCACAAATCTTAACCCCTCTCTGACATCCGACGTACTATCCCATCCATGAAACCCGTGACAATCTGACCATGGACGGGATAGTACGTCATAGCGATTAGCTGCGCTCCCGGGGGGAGCGCAGCTAATCGCCGCCGGGTGTCAGCTGATTGTCACAGCTGACACCCGGGACTGTGTGCCAGGGGCAGTCACGGACCGCTCCCGGCACATTAACCCCTGGCACACCGCGATCAAACATGATCGCGGTGTACCAGGGGCACAGGGGAGCATCGCGCAGGGAGGGGGCTCCCTGAGCGCCCCCCCTGAGACCCTCAGAGAAGCGCAATGTGATCGCGCTGTTCTGAGGGCTTCCTCCCTCCCAGGACCCGGATCCAAGATGGCGCCGGGGTCCTGGAGGGAGGCGGCTTCATCAGTGCCTGCTGAGAGCAGGCACTGAGAAGCCTGCAGCGCTGCCTGTGAGATCGCTGGTCTCACAGAGTGCTGTGCACACTGTGAGACCAGCGATCTGACATTTTACAGTGATGTCCCACCCTGGGACAAAGTAAAAAAGTAAAATAAATAAAAATAAACGTGTAAAAAAAATTCCAAAATAAATAAAAAAAAAAAAAAATATTCCCCAATAAATTAATTTCTTCTGTAAATAAAAAAAATAAAACAATAAAAGTACACATATTTGGTATCGCCGCGTCCGTAACGACCCCCCCTATAAAACTGTCCCACTAGTTAACCCCTTTTGTGAACCCCTTAAAAAAAAAAAAAAATCTGTGTTTTATCATCATACCGCCGAACAAAAAGTGGAATAACACACAATCAAAAAACGGATATAAATAAACATGGTACCACTGAAGACGTCATCTTGTCCCGCAAAAAACGAGCCACCATACAGCATCATCAGCGAAAAATAAAAAAGTTATAGCTCGCAGAATAAAGCGATGCAAAAATAATAATTTTTTATATAAAATTGTTTTTATTCTATAAAAGCGCCAAAACATACAAAAATGATATAAATGAGGTATCGCCGTAATCGTATTGACCCGAAGAATAAAACTGCTTTATCAATTTTACCACACGCGGAACGGTATAAACGCCTCCCCCAAAAGAAATTCATGAATTGCTGATTTTTGTTCATTCTAACCTCCCAAAAATCGAAATAAAAAGCGATCAAAAATTGTCACGTGCTCAAAAATGGTACCAATAAAAACGTCAACTCGTACCGCAAAAAATAAGACCTCAAATGACTCTGTGGGCCAAAATATACAAAAATTATAGCTCTCAAAATGTGGTGATGCAAAAACTATTTTTTGCAATAAAAAGCGTCTTTCAGCGTGACAGCTGCCAATCATAAAAACCCGCTGTAAATAGTAAATCAAACCCCCCTTTATCACCACCTTAGTTAGGGAAAAATAATAAAATTAAAAAAATGTATTTATTTCCATTTTCCCATTAGGGTTAGGGTTAAGGTTAGGGTTGCGGCTAAAGTTAGGGTTAGGGTTGGCGCTAAAGTTAGTATTAGGGTTATGGTTGGGATTAGGGTTAGGGGTGTGTTAGGGTTAGGTTTGTGGTTAGGGCTGGGACTAGGGTTAGGGGTGTGTTGGGGTTTAGGGTTGGAGTTAGAATTGGGGGGTTTCCGCTGTTTAGGCACATCAGGGGCTCTCCAAATGTGACATGGCGTCTGATCTCAATTCCAGCCAATTCTGCGTTGAAAAAGTCAAACGGTGCTCCTTCACTTCTGAGCTCTGCCATGTGTCCAAACAGTAGTTTATCCCCACATATGGGGTATCAGCGTACTCTGGACCCCAAGAGTTATTGTGCAATTTGTCCTATTTCTTCTGTTACCCTTGGGAAAATAAAAAACTGGGGGCAAAAATATTATTTTAAAAAAAAAAGATTTTTTTTGTTTTTACGGCTGTACGTTATAAACTTCTGTGAAGCACTTGGGGCTTCATAGCGCTCACCACACATCTAGATAAGTTCCTTGTGGGGTCTATTTTCCAAAATGGGGTCACTTGTGGGGGGTTTCCACTGTTTAGGCGCATCAGGGGCTCTCCAAATGCGACATGACGCCCCCAGACCATTCCATCAAAGTCTACAATCCAAAACGTCACTACTTCCCTTCCGAGCCCCAACGTGTACCCATACAGTAGTTTTCTCCCACATATTGGGTATCCGCGTACTCAGGACAAATTGGACAACAACTTTTGGGGTCCAATTTCTCCTGTTACCCTTGTAAAAATAAAATATTGGGGGCGAAAAAAATAATTATTGTAAAAAAAAAAAAAAATTTTTATTTTTACGGCTGTACGTTATAAACTTCTGTGAAGCACTTCGGGGTTCAAAGTGCTCATCACACATCTAGATAAGTTCCTTGTGGGGTCTATTTTCCAAAATGGGGTCACTTGTGGGGGGTTTCCACTGTTTAGGTGCATCAGGGGCTCTCCAAATGCGACATGACGCCCCCAGACCATTCCATCAAAGTCTGCAATCCAAAACGTCACTACTTCCCTTCCGAGCCCCAACGTGTACCCATACAGTAGTTTTCTCCCACATATTGGGTATCAGCGTACTCAGGACAAATTGGACAACAACTTTTGGGGTCCAATTTCTCCTGTTACCCTTGTGAAAATAAAATATTGGGGACGAAAAAATCATTTTTGTAAAAAAAAAAAAAGATTTTTTATTTTATAGCTGTACGTTCTAAACTTCTGAAGCACTTGGGGGTTCAAAGTGCTCACCACACATCTAGATAAGTTCCTTGAGGGGTCTAGTTTCCAAAATGGTGTCATTTGTCGGGGGTTTCCACTGTTTAGGCAGATCAGGAGCTCTCCAAACACGATATGGCATCCAGCCAATTCTGCGTTGAAAAAGTCAAACGGCGCTCCTTCCCTTCCAAACTCTGCCATGCACCAAAACAGTGGTTTACCCCCACATATGGGGTATCAGCGTACTCAGGACAAATTGCACAATAACTTTTGGAGTCTTGTTACCCTTGGGAAAATAAAAATTTGGGTGAAAAGATCATTTTTGTGGAAAAAATATGATTTTTTAATTTTACGGCTCTACGTTATAAACTTGTGTGAAGCACTTGGGGGTTCAAATTGCTCACCAAAGATCTAGATAAGTTCCTTAGGGGGTCTAGTTTCCCAAATGGGGTCACTTGTGGGGGGTTTCCACTGTTTAGGGGGCTCTCCAAATGCAACATGGCATCCAATCTCAATTCCAGCCAATTTTGGTTGGAAAAAGTCACATGGTGCTCCTTCCATTCCGAGCTCTGCCGTGCGCCCAAACATTGGTTCCCCCCCACATATCGGGTATCAGCGTACTCAGGACAAATTGGACAACAACTTTTGTGGTCCAATTTCTCCTGTTACCCTTGGGAAAATAAAAAATTAGTGACTAAAAATAATTTTTGTGGGAAAAAAATAGGATTTTTTATTTTCATGCCCGGGCATTATAAACTTGTGTGAAGCACTTGGGGGTTCAAAGTGCTCACCAAAGCTCTAGATAAGTTCCTTAGGGTGTCTAGTTTCCAAAATGTGGTCACTTGTGGGGGGTTTCTACTGTTTAGGCTCATCTGGGGCACTGCAAACATAACATGACCCCCATCAACGTCTGCATTCCAAAACGTTACTACTTCCTTTCCAAGCCCTGCCGTGCGCCCAAACAGTTTCCCCCCCCACATATTGGGTGTCAGCGTACTCAGGACAAATTGGACAACAACTTTTGGGGTCCAATTTCCTTGGGAAAAATCAAAAATTTGGGACTAAAAAATCATTTTTGTGGAAAATTGTTTCTTTTTTTTTTCACACCCAGGCATTATAAACTTTTGTGAAACACTTGGGGTTCAAAGTGCTCACAACAGATCTAGATAAGTTCCTTAGGGGGTCTAGTTTCCAAAATGGTGTCACTTGTGGGGGGTTTCCACTGTTTAAGCGCATCAGGGGCTCTCCAAACGCGACATGGCATCCAATCTCAATTCCAGCCAATTTTAGTTTGAAAAAGTCAAACGGCGCTCCTTCCCTTATGAGCTCTGCTGTGCGCACAGACAGTGGTTTTCCCCCACTTATGGGGTATTGGCGTACTCAGGAGAAATTGCACAACAACTTTATCTGTCCATTTTCTTCTTTTACCCTTGTGAAAATAAAAAAAAAGTTTGTAAAAGATCATTTTTGTGGCTAAAAAGTTAAATATTCATTTTTTCCTTCCACGTTGCTTCAGCTCCTGTGAAGCACCTGAAGGGTTAATAAACTTCTTGAATGTGGTTTTGAGTACCTTGAGGGGTGTAGTTTTTAGAATAGTGTCACTTTTGGGTATTTTCTGCTATATAGACCCCTCAAAGTGACTTCAAATATGAGGTGGTCCCTAAAAAAAATGGCTTTGTAAATTTTGTTGTAAAAATGAGAAATCGCTGGTCAACTTTTAACCCTTATAATTTCCTAAGAAAAAAAAATTTTGATTCCAAAATTGCGCTTGATGTAAAGTAGACATGTGGGAAATGTTATTTCTTAACTATTTTGTGTGACATATTTCTCTGTTTTAAGGGAATAAAAATTCAAAGTTTGAAAATTGCAACATTTTCAAAATTTTCGCCATATTTGCATTTTTTTCAAAAATAAACGCAAGTTATATCGAAGAAATTTTACTACTAACGTGAAGTACAATATCAAATAGGTAAAGTCCCATGCACACTATGGTATAGGTGCTACTGAGGAAAAATGGGTATCGAATATTAAAAAGACACCTCGAGCACACTCAAAACAAGAAAAATCCAGAGGAAGTATGGCATTCGTTGAAAATCTTTAAAGCATTCCAATAAAAGATCGCCGGGTGCAAAACAGTAGATAAGCGATCTTCGTCAGCATCAGGCACGAATGCGCATGCGCGTGACGTCAGCACCCTTTTGCGACCTCTTCTGGAAGTCTCACTTACGGCTAATTAGAAAGGAATCACATGGCACAACGCACTGCGCGTATAAGAAGGGCGCAAGGCACGACTAGTGCAGAGCTCCACCGGATTTCACCGCGCACGTTCCTTATGCAGTCACAGGTAAATATGTGCACCCTTCGGTTTTCTATCCAGGGAGGTTACCACGGGGTCGGGAGTCTGTATTCCTGTGTCGGATCACCTATGGACCGCAATCCTCTTGGTCATGCCACTTAATACGATTGTTTCTCTTTCCCCCCCCTTTTTTTTCCCTGTTTTTCTGTTTTCTCTATATACACTTATACAGTTTTTTAAATACCTATACGGCAATTTAATCTTACAGCTGTGTCCATAACGCATATTTAGCATTATATATAGGTATTCTTTTGAAACTCCAGCGTACTATATGGATAGTCTCTATTCATTACTGACGGTTTCATAACCTGACACATTAAGGTTATATTAAATATAGAATCATTTGTTACAGATTATTTGCATAATGAACCCACTTATTGCAGTAGTTCTTTCAAGGCTACGTTTTGACGATTAAGCGTCTATAGTGAAATACGTCTTAGTTATATAACGAGACTTTATGTCAGCGCATCGGTTCTTCTTTGTTGTATATTATATAAACTATATTCTCAATTGGTGCGTTAGGCTATACACCGTATAATCTGATATAATTTTATATATGTTTTTTACATGCTGTGACATGTCTTTTCGTTATACTTGTTTAAACAGAAAAATTCCCCTTGATGAAGGCCAAAGAGGCCGAAACGTTGGGGCTGTGTATTCTTTTTTCAATTTCTGGAGCTTTATTGGAATGCTTAAAGATTTTCAACGAATGCCATACTTCCTCTGGATTTTTCTTGTTTTGAGTGTGCTCGAGGTGAAGTACAATATGTCACGAGAAAACAATCTCAGAATCGCGAAGATCTGTTGAAGATTTCCGGAGTTATAACCTCATAAAGAGACAGTGGTCAGAATTGTAAAAATTGGCCCAGTCATTAACGTGCAAACCACCCTTGGGGGTGAAGGGGTTAATGGTACTGAGCTGACAATGGCAAAAGGCTTAGAGCTTGTGACAGTTAGATGGTACAATATATAATAAAAACAACAATCTTGGATGGATGTCACACCTTCATGTTAAGTACACCCAAAAAGTCCAAATTTGCTCTCTCAAATGAAAGGTCTTTAATTACATATGTAGGGCACGACAATTGGAGAAGTTAGCGTGTGAAGCAGTGGTTTCAATCCTCTTCCTGCTGATTACCTGATGGCAACTTCAGAAATTTTGGGGAAGCCAATGACCTAAAAGACTGACCATGTGGAAGTACTAAGAGAGGTGACCTGAATCTACTGACTGCTCTATAAAGAAAAGAAGGACAGCATCTGATCCGGGTGAAAAAGTAGAAAATTCTTTATTTGCCAGATGCAACGTTTCAACCAATATAGGTCTTTGTCAAGCATACAATCAATACATAATGACAGCCTTAAATAAGAAGTGAGCTCAAGCCCACCAATCACAATCAAGGGGCCGTCTACTATCAATAACATCACAGATACATAAAGACAGTATTTACAACACATTTATCTTCATAATATGTTCTTAGTATAACATCACAATACATCAATAACCTTTATTAAACTTATATGAATAAAATTGCATACATAAACCAATCACCAAACGGCATCAGTGTAGTCATGGAAATGGCATAGCCAATCATATAATCTATACATGTAAACAATAATTCAGGACCAATAGATGTTCTCCTGCTCAGTGGCGCCAGAAGAAGCGTCTACCCCGTAGCCAATGATATTCTTCATAAAAGATCAACAGCTCAGGGTCACGTAGTAGTCAGGCATACTCTCATAAGTGCCCAATCAGAGCTCCCAGCACACGCGCGGTCACGTGACCAGTCACCTGATATGTCACATGGCAGCACCGTGCACGGAGGGCCGAGCGCACATACCAAAAGAGGAAGCGCGTCAGCACAAAAACGCCGGAAGTGTACAGCCATATCCATGGCAACGTCCCCACGAGCGTAATCATGTGATCAGTCACCTGGCACTCCCCATGGCAACGCCATACACAAAAGTAAGAGCGCACATATCAGAAGAGACAGCACATCGGCGAAAATGAACGCCGAAAATATGAAGCCATATCCATGGCAACATATGTGAATAAACCAAGGCGCAATTATATATACTGTAGATATATCCATGTATTAACTGCACAATGTCTTTGCAGCAAAAGGAAATACATATATCCCATAGTATCAATATGCCAAATACACTATTCATTGACATACTTATGAGGTCCTAAGGTAGATAAAGGGAAGGGGAGAGAGAACATGGAATGCTGTATAAAAGCCCCGAAAGGCGGTGGCCGCATTTTATAGCGGCAAAACGAGGTGACAGGTTCGCTTTAATGATTTCCAGATGATTTGTAAAGAGGAGTGGACCAAAATTCTTCGCCGACATGTGCACAAACCTCATCATGAACAAGAAAAAAGTCTGACTGCTGTGCTTGCCAACAAGGGTTTTGCCACCAAGTATTACGTCTTGTTTGCCAGAGTGATCAAATACTTCTCACTGCAAAATGAAAATAAATTTATATAATTTATACAATGTGATTTTCTGGATTTTATTTTTGATATTCTATCTCTCAATGTTAAAATTATCCTACCCTTAAAATTATAGACTGATCATGTCTTTGTCAGTGGGCAAACTTACAAAATCAGCAAGGGATCAAATAATTATTTCCTTCACTGTATGCATTTTTCACCCACTTCTGGTTTTAGCTTACAAATACTGACCAAATACTGAACGTGAAAGTGGCCTTACAGGCAGCTGTCCTTCTTACTATGTTCACAGCATCCTCGGACTCTTGTCTATTGACAGTGTAGTTCTAGGTACTCTTGTCTATTGATGATGGAGCTCTTGACTATTGATGGTGGAGATCTGGATACAATTGCCTTTTGATGGTGGAGCTCTGAGTCTTTTTGCTCTGTGATGGTGGAGCTCTTGGTACTCTTGCCTATGGATGGTGCAGCTTTTGGAACTCTTGCCTCTTGATGTTGGAGTTCTGAGTATTCCTGCTCTGTGATGGTGGAGCTCTGGGTCTTCCTGCTCTGTGATGGTGGAGCTTTGGGTCTTACTGCTTTGTGATGGTGGAGCATTGGGTCTTCCTGCTCTGTGATGGTGGATCTTTTGGTCTTCCTGCTCTGTGATGGTGGAGCTCTGGATCTGTAATGTATGTAGTACAGTTCATATAGCGTCTTGTGCTTGGGTGCGATGAAAATACACGAGACACAGGTTTGATATAGAAGGTCTTGTATTACTTCATACAAGTGGCAAAAATAGTCACACAGTTTGCAGATACAGAAGCAGGAGACACAGCAGGCCAGAGTAACTTAAGCTCAGCAATCACTCTCCACAACAGGTTCAGGATCTTCTTCTCTGTTACCGTAAGTCCATGCAAACGTGGATCTTTCAAAGAGCAGGGTTCCAGAGTCCACAAGTGTTCAGAGTTCCTCAGTAGGAATAGCTGGAGTACATAGTCCAAGGCTTCCAGGAGTCAGGTCACAGGTTCACTGCAGGCTAGATTCTGAAGCACTGATTGCTCAGCTGTGGCTGCTTAAGAAGCAAGAGGGAGAGAATCAGGGCGGGAACATGAAAGCTGAAAACTCCATATTGACTGAGGGCAAGATAGCTGCAGCAAGACAGAAAGCAAAATGGCTGACGGAAAACTGAGTTTCAAGAACATGTACAAAGAACCTTACATTACTCCCCCCTTAGGGACAACCTCCGGATGGCCTCAGACCAGGCTTGTCTGGGTACCTCTGATGAAACTGGCGGAGCAAACGAGGAGCATTAACGTTATTGACTGGTTCCCATGAGTTGTCCTCCACTGGGTAGCCCTGCCATTTAATCAAATATTGTAACTGATTTCTGTATAACCTGGAATCTAGAATTCTTTCCACCACAAATTCTTCCTGACCATCGACTAGCACTGGGTCAGGGCAAGGAGAAGAACGTCCAGGAAACGTATTGGGTGTTGCAGCCTTTAGTAGGGATACATGAAAGACAGGGTGGATTCTCATAGTTCTGGGCAGTTGAAGACGACAAGCAACAGCACTTATAATCTTATTGATCTTATAAGGTCCAATGTACTTATGTCCCAACTTAGACGATGGAATCCTTAACTTAAGATTTCTGGTTGACAGCCAGACCAAGTCTCCTACCTTGAAAGCTGGTGCAGGTTTACGAAATTTATCTGCTGCTTTCTTGTACCTTTCCTGAGCCAATTCCAGATTCTCCTTTAGAAGATCCATATTCTTCTGTAAAGACGTGATTCTTTCGGCCACTGCTGGTAAAGGCGTTTCTATGGGAAATCGTGGAAGAATGTTAGGATGATAACCTAGATTGGAGTAAAAAGGAGACTGCTTAGTGGAGGCGCTCTGAGAGTTGTTATAAGAGAACTCAGCCAATGGAAGTAGATCCACCCAATCATCCTGTAGGTGGCAGATAAAGCAGCGGAGATACTGCTCCAGAGTTTGATTGGTTCGTTCGGTCTGTCCATTAGTCTGGGGATGAAAAGCAGAAGAAAGGTTTACTTTAATGTCCAATGCTGCACAGAAATTTTGCCAAAACCTTGAAGTGAATTGCACCCCTCGATCCGAAATAACCTCATCCAGTACTCCATGTAAGCGAAACACATCTTTAATCATCAAATCTGATGTCTGTTTTGCAGTGGGTAAGCCGACACAAGGAATAAAATGAGCTGCCTTTGTTAAACGATCAACCACCACTAGAATGGTGTTTTTCCCTTGAGAGGTTGGTAACTCCACAATGAAGTCCATAGAAATGGATCCCCACGGGCGGGACGGGGTGGGAAGATGTTGTAACAGACCAGTTGGTGAGGAGCGAGGTGTTTTGCATCTTGCACAGACTTCACATGAAGTGACATAGTTTAAAACATCCTTCCTGCAAGTGGGCCACCAAAAGAAACGAGAAAGAAATTCCTGTGTCTTTAGAATTCCTCTATGCCCAGCTATCTTGGAATCGTGAATGAGTTGCAATACTCTCAATCTGACTGTTTCAGGAATATACAGACGTTGTCCCAGAATCCACACACCATTCTTAAAGACAAGACTTACGTCCCTTGGGGGTTGTGCCAACAAGGAATCCGCATGGTATGCTTCCTTGATGTCCTTAAGTAGGTCTTGATTATGAATCACTGCCAGGAATCTAGAGTCAGGAAGAATAGTCTTAGGAGGAGCAAGTGGACGGGTCTCTGCTGAATGAATCCTAGAGAGTGCATCAGCTTTCCATTGCGCGATCCTGGTCTATAAGAAATGACAAAATTAAATTGGTTTAAGAAAAGATTCCAGCGAGCCTGGCGAGGAGTCAGGCACTTAGCCGACCTGATAAATCAAGGTTACGATGGTCTGTCAGGACGACTATTTGCTGTGCAGCTCCCTGAAGAAGGTGTCTCCATTCTTTGAAGGCGGCAATAATGGCCAACAACTCTCTATTGCCCACATCGTAGTTCCTCTCAGCCGAAGACAACTGCTGGGAAAAGAAGGCACAGGGATGCAAGACATTCTTCTCACCTGTTCTCTGAGAGAGTATAGCTCCAACGGCACAATCTGAAGCATCCACCTCTATTATGAAGGCAAGTTCGGGGTTGGGATGTACCAAGATAGGTGCGGTGGTAAATTTATCTTTTAGACGAGAAAATGCTTCCTGGGCTTGGGGAGTCCAGGAGAACCTAGACTCTTTCCGGGTAAGTTGGGTGATAGGTGACACTACCTCAGAGAAATTCCTAATGAAACGTCTATAGAAATTGGCAAACCCGATGAAGCGCTGCACCTCCTTCACATTTCTAGGACTTGGCCAATCCTTGATGGCTTGGGTCTTACTTCCATCCATACTAATTCCTTGTGTAGACAGTACATACCCCAGAAATTGAATTTCGGTCCTATGGAATTCACACTTTTCAAGTTTGATGTAAAGATGGTTTTGTCTTAGACGTTCCAAGACCATTCTCACATGTCCATGATGTTCCTCTGTGGAGTTAGAAAAAATTAGAATATCATCCAAATAAATCACCACGAATGTATCTAGGAGATCCCTGAAGATGTCATTCACCAAGTGTTGGAAAGTGGCTGGGGCGGTACTCAGACCAAAAGGCATAACTAGATATTCAAAGTGTCCATAGCGTGACCTGAATGCAGTCTTCCATTCATCCCCAGGTCTAATACGGACCAAGTTATAGGCCCCACGGAGATCCAATTTAGAGAAAATTTTGGCATGCCGCACTCTCTCCAATAACTCAGGGATTAAAGGCAATGGATAACGATTTCTAATAGTAACCTTATTGAGTTCCCTATAGTCTACGCAGGGTCTCAGAGATCCATCTTTCTTCTTCACAAAGAAGATGGGTGCACCTGCAGGAGATGAAGAGGGGCGTATGAAGCCCTTGGCTAGATTTTCGTCTATGTAATCCTTTAAAGCCTTTAGCTCAGGCCCCGCCAGGGGGTAGATCTTACCAAAAGGTATCTCTGCTCCAGGCAATAATTCAATTGGACAATCATATGGACGGTGAGGGGGAAGCTGGTCAGCGTTCTTCTTGTCACATAAATCCACATAGTCCTGGTATACAGCTGGTAGTTCAGGGACTAACATGGTTCCTTTAGGAACAGAGCAAGCTGAAACTTCTGGACTCATCTGTTTCTCTGGAAAGTGTAATTCCTTGGTCTCCCAGTTAATGGTAGGGTTCTGAGCCTGCAGCCATGGTAGCCCTAGAATAATGGGAAAGTGGGGAGAAGAGATAAGCATAAAGGACAGTTTCTCTTGATGATCTTTACCCATAAGGACCCTTAAAGGCTCTGTTTCCTGATCCACTGGTCCAGAGGTCAGCAGGGAGCCATCCACAGTTTCCATCTGTACTGGAGTAGCCTTCTTCACTGAACGTATCCCCTGTTTCAGAGCAAAGGAGACATCCATAAAATTCCCACTTGCCCCTGAGTCGATCATAGCAGTGCTAGACACCCAGACTGAGTTAACCCAGAGTTTGATGGAAAGGAAGCAATGAGAATTGTTTTTCCTACAACTCAGCTGGGACACCGCTGAGGAAACTTGAAAAATTGCAGCGTTTACACAGTCATCGTCCTCAGAAGTAACGGAGTTTAAGTCCGAGAAATCAAGATCTGTTGCTGCAGATCTCTCTGGAGCCTGAGGCTCGGACCTGACAGATCTCTCTCGCAACACTCACAGTGAATGAGTGCTGCAGTAGTCTTACGAGAACGGCTGGGGCAGTTTATAATGAAGTGCCCTGACTTACCACAATAGAAACATAGATTTTCCTTAAAACGATGTTCCTTGCGTGCATCACTAACCCGTCTTTGTAAAGAGTCTACCTGCATGGGTTCAGGTTCAGGTTCCCGTGTGATCCTACTCAAAGGTTCCTTAGCTGGGGAGGAAGGTAGGAAAAGGTTAGTGCGATTGCTTTCGAACCATCTCTCTTGCCTGCGTTCAGTCAGGCGAGCATCAATACGGATGCAGAAGTTAATAAAGTCACCTAACGCAGTGGGAGGGTCGGCACGAGCAAGTTCATCCTTAATTAGTGGAGACAACCCCTTTCGAAAAATAGATTTTTTGGCGGAACTGTCCCAGGTGGTATCAAGGGCCCATCTCCTGAAATCCAAGGCATATTCGGCTACCGAGTGCTTACCTTGGCGCAAAGTTAACATGGCTGCTTCAGCTGTTGCACCTCGATTGGGGTCATCAAACACCTGCCCCATGGCTGAAATGAAAGCATCAAGATGATCCAAACATTCATCCTCAGTCTCAATCAGAGGGTTTGCCCACATCAAAGCCTTGTTGGTAAGTAACATAATTATAGTAAGCACTTTAGATCGTTCAGTGGGAAATTGTGAAGCATGTGCAGAAAAAAAACAGATTGCATTGGTTAATAAATCCCTGAATTTTTCACGTTCACCGCCAAAACGAAAAGGGGGCAACTTGGGAATCCCAGAACTTGGGGCTACGGCAGGAGCCTGGACTCGCTCCTCTAGAACCTCAATCCTGGCTCGCAAATCCTGGGCAGTCTGTCCAAACACTTGCAAATTGTGATTAGTGAGGTCCTGTAGGTTTGTAAAACGGGTTTTTATAGTCTGTAAATCTGCAAGGATATTATCAGTCACTCACCGCAAAGTTCCTTTATGCGGGCCTCCATTTTCCAGATCTTTTAAGACAGGAGTACTGGAAGGAGAGGAGAAAAGAAAAAAAAAAACAATAGTGTTTACCTGTGGTAACACTGCAAAGAGAAAAAAAAATTAAGGGAACTGCTCACCTGGAATGGTTGTGAGAAGTCACAACCACTATCATCACAGAAAGTTCAACCGGACATCTGATATCCACAGTTACAGCAGACACAAAAAGAGGGAAGAGAAAAAAAACAATAGTGTTTACCTGTGGTAACACTGCAGAAAAAAAAACTTAAGGGAATTGCTCACCTGGAATGGTTGTGAGAAGTCACAACCACCGTCATCACAGAAAGCACAACTGGACGTCTGATATCCACAGTTACAGCAGACACAGCCTTCCCAGACCCAGCAGACACTAACGTTTTGGCTTCAGAATCTTGTAATGTATGTAGTACAGTTCATATAGCGTCTTGTGCTTGGGTGCGATGAAAATACACGAGACACAGGTTTGATATAGAAGGTCTTGTATTACTTCATACAAGTGGCAAAAATAGTCACACAGTTTGCAGATACAGAAGCAGGAGACACAGCAGGCCAGAGTAACTTAAGCTCAGCAATCACTCTCCACAACAGGTTCAGGATCTTCTTCTCTGTTACCGTAAGTCCATGCAAACGTGGATCTTTCAAAGAGCAGGGTTCCAGAGTCCACAAGTGTTCAGAGTTCCTCAGTAGGAATAGCTGGAGTACATAGTCCAAGGCTTCCAGGAGTCAGGTCACAGGTTCACTGCAGGCTAGATTCTGAAGCACTGATTGCTCAGCTGTGGCTGCTTAAGAAGCAAGAGGGAGAGAATCAGGGCGGGAACATGAAAGCTGAAAACTCCATATTGACTGAGGGCAAGATAGCTGCAGCAAGACAGAAAGCAAAATGGCTGACGGAAAACTGAGTTTCAAGAACATGTACAAAGAACCTTACAGGATCCTTCTGCTTTGTGATGGTGGTGCTCTTGGTACTCTTGCATATGGATGGTGCAGCTTTTGGAACTCTTGCCTCTTGATGTTGGAGCTCTGAGTATTCCTGCTCTGTGATGGTGGAGCTCTGGGTCTGTGATGGTGGAGCTTTGGGTCTTACTGCTTTGTGATTGTGGAGCATTGGGTCTTCCTGCTCTGTGATGGTGGAGCTTTGGGTCTTCCTGCTCTGTGATGGTGGAGCTCTGGATCCTTCTGCTTTGTGATGGTGGTGCTCTTGGTACTCTTGCATATGGATGGTGCAGTTTTTGGAACTCCTGCCTATTGATGTTGGAGCTCTGGGTCTTTCTTATCTGAAATTATGGAGCTCTAGCTACACTTACCTATTGATGGTGTAGTACTGGGTCCACCCCCTGACCTGTGATTGTGGTGCTTGGATCCTCTGGACCTGTAATTTTACATAAACTCTAGGTCTCTAAACAAAAGTTCCAGAACTCCTGTATCAAGTGCCTTCTTAATCTTAAAACCAGAGGCACATATTGTCGCTATATCCATGAAAGTAATTGTTAGGAGCATTATTATTGTTACCTACTGATTTACATAATGTGACACAATATGTCGACATTTCTGTTTCTCGGAGATGAGAAAACCTTGGGGAATGTAATTCAGCTGAGCAACTGCTTCATTTTAGCCATATCATTATTGCTATACTCTTCTAATTATATATGTAGACACAATGTGTTGAGTCCTGTCCAAGGATGTGTATTTCATGAAGGTCATAAATCTTTGTAAATTAAATATTTCATAAACTCATTATGCAAATGTAACACTTATTTTGGTTATTTTAAAAGGTATAAAACCAACACGTCATGACAAATTATATCTATATAATGTGTGTATTGTTTACATGAGATGTCTGAACTTATGCCAATTTAAAGGGTATTCCTAACTAAGATGTATGGTCTTCATCTTTTCATCTGAAGTATAAAGGGAGAAGTGGCCACTTCTTTTTTCAAATCCCTTAACCCGCTCCTGCCCATGCCGTATACTGTATATACGTGTTGGTGGGAGGTCCTTAACATGAGCAGCAAGAACATGGATGACGTTCACATTGTGCAATCTCAGGAACTGTGTCCACACCATCAAGGGTAGGGTGGGTCCACACCACCAAGAGTGAGGTGGGTCCACACCATCAAGAGTAGGGTGGGTCCACACCACCAAGAGTGAGGTGGGTCCACACCACCAAGAGTAGGGTGGGTCCACACCACCAAGAGTGAGGTGGGTCCACAACACCAAGAGTAGGATGGGTCCACACCACCAAGAGTGAGGTGGGTCCACACCATCAAGAGTAGAGTGGGTCCACACCACCAAGAGTGAGGCGGGTCCACACCATCAAGAGTAGGGTGGGTCCACACCACCAAGAGTGAGGTGGGTCCACACCACCAAGAGTAGGGTGGGTCCACACCACCAAGAGGTGGGCCCCCACTATCAAGAGATGGGGTAGGTCCACACCATCAAGAGGTGAGATCAGAGCGCCCACAACATCTAATTAATTATTCTTTCAACAAACCACAATATGAGCACAGTGTGCCGGTGAGCCTCTATGGTAGATATAACTGTTAAGCATTGTACAATGCACAACAGAAATTTTGCTGTGCTATACAAATGATCGTCGTTCAGGGATGTAGTTTCCAGGTGGGATTGAAAATGGAATTTTGATGTCCCTATACCAATTCTAATATTGGTAAATCGCAGTGAACTCTGTAGAAAAAAAAAAGCTGAAAATGTTAAAAAAAAAAATTCTGTTTTTTTCATTATTTAGCTCATTCTCTAACAACAATTGAGTAAATGGTACCAATAAAAGCCACAGCTTGTCCTAAAAAAAATACCAGCTCTCACACAGCTTATGTTGACGGAAAAATTAAAATGTTACAAGTCATAGAATGGGGCGACACAGAAACAAAAGAATTGACATGCTGCAGTTCAGAAACTGCTTCAAATCTGCAATGGTAAAATAAGCAGCATGCACATGAGGCTTCAGGAATCTCATTAATGTTTCCAGTACTGTATAACAATGGGAAAGCATGCATAGAAAACGTGTCAAAAACGCAATGTGTGTACAAGCCTATACTCTTTCTGATTTTCATCAAAGGTTCTACGTTTGAGTCAACGCATAGAGAAGCATAATGACAAGCTAAACCCCTTCACGACATCCGCCGTACATGTACGGCACAAGTCGTAAGCAGGAGTATGGAGCTGGCTAACGGGGTGAGCCTGGCCCATACACGGCAGGTCAATCTCTCACAGAGGCATTTAACACGCTCCGGTGTGGGGGGCGCATCATTCCATGCACCCATTGCGTGATCGTCACGTGATCGTAGGTCGTCGATAGTTTGCTATAAAATACAGAGGTCTGTAGAAGACTTCCATACTTGAAATTATGGATCTCCTCTGAATTCCTGCCTGTGGCCAGTCTACGGAAGGAGACCGTGATTTCTGCAATGTACAGCAATGCTGTGGCGTCAGATGATCGCAGCTTCAAGTCCCCTAAGGGGACAGTGAAAGGTAAAAAAAAGTTTTACAAAAATATTAAAACAAAATTTTTAAAACAATTTTTAAAATCACCCCCTTTTAACCACATTAAAAATAAAGAAATTTAGAAAATATAAATATGTGGCATCTCCATGTTCTGAAAAGTCCAATCTATCACAATATAAAAATAATTAAACCAATCGGAAAACAACTTAAATTAAAAAAATTCATGAATGCCAAAAATGAAGTTTTTTGGTGGCTGCAACTCCACAAAAAATGCTGTAACAAGCGATCAAAACATCACATCTTTTCCAAAATGTTATCCATTAAAACGTTGTCTCACCCCGCAAAAAATAAGCCTTCACACAGCTCCATTGACAGAATAACAAAAATGGTCTTGGAAAATGGCAACACAACAAGAAAAAAATTTTTTTTTGTAAACTTCTGATTTTTTTTCACCACTAATTTTAAAAAACTGGACATGTCTGGTATCACCGTAATCGTATTGATGAGCAGAATCATATTGCGAGGTCAATTTTACCACAAACAAACAATTCCCAAAATTCAATGTCAGAATTGCAGGGTTTTTTCACAATTTTCCCCGCTTGGAATTTTTTTTTCAGTGCACAATGTTGTAAAATGAACGGTGTCATTCAAAAGTACAATTGGTCCTGCAAAAAAAACAAGGTCTAATAAGTCTATGTAAATAGAGAAATTAAAAAAATTATGGCTCTGAGAAGAAGGGGAGTAAAAAATAAAATGGATAAAACGGAAATTGGCTGTGTCGGGAAGGGGTTAAAAAACAAAATATACTGAGGTATTTCCTACATAAAGTGTAAGGAGCTTCCCTCCCCCAATATCCTGTTTGGAGGAGGTGATAACGTTACATAGCAATAAACCGGGCCTGTCCTGGAAAAAGCGCAGCAGTGTGACCTACACTGCCCGACTTCAGCCCTGGTGATCCCACAGATCAGACTATCTAGCACAGTTATGGTTGCCTAGCAACATTGGAACGTTCAGACTTTGCGGAGTGCGCTGATTGGAGGAGGCGCGGGATGTTTACTCGTTACCTAGGAGACTTGGATACTTTTTTGTAACCGTTTTCTGCATGGCTTTCCGGGGGGAAGATGAAGCCCCCGCATCCCGGGACCACCACCCCTCGTGATAGACTCTTCACTGTGAAGGTCCGGCTGCGGGAGACCGGGGAGAAGTTCTGTGTAGCTCGCTGCAGCCAGCTGGTGACGGTAGGAGAGGTGAAGGAGAAGCTGGAGCTGCTGGCTGGGATCCCCAAACCCCTGCAGGCTCTGTCCTACCTGGATGATGGTGGGTGGTTGTATCTGCACAACTGGCAGCTCACAGCTAATCGGGAGCAGTCACACTCTTTATAGGGGGCCCTGTGCAAATAAATGGGGCTGAGATGCAGTACCAAGCACAGCCTGCAGATACAAGTGGCGCTATTTCTACACACTGAAATAAGAAATGTTGCTCTGTATAATCCCTTTATGTGGAGCAGAAGTAGAACTGTCCTATTAGGACAAATTAAACCTCATGACTCCATTTATTTAGTCTTAAAACGTACTGTAAAATGGGGAAAAAAATTACAAATACGGTGTAAAAAGCTCAAGCCACCATTGTATTTTTATCTTTTGTTATTACGCCATTCATTCTGCTGTAAAAATAACATTGGAGCGTGATTCTCCAGGCCAGTACGATTATGGCAATACCAAATTCGTGTCGTTTTCTGTTTGTTTTAAATTTAAGTGGTGAAAAAAAAAAAGATGTTTGTGAAAAGAACATTGGGATTCTGCAGCTTTCCGTCCTTGGATGGAGCAGTGTGAGGCCTTTTGCTTTGCGCCTTGTTGAGCTGATGTTTTACTGGTTCTATTTGGGGTCATATGTGGTTATGATCGCTTTCTGTAGCATTTTGCGGTGGAGGCGCAGTAAAGAAAACAACAATTCTGGCTTTTCGATTTTGTTTTGCTTTACTTCACTTACTGTAAGGGTGACATAATTTTATATTTTAATAGATTGGACATTTTGGGATATAAAGATAAAAAGAATTAAACATATTTTGTATTTTTTTATTTGGGAAAGGATGGTGATTTGTATTTTTATCCTTTTTTTAATACTTCTAAAGCTTTTTTTCACTTTTTACTTTATTCTTCAGTCCCTCTAGGGGGCTTGGAATGGAACTGCAATCGTTTGATTGCTTGTTCTATGTGCTGCGATACCATAGCTTTGAAGTATACAGTGAAAATGAGGTTACTCTTTAACTGCCGTTGTCATTGATTGACAGCTGCATATAAATAGCTGAACTAGGTCGCTGCTGTTCTCTGGTTGTTGCTGTTTGCGGCAGGTGCTGTATATGTAATATAGCCTGCACCCACAGTGTGTTGGGAGGACTCCACAACTGAGCACACTCCATACAAACTGAAATGCAGCTTTAGGGCTCATACTCACTTGAGCCGAAAACGGATGATTTTCAGCCGATAAAAAATCTGATTCAAATCGGTCCAATGTTATTCAATACGTGACATCTCATTTGCGATTTTTTTTCTCAGCCGAAATCAGTGTGAGAAAAAAATCGGAACATGCTGCG
The DNA here is from genome assembly GCA_033576555.1 of Oophaga sylvatica. NCBI lineage: Eukaryota > Metazoa > Chordata > Amphibia > Anura > Dendrobatidae > Oophaga > Oophaga sylvatica. The sequence goes on from JARQOD010000003.1 coordinate 141,930,224, forward strand.
ATTTGATGCGATTTTGGCATGATAATCGCTAATGCAATAGATGGTGCTATAAAAAAATCGCATGACAATTGCACATAATCGGACCATCCTGAAAACTGACCGTTTTTTTTCCAGCAAGTGAGTATGAGCCCTTATATAGATGTTGGGAAAAGGTTAATGGGGTTGGAAAGCCCCTCAACTCAACCAGGAGTTATGTAAGGATTCCTGTAGTGGAACAGGTTAGGTGATCGTCTTCCCAGATCATACATACATGCACATTTTATGGTGTTATGTGCAATCCTCTTACTGGAGTAATTGTCAGGGCATGCTGGGAGTTGTAGTGTCTGCAGTTGAAGACCTAGGTTTAACCTCGCAATCTATCTACTAGTCACATTATTCTTGTAATTCCATGTTTCTTCTCTTGTAGGGGATATGCCTGATAGTTCCACGTTGAAGTTTAATGCAGTAATTCCAGGAGGAACGCTGTCTATGAGCGTCTGGCATTATGATGGCTTAACGGATCTGATAACATTTGCAGCTAAAGGAGAGTTAGCCAAGGTACTGTATAGCCCATGTAGTGATAGTAATAATGGTCTTCAGGGTCGGACTCATGGGGCGTAACTGCCGCGGTCGCCAGCGAGTCCCCGTGATGGCAGAAAATACTTGAGCTGGATGTGCGTCTTTGGCTCCCATTGCTTGCGCGCTGAAGTCATTGCCAGCTTCAGAAGAGGAAACCGCAGGCAGGGGAACGGATGAGAGGTTATGTTCTTTTTAAAATCAATGACTACACGGTGGCCATACTACTACATGCATGAGAATGGACTGTGCACTATACTATATGGAGGACTATGGGCTATGCATTATACTATATGGAGAACTATGGGCAATGCATTATACTATATGGAGGACTATGGAGAGTGCATTATATTATACAGTGGGTTCGGGAAGTATTCAGTCCCCTTTAAATTTTTCACTCTTTGTTTCATTTGTAAATGAAAAAAAGGTAATTTTTTCTCATTAATGTACACTCTGCACCCCATTTTTACTGAAAAAAAACAGAAATGCTAATTTTTGCAAATGTATTAAAAAAGAAAAACTGAAATATCTCATGGTCATAAGTATTCAGACCCTTTGCTCAGTATTGAGTAGAAGCACCCTTTTGAGCTAGTACAGCCATGAGTCTTCTTGGGAATGATGCAACAAGTTTTTCACACCTGGATTTGGGGATCCTCTGCCATTCTTCCTTGCAGATCCTCTCCAGTTCCATCAGGTTGGATGGTGAACGTTGGTGGACAGCCATTTTCAGGTCTCTCCAAAAATGCTCAATTGGGTTTAGGTCAGGGCCCTGGCTGGGCCAGTCAAGAATGGTCACAGAGTTGTTCTGAAGCCTTTGTTATTTTAGCTGTGTGCTTAGGGTCATTTTCTTGTTGGAAGGTGAACCTTCGGCCAAGTCTGAGGTCCAGAGCACTCTGGAAGAGGTTTTCATCCAGGATATCTCTGTACTTGGCCTCATTCATGATTACTTCAATTGCAACCAGTCGCCCTGTCCCTGTATCTGAAAAACACCCTCATAGCATGATGCTGCCACCACCATGTTTCACTGTAGGGATTGTATTGGGCAGGTGATGAGCAGTGCCTGGTTTTCTCCACACACACTGTTTAGAATTATCACCAAAAAGTTCTATCTTCATCTCATCCGACCAGAGAATCTTATTTCTCGTAGTCTGGCAAACTTAGCAAACTCTATGCGGCCTTTCATATGTCTGGAACTGAGGAGAGGCTTCCGTTGGGCCACTCTGCCATAAAGGCCTGACTGGTGGAGGGCTGCAGAGATGATATTTGACTTTGTGGAACTTTCTTCCATCTCCCTACTGCATCTGTGGAGCTCAGCCACAGTGATCTTGGGGTTCTTCTTTACCTCTCTCACCAAGGCTCTTCTCTCACGATTGCTCAGATTGGCTGAACAGCCAGGTCTAGGAAGACTTCTGGTGGTTCCAAACTTCTTTCATTTAAGAATTATGGAGGCCCCTGTGCTCTTAGGAACATTGCATACTGCAGAGATTCTTTTGTAACCTTGGCCAGATGTGTGCCTTGCCACAATTCTGTCTCTGAGCTCCTTGGCCAGTTCCTTTCACCTCATGATTCTCATTTGGTCTGACATGCACTGTGAGCTGTGAGGTCTTATATAAACAGGTGTGTGCCTTTACAAATCAAGTCCTATCAGTTTAATTAAACATAGTTGGACTCCAGTGAAGGAGTAGAACCATCTCAAGGAGGATCACAAGGAAATGGACAGCATGTGACTTAAATATGAGTGTCTGAGCAAAGGGTCTGAATACTTATGACCATGTGATATTTGAGTTTTTCTTTTGTTAATAAATTTGAAACAATTTCTACATTTCTGGTTTTTATCAGTCAAGATCGGGTGCAGAGTGTACATTAATGAGAAAAAAATGAACTTTTTTGGATTTACCAAATAGCTGCAATGAAACAAAGAGTGAAAAATTTAAAGGGGTCTGAACACTTTTCAAACCCACTGTATGGAGGACTATGAGCTCTGCATTATACTATATGGGGGACTATGTGGAGTACATTATACTTCTGCTATGTACAACCCTGGTGAGTATAATGGTTTATTTTCTTCTTTAGATTAAAGAATAGCGTCAGAACGAGGAACATATACCAGGTTGGTAAATATATATATACATCAGGATGAGGCCCAGGATAAGGGAAATATATATACCAGGATGGTGCCCAGGATAAGTGACGTATACCAAGATAGGGGATATATATAGCAGGATGAGGAACACATATAGCAGGATGGAATATATATATATATATATATATAATGGGGGGGCCCAGTCCAAATCATGCACCGGGGCCCATCACACTCTAGTTACGCCACTGGTCGGACTCTTACTGATCAGACAGTGATGATATATCCTAATTGTTGGACCTCGATGTACCACTTTCTGTTCTGTAATGGCGGCTTCTGGAACTACATAGTAACTTTATTCCATTTTCTCCTCAGCTGATAAGTGTGGGTGTCACCCCAGAGTCTACATACAACACCGAGAATTCATTACGCTTGGATACAATGGAGAAGAAAGAGTGGCTGGCTACTAGAGCAGGCATAGCCCTGTACATTGCGGCCCACCGCGGTCACCTGCACATAGTGCGATTCCTTTCACGGATTGGTAAGATGGGTGGTGGGATCGCTGGATAGTCTTTTATGTATTCTGCTGACATGGGGAGAGAGAAGGATCCGTCTACTGAAGTTTCAGCAGCCGCTCTTTTTGTTCTTCAGGGAGATAAGCTGCTGCCAGAGGGATCTGGTCATAGCGGTCTCCTAGAGAAAAAGGGAGCGCTCAGCCGAGCTGATTGTTACTGTGTCTTGGGCAATCGGGAGAGATAGCTGTTAGCCAAAATATCTGTGTTTCGGGGTCTTTTAGCCAGTGGTGTTCCCAGATTTACAACTTCGCACCTACCCTCAGATCAGATGTCATTGCTGACCGCTTTGACGACATAGTATATTTCTCTTCTGTAGGACACAATGTACAGTACCACACCCAGCTTGGTAATACTCCTCTTCACGTGGCAGCAGCCATGGGCCAAAATGACTGCCTCCAAGAGCTATTAAATAATGGAGCCCAAACACAGGTCACCAACAGAAGAGGACAGACAGCGCTGGACATGGCACGAACATGGGGGAAAGTGAAGACCGAACAGAAACTCTTCCTGTTCCAGTGGGAGGAGAGAGCGGCCAACGTGTCGGTGAAAAGTCATCTGGAAAGTTCCGAACTCTTCGCACATCAAAAATTTGATTCGAAACAGAAGACCTGGTTGACGGGCTCGTATGCAAGAAAATACATGGCAAATCTCACCCAGGTGCAAGACTTTTTCGGGACACACATCCCGCCAAAAAAGACACCTGTCCGAAAAAATGTAAACTAGACAAAAGATATAAAAGAGGGAGAATAAAGCGGTGAACAGCACTTTTTGAAGGACTAAATTGTTCAATAGAAAAGTACAGACAAGAAAGGGGAGAAAACCTCACAAAGGCTCAGGACATATGTGCCACACGCTGGTGGAGTGACTCCGCAGAGGAGGCAGTGGTATGGCACAATACTAGAGCCCAAAATAACACATTTTAGGGTCGATACAGTGTAAAAAACAGTTGATGTGCGCGTTCCCCAGGACATGACGCCTGTAACTCACTCATCTGAGGTGCACAGATTTTCTCCTGGATCTCTGACTTTTTGCACATGTAGAAAAAATAAAAAGAATAATCCAGCACCTCTGTACCATTTTCAGGCTTTATGTAATCAATTTCCATATACAAATTAAACATCCAGCAAGATACAAACTGTAATATCCCAGGGACGAGTTTCAAACCCTTGTGCATGCTTTATCACAACTTTTATACAAGGTGGCATTAAAGGGAATCTGTCTCCCGTTTGTTGCTATGTCATCTGAGAGAAGCATGATGTAGAGGCAGAGACCCTGATTCTAGTGATGTATCACTCACTGGGCTGCTTGCTACAGTTTTAGTAAATTTACTGTTTTATCTGTTGCAGATGTAGCAGAGCTCGGAATGCTGAGCTCTGTATAACCCCGCCCACACCTCTGATTGGCAGCTTTCCAACAATACACAGTGCACACAGCTGCCAATCAGTGGGGGCCAGGGTTATACAGAGCAGGAAGACTACATGGCATGAGATACCTAGTCCTCTAGTGATAACCTGCTGATAAACCACAGATTTTATTAAAACTACAGCAAGCAGCCTAGTAAGTGACACCACTGGAATCATGGTCCCTGCCCCTACATTAGGCTACTCTCAGATTAAACAGCAAAAACCTGACAGATTCCCTTTAACCCTATATTATACCAGGTCTCTAATTGCATAGTACTATTAACATTTAATACTGTCAGCATAACATGACTGTTCAAACCAAGCACAGGTGCTCGATGCATCTATGGCCAAGCAGTTCATTGCCCCTTCCCGTCTACATGATTTTTGGGAGTCAGTTACAAAATGTATTGCTAGCATTATTGTGGATGGGATGGTACACAAATATTACAGCAAGAACAAGGGTACTGTGGTATGCAAATGCAGCTGAGAAAATGTCCAAACATTATTAAATTGTTTCGAAGATCAGCGGAGGTGATCCCTGGCGTCATCATTATTAGTGGCGGCCAATTGTCAAGGGAAGTGCGAGCAGACCTCGATTCTCATGCGAAGCGATTAGAATATGACTAGAGGACAGGCGCCATCCACACAACCAGTGAGGCCGGCTTACAGAGGACCTGTCACTTGCTAGTAAATGGGTTTTTTTTAACTGATGTAAATCGGGTCGTTTTCCTGAATTTATGATGTTGTTTACTCCTCTCTACTCCTTAAGGAATCTCCTTGTCAGAAGTGTCCTTTCATCACCATCAGTGACTGGCACATTCCCATGTAACAACAAAAAATGCAAAACTTGTACCCACATATTACCAACAAATACAGTCCGTGTACCAAACACAAATCTGGACTATAAGGTCATGGGTTCCTTTTCATGTACATCCTCCAATGTGGTGTACATGATACAATGTACAAGGTGCCCTGGAGCTATCTATATTGGGGAAACCATGCAAAAACTACAAACAAGGATGAATCTACACAGACATACGATCAGGAATGAAATGGACACGCCTGTGGGAAAACATTTCTCTGGAACTGGACATTGTATGACAGACTTAAAAGTCTTAATACTAAAAGGTCATTTTAAGGATGACAGGGAGAGAAAAATATGGGAATTCAAACTTATTAGGATGTTCAATACTTTGACACTAGGACTCAACTTAACACCCGGTTTTATGACTCATTACATAGACACAGTTCACACCTTCACCAGAAGGACTCCAGATAGCTAATAACACATTCACACTAGCTCTCCATTTGTAAGAAAATGCTAATTTGATTTCCTTTGCTTATCTTTTGAAGGCATCACACCTCCCAGGTCTTGAACAAATTTCCTACTATAGTAAGCATCTAATGTGTCTTTCTTATTATTCCAAATGTAATCTTGCCTGAAGAAGGAGCCTCTGCGCTCTGAAAGCTTGCGAACATATAATTTTCTGGTTAGCCAATAAAGGTATCACCTTAAGAATGCTCTTGTCATAATTGGATGGAAAAGTATTCACATCGATTTTTCTGGCTAACACGGTACCACAATATAATTTATTATTGTACACCTCTCTACTCCTGAAATATAGCACCTAGTCAATGTATGGAAATGTAGGCTTCTTGGCCAAGTGAGCCTGATCCTCAAGACTCCCACAGAGAAGAGCTGAGAACCGTGCCCACTTGGATAAAAAGACTAAGTTGAAAATTAGCAATAATTTTGTGCATTGCATGGTTGCGCAAAAAGATTGAGACTTTAGTGTTTCCTTATCAACACTGACCAGTTCCACCAACATGAGCAGTGGTGAGGTGGGACGGGCTTGGCGATGCCCAATCCTCTAATTCATGATGAGTTGTGGCATACCTTACACAAGTCTTATTCCTGTCCCTGACTGGAGTAGGAATTATGGCGAGGTGCATGCTACTTTTAAGATTTCCTGTGTCACTGCGCCACTAAAAGGGGTTATCCGGGACTATTACATTTTTTAACTCTGGGCCTGAAGAACAGGCAGATAATTGCTAACTACCAGCCTGTTGTGCCTGGCGCTGATCTCTGCCAGTACAGAACGGTCACAGACCACTCCTGCCAGTGTTTCCATGTTTTCCAGTGATGTCACATCAACAGAGCGGCAGCTTCTCATCCGCTCTGTTGACGGAGCTTAACTGCCCAACTTGGGGACTGGCTGTCAATCGGCCTGAAGTCAGCAGTCACGCACTGTCAACAGAGCAGCAGCTTCTCATCCACTCTGCTCTGTTGAATAACTGTCCAACTTGGGGGAGCGACTGTCAATCAGCATGACGTCAGCAGTTGTGCCCTGTCGGCAGAGCAGCCCGGAAGAAGAGCTGCTCTGTTGACGTGGAGCAGCTAAATCACCGGCAGTCAGTGAACGCTCTAAATTGGCACCAGGATGAACAGGCAGGAAGTTGCCTCTGTTAGCAACTAGCTGCTTGTTACTTTTAAGGCCTATAGTAAAAAATAAAATGGTCCTAGATAACCCCTATAATGAATCAGGAGCCTCTGACTCCGCCCAGTGGGTGATAAATACAGAAATGTTTCTATTATACTTTTCCTCTGATTGTTCCACTCCTGGTTTTGGCTTACAAATGCCGAGGTAAAATACTGAACATATGAATGTGTCCTAAGGCATAAAGGGTTGGCGCACCACACACCTGACACGTGTTTCGCAAGGAATGCTTCATCTGGATGGAGTTGGTCAACGATGGAAGATGTGGGGACAATGAAGGGGAATGTAATACACCACCTGTGGACCTCTAGTATGGAGGACACTCCTAATGAAGCGATGAGGTTTACATAAATGAGTTACTAGTCTGGGACAATTTTAAAAGTAAAACACTATACATAAATACATCAGGCAGTGGGTGTAGGTCCTGCGGGGTCACTGGTGGGTTCCTCATAATCAATTGAGCAAGCACTCTTCCAATCATACCACAGCAGTTATAGTTCTGCAGCCTCTGGTCCATGGCTTGTATCCCAGCGTGGCACTGGTCCTGTGGCTTGTATCCCAGAGGCGCACTGGTCCTGTGGCTTGTATCCCAGAGGGGCACTGGTGCTGTGGCTTCTGTCCCAGAGGGGCACTGGTCCTGTGGCTTGTATCCCAGAGGGGCACTGGTGCTGTGGCTTCTGTCCCAGAGGGGCACTGGTCCTGTGGCTTGTATCCCAGAGGGGCACTGGTCCTGTGGCTTGTATCCCAGAGGGGCACTGGTGCTGTGGCTTCTGTCCATAAGGGGCACTGGTGCTGTGGCTTCTGTCCCAGAGGGGCACTGGTTCTGTGGCTTGTATCCTAGAGGGGCACTAGTGCTGTGAGTTGTAGCCGGGAGTGGTGCTGTGGCTTGCATCTGGGAGTGGCGCTGGTGCTGTGGCTTGTATCCGGGAGTGGCGCTGTTGCTGTGGCTTGTATCCAGGCGTGGCGCTGGTGCAGTGGTTTGCATCCGAGAGTGGTGCTGGTGCTGTGGCTTGCATCTGGGAGTGGCGCTGGTGCTCTGGCTTGCATCTGGAAGTGGCGCTGGTGCTGTGGCTTGTATCTGGATTGCCCGACAGGGCAGTGGGATACTCGGTACTGGGCCGGTGTCTTAAAGGGATGTGTCACAGCGGAAGTGACCCGGTCTGTGGCCCTGGGCGTCCAATAAAAGGGAAATATTTACAGGGGATGATAGAGTTTGTAGTAACATATTTGTGACACCACCTGTGGTTTCAGGTCAGAGGTGACCAGTGCTGCAGTGCAGATCCTCTGAGACTGGTGGTGATGCAGCAGAGTTGGAATAGCTCTCCACGGGCAGAGCTTGTTGAGGTGTGTAGAAGAAGATGATGGTGTTGGTAGATGTAGCAGCGATGAGTGTGTGCCGCAGGAAGGATTTAACTGAGAGTGGGGTATCACACCTCTGGATGAGGTGCAATACCACTGTGGCGACTGAACCCTCAGGGGCGCCACATATCCGGGAGTGGCGCTGGTTGCTGTGGCTTGCATCCGGGAGTGGCGCTGGTGCGTGGCTTGTATCCGGGAGTGGCGCTGGTGCTGTGGCTTGCATCTGGGAGTGGCGCGGTGCTGTGGCTTGCATTCAGGAGTGGCGCTGGTGCTGTAGCTTGCATCCGGGAGTGGCGCTGGTGCTGTGGCTTGCATCCAGGATTTCACTGGACCCCTGGGCCTACAAGGGGTGGATGATATGAAGCCCTGGTGGGCCGGGATGTTCCTAAGACAGGGGATAAAGGGCGAATTAAACGTCCCCAGAAATGTTCTCAACAATGCCCCGAGGCCTGGGAAGAAAAGAAGACCATTATAAAGGTATGCACACCACAATTTAGTAATCAATCATAACAAAAACTTTATTGGCATAATATTAAAAACAATGTGAACCCCGCAAAGACCCTGCTACCATGTGCTAGCCTAATATTAATGTCAGAACAAAGAGCTAATTAGACAATAGCATGCCATAAGGTGAACATATAATAGCCACAAGAATGCGATAGGGACGATACATATGACCCATGATGAGCCAACTGTAGGGATCCACTCTAGTAGGCAAGGGACGGACCGCAGTTATGAGGCAACACACAGGCTTTAAGTCCAAAAATCAATGTTTTACTGTCTCTTTAACACCAGGTAACAAAACATCACAAAACATAAATGCATTCCAGCTTTCAATATCACTGTTCCCAGACGCACCCTTGCATGGGACGGGCTTGACTAAGCGGCTGCAGGCCAGCAGGGACCGCCAGGTGCCTTCCCGGGTGGTCTGGAACTCGCTTCCGGTGCTCACTGACACACTGTAACAGAAAGTCACACTTCCAGGCTAACTCCAGCCAAGCTCCTCAACAGAACCACGTGGTTCTCAGTGTGGGACCGTCACAGGCTCCGCACACCCATGTGTCTTGTCCGGGAGCTATTCAGGACCCCCGTCCAACACACCGGCTACCAAGCTCCAAGTCTCACCACGTGCTTCCAGGAATCCGATCCAACCCCAGGATCTTCCAACACTGACAGACCTTCAAGGAACCTTCCAGGCAGCCCTATGCAGGACACACTCTCCACTGTCTCTGCCAGACTTCCAGAGACTTCTGTCTCCAACTCAATCTCCTCACCATGTGCCAAACACTGTCTTTCATACCAGTAGCCACTCCCCCAGCTAAGGCATGAAGCACATGGTCCGGTCACCTGTTCATGACCTCATCATAGGTCCTTCACAACACATACAATCACCAGCATGTAACATTCATTCTCCCACCACCAGTGGGCGGTGTATGTGTGGTTAGCATGTCCCACCCAGCTCACAAGCTAACCCTGTAGGTTCACCCTTAACAATAATCAGAACTCTTATGGGACTACATGTTATGATCTGCTACAAGCACTAAGGAAAGGTGGGAATTCTGTCCCTACAATAGGACTAAGCTGGATCCCTACGATGTAACGGGGAACCTGATCCTGCGACCAGACCCGCTAAAGTCCTCAGCTAGTCTGAACGAAGACCTATAGTTGCGAGGAAGGAATCCCTACAAGATCTAGGGACTGGGTGAAAAGGTGGACACCTCCTAACAGAAAGTGTAGCAGGGAATATAAAACAGAAAACAAATACAAGAGATCCTAAGATCAAGCAAAACTGACAGAGTAAAGGTACTGCCACACTACACAATCCCGCTAGCGATCTCGTTAGCGTCGCATACTAATGAGATCGCTAGCGGGATTGTTTCTATATCGCTAGTAGCTACCTATTTTAGCGATGTCGTTAGGACGCTATCGCGGTTAGCGATCTCCTTAACGACTTTAGTGGTACAAAAGTACCGCTAAATCGCTAAAAAAAGGTGCCACACTCAGCGATTAGATACTTACCAGCGGGGCGCCAGCGACGAAAATAGGGTCCGGAACGATTCCAGCGACGAGCGAGATCACAGCAGGAAGCTCGTCGCTGGCAGATGCCGCACACAACAACATCGCTAACGGGATCGCTAAATAGTGACGTTTTTTAGCGATCCCGTTAGCGATGTTGTTTAGTGTGGCATACCCTTAAGGCACCTAAGCACCTACATTGAAGTCCAGCAAAGCCAGAAGGGCGGAGCCAGACTAAATAGGGAAAAAAGGTCATGTGACCAGCAAACTGAAACAAAATCTAACAAGAGGGTTCTAACAGTACCCTCCCTTCTAAGAGGATCCTCCGGATCCCCTAGGACTTAGGCTTATCCGGAAACCTCTTGTGAAACGCTCTGACAAGTCTAGACGCAGAAACATCATCCGCCCTCACCCATGAGTTATCCTCGGGTCCATAACCCCTCCAAGCGACGAGGTACTGCAAACTCCCTCTATACCGTCTAGAATTTAGGATGCGGGAAATCTCATATTGCCCGTCCTCCACCACCAGGGAACAGTGGCCGAGACGTCTCCATCTGAGACCTCAGCTTTTTTCAAGAGAGAAACATGAAACACCGAATTAATCTTCCAGGAGGTAGGAAGCTCCAACTTAACAGCAGATTGGTAAATAACCTGAAGCACCTTAAAGGGCCCTACAAACTTGGGACCCAATTTCTTAGACGGAATCCTCAAGCGCAGATTCTTAGAGGACAACCAAACCATGTCACCAATAGCAAACAAAACCTCTTGTCGTTTTCTATCAAAATACACTTTGGATCTTTTGTTAGCCTCCTGAAGATTACCACGCACATCAGTCCAAATTCTCTCCAAAACACCAGAAAAATTCTCCTCTTCAGGTACAGCCGATCCCAACTTGGAAAATGACCCAAAAGACGGATGTCTCCCAGTACAACAAAAAAAAGGCGAACAACCAGCAGAAGCGGATGTATGATTGTTAAGAGCAAACTCAGCAAGTGGCAGAAACTCAGACCACCCCTCTTGATTATCAGTCACAAAACAACGCAAGAACTGCTCAACATCCTGGTTTTTCCTTTCTGTCTGGCCATTAGACTCAGGATGATATCCGGATGAAAACAACAAATGAACTCCCAACCTGTCACAAAAGGCGCGCCAAAAACGAGCCACAAACTGAGGTCCCCTATCAGAAACAATGTCAGTAGGAACACCATGTAGTCTGACTATTTCCTTGACAAAGGCCTTAGCGAGAGTCTTAGCGCAGGGCAGTTTGATGAAAGGAACCAAGTGAAACATCTTGCTAAAACGGTCCACGACCACCCAGATGACAGTGAAACCCTCAGAGGTGGGAAGGTCAGTAATAAAGTCCATAGCCAAATGTGTCCAAGGTGCACTAGGGACCTCCAAAGAGCAAAGCAACCCCGCAGCAGTAGAATGAGAAGACTTAGATCTAGCACACACAGTGCATTGGCGCACCCACTTAATGACTTCCTTTTGCCATCCTGGCCACCAAAAACTGCGACCCACAAGTCTCTTGGTCTCAGAGATTCCAGGATGACCTGCCAAACGAGAGTCATGACATTCATCAAACAAATCTCTCCTCAGGGTACCAGGCACAAACAACCTCCCATGTGGCATGTTAGATGGGGCATTCTCCTGTGCTTTAAGAATCTCATCTTCCAACACGGAGTCCAAAACAGCAATAACAACCCCCTCTTGCAAGATGTTTTCCTCCTCCTCCTCAGTACCCACCATAGGAGAAAAGCTGCGAGACAAAGCATCAGCTTTAACATTTTTAGTACCTGGGATGTAAGTAACGGTAAAATTAAACCGTGAGAAAAACAGTGCCCACCTAGCCTGACGGGCATTCAAGCGTTTGGCAGCATCAAGGTAGATCAGATTTTTATGATCGGTGAAGACTTGAAAGGGAAATTCCGCTCCCTCCAAAAAATGACGCCAGTGTTCAAATGCGAGTTTAATTGCCAACAATTCCCGATTACCGATATCATAATTTAGTTCAGACTCAGAAAATTTCTTTGAAAAAAAAGCACAGGGATGTACTCCATCCGTCTTTGCCTGAGACAACACCGCGCCGACCCCCACAGAAGAAGCATCAACCTCAACCAAAAATGGTTTAGTCACATCAGGCTGCGTAAGGATGGGAGCAGAGCTGAACCTCTCCTTTAGCAACACAAAAGCCTCAATGGCCTCAGTAGTCCACTGAACCACATCAGCACCTTTCCTGGTGAGATCGGTCAGAGGTTTGGCAATCACAGAAATTTTTTTTATGAATTTTCTATAATAATTGGCGAACCCCAAAAACCTCTGTATTGATTTCACACCAATAGGTCTAGGGCTAGGCCAATCCTGCACAGCTTGCACTTTCACCGGGTCCATCTCAAAACCTTCACTGGAGACAATGTAGCCCAAAAAACTAAGTCTCTGTACAGCAAACTCACATTTTTCTAGTTTGGCAAAAAGTGAATTATCACTCAGTAACTGTAATACTTCACGCACACTCCTCCAATGAGACTCCAAATCCGGTGAATAAATCAAAATGTCATCCAAATACACAACCACACTTCTGCCGATCAAAGGTCTAAGGATGTCATTAATAAGATTCTGAAAAAATGCCGGAGCACTGGAAAGTCCAAAAGGCATGACCAGATTCTCAAAATGACCCAGTGGAGTGTTAAACGCAGTCTTCCATTCATCCCCCTCCTTCATGCGCAACAAATTGTATGCCCCTCGAAGATCAATTTTCGAGAACCACTTGGCCCCCACTAACTGATTAAACAAATCAGGAATCAATGGCAGTGGGTAAGGATTGCGTACAGTAATCTTATTAATTTCACGAAAGTCTAGACAAGGCCGTAAACCGCCGTCCTTTTTTTTAACAAAAAAAAATCCAACCGCCACAGGAGATTTGGAAGGCCTAATGTGACCGGCGGCCAAGCTTGTCTGTATGTATTCCTCCAAAGCCTTTCTCTCAGGAATAGTCAAATTAAATAAACGACTTTTAGGAAGAGTCGCTCCAGGGATAAATTCAATTGCACAATCATAATCTCTATGAGGAGGCAATACCTGCGATTCCTTATCAGAAAAAACTTTCCAAAAATCCTGAATAGGTAAGGTAACTCCCCCTTAACTACAGCAGCAATACGCCCGTTACAACACTTGTCATAACACTTAGGACTCCAGGACTTAATTTCATTGGTAGACCAATCCAGTACCGGATTGTGCAATTTTAACCAGGGTAACCCCAAAATCACCGGAGAAGGTAAATTATTCAAAACTACCAAATCCAAATTCTCTTGATGAACACCATTAATAGTAAGAGGAAATTCACAGATATGGTGAGTAACATTTTTCAAGTGAGAACCATCCACAACACCACATTAATAGGAGAAGATAGAAGTTTGGGTTTCAATTTCAGTTTTTCCAAAAATTTCCCATCAATCACATTGAGAGTTGAACCACAATCCACAAATACCCGAAACTCCCATTAATTCCTCCTCAACAGCAGTGGTAGCAGAAAGAAAGACACCTTTATTGTTTAAACAAGCTATGCTGGCAAAACTGACCTCATTTTTTTTTCTCTCTTTATTCATTCGAAGCGCACAGTTCTTAATGAAATGCTCAGATTTACCACAGTAGAAACACAAACCTTGAGCAAATCTGCGTTCTTTTTCTCGAGAGTGAGGTGTCATTGCTCCAATTTCCATCGGCTCTGCAATGTCAGTACATTCCTTCTCCAAACTTGGAGCTGACAAGGCAGATTTACTCTCATTAACCCTTGCATGCAGTCTCCTATCCACCCGTATGGCTAATTGCATAGCCTCTTGCAAGTTACCAGGTATGGGATAAGCAATCAGCAAATCTTTAACCCTTTCACTTAACCCTGCAAGAAATAAACTTTTCAAAGCTGAATCGTTCCAGCCCACCTGAGCGGACCACCTTCGGAAGTGAGTACAATATTTTTCCACATTACCTGATCCCTGTCTCAAACGTCTCAATTCTGTCTCAGCTGATGAAACACGATCCGGATCGTCATACAATAACCCCAAAGCAGAAAAAAAACTATCCACTGATCTAAAGCATGGATCACTAGGCTGCAGAGAAAAGGCCCAGTCCTGAGGTTCTTTGCGCAAAAGTGACATTATGAACCCTATGCGCTGTGATTCATCACCAGAGGATCTGGGTCTCAAACGGAAATACAACAAGCAAGCATTTTTAAAAGAAAAAAAATCTTGTTGTTCACCAAAAAATAAATCAGGCAAACGTACCTTTGGCTCCACGAAATCAGCTCCAGAACAACTACTCACGTGTTGCTGGATTTCAGCCACCTCCAGAGAGTCGCTGCAGGTGTTGAGCCAAATCCTGAACCGACACCATAATAGAAACTGAAAATCTTTCCTTAGAGATTTTTTTTTTTTTTTTTTCCTTTGGGCTAGACTTACTGTTATGATCTGCTACAAGCACTAAGGAAAGGTGGGAATTCTGTCCCTACAATAGGACTGAGCTGGATCCCTACGATGTAACGGGGAACCTGATCCTGCGACCAGACCCGCTAAAGTCCTCAGCTAGTCTGAACGAAGACCTATAATTGCGAGGAAGGAATCCCTACAACAGGGGTGGGCAATTAATTTTCCCGAGGGGCCACATGAGAGACCATGACTGTTGTGGAGGGCCGAACCAATAGCTTGAAATTAAGTTCTACTCAACTTATTACTTTTAATATTGATTGCATCACTTAATATTGAGCAGAATTAAGTATGCTGACACCCCCTATATATATTTGAACCCCCCACAGCCCCTTATATACAGCATGAGCCTCACACAGCCTCCCTATATATACAGCATGAGCCCCACACAGCCTCCCTATATACTGCATGAGACCCACACAGCCTCCATATATATACTGCATGAGCGCCACACAGCCCCCCTATATATACTGCATGAGCCCCACAGTCTCCCTATATACTGCATGAGCGCCACACAGCCTCCCTATATACTGCATGAGTGCCACACAGCCCCCTATATACACTGCATGAGCCCCACAGCCTCCCTATATATACTGCATGAGCGCCACACAGCCTTCCTATATACACTGCATGCTCCCTATATATATATATATATATATATATATATATATATTGCATGAGCCCCACACGGCCTCCCTATATACTGCATGAGCCCCACACAGCCTTTCCATATACTGCATGAGTATACAGCCTTCCCATAGCCTCCCCATGTGCTGCACGTCACCCCCATAGAATCCCCATGTGCTGTACGTCACCCCCATAGAATCCCCACGTTCACCCCTATAGAATCCCCATGTTCACCCCCATAGAATCCCCATGTTTACTTCCATAGAATTCCCATGTTCACCTCCATAGAATCCTCATGTTCACCCCATAGAATCCCCATGTTCACTTTCATAGAATCCACATGTTCACTCCCATAGAATCCCCATGTTCACTTCCATAGAATCCATGTTCACCCCAAAGAATCCCATGTTCACCCCAAAGAATCCCCATGTTCACTTTCATAGAATCCACATGTTCACTCCCATAGAATTCCCATGTTCACCTTCATAGAATCCCCATGTTCACCTTCATAGAATCCCCGTGTTCACCCCCAAAGAATCCCCATGTTCACCACATAGAATCCCCACGTTCACCTCCATAGAATCCCCACGTTCACCTCCATAGAATCCCCATGTTCACCCCATAGAATCCCCATGTTCACCCCATAGAATCCCCATATTCACCCCATAGAATCCCCATGATCACTTCCATAGAATCCCCACGTTCACCTCCATAGAATCCCCACGTTCACCCCCATAGAATCCCCACGTTCACCTCCATAGAATCCCCATGTTCACTTCCATTGAATCCCCATGTTCATACACATGAAAAAAAAAATAACACCACATACTCACATCAGTCCCGTTCCCAGGCGCCCTGCTGCTGCTGTTGCTGTCTCCGATGCGCTGACTCACCGGCGGTACACAGCTGATGCGATGACATGACGTCATCACTTCAGCTGTTTCACACGCTGATTGGTGGAGGAAGTGGCCTGAGGCCCCTCCTCCACCAATGCTGACTGCCTAGAGCAGTGATTTTCAACCTTTTTTGAGCCGCGGCACACTTTTTATACTTAGAAAATCCTGGGGCACACCACCAACCAAAATAGCACAAAATGACACTAAAACAGTCATATTATACATAGCGCGCATCAGGAAACACGCATTGCAACCTGCAACGTGTGAAAGCACCCTTATTGTACACGTCTCCTACCTACCGTATATACTCGTGTATAAGCCGACCCGTGTATAAGCCGACCCCCCTAATTTTGCCACAAAAAACTGGGAAAACTTATTGACTCGTGTATAAGCCGGGTGTATAAACTGCCCTCCTGCTCTGTGCTGCCCCCGTCCTGCTCCTTGCTCCCCCATCCAGCACTGTGCTCCCCCATTCTCCTCTGTACTCCCCCCTCCTGCTCCGTCCTCCGCTGTGCTCCCCCATTCCTTCTCCGTCCTCCTGTGCCCCCCTCGTCCTGCTCCATGCTCCTCTGTGCCCTCCATCCTCTCCCCCCCGTCCTGCTCGGTGCTCCTCTGTGCCCTCCATCCTCCCCCCGTCCTGCTCCGTGCTCATTGTCCTCCTCCATCCTCCCCCCCGTCCTCCGTTCTCCCCCTGTCCTCCTCCATGCTTACCCCGTCCTCCCCCCGTCCTCCTCCATGCTTCCCCGTCCTCCTCCATGCTTCCCCCGTCCTCCGTTCTCCCCCCCAGTCATCCTCCATGCTTCCCCCGTCCACCGTTCTCCCCCGTCCACCGTTCTCCCCCCATGTCCTGCTCCATGCTTCCCCGTCCTCCATTCTCCCCCGTCCTCCTCCATGCTTCCCCGTCCTCCCCCCGTCCTCCTCCATGCTTCCCCGTCCTCCGTTCTCCCCCCCCGTCCTGCTCCATGCTTCCCCCGTCCTCCGTTCTCCCCCCCCGTCCTCCATGCTTCCTCCATCCACCGTTCTATCCCCCGTCCAGCTCCGTGCTCCTTGTCCTCTCCTCCATCATACTCACCCCTCCCCGTGCCATCGCTGAGGGTCCCTGCAATCCTGCGTTCTCCCTGTCTTCCTGCAGCTCTCCGGCACTGAGCGGTGACGTAATACCGCTCATTAAGGCCATGAATATGGAAGCCACGCCCATGGGAGTGGCGTCGCGTCCATATTACATGACCTTAATGAGCGGGTATTACATCACCGCTCAGCGCTGGAGAGCTGCAGAGCCGGGGAGAACGCAGGATTGCAGGGACCCTCAGCGATGGCACGGGGAGGGGTGAGTATGATCCCAGCCACCGGCTCCTGGCACCATAGTTTGGGGAACTTTCCCCACGGCACAGCCGACCATGTGTCGCGGCACACTAGTGTGCCGCGGAACACTGGTTGAAAATCACTGGGAGAGACAGCGAGTGGGCGGGCACGGTGCAGCCTGCGGACCTCAGGTTTTCAGCCCCACGGCTGTCTCGGTCCGCGGGCCGGACTGAGACAACAAGAGGGCCGGATGTGGCCCGCGGGTCGCACTTTGCCCAGGTCTGCCCTACAAGATCAAGGGACTGGGTGAAAAGGTGGACACCTCCTAACAGAAAGTGTAGCAGGGAATATAAAACAGAAAACAAATACTAAGAGATCCTAAGATCAAGCAAAACTGACAGAGTAAGGCACCTAAGCACCTGGCTAGCTTAAGAGTAGATAATACAATGAAGTCCAGCAAAGCCAGAAGGGCGGAGCCAGACTAAATAGGGAAAAAAGGTCATGTGAAAGCAAACTGAAACAAAATCTAACAAGAGGGTTCTAACACTACAAGTCCCAGAACAACATTACTGACCTACAGCACAGAATAGCTCTGCGACACATACTTTCCATTTAGCACCATACCAGGGACTGGTTTCCCATCCATCTCATGCCTCCATGCATAATTTGAGCAACTTATACAGCGCCCCCTAGGTGCCACATTAGTCACTAAACCACATACCTTCCCCCTCTGTTCAAACTTGTGAGGTTGAACACCTGTTCCAACCCGAGGAACCCGAGACAGGTCACCCATGTCACCTTTCCCTACAAGTCGAGGGGACCGTCTCAGTCGATTTTGGGCATCCTGCAACATTACCTCTTGGTTAGGCCTTCCCCGCCCCAGCGGGTCAGAATGTCGGCCTTGTTTTTCCGTCGGTGTCACCAGACCTCTCCAGTACCGTCTCCTACGGTTGTTGCGGTCCTGAGTCCATCGTCCAGTCAAGCTCACTGGTTGATCTGAGTCGGACTCTCTATCTCTTTGTCCGCCACTGGGTCTCCACACTTAGGTTACTCAGCCCTGAGCTAACAGACTCGTCATCTCTACCCCTCAGTGTTTCAGCTCGTCTACTGCCAGTCCCCAGAGAAGCCTCTTGTTTCTCTATATCTTGGGCTGGAAGCAGTCGCCATCTTCGTTTCAACTCCTGCAGCTGTTCCTTTATCTGCTTTTTTCCTGAGATCAGCTGCTCTACTTCTCGTAGGTACGTCACTCGATACTCCAGGAGCGTTCGGATGTTCTTCAGGCTCTCCACTGAGCCCAAACCAATGAATGGAACCATGTCTTCTCCAGCCACCTTGATCTCGCCATCAGCTGGAATCTTCACTCTCCTTACACCGGATCTATCCACCATCTCCTGCATCACTTTTCCAAGTCTTCCAACGACTCTCCCCACCAGATTTCTGGGTACCGGAATTACCTCTTCTACCAAGCCCAGCCGATTTTGATCTTCCTTCACCTGCTCCAGACGTCGAGCGGCATGTTACTCAACATAATCATCTGTTTCGCATGGAGACACTGCAGATGCATATCCTTCAGGACAGCCACCAGCTTCTCTGTGTCTTCCCCCCTCTGCCAGGATCACCAACTGGTTCGTCTCTGGTGCCCAGTTCACACTATCGGCTTTTACCGCCTTTTTAAATGCCTCATGCACCCCTCACTGGCACAGGCTTCTCGCATGTCTGCAGGTACCTTTATCACACACCTAAAGAGTGAAGTCTTCTCCTCCTCCTGAGACTCACGTTCTTCACGACCCCTTGCCCAGATGGGCACTGGCACTTCCGCCTGGTCATCACTCGGGCATGACCGCTGTACGTCTTCAACCCGCAACATCTCCCTCTGCAGACCCCTTACTGCTTCTCTGAGCACCTCCATCTCTTCTCCCAAGGTCCTACCCACACTTTGCCACATAGACAGGTGACCTCTGAGCTCAGAGACTACCTTCTCCAGCTCATCCACTCTATGTTCCGCAGTTTGCCTCAGGGCCTTTTCTTGTTCGATCTGCTCCTTCATGGTCTTTAGTTCAGCTGACTTTTGCTTCTCACCAGACACTTTGTTAGCCATGTTCTGCTTTATGGCCGCAACCTCGGCCTCCAGGTGGCGCACCTGCTCCAACTGTACAGCGTTGGCGCCCTCCGTATCTGACCCCGTCAACCTTTCTTGAGGCTCCACCCTCTCCGGCTCTTCAGGGTCTGGAAGCGTACTCACATCTTGCACAATCGCATCAGTCATAGGTTTTTCTTTATTACCATCCTTAGTACATACATTGTGTTCCGGCGCCTTGCGCCCTTTGTGTCTCCGACTACGGGAGGATTTTTTCTCCTTGTGGGGCTTTTCCTCACTGTACTCCCTTTCTCTATTAGAGTCACAATCTGAGTCACAATCTGAGTCACCTCCCACCTGGTACCCGTCAAGAGACTTCAGGTCTGTCCATTGGGTAGCCGCACCCTTTCCACTTGTGTCATCGTCTACTATGTCACCGAGTTGGTCAGACCCGTCCACTTTGGGAGGTGTCACTGTACTAATACACATTGCCCCAACAGTACGGAGACCTCTATTCAGTGGCTGTAGAGGAACTCCCCCCTCCCACAATTCTGAGAACAGCCCAGAGTCCCGGCCTATTACCACCGGACAAGCTAAGTTTGGAACTAAAGCTGCCTTATGGTTTTTACTGTCCCTGACCGTCTCTAGTATCACAAAGGCCTCTACATATTACCTAATGGACCCATGGATGCAGGTGACCTTGATCTTTCTTGTGGTTATAAAGTTATCGGGTGCAGCCCTCACTAGGGTCACCGAGCTTCCTGAATCGACCAGTCTGTGTACCTCCTCCTCACCATTCATCAGCAGGTCACACCACGTACCCTGTGGACTCCCTCACAGTTGTCTTAGGCACAACTCCCACAGTACAGTTTTATTTCTTTTGGGCTGTTATTGGCCCTTTAAGAGTCTGTGTGACCTGGTTCACACTGTCCTTCTATTACACCACCAGCTCCTGCTGGCACCGATACTGCTGCTGTGGCAGCCACCAACCACCGGCACCTCCGACTGCCGCTCACAAGCTGCTGCTACTGCAGAACCTTTTCCTGCAAGTGTCCCGGTAGCTCCCGCTACCACCAGTCTCTGCACGCTTCCGCTGCGCCGTCTTCGTGGACCCCCTGATCCACAGCAACCTTCGTAACCCCACCGAGTTACAGCCAGCCGCTTGACACCTTCGTAACCCCACCGGGTTACAGCCAGACGTCTTCACCTGGTTATTTGTCATGCATGGAAAAAAAACATCCACAAAAAAAAACAGCTTGACCTCACTGCGTCTGCCTGCATCCTCCACCAAACTGTAGGGATCCGCTCTGGTAGGCCGAGGCCGGACCGCAGTTATGAGGCAACACACAGGCTTTAAGTCCAAAAATCAATGTTTTACTGTCTCTTTAACACCAGGTAACAAAACATCACAAAACATAAATGCATTCCAGCTTTCAATATCACTGTTCCCAGACGCACCCTTGCATGGGACGGGCTTGACTAAGCGGCTGCAGGCCGCCAGGTGCCTTCCCGGGTGGTCTGGAACTCGCTTCCGGTGCTCACTGACACACTGTAACAGAAAGTCACACTTCCAGGCTAACTCCAGCCAAGCTCCTCAACAGAACCGCGTGGTTCTCAGTGTGAGACCATCACAGGCTCCGCACACCCATGTGTCCTGTCCGGGAGCTATTCTGGACCCCCGTCCAACACCCTGCTACCAAGCTCCAAGTCTCACCACGTGCTTCCAGGAATCCGATCCAACCCCAGGATCTTCCAACACTGACAGACCTTCCAGGAACCTTCCAGGCAGCCTATGCAGGACACACTCTCCACTGTCTCAGCCAGACTTCCAGAGACTTCTCAGTCTCCAACTCAATCTCCTCACCATGTGCCAAACACTGTCTTTCATACCTGTAGCCACTCCCCAAGCCAAGGTATGAAGCACATGGTCTGGTCACCTGTTCATGACCTCATCACAGGTCCTTCACAACACATACAATCACCCGTATGTAACATTCATTCACCCACCACCAGTGGGCGGTGTATGTGTGGTTAGCATGTCCCACCCAGCTCACAAGCTAACCCTGTAGGTTCACCCTTAACAATAATCAGAACTCTTATGGGACTACAAGTCCCAGAACAACATTACTGACCTACAGCACAGAATAGCTCTGCGACACATACTTTCCATTTAGCACCATACCAGGGACTGGGGACTGATTTCCCATCCATCTCATGCCTCCCTATGCATAATTTGAGCAACTTATACAGCGCCCCCTAGGTGCCACATTAGTCACTACACCACACTACGTAAATGCAAAATAACACAATAAGCCACTATATGAATAGGTATAATAAACCTGAGTGAGATGCCTCCTAACTTGAACAAACTCAATAAGCACCCATAAATACCAGGCAAATAAATGATACCTGAGACTTGGACCCTAGTAAAAATACAAGGAAAGCGACCCTAATAGGTCAAAAGAGAGAGCAATAAGTGGGTTGAAAGACCTTAGGGAAATAATGATTATTATAATAATAATCTTTATTTATATAGCGCCAACATATTCCACAGCGCTTTACAGTTTAACAGTTTCAAAATTATACAGTTATATGAAAAAGTTTGGGCACCCCTATTAATCTTAAGCTTAATGTTTTATAAAAATTGGTGTTTTTGCAACAGCTATTTCAGTTTGATATATCTAATAACTATTGGACACAGTAATGTTTCTGCCTTGAAATGAGGTTTATTGTACTAGCAGAACATGTGCAATCTGCATTCAAACAAAATTTGACAGGTGCATAAGTATGGCCACCCTTATCATTTTCTTGTTTTAAATACTCCTACCTACTTTTTACTGACTTAGGCCTCTTTCACACATCCGTTGTGCGCCTGACGGCGCCCTCCGGCATTTTTTTGTCCAACCGCATCCGGCGAAATGTAATGCCGGATGCGTTTTTTTTTCCATTGACTTTCATTAGCGCCGGATGGCGCCTGATGTCAGTGCGTTGTATCCGTTTTTGTCCGGACCTGGCGGAAATGTACATTCCGGCGGCCAGACACAACGCAGCATGTAACTTTTTTTTTTTTTTTTGCCGGAGCTGCCTGATGTGCCTGAATGCGGCAAAATAGAATTCAATGGAACCGGATCAGACTTTTGTGCAATCCGGCAAAAGTCTGATCCGGATTCTGGAAATCAAGGACTACTACTACTACTACTACTACTACTACTAGTACTACTACTACTACATTTTCCAGTGTCTCCGGGCATCAGAAACCCTCTTTTTATGGGTTCAAAAGTTCAGGTCGGATCCAGCAAAAAACCGGATCCGTTACATCAGTTTTTTTGTTTCAGCGCCGGATCCGTCCCTTCAGGCATAGGACGGATCATGCCTGATACAAAAAGACGGATGTGTGAAAGAGGCCTTACTAAAGCACTTTTTTTGGTTTTGTAACCTCATTGAGCTTTGAACTTCATAGGCAGGTGTATGCAATCATGAGAAAAGCTACTTAAAGTGGCCACTTGCAAGTTGATCTCCTGTTTGAATCTCCTCTGAAGAGTGGCATCATGGGCTCCTCAAAACAACTGTCAAATGATCTGAAAACAAAGATTATTCAACATAGTTGTTCAGGGGAAGGATACAAAAAGGTGTCTCAGAGATTTAACCTGTCAGTTTCCACTGTGAGGAACATAGTAAGGAAATGGAAGAACACAGGGACAGTTCTTGTTAAGGCCAGAAGTGGCAGGTCAAGAAAAACATCAGAAAGGCAGAGAAGAAGAATGGTGAGATCAGTCAAGGACAATCCTCAGACCACCTCCAGAGAGCTGCAGCATCAACTTGCTGCAGATGGTGTCACTGTGCATCGGTCAACAATACAACGCACTTTGCGCAAGGGGAAGCTGTATGGGAGAGTGATGCGAAAGAAGCCATCCTTGCAACGGCGATACGTGTTGGGTCACCCCGCCGCTGGGCCCTGCTTTAACCGTGTCCTGCCTTCGCTTGCCGCACTACATGGACTCTGCATGTGGGATTGCCACACGTGAGCTTTTCTTATCCTGGGGAGGTTCCCTGCCATCATTTTGGCTGTGAGACTGTTGCTCTTGGGCTATAATCATTATTTACCTAAGGTCTTTCAACCCACTTACTGCTCTCTCTTTTGACGTATTGGGGTCGCTTTCCTTGTATTTTTACTAGGGTCCAAGTCTCAGGTATCATTTATTTGCCTGGTATTTATGGGTGCTTATTGAGTTTGTTCACGTTAGGAGGCATCTCACTCAGGTTTATTATACCTATTCATATAGTGGCTTATTGTGTTATTTTGCATTTACGTAGGCTCATTGTGGGTCATATGTATCGTCCCTATCGCTTTCTCGTGGCTATTATATGTTCACCTTATGGCATGCTATTGTCTAATTAGCTCTTTGTTCTGACATTAATATTAGGCTAGCACATGGTAGCAGGGTCTTTGCAGGGTTCACATTGTTTTTAATATTGTGCCATTAAAGTTCTTGTTATAATTGATTACTAAATTGTGGTGTGCATACCTTTATAGTGGTCTTTTCTTCCCTTGCTTCCATTTTATGGACCACTTGTTGTGCACCCCGTAGCTCATTTATTTTTGCTGTGCGCCATACTTTGTTCTTTATCAATGCCCTGAGGCCTGACTAAAAGCTAGTAAGTGCATTAACAATTCCTGAACACCTTATGTTTCTATATAGTTATTTAAAAATGAAGTTTGTCCCAATGTGTAAAAACGACAGTTCAAAACGAGTTGCTCTCAGCAATCAAATTCCAGCTTTCAAGTTAATTTTATTCAGTCCAGTGATCCTATTGGTTGCTATGGGCAACAATAACACTTATTTTCAATCAGTACTCATTGCCTCTTTAATTAGTAAGGTAACATGGTACTGTATTGTAGTTAATCATCACGTTTCCTCAACCAACAAAATGGCGGACTGAACCATCCAGCGACCATAGATCTGCGTCACCCGGAAGTATTGCTGTGACCCGAAAGCGTCGTTCAGCGCTTGGTTCTGTGCGTGGTATACACGTATGCGGCATGTGTGTGTTACCAATGTGTCCCGCCAGCAGGGGGCGCTGTGTGGAGTGATACAGCGCTGTGCACTCTGAACGCCTCGGTCCCATAGAGTTCACTTTCCAGTCACACAGCTGCGGGACGCGGTACCAGCAGCATGCTGGTGAGTAACGTGTGGCCTGCGGTGCAGTGACACCGGAGCTGCTGATGCACAGTGTGGGGGGAGCTTGTCCTTTCCATCCTGTCTCTCCGCCCTTGGGAATAAGCACCGCTCCCACCATTGCCCGGGAGTCAGCCTGCTCCTCGTGCGGATCCGCGGTGGGAATCTGCGTCAGCTCCAATTCCAGCAGCAGAATTTACTGGTTGCGCTTTAGGGTGTGTTTACACATGGCGGTTTTTTTCTGCTTTTTTTCTTGGCAGTAAGAACACTGCACACAGTACGCACACTTTAAAGCTTTTTTCTCCATTCATTTTAATAGGTGACAAATGCTGAAAGAACACGAATGCTGCATCTTGGCGGAAACGCAGCTGGTAAAAAAAAGCAACGTGTGCACGAGACTCATGAGAAGTCATTCATTTTACTGGTGCTGTGTATTGTACGCAGCAATAGTGCTACAACATGCCCTTATTCTAACCAGTGTGATTATAAACACGTGTGAGTCGGACTATACTGTGATCAGGCCTTTTTAAAGGGGTTGTCTAGTTTTTCTTTTAAAGGGAAGCTGTCGGCTCGATTATGCTATTCTAAGAGCGACATAATGTAGGGGCAGAGACCCTGATTCCAAGAATGTCACTTATTAGCCTGTGTGCTGTAGTTTCAATACAATCAGTGTTTTATCAGTTGGAGATTATCACTGCAGGACTAGGTGACCTGTGCAGGCCAGTCTTCTAATCTGTGTAACCCCTCCCCCTCCTCTGATTGGCTACTTTCTGGCAGTTTACATAGGAAGCTGCTAATCAGGGGTGTGGGCGGGGTTATAGACAGCTCTGCTACATCTACAGCAGAGAGAAAGGGAATATAGCAAACTGCAGCAAGCAGCCCAGTAAGTGACTCATCAGGCTCTCTGCCCCTACAGCATGCAGCTCTCAGATTCCATAGCTACCAAAAAACCTATTTACAGATTCCCTTTAAATGGGAATTTGGTGAAGAAAAAAACCCTTTCTGGTACATTCACATGAAGTGGACACACTGCACATTTCTATACAGATTTGTAGGCAGAAAATCTACAGCCTAGTAGTAAAGAAATCAGCCCCAATTCGGGGAGAAATTGACCTGTCATGTGGATTTTAAAGGGGCTGCCTTATGTTCTTACTTCAAGAGCGCTCATGCTTAGTGGTCAGTTTGGGCCCGCAGCCTGGTCGCGTCACTGGCCGGAACTAGCTGTCCGGATCCAGCGATATGGCCAACGTCAGAGCCGGACTTACATGCTCTCTAGAAAAGAGCCGTATTCCTTCCCTGAGAGACTGACCTCCGCTGATAGACCGCAGAGTTGGTATGTCACCTAGGCAACGAGCAGTAAACAATGTGCACCAGAAAACTGTCAATCATTCTAACACCTTTGTTAATGGGTTATCAGCTATCCCTGCTCCACTTGCTGACTGATGAAGGTCTGACTACTGGGACTAACTAGTCCCAAGAACAGGGCTCTGCATCTGGATGTAGCGGTGGCTGGACATGTGCACTGCTCCATACATTCAATATGGGACTGCTGAGCACTGTAATCTACCGTGTTTCCCCGATAGTAAGACACCCCCGATTGTAAGACGTATCGGGAGTTTCAGAGGGGTCGGCTAATATAAGCCGTACCCCGAAAGTAAGACATATGTCTTACTTTCGGGGAAACACGGGGGTATTGCCGCCTCCCTCTCATCAAGCTGCGCGCTGCTTCCTGCCCACGTCAGCACCGTCCCCCTCTCCATACGTCGCCGCGTCTCATCTACCACCAGAAAAACTCAGCTGAGTTTTTCTGCAGCCGCCTTCCGCCACGGGCTCCGGCTCCCTGCAGCCGCTGGTCCCGCCGTCCTCCGTCGCTCCGTTCGCCCGCAGTCCCGGGCTGAAGTTCTCGCGCGCTCTATTTAAATTTCTTCTTCGGTCCCGAAACGTCATCACGTTGGTCACTCACGTGACCGGAGACTGGAGAGAACTGTCTATCACTGCGGCCTCCGGTCACGTGAGTGACCAACGTGATGACGTTTCGGGACCGAAGAAGAAATTTAAATAGAGCGCGCGAGAACTTCAGCCCGGGACTGCGGGCGAACGGTGCGACGGAGGACGGCGGGACCAGCGGCTGCAGGGAGCCGGAGCCCGTGGCGGAAGGCGGCGGTGAGTTTTTCTGGTGGTAGATGGCAGACGCGGCGACGTATACACAGTATTAATCATACATCAGTAAAACATATACACTGGCATACTGGGGTATCATCTGCTGTATGTAACCCAGTGGGTATCAGCAGGTGTCACACTGGATTAAATACAGCAGGTGGTACTGTATCACACTGGGTTAGATACAGGTAATTTTTTTTCAATATAAGACATACCCCGAAAGTAAGACATAGTGGGGCTTTTGGGGATAAAAAGAAAGTAAGACACTGTCTTACTATCGGGGAAACACGGTATCTGCGCAGTCCCATAGAGAATGAATGGAGCGGAGGTGCACATCTCGAGAAAAGTCCTAGCAGTCGGACGCCCACTGATTAGCAAGTTATCCCCATATGCCATGGAAAGATGATTATTACCAGTGGTGGAACGTAAACAGTCAGCCACGTGGTCAGCAAGTCTGTGCCAGTACTGGGATGGGTCCTCTGAATGGCAGACATGTTCCCTAGTCGTCTAGGTTTCTAGGTTCTTCCCTACCCGAGCGAAGCAGGATCAAATTCATTCATACCCAGACGAGTGCTCTGTAGCCTTAGGACACCCCAGACGAGGCGAGTGAGGTTCCCCACTCCTCACACACGAACGATCACATGTTTGAACTTACTACCCAATGCAACGCCCTCTCTTTTTGCTTCTTCACCCACAAGATCTCTGCTTGGGGTCAGTGATATGGACATGATCAGAGCAGTATTTCAGTCTCGGAAGAAAGAAAACATGTATACAAAGGCAACAAGCGGAGATCTTGAAAATGGCAAGGAATTGAAACGCCAAGCAGAGAGGAAAGTTGAGTTTTTATGTGTCGTTAACGTTATATTGGACCGCGGAGACCCTCATGCTTGTGTGAACAGAGGGATCTGGCAGAGGGCTGCAGATGTGCCCCTAAGCTGCAGTACCGGTCACATCTAGCAGGTAGCAGTGTGCCCCCAGGTGAGATTAGTAGGGACCTTGGTGGTCACTGGAATGCTGATTTTTTTTTTTCTCACTGTTCAGATTGCTATAAAATCATACAATATGATCCCACGGGGAAAACTTATTTTTATCCTTAAATGTATTTTCCCATAAAACCCCTTTAATTACATCCTCAGATTCCAGAGCTAAAGAAAGACACAGTCCGCATGAAGGACCCAGAAAAAGTCCGAGAGGTGATCCTGGCACTGCAAAATGGAGGAGATAAGAAATTACAGGTAAGGCACACAGGTCCAAGATGGTAGCAGCCATATACCCTGATCACACAGGGATTCCCAGCATAATTGCCTCCGTCAGATCTGCCCGTAGTGCTAGATTCCCGCATCTCTTCCCCTGGTAAATGACGTACTAAAGCCATATGGCCAACGTCAGAGCAAGCTTACATGCGCTATAGAAAAGAGCCTAAGAGACTGACCACCGCTGATGGACCGCAGAGGTGGTAGATAACCTAGGCAACGAGCAGTAAACGATATTAGAAATCCCTCTGTTGAGAACAGAGAAATTTTTTAACCCCTTCCCGACCTTTGACAGCGTATGCGTCATGAAAGTCGGTGCCAATCCGACTTGTGACGCATATGCTGCGTCATGGTATAAATCGCGTTCCCGCGGGTCGGGTGACCGGGGTCACTGAAAGGTCACCCGACCTGCAGGCACAAGACCCTTTGTGCTTCACCACAGGGGGGTTGGCTTAACCCCCACGTGGCTACGATCACTCTGATTGGCTGTTTAAAGTGAAACAGCCAATCAGAGCAATTTGTAATATTTCACCAATGAAATTTGGTGAAATATTAGAATCCAGCCATGGCCGATGCTGCAATAGCATCTGCCATGGCTGGAGACCGAGATCCGACCCCCCACACACACTGAGTGACGGCGGCGATCGACCCCCGCTACCGATTGATGGCGGCAATCGGTCGCCGCCGTCACTATCTGCTCTCCTCCTCCTTGCCTCCGCTCCTCCCACCTTCCGATCCCCCCCCCCTCACCTCCCCTGGGACCTGCGATGTCCCTGTGTTCGTCCCGGTGTCCCTCCAGGATTCTTCATGGGCGCCGCCATCTTGCCAGCCGGCAGATTCCATACATTTATTTTGATCACTGTGATAAACTCTCACAGTGATCAAAATTAAAAAAATAGTAAGTAAACACCCTCTTTATCACCCCCATAGGTAGGGACAAATAATAAAATAAAGAAAATATATATTTTTTATTTTTCTATTAGGGTTAGGGTTAGCATTAGGGTTAGCATTGGGGTTAGAATTAGGGTTATGGTTAGAGGTTGATTAAGGTTAGGGTTGGAATTTGGGTTAAGGTTGGAATTTGGGTTAGGGTTGGGATTAGGGTTAGGCTTGTGGTTAGGGTTAGGATTAGGGTTAGGCTTGTGGTTAGGGGTGTGTTGGGGTTAGGGTTGGGATTAGGGTTAGGCTTGTGGTTAGGTTTTGGATTAGGGTTAGGGGTGTGTTGGGGTTAGGGTTGTGGTTAGGGTGTGTTTGGGGTTAGGGTTGGAGATAGAATTGAGGGGTTTCCACTATTTAGGCACATCAGGGGTCTCCAAACGCGACATGGCACCTCCATTGATTCCAGCCAATTTTTCGTTCAAAAAGTTAAACAGTGCTCCCTTTATTCCGAGCCCCGACGTGTGCCCAAACATATGGGTTTCAGCGTACTCAGGAAAAATTGCACAACAACTTTGGGGGTCTAATTTCTCCTGTTACCCTTGGGAAAAAAAAAATTGGGGACTAAAAATTATTTTTGTGGAAAAAAAATGATTTTTTATTTTCACGGCTCTGGGTTATAAACTTCTGTGAAGCACTTGGGGGTTCAAAGTGCTCCCTACACATCTAGATAAGTTCCTTGGGTGGTCTAGTTTCCAAAATGGGGTCACTTGGGGGGGGGGGTTTCCACAGTTTTGGCACATCAGGGGCTCTGCAAACGTAACATGACGCCCCAGACCATTCCATCAAGTCGGCAATTTCAAAACGTCACTACTACCCTTCCGAGCCACGACGTGTGCCCATACATTAGTTTTCTCCCACATATGGGATATCAGCGTACTCAGGACAAATTGGACAACAATTTTTGGGGTCTAATTTCTCCTTTTACCCTTGGGAAAATAAAAAAAATTGGGGACTAAAAGATCATGTTTGTGGAAAAAATATGATTTTTTTATTTTCATGCCCAGGCGTCATAAACTTATTTGAAGCCCTTGGGGGTTCAAAGTGCTCACCACACATCTAGATAAGTTCTTTGCGGGTCTAGTTTCCAAAATGGGGTCACTTGTGGGGAGTTTCTACTGTTTAGGCACATCAGGGCCTCTGCAAAGTAACATGACGCCCGCAGACCATTCCATTCAAAATGGGCATTTCAAAATGTCACTACTTCCATTCTGAGCCCCGACGTGTGCCCGAACAGTGGTTCCCCCCCCACATATGGGGTACCAGTGTGCTCAGGACAAACTGTACAACAACTTTTGGGATCCAATTTCTGCTGGTACCCTTGTGAAAATAAAAAATTGTGGGCTAAAAAAATCAGTTTTTGAGGAAAAAAATGATTTTTTATTTTCACGTCTCTGCATTATAAACTTCTGTGAAGCACCTGGGGTTCAAAGTGCCCACTGTGCATCTAGGTAAGTTCCTTAGGGGTCTAGTTTCCAAAATGGGGTCATTTGTGGGGTAGCTCCAAAGTTTAGGCATACAGGGGCTCTCCAAACACGACATGGTGTAAGCGAACGATTGGAGCTAACTTTCCATTAAAAAAGTCAAATGGCGCTCCTTCCCTTGTAAGCTCTGCCGTGCGCCCAAACAGTGGTCCCCCCCACATATGGGGTACCAGCATACTCAGGAAAAACTGGAC
The DNA here is from genome assembly GCA_033576555.1 of Oophaga sylvatica. Taxonomy (NCBI): domain Eukaryota; kingdom Metazoa; phylum Chordata; class Amphibia; order Anura; family Dendrobatidae; genus Oophaga; species Oophaga sylvatica. The sequence continues at coordinate 141,961,294 of JARQOD010000003.1, forward strand.
AACAACTTTTGGGGTCCAATTTATCCTGTTACTCTTGGGAAAATAAAAAATAGTGGGCTAAAAAAATCATTTTTGAGGAAAAAAAATGATTTTTTTATTTTCACTGCTCTGCGTTTATAAACTTCTGTGAAGCACTTGGGGGTTCAAAGTGCTCGCTACACATCTAAATAAGCTCCTTGTGGGGTCTAGTTTCCAAAATGGGGTCACTTGTAGGGGTTTCTACTGTTTAGGCACATCAGGGGCTCTCCAAACGCAACATGACGCCCGCAGAACATTCCATCAAGTCTGCATTCCAAAATGGCGCTCCTTCCCTTCTGAGCTCTCCCATGCGCCAAAACAGTGGTTCCCCCCCACATATGGGGTATCGGTGTACTCAGGACAAATTGCACAACAACTTTTGTGGTCCAATTTCTCCTGTTAGGCCGGCGTCGCACACAACTACAAAAAATCGGTCCGTTTTAGTCGGTCGATTGTCGGATCAAAATGCAAACATCACACATCCTTCTGTCATCCGATTTTCCTTCAAAGATGCGATTTAGTCGCATGTGTGTGTACCTTGTAACATCCGATTTTCATCCGACTTGCGAGAATTTCTCGCAGGCTTGCAAAACTGACATATAATGGATCCAAAAGAATAGTATTTCAATCACAAAAGAAAGAATAGATATATACACATAGAACACACATATATATATATATATATATATATATTATATATATATATATATATATATATATATATATATATACATGTCATTGTGACATGTGTATATATATATATATTTATAGTTCCTAGACTTCTACATACTGTAATAGCCGCTAATTCAATTGCCGGCTTTTGTGAAATCACAGAAGCCGACATGAAATGATACATTGTTTCCACACAGTTAACCATGTCATTTCCTGTATTTTGATATTTGTTTAGAACTTACAATTACATGAGTGTATTTGTGCAAAATTTCAGACATGTAGGGGTTAATTAAAGGTGTAAATTCGTTGAAAAAAAATGCGTGGGCTCCCGCTGTATTTTCTCCACCAGACAGACAAAGCAAGCGAGTGGGGGCAGATAATAACAGCCTAGGGAGGGTACATTTTTTTTGTGCCCCCCCTGGCTACTAACATCTGCCCCCAGACACCCCAGAAAGGGCAAATCTATAATTAGATTCGCCCTTTCTGGCACTTTGCCCGTCTATTCCCATTGCCCTGTAGCGGTGGCGAATGGGTTAATAATGTCACCTTAATGTCACCTTAGTATTGAAAGGTGACCTTAAGGCAGGTTAATAATTGAGAGCTGTCAATTAGACAACTATCAATTATTAATCCTATTGTATGATAGAAAAATCAAACACACACAGTTTAATAAAAAAGAAGTTTAATGAAATAATCACACAGTTTTTGACCATATTTTATTTTCCTGCTAAAACCATTTCCTGTAATAAAAATAAAATAAAAAAGCAAAATTATTCTTACCAATCCGATGTACAGTCAGGTCCCACGGTGTAATCCATCAGAAAGGGTTAAAAGATTACAGGTCGCAGAGAGCTAATAATGCTGTCTCAGACCTGTATTCCCCTGAATGAATCAGTTAAGGGTATGCCACACTAAACAATATCGCTAACGGGATCGCTAAAAAACGTCACTATTTAGCGATCCTGTTAGCGATGTTGTTCAGTGCGGCAGCTTCCAGCGACGAGCTTCCTGCTGTGATCTCGCTCGTCACTGGAATCGTTCCGGACCCTATTTTCTCGTCGGCGCTCCCGCTGGGTAAGTATCTAATCGCTGTGTGGCACCTTTTCTTAGCGATTTAGCGGTACTTTTGTACCGCTAAAATCGTTAAGAAGATCGCTAACGGCGATAGCGTCGTTAACTATATCGCTAAATGTGGCCGCATTTAGCGATATAGAAACAATCCCGCTAGCGATCGCATTAGTATGCGTCGTTATTGTGATCGCTAGCGGGATTGTTTAGTGTGGCAGTACCTTTACTCTCCCAGCGAAAGGAGAGGAATAGATTCATGAATGGAGCTTAATTGATTTATTGCCACTTTCACTTCAGTGACCTGACCTAACATGAAAGTGGATACAATCAATTAAGCTTCATTCATGAATCACATCCTCTCCTGTCGGCAGGAGATAAGCTCATTCATTCAGGAGCTATCAGATGAGCACGCAGGATTACTTGCGCTGCTTATCTGATTGCTAGTTAACCCTTTGTGAAGGATTACATCGTGGGACGGGACAGATTGCCAGATAGGTAAGAATAATGTTGTTTTATTATTTTATATTTATTTTAGAAGAACAAGGGCTTCGAACGGATTAAGAGTGAAATAAAAGATGGTCAAAAATATGTGTTTTTATTTCATTAAAATTATTTATTCTTAAAGTGTGTGTGTTTTTTTATTTACTTCAATAGGATTAATAATTGATAGTTGTCTAATTGACAGCTCTCAATTATTAACCTGCCTTAAGGTCACCTTTCAATACTAAGGTGACATTATTAACCCATTCGCCACCGCTACAGGGCAATGGGAATAGACGGGCAAAGTGCCAGAAAGGGCGAATCTAATTAAAGATTTGCCCTTTCTGGGGTTTCTGGGGGCAGATGTTAGTAGCCAGGGGGGGCACAAAAAAAATGTACCCTCCCTAGGCTATTATTATCTGCCCCCACTCGCTTGCTTTGTCTGTCTGGTGGAGAAAATACAGCGGGAGCCCACGCATTTTTTTTCAACGAATTTACACCTTTAATTAACCCCTACATGTCTGAAATTTTGCACAAATACACTCATGTAATTGTAAGTTCTAAACAAATATCAAAATACAGGAAATGACATGGTTAACTGTGTGGAAACAATTGTAAGGAAAAGGTTGTCGCCATTTTGTATAGGGCCTGTACCAGCCTCCATTTTGTCAGTTCACACAGCCACAGACTTTTAGCTACACAGGGCCTATTAGCATATTCAGTACGGCCAGCTTTGATGTCCACTGTGAATCAATAGGCCTTTACATGCTAATTGGTTTAGGCCAGGGTCTGAATAAGATGGTCAGTCGTATGGTAATTAGCTCAAGCTCAAGCCATTGTTTCCTGCTCCATATCAATTGCAGGCCAGTTAATATGCGGGCTTCAAAGCAAATGGGGAAGGGCCTAGCAGGTTTAAAAAGCTGTAGCCAGGAAGAGGCTGGTCTCTCATTCCATTTCACACACAGAAGCCAAGAAGATGGTCTAGGAAAGGACCAAAAGAAAACGGATTTGTCTTGCCAAGGGTGCAGCAACATATGCTTTGGGGACTATCCAGTAACTGAAGACTACTACCTGGGAATGGCAAAGCCCCTGCCTTCCCATGACCATACTACAACCCGGTAATATTGATCTATAGCTAATACCTTTAAGCCTTGTACATTATTGTTGTATTCTTACTCTGACTGCAAATCCATTGTAATTACGTTGTATAGCTTTACTGTATATTTCTGTAATTATCTAGTGTGCCCTTAAGGCAAATTAAACCATACAATTAATCTTGGGCTGATGCTTTTACTCTGATCACAAATCTTAGAATACCCAGTGGGTAGCAGGACACCTTCCCCGGCGGCCATTTGCTCTAGGTGCAGTTCTCTTACTGACCTGAGAGACAAGGGGGGCGCCGGAGAGCTGTACCTGTGGAGTTACGTCCCATTGGTGACGTGGGAGGAAAGGGATCGTCCGTCACATTTGGTAGCGGCGGTGGTATCAGAAGCTGTGATACCCGGGCTACCGTGTGGCGGCCGGCTGAGTTCCTCACAAATTGGTGTCAGAAGTGGGATCAGAGTAATAGTGTGCGTGGGACCCCTACTCCCAGACACTAGAGACTACCAGCAGTACTTTCACTGCTGGGGTCTTAAGGTCAGCCCAGCACTAGACGGTCAGAGTGTAAATATAACAAGTTGTGTGCAAGGTAAGGGTTGCAGCTGTGTTTCAGTAACCAAAGGTTCCCAAGATGGCGGAAGGCACCAGGAGTAGGGCAAAGGGGGAGGCCAATGCTGTGGCCTATGAGGGGTTCGATACCGATGAGGGGGAGCTCAGCCAGGGCTCCCCAAGGAGCCCGACCCCCGTGCTCAGACTCACAGTGGACTGTGCACCCCCTGCCCGTCCCAGCCTGTCCAGATCGGAGACCCTCTTCCAAGCGGCTATGGCACAGCTCGAGGCTGGTAATGACGCCGCCTATGACAGACTCCTGGTGGCGGCAGAGAAAGCAGCAGAGCGTGAGCGAGCAGAACGCCGTGAAGCTGCGGAGAGTGAGCAAGCAGCGGCAGAGCGGGAGCAAGCAGCGGCAGAGAGAGCAGCGGAGCGTGAGCATACAGAACGCCGTGAAGCTGCGGAGCGCCGGCACCGACTGGAGATGGCTCAGCACGGGCCCCCACTGGACGCACCAGGCCCACCGGAGACAAGGGCTTCCAAGGTCCGGGCGGAGGACTTTCCCTTGCTTGAAAAGGATGGAGACCTGGATTCCTTTTTGCTGGCTTTTGAGAGGACATGCCTCCAACATCATCTGGCCCCGGATCAGTGGGCAAGGTACCTGACCCCCCGTTTGAGGGGTAAGTCCCTGGAAGTTTTGGGGGACTTACCTGCCGGGGAGGAGCAGGACTACAACAGCATCAAGCGGGCCCTGATCCAGCACTACAACCTCACCCCGGGGTCGTACCGCAGGAAGTTCAGGAGCCTGCAGCGGGGTTCAAAGGACACCTGGACCGACCACATGCGGGCCCTGTTGAGAGCCGCGGAGCACTGGACCTCGGGTCTAGAGCTCACTACCCGCCAGGAGGTCCAGGAACTGTTTGTCGTGGAGCAATTCTTGTGGAACTGCCCAGAGGACCTCCAGCAGTTCCTCCGTGACCGGAAACCAAAGGGGGCTTCTGATACAGCCGCCCTGGCAGACGAGTATGCCAACAACAGGGCGCCGGAGCCAAAGAAGCCTGCCAGCAGCACCTGGAGAGGGGGTAAGCCCAATCCTGCCCCAGCCCCATATCCAGCCCCCAGAGTGCAAGGGGTGTACCCCCCTGCTGCCCTCTCCAGGCCAGGAACAGAACCCAGACGTTGCCATAATTGCAATCAGCCAGGACACTTTAAGGCTGCATGTCCCCAGTGCCAGAAGGCCCCATCCCTGTCCCAGAAACCGTCCACTGTTTTGTGTGTGGGAAGGGGTGGTGGGAGGTCCCTAGACAATTACCAACCCGTCACCATCGGCCGCTCAGCGGTCATGGGACTGCGGGACACAGGCGCTGAACGAACCCTGGTACGCCCTGAGGTGGTGTCCCCTCAAGACTTGGTACCTGGGAAAACCCTTTCCGTCTCCGGAATTGGAGGCGTTGAACCGGCGCTGCCCGTTGCCAAGGTGTATTTGGATTGGGGTGCCGGGAGGGGGATGCGGGAGGTGGGAGTAACGCCGAATATCCCTGCAAATGTGTTGCTTGGGACCGATTTGGGGCGGCTAGTGTCCCAGTATGTGGCCACTGAACCCCCAAGTCCGGCTCCCCAAGAATGTCATGATTCCACTGTGAATGCTAATGTTAATGTATTGAATGTGCCTCCAACAGTGGAGGAGGGAGTGAAACCTGATGGTAAGCCATGCACTGACACTACACACACAGGGCTCACAGTGAGGACAGGTGAGGAGGCTGTAGGGGAGAGCTCAGAGGTGGAGGGAGGGGCTGCTATGAGCAGTGTAGGGCCCCTAAGTGAACCCAGCCTGCTGAGTCTAGGGCCCCTGCAGGAAGAGGAGCAGGCCATGGGGGGAGGGGGCGTCCCGGGAGAGGAGCCACCAGGTAGGACCCCAGGTCAAGAGTTCCCCACATCCGGGATGTCAGGAAGTCAGGGAAGTCTGCCTGACCCGGCGACTTGGTCAGAGGAGGAGGGAAAGCAGGCGCTACCCGTGGTCTCAGCGGTCGTGGCCGCTGTTACCAGGAGTGGGAGCGCTGAAGCCCAAGGAGCCTCGCGGAGGTCCGACGGTTTCCCCCTCTCTGACCAAGTGGCTGCCGAGTCACAGTGGCCAGGAGACCGATCCCGGGGAACTGACAGAGGACAGGGCAGTCTCATCAATTCTTGCCATATCTAGTCAGGGATTTCAGGCAGCGTTGGAAGCTGACCCTAGCCTGAAGACTCTCAAGGAACAGGCGGCACAGCCTCCCCTGGAGTCCGACCGCGAGCGAGTGGTCTGGGACCAGGGACGGCTGTACCGGGTAACGGTCCAGCAGGGTTCACCGGAGGCGTGGCCCAGGGACCGACAGTTAGTGGTGCCCCATCCGTTCAGGGCGGAATTGTTGCGGATCGCACACGAGATTCCAATGGCCGGACACTTAGGGATCACTAAAACCAGGGCCAGGCTAGCTCAGCATTTCTACTGGCCTGGAATGAGGACCGAGGTGATAGCCTACTGCCGTTCGTGTGACACCTGTCAGAGGGTGGGGAAGGCGGGGCCGCGCCCCAAAGCCCCACTGGTAACTCTGCCCATCATCGAAGAGCCTTTCTCGAGGGTGGCTGTGGATCTCATTGGACCTCTGTCCACTCCCAGCCGCTCCGGGAAATGCTTCATACTAACGGTAGTGGACTATGCCACCCGGTACCCGGAGGCGGTAGCTTTGTCGTCCATTCGGGCCGACAAAGTGGCCACTGCCTTACTGGAGATTTTCTCCAGAGTGGGGTTTCCCCAGGAAATGCTCACCGACCGAGGGACCCAGTTCATGTCGCAGCTGATGGAGTCTCTCTGTAAGCAGGTACAGGTGCAACATCTGGTGGCCAGCCCGTATCACCCACAGACCAATGGCTTGTGTGAGCGGTTCAATGGCACCTTAAAGCAGATGCTGAAGATGTTGGTCGACTCCCACGGGAGAGACTGGGAGCGGTATCTCCCACACCTGCTGTTTGCCTACCGGGAGGTTCCACAGGCCTCAACGGGGTTCTCCCCCTTTGAGCTCCTGTACGGGCGACGTGTACGGGGGCCCCTTGCTCTGGTGAAGGAAGCATGGGAAGGGGATTTAGAACACCCCTGGAGTGTCGGTCATTGAGTATGTCGTGCGCTTCCGGGACCGAATGATGGCCTTGACGCGGCTGGTGCATGACAATATGGCCCAAGCTCAGGCTGACCAGAAGCGATGGTACGACCAGAATGCTTGTGAGCGGACCTACCAGGTGGGTCAAAAGGTGTGGGTACTGGTCCCCGTACCACAAAACAAGCTTCAGGCGGCCTGGGAGGGTCCATACCTCGTGCACGAGCAGCTCAACGCCGTCACCTACCTGGTCACCCTGGACCACGCCCGTGGAAGGAGGAAGGCCTTCCATGTGAACATGATGAAGGCCCACCACGAGCGGGAGGCTTATGCCCAACCAGCGTGCAACCTTTCAGAGGACAGAGAGTCAGAAATCCTCGTGGATCTGCCACCGTAGCCAAAGAGAGGGTGCGGTAGGGCGCACGGGGGAACACAGGAATGTGATACCCCTAGCGCCCTCAAAAGCAGGGAGGTGTAAGGAAAAGGTTGTCGCCATTTTGTATAGGGCCTGTACCAGCCTCCATTTTGTCAGTTCACACAGCCACAGACTTTTAGCTACACAGGGCCTATTAGCATATTCAGTACGGCCAGCTTTGATGTCCACTGTGAATCAATAGGCCTTTACATGCTAATTGGTTTAGGCTAGGGTCTGAATAAGATGGTCAGTCGTATGGTAATTAGCTCAAGCCATTGTTTCCTGCTCCATATCAATTGCAGGCCAGTTAATATGCGGGCTTCAAAGCAAATGGGGAAGGGCCTAGCAGGTTTAAAAAGCTGTAGCCAGGAAGAGGCTGGTCTCTCATTCCATTTCACACACAGAAGCCAAGAAGATGGTCTAGGAAAGGACCAAAAGAAAACGGATTTGTCTTGCCAAGGGTGCAGCAACATATGCTTTGGGGACTATCCAGTAACTGAAGACTACTACCTGGGAATGGCAAAGCCCCTGCCTTCCATGACCATACTACAACCCGGTAATATTGATCTATAGCTAATACCTTTAAGCCTTGTACATTATTGTTGTATTTTTACTCTGACTGCAATTCCATTGTAGTTACTTGTATAGCTTTACTGTATATTTCTGTAATTATCTAGTGTGCCCTTAAGGCAAATTAAACCATAAAATTAATCTTGGGCTGATGCTTTTACTCTGATCACGAATCTTAGAATACCCAGTGGGTAGCAGGACACCTTCCCCGGCGGCCATTTGCTCTAGGTGCAGTTCTCTTACTGACCTGAGAGACAAAGGGGGGCGCCGGAGAGCTGTACCTGTGGAGTTACGTCCCATTGGTGACGTGGGAGGAAAGGGATCGTCCGTCACATTTGGTAGCGGCGGTGGTATCAGAAGCTGTGATACCCGGGCTACCGTGTGGCGGCCGGCTGAGTTCCTCACAACAATGTATCATTTCTTGTCGGCTTCTGTGATTTCACAAAAGCCGGCAATTGAATTAGCGGCTATTACAGTATGTAGAAGTCTAGGAACTATAAATATATATATATATATACATGTCACAATTACATATATATATATGTATTCTATGTGTGTATATCTATTCTTTCTATTCTTTATTAAAGCTGTCAGTGTGATTTTACAGTATAGCCGGGGATGAATTGCCGGCTTTTCTAAAGGACACCAATGCGATTTAATCGCAAGTCACACATGCGGTCCGTTTGTAATCAGATTTTTCATCGCTCCCATAGACTTGCATTGGCGATAGTCGACCCACAATTGGTGACAATCGCAGCATGCTGCGATTGCACACGGACGTTTAAAACGGACCACAAAAAATCTGATACTGGGAGCTGCTCCATAGATTAACATAGGGCAGACTGCAATACGATTTTTCATCGTATCGCAGTCGTCCGATTGTGACGCCGGCCTTACCCTTGTGAAAATAAAAAAAAAAAGCGGCTAAAAATTCATTTTTGAGGAAAAAAATGATTTTTTGTTATGTTCTCTGCTCTGCGTTATAAACTTCTGGAAGCACTTGGAGGTTCAGAGTGCTCACAACACATCTAGATAAGTTCCTTAAGGGGTCTAGTTTCCAAAATGGTGTCACATGTGGGTTTTTTTTCACTGTTTAGGCACACAGGGGCTCTCCAAACGCGTCATGGTGTCCGCTAACGATTGGAGCTAATTTTCCATTCAAAAAGTCAAATGGCGCTCCTTCCATTCTGGGCCCTGCCGTGCGCCCAAACAGTTGTTTATGACCACATATGAGGTATCTGTGTACTCAGGAGAAATTGCCCAACAAATTTTAGGATCCATTTTATCCTGTTGCCCATGTGAAAATGAAAAAACTGAGGCTAAAAGAAAATTTTTGTGAAAAAAAAGTACTTTTTTTACGGATCAATTTGTGAAGCACCTGGGGGTTCAAAGTGCTCACTGTTCATCTAGATAAGTTCCTTGGGGGGGTCTAGTTTCCAAAATGGGGTCACTTGTGGGGGAGCTCCAATGTTTAGGCACACAGGGACTCTCCAAATGCAACATGGCAACCGCTAAATATTCCAGCATATTTTCATTTCAAAAAGTCAAATGGCGCTCCTTCCCTTCTGAGCCCTGCCGTGCGCCCATACAGTGGTTTATGACCACATATGAGGTATCTATGTACTCAGGAGAAATTGCCCAACAAATTTTAGGATCCATTTTATCCTGTTGCCCATGTAAAAATGAAAAAATTGATGCTAAAAGAAATTTTTTGTTGGAAAAATTAAAATGTCCATTTTTTCCTTCCACATTGCTTTAGTTCCTGTGAAGCACCTGAAGGGTTAATAATCTTCTTGAATGTAGTTTTGAGTAGCTTGAGGGGTGCAGTTTTTATAATGGTGTCACTTTTGGGTATTTTCTGCCATATAGACCCCTCAAATTGACTTCAAATGTGAGGTGGTCCCTAAAAATAATGGTTTTGTAAATTTTGCTGTAAAAATGAGAAATCGCTTGTCAACTTTTAACCCTTATAACTTCCTAACAAAAAAAAATAAATTGTTTCCAAAATTGTGCTGATGTAAAGTAGACATGTGGGAAATGTCATTTATTAACTATTTTGTGTCACATAACTCTCTGGTTTAACAGAATAAAAATGAAAAATTTTAAAATTGCAAAATGTTTGCCAAATTTCCATTTTTTTCACAAATAAACGCAAAAATTATCGACCTAAATTTACCACTAACATGAAGCCCAATATGTCACGAAAAATCAATCTCAGAATCGCTAGGATCCGTTGGTGTTCCTGAGCTATTACCTCATAAAGGGACACTGGTCAGAATTGCAAAAAAATGGCAAGGTCATGAAGGGGTTAATAAGGTACATTTCATTGCTGCTCTTGGGCATATTTGACTTTTCCGATCAGGCCACGTCTTTCCATTCATCCGTGGTGCAGTTCTGGTGCTCACGTGCCCATTGTAGGTGCTTTTGGATGGGGACAGGGGTCAGCACAATAATGACAGCCCATACACAGGCTGTCCTGCACTGTGTGCTCACACCTTTGTTATAGCCAGGATTCACCTTTACCAGCAATTTGGGCTACAGCGCCTCTTCTGTGGGATCGGACACATCACATGTATCAGTAAACTTTGGGTGCCACGACCCTGTTAGCTATTCACTCATTGTCATTTTTTTGGGAGCATATTTGGTAGGGGCTAACCACTACTTACCGTGAGCGCCCCACATCACCTACTGTTCTGGGTATGCTCTGGCTCAGTCATCTCGTGAGTGTTGGTTACTTTCTTCCGCTTGCCCATTTTTCCTGCTTCCAGTGCATCCACTTTAAAGGGAACCCGTCATGTCACCAAACGCTATTAACCTGTACTTAAGGGGTTAATCTGCCGGTTAATAGAGTTACAAAGCTGCCTGGCCACCATACTGGAGACATGGCCACTGGGTGAAAATTACCTTTTTGTTTTTTTTCCTCCCAGGAGCAGTACGCTTGCAGTCAGAGACCCATGGGTGGGCTTCAGTCTCCGCTCCATGCACAGTGGTCACCACTCTCAGCACTTTGATTGGCAACTTGCTGTGTACAAATGCTCTGCAGAGCGAGATGCCGAAGTGCTGGGAGTGGTGATCACTGAGCAATGACTGTAGCCGCTCCCTGAACCCCCCGTGACTGAAAGCGAGTGGCTCCCAGGAGGGATAAAGTTAATTTTCTCCCGGGTGCCGCATTTTTAATGCTACGGCCGGTGCAGCATTGTAATGCTGTTAACCTGCAGATTAACCCTATATCAGCAGGTAAATAGCATTTGGGGACACGACACGTTCCCTTTACGGACTGGCTCATCACTTGAATCCTGACTTTTGTCGGGTGCCATTGTAATGGGATAATCGGTTCTCACTTCACCTCTCTGGTTTTTATAGTTCCGGGTGATCAGTGCATAGATGCAGCGGTGAGGGCAAGTTATGCTATAGGGTAGGGTCACTGGTGGGATGAGGGCGCCTCCTGTCAGTCGGAGCTCCTGTGCAATTATTCAGGAGGGTAAATTCATTACTTCTTGTTATTGGCTCTGTGGTTGTGCAGAAAGCTCATACAACCATTAGCGATAGGTGATCCGGTACCATCCATGTCCCTATAGTCTGAGAGCTGCTGTGACTAATCAGGATGAGCCCACCTCATGCCCACGCATTACACACTCACAGACCACTGTGCTTAACATCACCTTGGCCCATCAATGGTAGCCCTTATGTGACGCTAGATAATTAGCCAATCGCTAGACTGAATTTTTACAGGGCACTTTTAATTTTTTTTTCTGTCTTTTTATACATAAGGTGGTGCTACTAGCTTACATTCCCTTATTTACTGTCTGACACTTCTGTCTTCCATTTTGTAGGTGATCTCTGATTTTGACATGACACTGAGCAGGTTCAAATATAATGGAGAGAGGAGTCCTACGTGCTATAGTGAGTATACGCCTGTCGCCCCCTACAGGCCTCCTGCAGCATTCTGTGCTTAATACACCTGCTGCACATTTCATGGCATCTCTCCTACACAGATATTATTGACAACAGCAAGATCATTAGTGAGGACTGCAGGAAGAAGGTAGGTTGTGGGCTCACATGTAAGTTTAGGCCGAGATTCTCCATCCAGTCACCCTGTTGGACCCATAGATTTTTTTTTTTTAAACACTGGTGTTAGTAGCTGCTAAGATGCTCTAATAAGATTAGGCAAACATGGCTGCCACGCCTGATCTGGGCAAGTAAAGGGCTGTGGTTGGAAGTTGCCTCCGTCTCTGCCACATTTGTTCCCAGAGGATAAATCTGATCAGACCACAGTGATCTAAGAATACAGATGATACATATTGGGGTTTTCCATTCACAACCCATGGCCGCACAGATCCCTCCAGGGTGATGGCCTGGCTGTCTACTGACTGGCCCTCTCCTCCATCATTGTGCAGTAGGGGTCACTGATGGGTTCTGTAGCTCTTCATCCATGTTTCTTAAGATTTATGCATATTTATTTTTATGTCTTTTTTTCTGTAGTTGAAAGATCTTTTTAACATCTACTACCCCCTTGAAATCGACCCTGATCGGACCACTGAAGAAAAATTCCCACTCATGGTGGAATGGTAGGAGGGAAGGGAGGCTAAATTGTATTCAGTGCTAAATGGCTGACTTGGAATGTAAAGTATAGCAGCAAATTTATATATATAAAATAAAGCAATATAAAGCATGGGGGAAGGACCTAAGCCTATGTCTATGAAGCTGGAGTTATTTCATAGTTTTCTAATAGAGTAGTGATAGAGAATGGGCAAAACTGGGGCTGGGCTGGGGGTTTATTGCATCCCTGTCTTCCCTGTGTATAGTCCACGGCAGAGAAGAACACCAGTAAGCCAACACGTGGCCACAGAAGTCCGATCCAATCTAATTTATGTTACAGAATGTATTTCACCCACTATCATTACTTAGAGTTAGAAAATGTATCTGCACCCCTGCCGCCCAGAGATCCGATGGCTGGAGATTGTGTGAAGTCCTGCATCCTGACCCGTTTGTCTTCCAGGTGGAGTAAGGCGCACACCCTGCTCTGTGAACAGAGGATTGAGAAGCAGAAGTTGTCACAAGTCGTGAAGGAGTCACAGGCCAGACTACGGTAATGACACAAGCTCGCTATATAGACGATGTCCTGTCCCCATTGTACATCTCTATACCACTAATGCCGATGTTTTCCTCACCCTGTTCTTGTGTTTTCCAGGGAGGGGTATGAGAAGTTTTTCAACAGCTTATACCACAGTGAGATCCCACTTTTTATCTTCTCTGCTGGCATTGGGGATGTTCTAGAGGAAATTATCCGCCAGGCTGGGGTGTATCATTCCAATATCAAAGTGGTCTCCAACTACATGGAATTTGATGATCATGTAAGTAAGAGGCATTTATCTTAAAGAGGAGCGGGTCAGGACATGACGTCTATTTTGGTAAAATCTTGTTGACCTGGAGCTTCTTTTGCAAACCTCTGTGTTGTGCTGATCCTCTGTTATGACTCCTGAAAATGTATAGCTGGGGGCTTACCATTCTCATTGTCAATTAGGTGTGTACCTACATGAACATTGTCCTTAAAGGGGATCTGTCAGCAGGTTTTTGCTACCTTATCTGAGAGCAGCCTGATATAGGTAAAGAGAAGCGGAATCCAACGATGTATCACTGGGTGCAGCCGTTTCGACAGAGTTCTTAGATTTTGCAATACAGCTGAGCCGAGGAAGCTAACCCTGCCCACACCAGGCCCTGTATATACAATGTCCATAGCTAGTGAGCTGCTTATCACAGGAGGGGGTGTGTCGGACTAGAATGGCTGCTGTGTCCCAGCAATAAACTCCTGGTGCTAAAACATTCAAATGCAAACAAAGAAAACCACAGAGCTTGATGAGAGGCATTACTGAATTCAGTGCATTAACCCCTACTGCTTGCTGCCTTCAGATTACATAGCAAAAAAACTTGTTGACAGATTCCCTTTAACTATCGGACTCTATAACGCAAGGTAATCCTTGGGGAGCTTATAATTGTTTTTTTTTTTTTTTTTGAGACTTACTACCCAATCCCACTTGTGGTGCCCCAGGGTTCTGTGCCCTCCATGATACTCATGTGACCGGAACATCGGATTACACTTTATTTTGAAGTAAAATGCACCGTAAAATAAATTGATAAGAAGGGGCCTTTAAAGGAAAGGTGCCATGTTTTTTTATTTTTGTATTAATAATTATTGATTATGTAATCCATTATTTTTAATTCAAAATTAAATGAACTACTTTATTAGTTTTTTATTTATTAACTTTTACTTTTGCCACTGGGGCTGCCATTTTCACTAGTGGGGGCGTAAGTGTCTGGGCACGACACTTGCACATCTCAATGCAGCCATGGGCATAAGAGACAGCAGTTGGACACTGACTGCATCTCTTACATTAAGGCCGCTCCTCCTGCCTCTAACCTGTGACCTGAGCATGTCTCCTGGGCTGTCCAGGTCACAGCTGTGGGAGGAGATCGTGGCCATTTTGTTGTAGCCCACAGCATGCTGTGTGCTTTATTTTCCCCTGTCATCGCACACTTCTCAATGCATGCGATGACAGGAGTTGCCGGGGAGAAGCTGCCAGGAAGCGAGGGTCCAGGGAAAGTGTCTGCAGCGGGGAGCGGTGATCACAGCCTGTAATTAGTATTACAGTACAGAATGCGATCACCGCTCACTGCCGACCTGTACAGAGCACAGAAGGGAGATCATCACACACTGATGTGCCCTGAACAGGATGCAGCACTTCCTGGGAGAGGAGGGAAGGCAAGTACAAGCTTTTTTTTTTTTTTTTTTTTTTTTTTCCCTTCCCCATGACAGCACCGTGAGTGAGAGATGGATTCCGCCCCCAGAAAACAGGAAACCTGCAGTGGAGATAAAAGAAGGGGGCGGCACCTCTCTCCTCAGTTTGGTTTCCTGTTTTCCGGGATCGGGAGCCTGCGGCGATCTCTATACCTTAGGAGGGATCCCCCTCTGGTATTGTAGTGTCCGAGGGCAGGAGGCAGCGGGCAGGCAGCGCCTGGGAAGCAGGGCTGCGGTGTAAGCCGGGAGGCTGAGCGACGCTGTCAGGTGCATTGTATAGATGGAGGGCCATGTAAGGCAGGCTGGCTGGATGGGGAAGAGGGCATGTATGCCAGGCTAGAGGTGTCACTATACTTTATTTTTTCCCTTCACCATGACAGCACCGACCGTGAGAGTATGGTATCCGCCCCCAGGAACAGGAAACCTGTAGCAGAGATAAAAGAAGGGGGGGCGGTACCTCTCCCTCAGTTTTGGTTTCCTGTTCCTGCAGGTGGATGCCTGTGGGGCAGTGTACCTGTGTGGGGAATCGTCCCCTGGATGGCCGGTCTGGAGACCGAGGTCCGCCACCACGACGCTGGCGCTGACTGAGTGGGGCGGCTTCCGGTCGCACCGGAAGTGACGCCACACGCCGGGAGAAGCGGTGTGCTGGACACTTCCGGAGGAAGTCGCTCCAGAGACGCGCACACCGCTCTCCCCCTGAACCACCCCCTGGCATATAGCCTGCCTGAGGGCAGGAAATCGTGCCGATGAGCAGTGTTCACTGCAGAAGCGCTTCACAGCACCTGGAATGGAAGGAGCAGAGGAACGCGTGCCAGAGGAGGGAGGCCAGCAGACCGCTGTGGTACCAGGGGGTCGGTGGGTGAGTGCCTTTGTAAGGCGAAGAAACATATAGTGATGGCCTTTTTCCCTGTTCCCCTCTCCTAGGGCAGGAAAGCTACGGCAAACAAAAAAACAAAGCGTGTGCTTTGTGTAAAAAAACGCTTCCCAGAGATTACAGTAAAAGGTTATGCCGTTCATGTGTGCAGAAAACGGTAGCGGAGGAATCGCCGTCCTTGTTAGAGGATATTAGAGCCGTTATTAGTCAAGAAGTGAAAACGACAGTTAAAGAGGAGTTAAAACAAAACACGCCAGTCAGTTCAGGTCATCCTCTCCCCCCCCCCCCTCCTACACAAAGTGACGTACAATCGGACGGTGAACCGACGGAAAGCTCAGACCTAGATTCCTCGGACGAGGAATATGGTCGCCCTTATGTTTTGTCTGAAGACATTGGGAAATTGTTAAAATTGATTAGATCTACCATGGGGGTTGAGACGACAAAAGAGCATCTTTCGGTACATGACTCTATGTTCAGTAACCTAGAGGGGAAAAAACGTAAAGTTTTTCCCTTCCATGGAAATCTATTAAAATTGATTAAAAAAGTGTGGAAGAAACCCAACAAGAAAATGTCTGTGCCACAAGCATTAAAACGGAAATATCCGTTTGATGAAGAAATATGTGGGGAATGGGAAAAAGCCCCTAAACTAGATGCCGCCATTGCTAGTACATCTAAAGGAATAGCGTTACCATTCGAGGACATGGGGGCCTTGAGAGACCCCCTTGATAAAAAAGTGGATGCTTTTTTAAAATCTGCCTGGGAAGCATCGGCCTGGTCAATTAAACCAGGGGTAGCCGCCACGTGCACCGCTAGGGCCATGGTCAAATGGTTAGAAGAACTCAGTGAACAGATAAAAAATAAATGCCCAAGAGAAGAATTATTGGACGTAATACCGTCACTACAAAAAGCGGCAGGGTTCCTAGCGGATGCAGCAGTGAATTCTGTGCGAGGTGCCGCCCGTGCATGCGCTCTTTCTAACTCAGGTCGCAGGGCATTATGGCTTAAAACTGGGCGGCAGACTTCCAGTCGAAGGTAAAACTCTGCGCAATCCCCTGTGATGGACAATACTTGTTCGGAAAAGCATTGGATGAAATATTGGAGAAAGCATCGGATAAGAAGAAACGATTTCCGCTACCGTATGGTTCAAGACGTCGTTGGAATGATGCTCGCTCGTCCTTTCGTGGAGCAAGGAATAGAGGGGGCAGAGGTCGACCAGATGAGAGATCTATCCGAGGCAGGCCTTGGGGAGAGAGAAGGGAGAAAGGATTTCTCTTCAAGGGTCCTACCAGATCAGATACTAAACGTCAATGACGCCAAGTCTCCGGTGGGAGGAAGACTGAGGAAATTTGTACACCAGTGGGAAACATTGCCCGCCTCACGGTGGGTAACCAATCTACTATCCGAAGGCCTACGACTAAAGTTTCTCAACCTCCCACCACAGCGACTAAAGATAACTCAGGTCGCCAAAAAGAACCAGGCTACAATGGAAAAAGAAATCACCCTCCTTATGGAAAAGAAAGTGTTAGTGGAGGTACCAAGTCATCAAGTAGGGAAAGGGTTCTACAGTACCCTATTTCTTACTCCAAAACCAGACGGCTCCTTAAGGGTAATATTCAACTTGAAGGCGTTAAACCAATACATCCGAGTGGAAAAATTCAAAATGGAAACATTAAAATCAACAGTGAAGTTACTGGAACCGGGCTGCTACATGGCAGTGATCGATCTGACGGATGCATACTACCATGTACCAATCTGGAAAGAACATCAAAAATACCTAAGATTGGTGGTACAGATTGCACAAAACCCTACGCATCTGCAGTATCAATGTCTTCCCTTCGGGATTTCGGTAGCACCCCGTATCTTCACGAAATTAATTTCAGAAGTGGCATCTTTTGTGAGAAAGGAAGATATATTACTGGTACCCTATTTAGACGACTTCCTAGTAATAGCAAATACCGAAGAGAAATGCAAGGATGCAATAAAAAGGATGTTAGAAATTTTAACCAGCCTAGGCTGGATAATAAACGTAAAAAGTCAAAGCTACTCCCTGCCAGAAAATATATGAATATATCCCAGAGTTTTATGTCGTTCTACAACAATTAAGGAATCTGCCTCCCTGACCTTTTAGGGTCATCACAACACAATACCAGACCCCAATCAGAGGGTAATAAAACCTTCACTCCTTATCTATGAACTAGTCATATTTATGTTAATCCCTCTGCCATAATGACAGTTCTGCTTCATGTCACTTGTCCTACCTATTGCATTTTTTCTGTGCTATTTTGTGTATAAATATGTGATTCTTCAGATGTTGTATTAGTCTATGCCTGATGAAGAGACCTGAGTAGTCTCGAAAGCTTGCAATTTGTTACCATCTTTTCAGTTAGCCATTAAAAGGTATCAACCACTGAGGACTCTCAAGTCTAAATATTTTTCTGCCAGAAAACAAGAATTCTTAGGAATAGTGTTAGATTCCTGCAATCAAGAATGTGTCCTTCCAGACAGGAAAGTAGACTCCATTCAAAACAAAATACAACAGTTAAGATCAAGCAGGGCCATAACAATCCGACAAGCAATGTCGTTGTTGGGAACGTTAACAGCAACAATACCAGCGGTCCAGTGGGCACAAAGCCATA
The DNA here is from genome assembly GCA_033576555.1 of Oophaga sylvatica. Lineage (NCBI taxonomy): Eukaryota > Metazoa > Chordata > Amphibia > Anura > Dendrobatidae > Oophaga > Oophaga sylvatica. Next base: position 141,979,601 of record JARQOD010000003.1, read on the forward strand.
CAAGAGAACTGCAACGCAAATCTTAGCCGAACAGGCAAAAGATCCAACCAGCCTGAACCGGCGGTTCACCCTAACGCCACAAGTCCTCCTTTAGAATGGTGGCTACAACCCAAAAACCTCAAAAGAGCCGTGCCCTGGTCAGTTCACAATCAGGTAATACTGACTACAGATGCAAGTCCCTTGGGATGGGGAGCACATCTAATAGGACGACTTGTACAAGGCCTATGGGAACCCTCAATGAGGGAAACATCCTCCAATTTGAAAGAACTAACAGCAGTGAGGCTAGCGCTGTATCAATTGAAAAAAGAGGTACAAGGAAGACACGTCACAATACTATCCGACAACAACACGGCAGTAGCCTACATAAATCGACAAGGGGGTACAAGATCACCATCCTTGATGGCGGAGGCAAAAGAGCTATTCGCATGGGCAGAAAACAACCTGTTATCCCTGTCAAGCACGCACTTGAAAGGGACAGACAATACAGTGGCGGATTTCCTGAGTCGGCATATACTACACCAAGGAGAATGGTCCCTAAATCAGGACATATTTGGGAAAATTTGTGCCAGCTGGGGCAGACCAGAAGTGGACCTGTTCGCTACAAAAGAAAATCGGAAAGTAAACAGATTTTACTCCCTGAACCCGAGAGAACAACCAGAAGGAGTAGATGCACTACTACACCGCTGGAAATTCAAACTGGCTTATGCTTTTCCACCATTTCCTCTAATACCAATAGTCCTGAGGAAAATACGAGAAGACAAGAGTCATGTGATCCTTATAGCGCCCTTCTGGCCACAGAGAGCGTGGTTCACATGGCTCATACGCATGTCCGCCTCGGACCCATGGATCTTACCCGATGTTCCCAATCTACTACACCAGGGACCAGTGGAACATCCTCAGGTGCACAATCTACACCTCACTGCCTGGAACCTGAAAGGGGACTCCTATTAGCAAAGGGGTTCTCAGGACCCTTGGTGACTACCTTGCTCACTAGTAGGAAAAAGGTCACCTCGGACAAGTATTATAAAATCTGGCAAAAATTCTTAAACTTCTCGGGTCGACGGTTTTCGGGGACAGTCCAGATGGTCCCGATGTCGGAGATTCTAGAGTTCCTACAAAAAGGCCTGAAAAAGGGATTGTCCACAAGCACTCTAAAGGTGCATGTCTCAGCACTAGGTGCGCTGTTTGACAAAAAACTGGCTGATCACCCATGGATCTATAGATTCATTCGGGCCTCTTTTTCAGCCAGACCCTCGAAAATTGTACCTAAGGTGGCTCCCTGGGATCTAAATTTAGTGTTAAATGCATTAACTACAAAACCATTTGAGCCCATCTCATCTATTTCTATAAAGGCTCTAACACTAAAAACAGTGCTCTTGGTTGCCCTGACGTCAGCTCGGCGAGTCAGTGAGCTACAAGCCATTTCTGTAAATTCCCCATATACTACCTTTTATGGATGACAAAGTGGTCATAAGAACTGACCCAGCCTTCCTTCCGAAGGTTAATACAAAATTCCACAGGGACCAAGAGATAATTTTGCCCTCATTTTGTGCCAACCCAAAATCCCAGGGAGAGCAAACCTTTCATTGTTTGGATGTAAGACGTTGCCTGCTTCAATATATAGAAATCTCAAAATCTTGGCGACAGTCATCAGCCCTTTTTATCTCCTTCCAGGGGATAAACAGGGGTAAAAAAGCTTCAAAAGCTACAATTGCACGGTGGTTACGCATGGCTATCTCACTTTCTTATTCTTCATCAGGTCAGACTCCCCCACTGGGTGTAACGGCTCACTCCACAAGGGCTGTCGCGACATCTTGGGCCGAACGGGCAAATGCGTCAATAGAGCAGATTTGCAGGGCAGCGGTATGGTCGTCACCGTCTACCTTTTTTTCGTCATTATAGGCTAGATTTAGGTTCCTCGAATTTAGCCTTTGGTAGAAAGGTGTTATCTGCTGTTGTCCCACCCTAGGAGGCTCTTCTATTTCTTCCTCTCACGGTCGGTGCTGTCATGGTGAAGGGAAAAAATGATAATTACTTACCGGTAATTTGATTTTTCAGAGCCATGACAGCACCGTATTAATTCCCGCCCTATCTTGGTGATGGTTGTGTGACTCAAAAAAAAAAAAAAAAAAAATTTTTTTGCATATATAAATTAATAAATAAAGAAGGTAAAGGTCGTAAATATGCTAGTATATGTGTATATATAACGACTAATTTTGGCGGTTACATTACATACTCTGAAACAAACTGAGGGAGAGGTACCGCCCCCCCTTCTTTTATCTCTGCTACAGGTTTCCTGTTCCTGGGGGCGGATACCATACTCTCACGGTCGGTGCTGTCAGGCTATGGTTCCACGGTCCGGAACCATAGCGCTTTGGACGGAGCGGAAATTCCGCTCCGTCTAAGCCCCGCCCCCTTTCTGACGCGCGATCTTTCCGGAGGTGTTCAGGACACCTCCGGAACACCTCCGGAAAGAGCGCAGGGCTACATAGCCCTGTGTTAATTATGTTGCGGCGACGCACCGTCGCCGCAATACGCGAGGACATGCTGCGGTCTAAAAAGACGCGCCGCATGTCCGTTTACGCAGGTTTGCCACCTGCGTATTGTTACGCATAGTGGAGACGGGATTTCTTGAAATCCCCTCCACTATGCTGTAACATCTGGACGCTGCGTGTTTGGCGCTGCGCCAGCACACAGCGCCAAACACGCAGCGTTTCCTGACCGTGGAAACTCACCCTCATGGTTCTGAAAAATCAAATTACCGGTAAGTAATTATCATTTTCCTTATACATTATTTTCCTGTGTGTGTGTGAGCGTGCATGTGTATTTTCCTGAGTGTGAGCATGCGCGAGTTAGTGTGACCGTGTGCGAGTGTGTCCGTATTTTCCTGTGTGCGTTTCTGTGTGAGTGTGCATGTGTATTTCCCAGTTTATGATACAGTGAGCATTACCAACTAACAGTCCTTGCTGCCTGCCATCCTTGGTGACGTCTACTTGTCAGTATAACTTTGCAGTCACCAACAAAATGGCTCCGCACTGTGATCCTAAATGTCATCCTCTCTTATCCCTTAGCAAACACCCAGAAGGGGAGGAGAGGAGTGACATCACACCCATGTCAGCAGACTTAACCCATATTTACTGCAGTGCTGTAATTTGAGCAAGTTGTACACTAGGTTTTTGTGTCAAATCTCAGTAGCTGCTTCCCCTAGTGTTTAAAAGTGGAAACACCAAACGTTTTAAAATTATTTTTCATATTTTACAAAATTATAAACAAATGATATTTTTTTTAAAAAAATGTAAACATTAATTCTTTACATTTTTTCAGTTGATGGGGGAAAAAAAATTTTTTTGATGGCACGTTTACTTTAACAAGGTTTTCCAGTTTCAGAAATCTTCCATCTCTTGGTTTGTTTATTTAAAAAAAAAAAAATACTTCAGTCTCCCTTCCCAGGTCCAGCAGTGCTTAGTCTCTACCGCTGATCCCGATGTCTGTTGCCTGCAGAGCTGATGTTATGTTGACCGTTCTACAACAAATCTGTGACCTAAGCGGCTCATGCTATCAACTTGGAGTGACCCGCTGAGCTAAATTATTGACTGCAGCGTTCTTGATGTGACGTCCGCTCTGCAGACAATTACAAACACTGGGAACAGCTGTGGAGACTCTGTGCTGTACCAGGGGAGGGTGAGTAATGGACAGCTTGTTTTTTTTTTGTTTTTTTTTTCCAAACGGAATCTGTCATTTAGGTTTTTGCCACCTAATCTGAGAGCAGCATACGTAAGGGCAGATGCCCTGATTCCATCAATGTGTCACTTACTGGGCTGCTTGCTGCAGTTTTGACTAAAATTATTGCTTTATTAGCAGGAGATTGACTAGAGGACTTAGCTTGATGCCAAGAAGTCCAGCCATGACCCCCCTTTAATTGACAGCTTTCTTCCTATGCACATTGTAACCAGAAAACTGCCAATCAGTGGTGTTTGGGGATGGTTATACAGGGCTCAGCATTCGGAGAACTAGTAGATCTATAGCAGATAAAAAAATCAAAACTGCAGCAAGTAGCCCAGTAAGTGATACATTGGTGGAATCAGTGTCTCTGCCTCTACTTCATGCTGCTGTCATATTGTGGTAGCAAAAATGACAGATCCCCTATAACACCTTAACAGTCTCCGACACACATTAAAACAGTGGCCATTAAAGGGGCCTTATTCCCTCATTGCTGTTTAAAACGGCATTCGGGAGTAAGGTTCTCTCGTCTGACATGATGTACATGCCAGAGGAAAGAGAAATGAGGCCCCTGCCTTCATAAAAAGGAAAAAAAAATTGGCACGTTGTTTAATATAATTTTCTGCTGCAACTGAAATAGAAGTCAAATTTGAAGACTTTTTAAAGTAAACACCTTAAGAATTGACTCGTTGCTTAATTTTACGCGTTTATAAAAACGGCACCACGTGCACTATATTAGTGTTTTCCCATTGAATTAATAGGAAGCTTAACCAAATAATATATGCAGTATTTTTCTTTTTTTGCCTTAATTTTTCTGAAGAAATTGCTGTAAAATTCATGTAGAAAAAACAAAAAAAAACTGAAGATCAGGACAGGTGACCATAGGATGTGTGTGTAATGCTGTACAATTCAATCCTTTCCTTCTAGGGTGTCCTAACGGGATTTAAGGGTGACTTGATTCACACGTATAACAAGAATAACTCTGTCTTGAAAGACACTGAATATTTCCAGCAGATCAGCCATCGCAGTAATATCCTGCTCCTTGGAGATAGTTAGGCGACCTCACAATGTCCGAAGGAGTCGCCACTGTGGAGAACATTCTCACCATCGGCTTCCTCAATGACAAGGTGAGGACTGAACTGAGCTCCACTGGCAAATCATCACATTTTGATGGGCATCATACCAGGACATTTAAGTGATAGCCCACCATTTTTTGGGTTGTAATGACTGGCAAAATTAACTTAAGTAATCAATCAATGCCAGGTGGCTGCTGCTCAGACAGATCTAAAGGGTATGCCCCACTAAACAATATCGCTAACGGGATCGCTAAAAAACGTCACTATTTAGCGATCCGTTAGCGATATTGTTCAGTGCGGCAGCTTCAGCGACGAGCTTCCTGCTGTGATCTCGCTCGTCGCTGGAATCGCTCCGGACCCTATTTCATCGCTGGAGCTCCGCTGGGTAAGTATGTTATCGCTGTGTGGCACCTTTTCTTAGCGATTTAGCGGTACTTTTGTACCGCTAAAGTCGTAAGAAGATCGCTAACGGCGATAGCGTCGTTAACTATATCGCTAAATGCGGCAGCATTTAGCGATATAGAAACAATCCCGCTAGCGATCTCATTAGTATGCAACGCTAACGAGATCGCTAGGGGATTGCTTAGTGTGGCAGTACCTTAAGAGTGTGATGCTGCATCAAAGAGGCCAAAATGCTCATAAGGGTATGTGCAATATGGAGTCTTTTTCAGAAGGAGTTGGGCTGCAAAAGCGTCACATAAAATGAACATACGATAGTACACAGCAATGTCAAAACGACATTGTTGTGACATGTTCTGTTTCATGTCACTTCTTTAAGAAGCTGTTAAAGGATGTGATGTGCTCCTTCTTGAGGTGGCTTGTCTACTATTCGGACACCTTTTTCTCATCATCATGTTTCCCATTGTAAAATAATATGCATATATTCACCTCTGCTGCCGCACTGACTCTCCCAGGGCTCGCGTAACACCATGTCACGCGATCCCTGTGGCCAGTCAGCGCTTCAATTGCCCCGCCTTTGGACAAATCACTTACATATGGAGGAAATGGGAGCGCAGAAGTTGACTTCCTCCAGATGTACGTGATTTGACCGAAGGTGGGGAGAGCGAAGCGCTTAATGGTCGCAGGGATTGCATGACGTTACGTTACGTGAGCCCCGGTAGAGCTAGAGACTATGTAGCTGGAATGGTGCCGGAGATGAGTATAAGTGTTGGTTTACTAAGGGGAAATCTAGGAATTGAGAAGGTGTTGTGAGTAGTGGATAACCCCTTTAACAGTATAGTGTGTTTGCCATCAGAATGACAGCAAAGCCACCCCAGGAAAACTCCAGTGATTTGCTGAAGCAGTTTAGCTTGGTGTCTGAATGATGTTGTATGCTTATACTCTTAAGAGCAAAGCAAGACCCTATCTCCTACTCATTACAGGTCGAGGAGCTAACGGATCAGTTTTTACAGTCCTACGACATCGTCTTGATCGCAGACGAGACCCTAGATGTGGTGAACGGGATTCTCAACTTCGTAACCGCCAGGAACTGATTAGCTTCAATAACGCCTATTAATAAACAAGCTGGTACGAATTCCCTCCATCTCAACCCAAGGATCTTACTGATTTATTCAATCATGTCCCCATCGCTCTTCTAAAATGTGTACTTATCAGGGAATGTCTCCATCAGCCATTATATTGTGACTGCTGGTCTGTATGTGAGGAGGCTGAGTCTTCATCACTACGTCCCCTTGTGGTTGCTCAGTTAGCATGTCTTGCACACTGCATCAGATGCGGAAGCCATTATGGAAGGCTCAGGCCTACACCACTGGGTTATAAAGGGAGGACAGGTGTGAAAGAGAATGCAGGAGAATTTTGGTTTGTAAATCTGCTCTAAAATAAAACTAGACCTGGCAATTTCTAGTTGTGACTTTTCAACAAAAAAAAAAGTAATGCCGCAGTAGGAAATGAGGCAAGCCCCAATGTATCAGTTATGGCTGGAGCGTTCCTTTTATATCTAGAATTCTCTCTTCGGTGATAACACTACAGGCCGCCTTACCTCATCTATATGTAAATGGACTTCTTGCCTCCATTATAGCAACCCATTACCCACCAAAGATTGCGGAAATAAATATAATACTGCAGGTTGGCTGTGGAGGTAATGGGACGGTTGGACATTTATTGGAATCACTTATTTTTTGTAGGTATTTTAATATTATACTAGGATAATCTAGAGAGACTGTTGCCATATTGTGTTTCTGGTTTTTGTTTTCTCTGTGTATACAGGTGCTCATATTTTGGTGTCACGTCTATAGCTTTGAGAATAGAAAATTCTCAGGTTAGGTGGGAACTTGCTGACCACTGGGACCCCCACCTGAAAGCTCTGAAATGGGAAGAGGAGAACATTTCTTATGGACAAACATTGAGGCAACTGTTATGCTGCAATTTTATCACAATTTGTGGATGACCAAAGGCCGTTGTGTAACTGTAGCCTTATGGCAAGACGTCTACTCCATCCACCTTTTTCCTTAGGTCTAGGTCTCCTAGTCTAGCAGTCTCTATAAATTGAGGAATAGGACCATTCTCCATTTCATATAGGCTGATTTTACCAAGTGGCTGGATTTAACATCCATCAACTGTGCATAGGAATTAACATGTAAAGTTTGTCTGTGGGTCGAGCTATGTACTAACATGCCTGTTCTTACAAAATGCATCTGTTTTAGTAAAATTGAAGAAAATATCTTTGACTCTCATTTTGTATTTTTTTTTTTTTTTTTTTTTTGACGACCTGATGATCTGTTGTTAAAGGGAATCTGCCAGTAAGGTGAACCCTCTTAAACAGTTAATAAGGGCATGTAAGTCATAGGAAGTTGAATAAAACTATATCTTGATATCTGCAATTTGATGTTTTATTCCTAAGAAATCCTGATTTTTAATATATCAATGTGCTGTTTAGATCTATGGGCCGGATATAGATCTTAATCAGGATTGTTTATTATAAATGTAAGGGGGCGTTACCAGTGTGAGACATATAGTTCAGGAGAGCAGACTGTCAGTCATTACTTGTCTCACACGGGTAACATCCCCTTCCGTTTTAAAACAAGCTCTGGAGGCAGATTCTTGGGGAGATTTATGTCCGCCCATAGATCTTAACAGCTTATTTACATATTTAGAAAAAATGTACACTTCTTTGGAACACAGTATTGGATCGCAGATATCAAGGTATCATTTCAGTCATCTTTCTGTGACCTACATGCCCATATAAATGCTTTTGGATGGTTGATCCCACGGACAGTTTCCCTCTTAAGACCTCCCATGCACATTAATTTAAAGTTGGCTAGCCATCTAATGTGCACAGGAGCCTCCTGTATCTTAGGAAAGATGTGTGTCTTTGTACCGTGTTAGCCAGTATATTTAGAATTGAGAGTCCTCAGTGGTTGACACTTTTTAATGGCTAACTGAAAAGATGGTAACAAATTGCAAGCTTTCGAGACTACTCAGGTCTCTTCATCAGGCAAAAACTAATACAACATCTGAAGAATCACATTTATACACAACTGTGTTGTGCTGTGTTATGTATAAATGTGATTCTTCAGATTTTGTATTTGTCTAGCCTGATGAAGAGACCTGAGTAGTCTCGAAAGCTTGCAATTTGTTACCATCTTTTCAGTTAGCTATTAAAAAGTATCAACCACTGAGGACTCTCAAGTCTAAATATTTTCCTGTGTATCAGTACATTTTTGTTTTACAAGGATATAAGTAGCTGCCAGTGGTGCCCTGGCAGCTGCTTATTGCCCTCAGCTCAGATGAGGGTGCATGTGAGGGTGAGTCTGGAGTGAGCTCCCTTATGCGTATGACCATACTAAAATAAAATGGAGTAAGTAACTGTAAAAATCATCCACTGCTTTTAATAGTGGAAAATCTCTTTGCAAAAATAACATTGTGTCCTGTTGAGAACAACATGTAACTTTGATGTGTTTGGATGGGAGAGGGGCTGAAATACAGCATCAGTGACATTCAGGATTTCCTTGGACAATTAAAAGGTCCATTACTCCCTGGGCAAAAGAAAAGCAAACTACCAAGTCTGTTGCATTAGCAGTTAATTACAAGAAGTCCTGTTTCCCCCTTGGTGTCCATCAGATCTGTCCTAGATCAGGATTATAACCTCCACAATTGTGGATTGGATTGTGCAGAGCTGCCAAATAACCTCCTTTGAAGAGTCTGAGCCCATCATCTACAACAGGTCACAGCCGCCCCTGTCTGTACTAGGGATCCAGAAGTCACAGTCCACACCAGCAGTGCACAAACGAACTAGGCAGGGATGGTGGTATCGGAGGTGGGACTGGCATTTCTCCTCAGCTGTCAGCAGGCTGACTCCTATAGTTCTTCATGAACCCTCTCTGCCTCTTCTTCTGTCTTCAGTTTCAGTTCGTCAGCAGTGATTTTTTCATCCTTGTTTCTGTCTTGATTTATAAACATGTCAGCGATGGACTTTTCACGGTCTACTCCAGGAAGAAATCGACCTTTCCCTTCCTCTACCTGAGCTTTTAGGAAGGTGGAAAACTGGAAAAATAATGTTTTTAGATTAACATTTAATTGTAAAGTGCTGTGGAATATGTTGGGCGATATATAAATAAACATTTATAATTCAGGGACTTGCACAAAGTCATCCAGATTCCTCACCACTGTAATACCACGCTTCACCACCAGGTATCCTTGAGTATTTTTCACTACTATAAAGCCGTCCATACAAAATAGATGGCTGTCTGTTGAACGATGCTTGTTCGGCCGACCGCCATCTAAGCTGACTCTCGATTGCACAGGAGCGCTCGTTTGGCCAAGTACATCTGCGTTCTCTATGAGACAGCCGCCAGCTGATATGTCAGCCAGCAGCTTCTCTCTGGGAGAACAATGCAATCGGCAGTCTGAAATCGGATATGCGCAATCAACATCTTTACCGACCTCGGTCTGCGGCCCCATACACTTTAGACCACCATCCAAACGTGTTTATCAGTGAAACCACCTATTTCCTGCCAGTGGAATATCTCAGCAACGCAACAGAAGTGTGCTGAATATGTGGAATTAAGGGATGTGTATGTAAAAGGAAATCTAGGGCTAGTAGGTACAAGGAAACTCATTCTGTGACATAAAATTGCAATGTAGCATCACTACATGATAAATAATGTTGGTACATATGGGGGCGTTGCGTCCATCCTTGCTGGATTTCTGCACTACTGCTGTAACATAAAGACAACCTTTACTTACTTCTTCCAATGGAACCTCTCCATTTTTATCCAAATCCATTACTTCAAATAGATTGTCAGGAGTATCTGCAAGCCATATAAACAGATACCCATCTGGCACTCCTTCTTCGCGATGTATCATTTCTATCTCAAACTTCATCACGGCACTTGAAGGAACTCCACGAGCTACAATAAAATATCCGAGAATTAATTCTACAGTCAGTCCTATGTGATCCCTATATTGGGAAGAGTCACCTACATGATATTACATATAAGGCTACTCTACATTGTGTAAATACATTAAACCGCTCATACGCATTAGATTAAAGTTGTTATATTGGAGCAACCCAACCGTCTCCTTTTGGAAGAAGGATTGGACAATTTGAATCTGTTTCTTTAGCAGATGGAGTTGGCCAATATGGCCAAAGTAAACTAAGTACAGATCAGGAAACCCATTGCATCCCAAAGTGGGAAGGAAAGTTGTCCATAGGTTTGTTCTAGTCAAATAGGTTATGTGTCATGAGCGCATGGATGGATAATGTGGATCCGAAAACGGCATTACACTTCAGTAAGAGCCATCCTTTTGGCCAGCAGGGCATTTTTTTTTCTAAAGATGGAAACCCACTTTGTGCCCATTTCTTACTATGTACATAACCATGACTAACAACACCCTATTTAATAGGACTTATTCCACTGTCCTCCCTGGTAAAAGACTAAAGCAGTAGAAAGTCAATATACTCAGGAGCTGGGAACATTTGCTTTTAAGATCTTGAGTAATGAGCCAGGAAATGGAATGAGCTCATGTTGTCATCAGCAGTACTGTACTTCTCTTACAAGCAGGCAGCCCTTCCTTCATTGATGTCCTCGGACACTAATCTGTCTCTCTAGCTGCCAATGAGAAAGGATAGCCAACGATGTGCAGGTTCCAAATACAGAAATTATTCATTTTTATTACAAAATGTAGATGGTCAGCAAGGACAAAGGGTGGCAGTGCGTGGACTGCTCTGATAGGGTGAGCATTCCGTACTTCCGATACCTGAATCCAATGAAAGTCTATGGGAACAATATCGGAAGTATCGGAAGTATTTATTCCGATATTTGTTCCATAACTTACATTGGATTTCAGGTATCGGAGTATGATGCTAACCTACTCCTGAACATGGATGAGTCTCTTTAGAAGTTACAGCCAAGGTATCCAACTGAACGTCTAGTTGACATAGGCCATCTTGTCTGGTATTATGGTACAATGATATATATATGGCAGCCTGTATGATTCACAGAATTACCAGATTTGATATTACTGGCTCAGGTATTCCAAAAAAGACCATGTTTTTCACAGAGGTAACTTGCACATGTTTAGCCAGATAGTCGTTGAGTTACTCAAAGGGGATCATTAGTGTAGATGACTAGACCAAAATACACTATTAATCCTGGAACATTTTATGGACGGAAAACTTATGGTGAGAGGGAAAGTCACAGTGGGGCATTCATCCATTTCTTAGCCTTTGCAAAGAGCCATTTTATTCTTTTTAATTCAAGACTCACCTCCACTTTCTCCATGTCCCAGGTGGGGAGGCACAATGACCGTCCTCTTCTCTCCTACACACATTCCAGTCAGACCCATATCAAGACCATCTATAACTTTCTTTGTGCCCAAGGTGATCTGCTGTGGATTTTCATACGAGTATCTGAGAAACAAATGGATAAGGTACAAATTTGCCTTTAGCCTTAGATCACGAAAGATGGAGCTGTGACGGGACCTAAATATTTGCTTCATACAAGAACACTGAAGTTTGCAGTGTCTGGAAATTGAAAAACAACCCTTGTGTCTGGGATTCCATGGGTTCTAGTTTGAAAGAGCACCCTTCATTATATAAACAGGTTATACATGTCAGAAATTATATTCGATGGTGTCCAGACGCCAAAACCCCAAACAGGCAAAAAAAATTGAAGGCACAGAGTACTGTGCTCCTAAGCCTTGCATTGCAATTTGTTTCTACTGGTTTTGTGCTATTTACATTAGCTTGTAGGCAGCTTCCAAGGAAAGTTGAAAGTCTCAGCAAGGGTAACCCCCACTAATATGAACTTCTGGTCATGGCTACGTTAGTAGGTATTCTTTAGAAGTGATAGGAATGCATCCAACATAGTAGAGGAGTATGCTTTCTCCTACTTGTTTGGTTGAAAACTTATGCTCCTCCACACACAGTCCTATTCTTACTGTAGATAATTAAAGATGTCTACTTGTGCCATGACCATGGCCAGCAAATTCCTTACAGTGAAATAGATGTCATCTCCGTGTGGTTGATCGCATCTTCAAGCAAAGAGTTGACCTGCATACTCACGATGAGAAGAGTATGGTCCCATCCAATAAGGAGCAGTTGTAGTGATACTTGATGAAATCCCCATTTTAGAAGTAACATTACAGACTTCTGGCTTGTGGATAACCTCCACGTCAATTGAGTCTTTGGGATTATGGAAGTCAATCACATGAACATCGAAGATCAACACAGCAGATCCAGGAATACTGTTTCCTAGTTGTGGGAAATCGAGCGCATACAATTAGAGCGATATGGATTAATTGATCTTCTGAAAAATAGTGCACAAGGTAATGTGATGCCCCTAAAGCTAAAGATCTATTGTGGTAGGTGTAAGTCGATTAGGTCTTAGATACTTGGTCACCTACCTACTCCCTTTTCTCCATAGCCAAGATGTGGAGGGATGATGATCCTTCTCCATTCTCCTATACAAACGCCTTGCAGACCAGCATCCATGCCTTGAATAATGTAACCCATTCCAATGTATGTGTTGTATGTATTATTCCTGGAGTAGCTGCAGATAAAGGTTATACAATATATATTGCACATCAGTGCAGATGGAGAGTCATACAAGACAACTAGCCCAAGAATTTTGAAGGATCCTGCTGATTGACAGTTCATTACAGGTAAGACCTACCTGGAATCAAACAATACTCCATCCATGAGGGTGCCATTGTAGTGGTAACGGACATAGTCTCCCGTAACAGCCTTCCGCTTGCAGTCTTGGGGTACGACTTGGTTCTGTACTGTAATCCCATCTTTCGGGTTGTGAAAGTCTATCAGCAGAACATGGAACACCAGAGAAGCGTGTGGAGGGATGACTGATCCTAGAGCGAAGGACAAACAATTACATGGAGAACATTCTTTAAAAACACACCCTGATATTGTATTGGGGTTATCCATTATTTTTAGCTGATATTGTACTATATATGATAGTAAATAGACTATGATATTAGTGTAACGTGAACAATTTCTAGGTACAATTTTGGGGTTTGGATTAATTTCATAATATATCTGTAACGTAGTCGTTTTGTTCTTCTAATACAGAGCTTCTACTTAGCCATACATGTAAGAGATAACATTTCCAACAGCCAATACTAAAGGGAGCATGGGAGCTCTGTCACCTCCAAATTAATTTAGCTACTTAAACATCTATGTAGGGACCTTAGCCCCTATAATAAGCACTTTTTGGTGTTGCAGATAAATTGATTTGTTCTTTATATGCAGATGTAGGAGCTTCGGTGCACCCTTGGTGTGGCCAAACACTCAGTGCACCGTTATGCCCTCAGATTTTAATATCCAGATCTTGATTGGCAGCCCTTGCTTGATAAGAGTGATGGATCTCTAATTTCAAGCCTCTGTTCCTGCATGTGAACACTGACACTAAGGAGACCCGCGCACAGTGTCATCGCGCTCTGATACCTGGCTCCTGCCTGTCTGTGGCTGCTTCTCACTACAGAAAGTGGAAGTGTACCGGCTATCTTCAAAGAGAAGCTAGAGATCAGAGCGTGTCTGCAACCACACTAAGAATAGCGCTGTGCTCCTCCAATGTCACTCAGGAAGAGGGATTTGAACTTAAAGAAGCACGCTCCATCAAAGTTTCTATCCTCTTAGTATAGTGCAATCATCATATTATATGGCACTGTGTACTTACAATTGCTCATTTTGCCTTTCTACCCAGTAAATTCTTCTCTTTTCTCTGCTCTATGTTGGAAAAAGAAATCTCTTATCCCTGCATGAGTTATCTCCCTCTTCAGCTCCTGACCCAGCTGCTCTCTCTTCTCCCCTGCCAGGGACTTTTGCAGTGACTTATGACTCACACTGGGAAAATTGATCTCCTGTTTCTACATAGAGCTTAGAAGGATTCAGCTAGTTCGTTTTTAATCACGTGATGTCATAGATCTAATGGAAAAGAAAAGAAGTAGCTGGGTAGAAAGGCAAAATGAGCAATTGCAAGTACACAGTACCATATAATATGATGATTGGAATATGTTCAGAGGATAAAAATTTTGGTGGGAGGAGTGCTTCTTTAAGCAGCGCTCACTGTTGCAAGTGAGCACTGTTGATCAGTCAGGAACAGGGCTGGATATGCATTGGGGAAAATTGTGCACCAAGTTCTTGCTCACGCTAAGAGTGCTATGAAGTTCTCCCATTTGCATATGAAATGGAAGTAAATTTATCTGTAATGACAACACTAAAGTGTATATTACGGGACTGATTTTTATAGCTCCCCTTTACCGATGTTTAAGGAGCTGAATTTGCATTTTGGGGATAGCCAATTCCCTTTAATAACGTAGCTTCCTCTCTTGGGGGCTGAAGTTTATTTTTTTAGATCTATAGCCGTGCAAGTATGAAGACAGAGCTCCAACCACAAAATAAATATATTAAGGCTCATTCTCATCGCTGTTCTGCAGGAGCGCACTACTGCCCTGTCTCCTGGCTTCCTGCCTGGTGGGTAGTGCGCTCCTGATGATTGGCAGTTCCATCCCGCAGCTTGTATGAAGTGTATGCTCTCCGATGCTGATAGAGGTAGCTTTGCCTATGCAGCATCAGAGGAGCTAAGCTGGCTCTAGCGGACTGGAGCTGACTTGACCCAGTAATCCAGCCAGTTTCAGAGCAGTACCTATAAGCTGTTAGCAAAGAAACTTGCCAAGGAAAACTGACCAACTTTGATAAACTGCTGTGGTGGCCAGTGACCTAAACAACGAGCAGTAAACTATAAAATTAGAAATCCATCCATTCTTGACAACAGAGAGGATTTTTTAATAAGTTGCAAAGTTGATTATTTTTACAAATTGTGATTTTACCAGTTATAGATGATGAGACAACACCTTTAAGAAACTAACCAGAACAGTACACTAAGGAAATTAGTGAAACTATTTACCATATCCCTTTTCTCCATAGGCCAAAAATGGTGGTATAATGATTTTCCTCCTCTCTCCAGCGCACATGCCCACTAAACCTTGGTCCATGCCTTTAATTAGCCATCCTGACCCCACATAGGTATCATATGTGCCAGAGCGACTGTAGCTGTAGGAAAAGTTTAGATATCTTTAGTTGTTTTACAACATGAACTATAATAATAATAATAATAATCTTTATAACTGATTTCAGATGGACTTTCAAAACTCCACGTACATTAGAATGAATGCAAGAGCGTTTTCTTGTTTGCGCAATCCCTTTTTGTTAGAAGGGGCTCCCGACCATAGGCCAGTGGACTAATGCTGACAGTAGATAAATGCTCTGAAATAAATTATTACCTTGAGTCAAAATATGTCCCATCCATGAGCGTTCCGTTATAATGGTATCTGACATAGTCCATGTCTTGGACGGTTCTGTTACATTGGCTGGGCTTTTCTAGGGTTGTGATCTGCACCTCGTCTTTTTTGTTCCACAGATCCACCAAGATGATGTCGAAGTAGAGAGTAGCATCGGCAGGGATCATCCCAGCTGAGAATGAATAAAATGTTAGAAGAATCTTATAGGCCCGAATCATCAAGCAGACTTTGTTTCAAAATTTTTGTGCAACTTGTAGAAGCTTTTGTGGTTTTTACGCCTGTTCCGCCTACCTTTTGAAAGGTTAGCGGAGCTCGGGCAAGATGGGGTGTGGCCAAGCAACCTGACAAGTTCATCATAATTTTTGACATAAGTGGTGTGAATGTACTTCAGTCCCTGGCCAACATGTGTTTCTGCTGGTGGTGCGCAGTGGAAAAATGCACCGAATTCATAAAATTGTTGCATTCCCCTCCAGCACAATATTAATCAAGACCGTTGTACAAAATGCCAGTCTTGATTAATCGGGTCTTAGATTGTGTAGACTGCTAGATCGGGAGGACTTCTGTGTCAGATGCCGTCTTCTGGAGGGGCAACATAATGACACAACAACATGGTGGAAAACATGGAAGATACTTACGGACTCCTATGCTGCCATATCCCAGGTGCGGGGGGACAATCAGTTTCCGTCGCTCGTTCACACACATACCCAGAATCCCTCTGTCCAAACCAGTGATGAGGCGTCCTATTCCCACAAATCCTGCTACAGCAATCCCTCTGTCATGACTGCAAGAAATATAGAGAAATAATGGGATCTCAAGTTTTAAGGGCAGGTTCACTAAAACAATGTGATGTTATAAATATCTCCTCTGATTTGTTTAATGAGAAGAGTATACTTCAGAGGATGCGAGATGAATGCCAGGGCCTATAGTTTATCCCGGTGCTATCTTTTTTCCCCAGGTAAGAGATTTATGCTGACCTGACCACCCACATGATGTAAGACAATATCAGATCAGGCCGCCTTCTTTCATTGCCTGGTGGTCCAGTTCGTGTGCAGGTAAATTTATTGAAAAATGCGAGGGACTCTAACATTATGGTACTTTGGGGATAATCATGCGGGAACCATGGAAATGTTATGATTCCATCTCATATAGACTATAGCCTTCACCGCTTAGATCCCCTAGTAGAGATCTGCATTTGCCCATCATTTACTAACACATACCGAACCTCCCCCACACCACTCATTTAAGATTTTCTACATTTTTGTGGCTTGAGGCTACATGAAGCAGGAGGTCAAGGAAGAGGTTATTGGACTGTGAGTCCCTCTGGCTGAACATGTCTAATGCAAATGAGCTCATTACACGGAGGCCGTACAGTTCTGGACATGCCAAGATGATGCGACTATGTAGAATAGGCTCAGGTTCTTACACGTTCACCACTCCTCACTCTGGTATTCCTTCTAAGACATTCTCCACCATGTAAATCAGTCCCAGTGTAACATTAATGCAAAGCAAATATACAAGAGCAAGTGAGGGGTTAAAGAAGGTGGTGATTTTGGGGAACCCGTCAGAAGCATTTTTTTAAGGGAACCTATAGAGAAATTTGTGCTTCCAAAACCAGAAGCAGCATGAATCAAAGCTTGGCTGTATACAGTACAGACCAAAAGTTTGGACACACCTTCTTATTCAAAGATTTTTCTGTATTTTCATGACTATGAAAATTGTAGAATCACACTGAAGGCATCAAAACTATGAATTAACACATGTGGAATTATACATTACACTTTACAAAAAAGTGTGAAACAACTGAAAATATGTCTTATATTCTAGGTTCTTCAAAGTATCCACCTTTTGCTTTGATTACTGCTTTGCACGCAGAAAAGGTGAACGGCTGAACTCTACATGCCTAGTTCCCACCGTGAAGCATGGAGGAGGTGGTGTGATGGTGTGGGGGTGCTTTGCTGGTGACACTGTTGGGGATTTATTCAAAATTGAAGCGGTGAGCGGTCCAGCTCACCCCAAACTATCTCGATTGGGTTCAGGTCTGGTGACTGTGGAGGCCAGGTCATCTGGCGCAGCACCCCAACACTCTCCTTCTTGGTCAAATAGCCCTTACACAGCCTGGAGGTGTGTTTGGGGTCATTGTCCTGTTGAAAAATAAATGATGGTCCAACTAAACGCAAACCGGATGGAATAGCATGCTGCTGCAAGATGCTGTAGTAGCCATGCTGGTTCAGTATGCCTTCAATTTTGAATAAATCCACAAGTGTCACCAGCAAAGCACCCCCACACCATCACACCACCTCCTAAAAGCTTCATGGTGGGAACCAGGCATGTAGAGTCCATCCGTTCACCTTTTCTGCGTGCAAAGCAGTAATCAAAGCAAAAGGTGGCTACTTTGAAGAACCTAGAATATAAGACATATTTTCAGTTGTTTCATACTTTTTTGTAAAGTGTAATGTATAATTCCACATGTGTTAATTCATAGTTTTGATGCCTTCAGTGTGATTCTACAATTTTCATAGCCATGAAAATACAGAAAAATCTTTGAATGAGAAGGTGTGTCCAAACTTTTGGTCTGTACTGTATGTATAGGGAGAGACCCGTTAGTCTAGGGGAGTGAGGCTGGAAGAAGCCATTGGGGACCAGTCTCTTGGGACTAGTCAGGTCTCTACCCGTAGGCTCTGACCGCAGAGTTTCAGAGTAAAACAATAGCGGAGCCAGAATCTGATTCGGCCATTATGAATCTCAGGACACGTTCCCTTTGATCTGTGGGAGTTCCTGGAGGGTCGAGGGTGTAGCTTAAAGTGACCAACAAATGAGTATTCTGATGTAGGGATGTATTGTATCTCTGAGGCCTCCTGCCACATGCTTGTCTACCATTTCTGGATGTTTATAATACGCAGGGTTGAAATGAAATCTAATGTTTAACAGTGGCCTATCACCCACAACCACTAATTATCAAACATAAGCACTCAAGGAAAATCTAATCTACGGTGCTATACCCAGTGCAGAGCCCGATTTCCATTTTATAAAGACTACATGGCTGTTTATCCTTGTGGTGTTTCTGTATCATGTACAGCTAGTCTTTTCCATTGTCCGATATTACATGCACAGTGATATAATTTGTATTATATATTCATATGCTGATTGTTGGCATGTATTATGGTGTCTACGAACTTTTTTTGTCCTATAAGCACTCAAGGAAAATCTAATCTACGGTGCTATACCCAGTGCAGAGCCTGAGGGGGCGGAGTGGGACACAGAATTGGAGAATACAAAAAGATTGTCATGCTCTGCCCCCTTAAGCCCTGCACTGGGTATAACAGTATCAGGTTTATTATATTGTTATAAGTCCTTACATTGTAATTTTGTAACAGAGGACATTTATCCCATGAATCAGAACCTCATTCAGAACCAATTGGTTTGTTACATGATTCCCTTTTAGTAATATATACAAATGCAGCCAAATATTCTCTACATCAAGTTCTAGTTCTCCTTCAAGTTCCTAAAGCTATTTCCAAGAGACATGGCTTCAGCTAAGATGGCCACTACAAGAGCCGACACACAGACGGGGTAAAATAAAGATTGAGCTCGCTTCTGGTGATGGTTACACTACCACACCCCTGAACTAACGGTCTTGGTGAATTGTAAGGTCTGCGGAGAGGAGAAGTGTGCACATTAGGAATGCAGACCACTCTCTTTCGGAAGTCAGCATTTCTAGAGTTCTGTATAGTTAGTTTAGCGGCAGTGACGGAGATATTATTCTACTCCTAGTGATGAATATCTCCAGTATGCTGGAAACCTCCATTATACAACTTCGATGAAAGATGCAATTGTATGCAATTAAAGGCCTAGCAGGGAGCACGCACATGTAGATGCTGTATTAGATCTCCAGACAACTTGCCGTATAAGTGCTTGGGATTGTATGGTTAACCCACTTTCCAAGAAAAAAAAAAAAACTTAACAACTGAAGACGACCCAAGACTTTATTAGCAATTTGCTTATTTTTGGTACTAATGCTTATTAGTATTATACCTAGCGGTTACATGGGGCATTGTACAGATCCCTCCAGTAACGGGCCATCTACAGGCGGCCAGAGCTGCAGGCAATGTTTGGCTCGGCCACGTCTACAAATAGAAGCTTGAATCCCACCCATCACACATGCAGCCCTCCCTCACATCCATTTACACAGCTGCAACTTCTGCTAGGCCCAAGCACCTCTTACCACTACACTGTGCAGTAGAGGTGGGCTAAAACGTGGGACAAAGACAAAATATAGCACTTACTATAACACCAGTACTCTAACCTCCAAATCTATCACTCCACTGGAGTCTTCCACCAGACTTCTATAGTGAATCTAAGTTTCTCTATTCAGATGTGTTCACACTGAATTTATGGAGCAAAAACTTTCCAAAAGCCACAAGTTTTGATTTGAGAGTTAAAGAGTTTCTGCTCAGAAAGCTCAGGAAAAAAAGTCACAGTGTTAATATAGCCTAAGAACTACCTACCCAAAGCTTCCATTAAAGAGGTTGATATTTTAAAGGTAGACATTGGAAATTTTCCTCCCCCAACTAAGAGGACCAATATCCTAATGTCCATCCCATAATTAGAAGATTTTTAGAATGCAAACCTCTTCTGTTAACTAAAAATTTTCATTGTCCTATGGATGTCATTGTCCTATGGATCAGGGGTGACAACAGGGAAAATGTCCATCACTGAACTCTAGAGATCTTCACGTCTATGGTTGCCTCACTCCAGGTGGTGATGGCTTTTGATGAAATATTCCATTCATGTCTATTTGCTGGGGGTCCCACTGCTATGGCCCCTACAGATCTCTAGCTTGAACATGGCAGTGCACTTAGGAGTGTGGAGGGCCACTTTGGCCCTATTGTTGGGCTCAGATAGATGAGCCCAATTTAGTCTAGCCATTGATGCAGCCTACCAAAAAAAAGGCAAGCATAATTCTCAGGAGCTGAAGTGGGATTACACTTTCATGGCACAGGTATTATCATGTTCTAGCAATTGTTAGGGGTCATTGCAGTGGTCAAACTTCCACCCACCCAACAATGAATTGAACAGATATCACATCAATCCCTGTAGGAAGGTAGACCCTAATCTATTACTATATGGAGTAATTACATACGGTACATTTAGTAAGGTCCATCCTGTCTTATATAAAACAATAAGAGTAAGTTTAGCAGTAAAAATTAGAATTTTGCTCATCCTCATAATATTAGGCCTCACTGGTTTTCACATACCGGTGTGATCTCATGAGAAAATATCAAGAAAGTTCTGAAGCCATCACAAAGGGGCAACAACCCAGGGATCCCCTCCCACTGACTAATAGCATCGATAAGAGGGTTGAGTACCTGGCATCAAACTTCTGTCCATCTTTAAGACTCCCGTTGTAATGGTATCTTACAAAGTCGCCCATCTGAACTTCCCTTGGACATATCTTGGGGATGTCGTAGCGGTCAATGACGACATCTTCTAAGGGTCCAGATTCAGAAGAGACGCACAAGATTAGGAACTGAATCCACACTATAAGGCTATTGAAAATCATATTTGTAGAAGATCCACTGGATCCGCAGACTGTCACCGCTGCTTCTGCTTCCTCTCTACTGTTCCTTCATTGACTGCCAAGTCTCTGGTTATAAAGGAATTTCTGTTAACGTGGAAAGCTGGGCTTCAGGCTGGAGATATCTGAGCCAGGGGGAGGAGAATGAACTTCCCCAAAGAGGAGAGGAAGCAGATTCTTCTCTGTTCTGTCCTAAAATCTTACACAGCAAAAAGACAAAATAAAATAAAGTGTTACTTTATGGAGAAAGATCGGCGACACTTAAGAAACTAAAAGAACAGGCTGAATATTAAGGGGATAGGAAAAAGCAGGAATTTGCCCAAACCTGGAATTGAGGGAGTGCAAAACTTCAGGGTCCTAGTGCAGCTTCTATCACAGATGCTGAGAGGTCATCTGCTGTTCTTCACTACAACTCCTAGCATGTTCTGAAAGAGGTGTATTATCACCAAAGGTTGTAGACCACAGCAGACGTACACACAGAGATCCTTTAAGTGCCCTACCAATTACAATTTTTCACCCAATCTGACATTGAGCACAAAGAGGCAGAAGTGAATTCTGCGACAGGCAGGAGCCATTATGGCTGCAACATTTGAATGCAGCCACAAATGGTCCTGACAATGAGGATCTTCTTCACAATTTGACATTAGATTGAGATTTTACAAAACTAATCGTGACTGCAGCAAAAAAAAATAAAAATACAAGATGGCGACAACATGTGAATGTAGCCTAAAGTAGTGACCTCCAACCTGGGGTTCTCCAGCTGATGTTGGACTTTGTGTTGTTACTAGAGCTGAAGAATGACTGGCTACCCAACCGCATAGTCCTAATTACGAGGCCGGTGGTAATGGTACTGTGGTGTTCTTTGGATTCATGTGCATTTTGCTTAGACTGCTCCATTAAGCTAAGTCTTAAAGAATCCATACATCACATCAGGAACTATTTGTGATACTGTGGTCCACCAAACCAGTACATTAGCTAAAATAATTTATTATCTTATATGAAATCTTTCAATAATTTTTTTCCTCCATTTCTAGATAACCACTGATCTTATTACAGACTCCGACTAGGGCAAAGACTTGTATGGATGATTTAGATCTTTGACTCAAATCAAAAATGGACGCGTCTCTGTAATTTTTTTGTGAACAGACGACGATCTGCAAAAACCGTGGACGTGTGAACAGCTCAATAGACCGTGAAAAACACAGACAGACCTGGTCTACGAAGAACGGAAGTCTGAAAAAACAACTGTACTTGTGTCACATGTCATAATAATAATAATAATCTTTATTTATATAGCGCCATCATATTCCGCAGCGCTTTACAGTTTAACAGTTTCAAAACACAAGTCATAGTAACAACGTTAACAATACAGTAATTAAAGCAAAATAAGACGACCCTGCTCGTGAGAGCTTACAATCTACAATGAGGTGGGGGAGATACAAAGTACAGGTGTGTATATACAATGGTGCATTTACAATGATGGTCCAGCCATCTTGAGGGAGTGAGGGATGGGTGGAGATAGTGAATGGGCTACACACACACACTTACACATAGAATGACTTTGATTAGTGAATGTGATAGGCCGCTCTGAACAAATGTGTTTTGAGGGAGCGCCTGAAACTATGCAAATTGTGGATAGTCCTAATTTCTTGGGGTAGAGCATTCCAGAGGATTGGCGCAGCGCGGGAGAAGTCTTGGAGTCGGGAGTGGGAGGTACGGATTAGTGCAGAGGTTAGTTGAAAGTCGTTTGCAGAGCGCAGCAGTCGGTTAGGCCGATAGATAGAAATGAGGGAGGAGATGTAGGGGGGTGCTGCACTGTGGAGAGCTTTGTGGGTGAGAACCAGTACTTTGAATTGGATCCTATAATGAATGGGCAGCCAGTGTAAGGACTGGCGAAGAGCGGAGGCGTCCGAGTACCGATTAGCCAGATGGATGACCCTTGCTGCTGCATTAAGGATGGACTGGAGAGGGGATAGTCGAGTAATGGGGAGGCCAAGTAATAGAGCATTGCAGTAGTCCAGGCGGGAGTGGATCAATGCTACAGTGAGGGTTTTTGTTGTTTCCATGGTGAGAAAAGGGCGGATTCTAGAGATGTTCTTTAGGTGTAGGCGGCAAGAGCGGGCAAGAGATTGTATATGGGAGGTGAAGGAGAGATTGGTGTCATCCATTTTGTAGATTTCTTTCCCTCGTCCCTTTTTTCACTGAAGCAGGCGGAATGAACTTTTTTTTATTCATTGACCCTTAACACTGGAGCAGGTAAAACATGGTGGCACTCTGAAGGATCTCTTCCATTTTCACTCATTTTGGACAAATCCATACGGACTGTAAAGACCGAGTCTGATCACAAAATGGATGAAAATAGGGCATGCTCCAAGTCTCTGAAATCAGACACATGGATCCGTTTTGTGCTTATGGATTCATTAAACTCTATATATCCGTGTGCGATCTATGGGTTCAGAGAGCATAAAGATGTGTGAGTGTAGACTCACATATAAATCAGGAGTGGTTCATAGAATTGTACCTCCAGTCCTACTTCTCTCATAGTCAGTGTCAGTCTTCACTGCTGTTCTAGATCTAGATCTCTACTCATGAATTGGGAGAATCAGGATGAACATTATTACAGGCACTGCCTAGACTGGATATGGTTGTAATGCATTAATTTTACTATGTGTTTTACATTTGCATCTTACTATCTTAGGCGCCAATTCATCATTGCCTTTGTATCTGTTTTTGTCTAGTTTTGTACCTTTTTTTGTTTGCACCCTATTCATTATTCTATTTGCATCTTTTTTTATGTCTCTTTTACATGTGCTCGTCTGTTGTTTTGTTTTCCACTTTGTTGCAGGAGTCTAGCTATTCCAGATGTTTTCGTCTGATTCATCAATTTTGGTTTTAGAAAAATTTGCAAAATTTGGTGCATCTCCACTCCAGTATCCCTCAGGTGCATTTTTAGTACACCAAAATTAGGTCCAATTTTTGCAACTTTTGGTGCAAAAAATGGCAAAAACAATCCAGACAGGGGAAAATGGAAAATGGCTTATATAATAACTGAATTGTGAGAAAAACACCTGGCACTGGAAGGGGTTATGTCTCATCACACGTCCGTATTCTTTTAGCATATAAGTAAAAAAAGGTGCATTTCAACAGTGTGTTGGATCCAATTTTGGTCCATTAGTGTTCATTTTTATCATCAATGAGCCATCCATTTTTCTTATGTGCAAAAAAAAAAATCGAAACTACTCCTATCCATTAAACAGTTAAAACCAATATGTTCTGCCCATTCATGTGCAGCTAGTTAATTTCATAGTGCAGTACCAGTTATAGCCATTAGAGGTCATTAGGTACTCATTTATCCTGTGTTTTGTATGCACGGATACTTCTTCTTTAAAAGAGCAGTGTCTTCTAGTTCAGTTACCGCCTCCTCAGTTTCCTGGGCTAGAAGCTTAGACATTTTCTCTCAGACTTTACAGTTAAGCACAGGTGCTCCAAGCTTTCTCCCAACAGAGCACTGCACCTGACCAGCGGATTCCGGTGAGACTCTAATACATATGTACCTGTGTTAGACAGCCTCTGTGTAGTCTCTGTATCTCTTAGTTAGCTAATGCTTTCACACTGCTTACAGATAGGTTACATTTCTGTATAGAGCAGGATAGTATTGCAGCATGTACTTTGACATAGCTGTGTTGTAATGTTACTGTGCAGCCTCTGTAATGTTAGTTACTGATGTAATTGCACTCTGTATCATGCTGTTGTCTCTGTTATCTGTTCATTTCTCTTGTAGTTTTTACCAAATAATCATCCACCATTGTTGTTCACTGTTACCAAGTTCACATCATCATCTCAATAAATATAGACTTAAGAATCCATACAGTCTTTTTACTGGGAAGTGGATGAAAGGTTTAGCCGTATGCTGGAATCCACACACCACTATACGTGGAGGAAGGCAGAACACAATATGACTTGGATGAGTTGTCATGGATGGTATCTAATCCTTACTGCATGCGCACCACTTGCTGTCAGGATTCTTCAGTTTTGCCAGTGAGAGTGCTCCTTCCGGGTACATGCAGACTAGATGTGCTCACTCAATTCACTTATATTGAGGGGGACCAAGCAAGTCTTGTCGACACGTAACCCCATGTATGCAAATCGCTTCAAAACCTCTTGGGAAACTCTTGCCATTCATTTGGGAATTCCACTGTGCTGTTCATATGGAGTTTTTTTTTAGCATTTTCTTTTTTTCTGAAAAGGTTTTGAAAACAAAAAGCTGCATGTCACTTCTTTGAAGCAGCTCCTGATGCAATCCACTCCAAAATAAGGCATTGTCCAATCGAACAGCTAAAAAAACAAACAAAAGAAAACACTTCGGGGGGAAAGACTGTTCCAGAAATGAAAAATTTCACCAAAAAAATCCCCAAAAAAGCATGTTTCCAGAACCAGTTTCCACTTGAAAAACCTCATAGTTTTTGACCCTCCTAAAAATATTCCATTCAAAAATAACCTTAGAAGACAAGAAATGATGGACTTGTCCATCACAGCTAATAAAATCACAACTTCTGTGTTTCTACTAGAAAAACCAAAGCTGTCATCTAATTGGCTGGTATGGGGGAACCTCTAGTTTGCTTCCAAAAGTTCTGATAAAAGCTGAATAACCAGTGGTAGCCATATTCCCTTCCACCTTTCCTAGAATTGAGGACTTACAGAATATTTTACAACAAAGTCTCAAGGACTGGCATGTTCATTTTTGGAGGGTCATTTTCCTTACTTGCCTAGTTGCAAAAAAAAGTGTGGGAGTTCCTTGCATTTCACCCTTTGCAGTGGAAACGATAAACAAGAATATTCTCAGGATCTCAAATCCACAGCATCGGTCAGTCTATGGTCTATTGGTCAGTCTATGAGACAAGCAGAATAGCTGCCACAGGCAGAAAGTAAATGAAATAATAAAACCATGATACATAGTTATAAACCCATGAACACTAACCTCATAGTATTAGGAGAGCAAGCTTTAGTTGAATACTATACTAATAGTTCCAGATGGATGTTCAATATTCTCAATATTCATGGAAATATCTTTGTCCTTCTGCATATCAGGATACAAAGTCCTCACTCCGAAAAAAATTGTTCTTGTGCTCTACACTAGCTTTCCGAGTGCAACGTTATATAACATCACGAAGACTGTACCACGCAAATCAAACACAACACACACACTACACTTTTTCCTTACATAAAATTTTTACATCACTCCAATTTTTTCGTAATTCTGCACTCTGACACTATCAAACTCTCAATGTTACTGGATTTTCTGAAAATGCATTCCGACTCCTTAGATAACAATTCTCCTAATATTTTAACATTCTGCAGCATATCAAAATGTTCTTTAGGTTGTTTTGAAATATTTCTGTCTGGGCAATAATTGGTACATGTAACCGTGTGCCTGTTTCATTGTTATTGCTATCAGTTTGAACAATATTATTTCTCAGCCAATGGTCCATTGAAATTTCTGTCATTTTAATTTTCGTTTCTTGTCGCATGCCTGTAATTTACCCTTTATTTCTAAGTATTGTAAGCAATAGCTCTGCTTTAGGTTCATAGTCTTAATGCAATTTATTCATAGTTTTCTGAATTGGCTTTTGGGGATATTCAGTAGCCTATGTGGAAGATTACAGCTGGATATGGGTATATCACTTTTCCTATCATTGGGTTTGTTGTATGAATAAGTAAATATATATGGTAATTAAATCCTGAAAATGTGTCTTTTTTAATGAATATCAGTGTAAAAGGCAACAATTTTTTATTATTGGTATTTAAAAGAAAACAAAAAAAATTGTAACAGTGACAGTTCATCTACAGACCAAATAAAAATGTCATCAATAAAACAATACCTGAAAATTAGGTTCGAATGAAGTGCCACTGTGGAAAAGATGAACTGCTCTTCCCAGTTTCTCAAATAAAAAATTGCATAACTTGGTGCGCTTCTCGTCCGTCCCCATAGGGGTACCCCACCGCTGGATATAACAGTCAACCTCATAATTATAATAATTTGGGGTTAAACTTAGTTAATGCAATACATGGCATTTGATTCCTGGATGATCGTCCCATCTTTATTAAAGGGCTATTTTCAAGTTTCTAAGTTATTCCCTATCCACAGGATAGGGTATAGAGTTTCAATTGCTGGGGGTCCGACCATTAAGACACTACCAACCTGGAGAACCATGGCTCCTTTGTCAATGGAGCCGCTGTAGATCATGCACACTGCTGTTCGACCCATTCTTGATAGTACTGCTGGAGATAGCTGAACACAGAGCTCGGCTGGTTTTGTTACTCCCATTAAGAATGAATGAAGTGGCTCCACTCACAAGGGGCTCTTCAGAGCCACAATTCTTGGAATCGGTGTGGGTCCTAGAGGTCAGGTGTGGATATGGGATAACTTCAAAACTTGATAATACCCTTTTAAGTGAAAACACAGATGCTTAACATCCCTTGGTGTTCTAAACAACTATATGTAGAGCTGTGACTCAAAGAACCTAAAATAAAATGGTCCTGTCACATATTATTTAGTATTTGTAAAATATGTTTGCTACCCCTGTTTCTGAGTGTACTCTGCTGGTCAAGAGCTCCTCATACAGAAGCAAGGACTTGTACACTCTAGATATTTTCTGGAATATTGAACGTCCAGCTGAAGTAATTAGGCATATAAGGAAAAGTTGTATACTGTCCTATAATAATACTATGAGGGTAGTGCATATGGTTTTATAAATACGTATAGCGGTTTATTAAGTAGTTTGAAGTCCACATATGGGCATGCTTGTCTAGTGTTATGCTCCACACGTTATCTGAATCAGTGGTGTAAAATTGTTGGATGTGGGTAACAATCATTGATTTTTGTCACTTAAGCAGAAATAGTATTTATCTATATTTTTACTTTGTTTTTTTGAGATGTTGACACTGCAGAATGCATTTTTCTGCTACGTGGCAAGGTACCCTTAAGCGTAATGCTATTCTTCATTCATTCCGTTCTCTGTTTTGTACATTATGACTTGCTCTTTAAGACCCTGTGGATTCCGGTTTCATCCTCCAGGAGGGCTGTAAGCATTCTAGATCACATTACTCAGTGTGGACTTCTCTGTATTGCTACATTTGTTTTAGGAAGATGGTGGAAACTGTGAGTGGAGTAAAGTTTTTTAGAGATTTACTGAGGACTACTATGTAATCCACAAGATCCGATGCTTCCCAGTCAGATCCTGCAAGGAGCTCAGACTATCTGCATCCCTGTGCATGGCCTGGAAGGAGTTCCTCCGAGTATCACCGCCAAGCTGGCAGTAAGCAGTCCCTGTAGCCCCCCTGCTAGCCTTCCCTTCTTCTGGCTGAGTCTTCCTCCACTTCTCTCATTCCTTTCATCCCCATCTTGTGGCTGGGCTCTGACTAAAGCTTGATGCTACATTCCAGGCTGTCTTCTTCTAAACTTTTCTGAAATGTTTACCTGTAGTTTCTAAACTTTTCTGAGATGTTTACCTGTAGTTTCTAAACTTTTCTGTGACACCCATCCTCCCTGGCCCTTCCTGCTGTTGCCGCCATGCAGCTGTTCTTCTTATGCACATTGGTCGTTTTGGTGACCCCAAGTTATTCCCAGTATGAACAGTACAGTTTTCGAGGCTTTCCCCGTTCTGAGATCAAACCACTAAAGCCAACCTATGCCAAAGCCATGGAGCTGTATGAGGCGCAGTCCTGGAGGGAGGCTAGTCGTATGCTAGAGGCCAGCCTGAGGCTCCACAGACTTCTCCAGGACAGTGAAGCCTTCTGCGGTCAGAGCTGTATTGATGAATCCCAAATTCCTGGCCTGGAGGAACTGCAGGGAGAAGAGGAACATGGGGACTGGAAACTAGAGCTGCAATTATTTGGACGGGTCCTATCCCGAGCAGTGTGTCTGCGGAAGTGTAAAGCCACCCTGCCAGTGTTCCAGCAGCCATACCCAGACAAGGAGACCCTAAAGGCCTTCCAGAGGAGAGACCCCTACCAGTACCTGCACTATACCTACTTCAAGGTGAGACGTGAAAGTGATACCTTCACACTTTGCATTAACCAGTATTTTTATAAGAATTGGCTTTATGCATAAAGATTTTCATCCAATGGGACAAAAGTCCCAATAATTTGCCATTCAGGAGCACTAGAGAGGTGGATGACCTCTCTTGTGTGACCTGTAATATTTGTCATAGTCTCAAAATATTTTCAGCTACAGATGATATAATTATGGACCAGCTGAATGGATGAGACTGCCTCAGGCTATGTTCACAGAGTTTTTTGGAGCGGATTAATTTCAAAATTTTTCTCAAAAACAACTTAAAACATGCTTGGAAAACTCTTCCTATTCATTTCTACTCGAAATCCACTTTGTTGAAGTGTTTTGAGCATTTTGTTTTCCAAATAAGGTTTTGAAAAACACCTGGCGGAAAACTTCTTTGAAGCGGATTCTGATATAATCCGCTCCAAAACGAGGTACTGTCCAATCAATCAGCTTCAAAAAATGCTTCAGGGAAAAAAACTTTTCCAAAATGCTTTAAAAACTACTTCACAGAAAGAAAAGCGTTTCCGGACGCGATTTATGCTTAAAAATCTCATCATTTTTGAACAGCTAAAGAAAAGGGATTTACAGGGAACCTGAGTGTTCCCCCATGCCCTCCAGACCACCAGCTTTTCTGTACTCCTATATAAACACCCTGCCTAAACACATTAACAGATCTTTAGAAAAAAATATTTCTACAGTCAGTTTTTAATATGCAAATTAATCTTTTGACTAGTCGATGGGCGTTTGTTCATCCAGGCTAGTCGTTCCACTCAGCGTGTTATCACGAAGCTTCGCGGCTTCAGGTGTCCAGAAGCAAAGAAGTCTTCGGCTCCTCCATTGACGTCGGGCTTCTTTTCTGCTTCTCGACGTGTGCAGTGCACCTCTGAAGCCGCAAAGCGTACACCCGGCTTCAGAAGCTGGGGTTGACAATCATGTTATCATGCCCACAGGGGTGTAATAACATGATTAGTGGGACGCCTAGTAAAAAAACCTCGGCACTCAACTTAAGTGTGTATTGTGTAGAAAATTTATTATCCACAGCAGTAACAGAAGAGACGTTTCGGTCCTACATCATGGACCTTCATCAGTCACAGACACTACTGAATGGGGGTGGATCCACAGAGGGATAAAGTAGAAGGACTGGACACAACCGGTGATAGAGGTAAAGTGGGCGGCTAGGATACAGACTGCATCTGTTACGCCAGTGACCTGTACGATAGACTCCAGCAGTGAAGAAATCTTGCCTGGACTTGCGGTGGATACCGCATCCTTCATCAAGATTTCTTCACTGCTGGACTCTATCGTACAGGTCACTGGCGTAACAGATGCAGTCTGTATCCTAGCCGCCCACTTTACCTCTATCACCGGTTGTGTCCAGTCCTTCTACTTTATCCCTCTGTGGATCCACCCCCATTCAGTAGTGTCTGTGACTGATGAAGGTCCATGATGTAGGACCGAAACGTCTCTTTTGTTACTGCTGTGGATAATAAATTTTCTACGCAATACACACTTAAGTTGAGTGCCGAGTTATTTTACTAGTTGTTACGGTGTGGGAGCTTACTCAGTCACCTCTCACGGCTGTGCACACGATTATTTGTTCATAGTGGGACGCCTAGTCTGAGGAAACAAATGACCCATCAACTAGTTATAAGATTCATTTACTAAAAACGGACTT
Source organism: Oophaga sylvatica (assembly GCA_033576555.1). Lineage (NCBI taxonomy): Eukaryota > Metazoa > Chordata > Amphibia > Anura > Dendrobatidae > Oophaga > Oophaga sylvatica. The sequence continues at coordinate 142,010,482 of JARQOD010000003.1, forward strand.
TAGAACTAATTTTACTAAGGATCTGTTAATGTGTCAAACACTATAAAGGTCTTGTTAGGTAGGGTTTATAAAGAAATAGAGAAATTATGGTGGTTTGGAGGGTATGGGGGACTTGTCACGTTCCCGTTAATATAGCCTGACTCTCAAGATTTTGTGAGGGGTCTCGAATTTAGAAATCTTGGCATTTTGGGGTCTACATTATCTGACTCCTGGAATAATGACAGAGTTGCCACTGGCCCATTGGAAGTAGGCAATGCTTTCCCATTATAAGTTGTCTCTTGCAATGATATTGAGGTCACAGCAGATGACAGTGTGCAGCACCAACATAGCACCACACTGTATGGCAGCACACAGGGTCCATATAGGTCTAGAAGAGCTGAAGGCACTGTAGAGCACCAGACGGTGCCTCAATATTCTCCCCTACAAACTTAGATACATATGGAATTACAGTATGGGTCTATGGATGTCGTATTAGGATTCATGCTACCATGATTCTGAATTAACCATAAGGCTGTTATAGTGTCACCACCAGTCGTGCCTCAATGGCTGCCTAATAAAACAGCTATAAACTTTCTCTCCAGAGGTTGGTAGGCAATGTGTCCATGCATAGAATCTCAAAGCCAAACAGCCCCTGGAAAGGGAATACATTTTGTACAGTCATAGCCAAAAGTTTTGAGAATGACACAAATATTATATTTTCACATGATCTGCTGCCCTCTGGTTTTTATGTGTGTTTGACAGATGTTTTTATCACAGACAGAAATATAATAATTGCAAACATATGAGTAACAAAAGCTTATATTGACAGTTAGAATGAGTTAATGCAGCAAGTCAATATTTGCAGTGTTGACCCTTCTTCTTCAGGACCTCTGCAATTCTCCCTGGCATGCTCTCAATCAACTTCTGGAACAAATCCTGACTGATAGCAGTCCATTCTTGCATAATCAATGCTTTCATTTTGTCAGAATTTTTAGGTTTTTGTTTGTCAACCCGTCTCTTGATGATTGACCACAAGTTCTCAATGGGATTAAGATCTGGGGAGTTTCCAGGCCATGGACCCAAAATCTCTATGTTTTGTTCCCTGAGACATTTAGTTATCACCTTGGCTTTATGGCAAGGTGCTCCATCATGCTGGAAAAGGCATTGTTGATCGCCAAACTGCTCTTGGAGGGTTGGGAGAAGTTGCTCTTGGAGGACATTCTGGTACCATTCTTTATTCATGGCTGTGTTTTTAGGCAAGACTGTGAGAGAGCCGATTCCCTTGGCTGAGAAGCAACCCCACACATGAATGGTTTCAGGATGCTTAACTGTTGGCATGAGACAAGACTGGTGGTAGCGCTCACCTTGTCTTCTCCGAATGAGGCGTTTTCCTGATGTCCCAAACAATCGAAAAGGGGATTCATCAGAGAAAATAACTTTACCCCAGTCCTCAGCAGTCCACTGCCTGTACCTTTTGCAGAATATCAGTCTGTCCATGATGTTTTTTCTGGAGAGAAGTGGCTTCTTTGCTGCCCTCCTTGAGAACAGGCCTTGCTCCAAGAGTCTCCGCCTCACAGTGCATGCAAATGCACTCACACCTGCCTGCTGCCATTCCTGAGCAAGCTCTGCACTGCTGGTAGCCGATCCCGCAGCTGAAACACTTTTAAGAGACGATCCTGGCGCTTGCTGGTCTTTCTTGGGCGCCCTGAAGTCTTTTTGGCAACAGTGGAAGCTCTCTCCTTGAAGTTCTTGATGATGAGATAGATTGTTGACTGAGGTGCAATCTTTCTAGCTGCGATACTCTTCCCTGTTAGGCCATTTTTGTGCATTGCAATGATGACTGCACATGTTTCTTTAGAGATAGCCATGGTTAACAGAAGAGAAACAATGATGCCAAGCACCAGCCTCCTTTTAAAGTGTCCAGTGGTGTTATTCTTACTTAATCATGACAGATTGATCTCCAGCCATGTCCTCATCAACACCCACACCTGTGTTAATAGAGCAATCACTGAAAAGAGGTTAGCTGGTCCTTTTAAGGCAGGGCTGCAATGATGTTGAAATGTGTTTTGGGGGATAAAGTTCATTTTCTAGCCAAATATTGACTTTGCAAGTAATTGCTGTTAAGCTGATCACTCTTTATAACATTCTGGAGTATATGCAAATTGTCATTAGAAAAAGTGAAGCAGTAGACTTTGTAAAAATTAATATTTGTGTCATTCTCAAAACTTTTGGCCATGACTGTAGTATCAATGTCATTCATATCTCCGCTGGTCATATGGATTCCAAGAATAACGCCATGGTTGCACTGTCAACAGGCACAGGACATTTTACTCCAGCCTGGTGCGTGCTGTTAGACCTCAGGCTACCAAAAACGGCAGCTATAGCCGATAAAATTGTATTTGGTCCTTTTAATATGTATAATTCTATGTTATTGCTTATTCTGCCTAGAGAGTCATACAGGGCTCATGACTGAGTGAGTCTATGGCATTAGGAGGCAGAATGGTGACGCGTGGAGTCCCACACAACTCTGTATTGATGCAATATGTAAAGAGCTGTTTTCCCTAGAAGCATTAGGCATCCAATGTAGAAACAGTATGATCCATCGGATCTACAGTAAATGAGTTATTACTAGTGATGAACGAACGTGCTCGGATGCTAACAAAGTGTTTTCGGCGTGCTCAAAAGATATGTTCGAGTCCCAAACAGTCGAACAGCTACGAGACAGGAGGCCACGGGGACTCGCACATATTTTTCGAGCACGATGAAGACATTCGGATAGCACCTGAGCATGCTCGGATAACCCCTTATCTAAGCACGTTCATTCATCACTAGTAATAACCCGTCTACTGTAGATCCGATGGGACATACTGTTTCTACATCCATACACTTTAATAGGGCCTGTACAAAAGGTGTCATCCTGATGAAACAATTACTAGTGAAACTACAAGTATAATAATGCCCTGATGGGCTTTTTGAATAAAATTCATGTAGAAATTCTCTTTTTATCCCACAAATGTCTGTATGAAGGTAAATGCGGCAGACGTGCGAGTCTGATCCTGGGAGCATGTGCTCGTCATTGCCAGCAGCACATCTGATTTTGTGTTTTCGTGATCTCCCAGCTGAGGTCAGGGATTGCCACGTCTCCAGACATGCCCTGATTCTGTCTCAAGTCTTCACACTTCATATCCTACAAGCCTTGTGATTCCCAGATGCTTAAACCTGTGAGACACCACTTAGAAATCCATCTGGACCGTATATCACTGATGAAAGAGACTCTTACCTGAATCATGCGATTTATTGTCCCCAGTTATCAGCCCTTTCAGGCTGTAAAAAGTATTTCACATCCAGAAAATAACTGCCCGCTCCTATCAGGATACATCTGGGACACTGTCCATCAAGCAGTTACCGTTCCTCCATGGCAGTGTCACCTTTAAGCTTTGTACTCAGGAAAGGAAAGATTTAAAACAATATTTTAATAAAGTTAATGTGCCCAATATTAGTTGTAACTGTTGCTTTTAACTTCAGTCATAGTGTTATATTTCTGTTACGTTGTGGCGGCCATTTTTACACAACAGGAAGTGCAGCCATATTGTTGTTCTCTTGGTAAACTGTCACTTTGATGGCACAACAATTTAGTCCGCTTGGTAAGTGTTGTCACTTTGCCAACAACAATTACTAAAAATTGGTGTGCGTACATAAAACAATGAGTACATTTTGGCTTTCCTTTCACTTTTGACTGAAAATTCCTCCTACATGAAAGCAGGAGAGCTGTCCCCTTACAAGAAAGGTCAGGGGTGGGTACACGGGGGTAACATACTGAATATATGACTGACAGGAAGGGAGAGAGCAGGACAAACCAGGTAGGTCTGATGCAAGGGAGAGCGGAGGACTCACCAGGTAGGTCCGATGCAAGGGAGTACAGAGGACCACTATCCATGGAGGAATAGGTCTGGTGCAATGGAGAGCAGAGGACACACCAGGTAGGTCCGATGCAAGGGAGTACAGAGACAACACCAGGTAGGTCTGGTGCAATGGAGAGCAGAGGACTCACCAGGTAGGTCCGATGCAAGGGAGTACAGAGGACACACCAGGTAGGTCTGGTGCAATGGAGAGCAGGGTCACACCAGGTAGGTCTGGTGCAATGGAGAGCAGAGGACACACCAGGTAGGTCTGATGCAATGGAGAGCAGGGGTCACACCAGGTAGGTCTGGTGCAATGGAGAGCAGAGGTCACACCAGGTAGGTCTGTGCAATGGAGAGCAGAGGACACACCAGGTAGGTCTGTGCAATGGAGAGCAGGGGTCACACCAGGTAGGACTGATGCAAGGGAGAGCGGAGGACACACCAGGTAGGTCTGGTGCAATGGAGAGCAGGGGTCACACCAGGTAGGTCTGGTGCAATGGAGAGCAGAGTACAGACCAGGTAGGACTGGTGCAATGGAGAGCAGGGACACACCAGGTAGGACTGATGCAATGGAGAGCGAGGACACACCAGGTAGGTCTGGTGCAATGGAGAGCGGAGGTCACACCAGGTAGGTCTGGTGCAATGGAGAGCAGGGTACACACCAGGTAGGCGTTCAATGGAGAGCAGAGGACACACCAGGTAGGTCTGGTGCAATGGAGAGCAGGGACACACCAGGTAGGTCTGTGCAATGGAGAGCGGAGGACACACAGGTAGGTCTGGTGCAATGGAGAGCAGGGGACACACCAGTAGGTCCGATTCAATGGAGAGCAGGGACACACCAGGTAGGTCTGGTGCAAGGAGAGCAGGGGACACACCAGGTAGGTCCGATGCAAGGAAGCAGGGACACACAAGGTAGGTCTGGTGCAATGGAGAGCAGGGGACACACCGGGTAGGTCTGGTGCAATGGAGAGCAGGGGACACACCAGGTAGGTCGGTGCAAGGGAGAGCAGAGACAACCAGGTAGGTACCGTGCAAGGGAGAGCAGATGACATACCAGGTAGGATTGATGCAAGAGAAAGCGGAGGACACACCAGGTAGGTCAGGTGCAAGGAGAGCAGAAGACATACCAGGTATGACCGATGCAAGGAAGAGCGGAGGACACACCAGGTAGGTCAGGTGCAAGGGAGAGTGGAGAACACACCAGGTAGGACAGGTGCAAGGGATAGCGGAGGACACACCAGGTAGGACCAATGCAAAGGAGAGCGGAGGACATACCAGGTAGGACTAATGCAAGGAAGAGCGGAGGACACACCAGGTAGGACTGGTGCAAGGGAGAGCGGGGGACACACCAGGTAGATCCGGTGCAAGGGAGAGCGGAGGACACACCAGGTAGGACTGATGCAAGGAAGAGCGGAGGACATACCAGGTAGTGTTATGATTTGGTAGCTGAGGAGAGCAGGCAAAAAGGAAATACACCAGAGCAGTTGGAAACTATGAGATTGCAGTACCCTGACTAACCACCACAACTAGAGGCAGCTGTGGAGCGTTCCTACGTTGGTCCTAGACGCCTTGTCACAGCCTGAGAAACTAACTACACCTAAAGATAGAAAGAGGAAAGCTATCTGCCCCGGAGCAGATCCCCAAAGAACATAGAAAGCCCCCAAACATGTAATGGCGGTTAGACAAGAAGAAATACTGACACAGACAGAAAATAGTATGAGCAAACGTTGGGGCCCAAACTTACTAAATAGAAAAGGATAGGAAGGGCACTTACTGCAATCCGAAAAAACCCTGAAAAGCACCAACTCTACTAATTTCAAAAACACCTGAGATCACACGACCTCTACCACCTAAATTAGTTCTCTGGTGTAACCAAAAACAAAAAAGCAGCCACTGAAAAAACTGGAAAAAGCAAATGTACAAACATCAGTGGCTGAACTGAACTGAGAGGGCAAAAGCCCCCCAGAGGGGACCCTGAAAGCCCCCACAGAAGTGCAGGACAAAATGCAAAAATAAAGCACAAAAACAAAAAGAAGAAAATGTCTTATCTGTTAGCAGGAGATTCAGACACGACACAGCAGGCTACCAAGGAAACAGGAATCACTGATTGAGACCAGAACAATTGATCACCGGCAACCCTGATGGGAAGGCGACTCCCTTATATAAGACCAGTCAGTAACACCTGATTCCCAATCCTCACAATCTTCACTGGACAGTCCAGTACCGTTTGTAACCACCAGAGGGAGCTTCTGCTCAGAACTCATTTCCAGCCTATTCACAACAGTACCCCCCCCTTGAGGAGGGGTCACCGAACCCTCATTTGAGCAACCAGGTCGGTCAGGATGAGTTCTATGATACGCACGGATGAGTCTCCTAGCATGGATGTCCGAAGCAAACACCCAAGAATTGTCTTCCTGACCATAACCTCTCCATTTAACCAAATACTGGAGTTTCTGTCTAGAAAAACGAGAATTCAATATTTTCTCAACCACATACTCCAGATTGCCCTCAACCAAAACAGGGTCAGGAGGCACAGTAGTAGGAACCACTGGCTCACTCAACAAACCTCTTCAACAAGGACTTGTGGAACACGTTATGGATCTTAAATGTCCCTGGAAGAAGCAAACGAAAAGAAACAGGATTAAGAATCTCCATGATCTTATAAGGTCCAATGAACCTAGGCTTAAATTTAGGAGATGCCACTCTCATAGGAATATTTCTTGAGGACAACCAGACCAAGTCCCCCACTTTAAACCGAGGACCATCAGTCCTATGCCGGTTAGCAAACCGCTGGGCCCTCTCCTGAGAGAGGGACAACCTCTCCACTACCTGGTCCCAAATCTGTTGCATACGCTCCACAACAGAGTCAACACCTGGACAGACAGAAGCCTCCGTCTGTCCTGAAGAAAATCGAGGATGAAACCCAGAATTACAGAAAAATGGAGACATCAAAGTGGCAGAGCTAGCCCTATTATTAAGAGCAAACTCAGCCAAAGGCAAAAAAGAGACCCAGTCATCCTGATCAGCAGACACAAAGCATCTTAGATAAGTCTCCAATGTCTGGTTTGTTCTCTCAGTTTGACCATTGGTCTGAGGATGAAACGCCGAGAAGAAAGACAATTGAACACCAATTTTAGAACAAAAGGTCCTCCAAAATCTGGAAACAAACTGGACTCCTCTGTCAGACACAATGTTCTCAGGAATGCCGTGTAAACGAACCACGTGCTGAAGGAACAAAGGCACCAATTCAGAGGAGGAAGGCAACTTAGTAATGGCACAAGATGTATCATCTTGGAAAACCTATCGCAAATCACCCAGATGACGGTCATTCTCTGAGAAACAGGGAGGTCGGAAATGAAATCCATAGAGATATGGGTCCATGGTCTCTTGGGCACAGGTAATGGCATCAACAAACCACTAGAACGAGAGCAAGGCTTGGAGCGAGAGCAAGTCCCGCAGGACTGCACAAACTCCCTGACATCACGAGACAAGGTAGACCACCAAAAGGACCGACTAACCAAGTCTCTGGTACCAAAAATTCCGGGATGACCGGACAACGTGGAACAATGAATCTCAGACATTACACTCTTTTTCCACTGGTCCGGGACAAACAATTTCCCAACAGGGCAGCGCTCGGGCTTATCCTCCTGACACCCCTCCAGAGCCAGTCTTCAAATTGGGCAGATGGCGGAAAGAACTACACCCTCTTTCAAAATAACAGAAGGATCAGATAACTCAGGAGAGTCCGCCAGGAAACTCCTCGAGAGGGCATCCGCCTTAACATTTTTAGTGCCAGGAAGAAATGAAACCACAAAATTAAAACGTGTGAAAAACAAGGCCCACCTGGCCTGTCTAGGATTAAGTCGCTTGGCAGATTCCAGATAAACTAGATTCTTATGGTCCGTAAGGACCACCACCTGATGTTTGGCTCCCTCCAGCCAATGTCTCCACTCTTCAAAAGCCCACTTCATGGCTAATAACTCCCGATTACCCACGTCATAATTACGTTCAGTGGGAGAAAATTTTCGAGAGAAAAAGGCACAAGGGTTACTTTTAGAGGTCTCTGGATCTCTTTGGGACAAAACGGCACCTGCCCCAATTTCAGAGGCATCAACCTCCACCTGAAATGGTAGAGAAACATCAGGTTGCCGTAGAACAGGAGCAGAAGTGAATCTCTGCTTAAGTTCCTGAAATGCAGAGACTGCCTCAGGAGGCCAATTCACCACATCAGAACCCTTCTTGGTCAAATCAGTTAATGGTTTAACAATAACAGAGAAATTACCAATAAATTTACGATAAAAATTGGCAAAACCCAAGAATCTTTGAAGAGCCTTTAATGAAGTAGGCTGGACCCAATCACAGATGGCCTGAACCTTGACCGGGTCCATTTCAATAACAGATGGGGACAAAATGAATCCCAGAAATGAGATCCTCTGAACGCCAAAAAGACACTTTGATCCCTTCACATACAGAGCATTCTCTCTCAAATCTGGAACACAGTCCGAACATGTTTTACATGAGAGTCCCAGTCATTGGAAAAAATCAAGATATCATCCAAATAAACAATCAGAAATTTATCCACAAAATCCCTGAAAATGTCATTCATGAAGGACTGGAAGACAGAAGGAGCATTAGTGAGCCCAAAGGGCATCACAAGGTACTCAAAATGCCCTTCAGGGGTATTAAATGCCGTCTTCCATTCATCCCCGTGCTTAATGCGAATAAGGTTATATGCCCCCCTGAGGTCAAGCTTGGTAAACCAAGTAGCGTTTTTCACCCTGGAAAACAGATCAGAGATCAAGGGTAAAGGATATTGATATTTCACAGTAATATTGTTCAAGAGACGATAATCAATACACGGCCTTAATGAACCATCCTTTTTGGCCACAAAGAAAAAACCGGCACCTAAGGGTGAAGAGGATGGTCTGATATGACCCTTCTCCAATGACTCCTTGATATAAGACCGCATAGCGTCATGTTCAGGTACAGACAAGTTAAAAAGGCGACCTTTAGGGAATTTACTACCAGGCACTAATTCAATAGCGCAGTCATAGCTCCTATGGGGAGGTAAGGATGAAGATTTACGTTCGCTAAACACATCAGAAAAATCAATCAAAAAGTCAGGAACATCCTGAGCCTGGGGGGAGGCAGAAAAAACAGGAGTGTTGGTATTAACACATTGGCAGCCCCAACTGGTAACAGACACAGATTTCCAATCCAAAACAGGATTATGAGACTGTAACCAAGGGAAACCCAGTACGATAATGTCATGCAGATTATACAGAACCAAAAATTTGCAACTCTCCTGATGATCAGGTTCTACCCTCATTATCACCTGAGTAGAGAACTGAGGTTTATTCTCAGCCAAAGGGGTAGAATCGATCCCCAGTAGGGGAATAGACTTCCGTAGGGGTATCAAGGGAAACCCACAACGTTTATCAAAATCAAAATCCATCAGGTTAATAGCTGCTCCAGAATCAACAAAAGCCTGAGCAGAAAATGAGGACAGAGAGCATATCAGGGTCACAGTTAATAAAAACTTAGTCTGAACACTACCCAAGACAACTGAGCGTGCAAAACGTCTTCCTCGCTTAGGGCAGACTGAAATAGCATGAGAGGCATCACCACAGTAGAAACATAACCCATTGCGCTTTCGAAATTCATGACGCTGTGCCCCAGAAACCACTCTATCACACTGCATGGATTCAGAAGCAGGTTCACAAGGCAACATTATTCCACGCATACCTTTCCGCTCACGCAAACGTCTGTCAATTTGAATCGCTAATGACATAGAATCATTGAGACCAGAGGGAACAGGGAATCCCACCATAACATCCTTTACATTATCTGACAGTCCCTTCCGAAAAAGAGCTGCCAAAGCGTCGTCATTCCATTTGGTCAGGACTGCCCACCTACGGAATCTCTGACAGTATAACTCAGCGTCCTCAAGCCCCTGACTTAATGCCAACAAAGTTTTTTCAGCTTGATCAGTGACATTAGGCTCATCGTACAATAACCCCAAAGCCTGAAAAAACGCATCAACATCACTCAAAACAGGATCCCCAGGTATCAGGGAAAAAGCCCAATCCTGAGGGTCGCCGCGCAGGAGAGAGATGACAATTTGAACCTGCTGCGCTGCGTTCCCTGAGGACTTAGATTTCAAGGCAAAAAACAATTTACAGTTATTTTTGAAATTCAGAAATTTAGCTCGATCCCCTAAAAACAAATATGGCATGGGATTCCTAGGTTCCACAACAGGCAACCTAGCAAGATAGGTAGCAATACTCCGAACTTCAGTGGCAAGCTGATCCACACGGCCAGACAACTGTGCAAACTCCATTGAGAGAGAAATAAAATCCTCCTCAGCACCCAGAGATACAGAGGGAAAAAAAAATGCAACAAACAGAAAAAAAAAATAAAAAATCTCTGACAACTCTGACAACTTTTTTTTTTTTCCACAATATTTTTCCCTTCTGTGAGTACCATATAATTTTCAGTTTAGGCCGGTGATACTGTTATGATTTGGTAGCTGAGGAGAGCAGGCAAAAAGGAAATACACCAGAGCAGTTGGAAACTATGAGATTGCAGTACCCTGACTAACCACCACAAACTAGAGGCAGCCGTGGAGCGTTCCTACGTTGGTCCTAGACGCCTCGTCACAGCCTGAGAAACTAACTACACCTAAAGATAGAAAGAGGAAAGCTATCTGCCCCGGAGCAGATCCCCAAAGAACATAGAAAGCCCCCAAACATGTAATGGCGGTTAGACAAGAAGAAATACTGACACAGACAGAAAATAGTATGAGCAAACGTTGGGGCCCAAACTTACTAAATAGAAAAGGATAGGAAGGGCACTTACTGCAATCCCAAAAAACCCTGAAAAGCACCAACTCTACTAATTTCAAAAACACCTGAGATCACAGACCTCTACCACCTAAATTAGTTCTCTGGTGTAACCAAAAACAAAACAGCAGCCACTGAAAAAACTGGAAAAAGCAAATGTACAAACATCAGTGGCTGAACTGAACTGAGAGGGCAAAAGCCCCCAGAGGGGACCCTGAAGGCCCCCACAGAAGTGCAGGACAAAATGCAAAAATAAAGCACAAAAACAAAAAGAAGAAAATGTCTTATCTGTTAGCAGGAGATTCAGACACGACACAGCAGGCTACCAAGGAAACAGGAATCACTGATTGAGACCAGAACAATTGATCACCGGCAACCCTGATGGGAAGGCGACTCCCTTATATAAGACCAGTCAGTAACACCTGATTCCCAATCCTCACAATCTTCACTGGACAGTCCAGTACCGTTTGTAACCACCAGAGGGAGCTTCTGCTCAGAACTCATTTCCAGCCTATTCACAACAAGGTAGGACCGATGCTAGGGAGAGCGGAGGACACACCAGGTAGGTCCAGTGCAAGGGAGAGTGGAGGACACACCAGTTAGGTTCGGTGCATAGGTGCCTGCTGGAGGATGAAAGGGTCACCAGAAGACCCAACTCTTTAGCCTTTAAAAATTGCCGATTAGGAACATTTTTTGTCCTAAATACCCATAAGGGTAATGAGTCAATTCTGTCATCATAGTATAAAAGCAGTGAAAGTTTTATAGACGTTAAGACCATGGACCATGTGTAACAAGTAAAGTTGCCCACCCGTCCCCCAATTTGCTATTTAGGACCCTCATAATAAAGTATCTCATTCATAACATTTCTCATAGATTAATGAACTGGAAAAAGCAGTATCCGCTGCCCACACCTTCCTACAGAAGAATCCCACTCATGAAATGACACTGAGATACATGAATTACTACAAGACCCTTCTGGAGGTTGATGAGTTTCTTATAGATTTGGAGGCTCAGCCATATGAGGTAAGAGGTTCTTCAGACTTATCATTGATACGTTCCGAAGATACACATCGTTGGGGACACATGCAGGGTTGACTATCTCCTAAACCAATGGAATGTGTGAGCCTACCAATAAGGCTCCTAATTTAAAGAAGATCTGTGACCAGGTCAAAACGGGCCAGTTTTTGCTCTTATTTTTTTCTTCTGCTAAGGAAAAATCTACTGACAGATAATCGCTTCCGTCTTTTTCTGATCTCCTCGCAGCTGACATATATTCACAGACCACATCAAAGTTGAGATGAACTTGGTGTTAGCTGAGAAGAGCTCGAGATGGAAGATAAGAGTTATAAACTCTCCATCAGAATGAGCTCACTAAGGGTGAGTTTCACGGTCAGGAAGCTGCGTTTGGCGCGTGCGCTGGGCAGCGCAAACAGCAGCGTTCCAGATGTTACAGCATAGTGAGGATTTCAAGAATCCCGTCTCCACTATGCGTAACATCGTGGTGGCAACCTGCGTATCGGACTGCGCTGCTCTTTCAGACGCAGCATGTCACTGGTATTGCGGCGACGCTGCGTCGCCGCAACATAATTTAAAAGGGCTATGTAGGCCTGGCTCTTTCCGGAGGTGTTCCGGAGTGTCCTGAACACCTCCGGAAAGACGCGCGTCATAAAGGGGGCGGGGCTTAGACGGAGCGGAATTTCGCTCGTCAAAAGCGCTATGGTTCCGACCGTGGAACATAGCCTAAGAGATTCTCAGTTAACTCATTCTGCGTCCAGCAATGTGTAGGAAAACAAAGTTTGCCCTTGACGTTGTCTACTTTAAATCTCCACTTATTTAGAAGTTGTCTCTTATGGTGTACTTATTTCCAATGGAACATCTCACTCTCCATAGGGAGTATTTGTCAAGGCAGTAAAGTCCTACAATGCTGGAGACTTCCGACGCAGTATTGAGGACATGGAGCAGGCCTTGCCCTTGTACTACAAGGCGTACAACAGCTGTCTCACAGGCTGTGAGGGTGTCTATGAGATGAGGGAGTTCAAAGACTTCTACCAGCTGTTGCAGGTAAGAAAATGCAAATATATTTTTTAAATTGTAAGTGATGGAGCTGTGAATTTTTTTTTAAAGGGGACCTATCAATTGATTCATGCTGACATATTTAAAATATAGCATCAGAGTCCGGCCGGCATCCTTATTGCAGCTGTGTATGTTTCACTCTAAAATCCTGGGGCAAATCATATTTTGAAACAGGAGCTGATATCTTTTTATAGTGGTCAAATAGTGTTCAGATATATGTATCCCACTCTTGCATAGGGGCCCACCTGATGATTCACCTGCTCCCCGGTGGGCCAGTAATATTATTATTATACATTTTTATAGCGCCATTTATTCCATGGTGCTTTACATGTGTAATAGCTTTTGGACAGGGGCGGAACTATCGTGGAAGCAGGGGAAGCAGCTGCCATAGGGCCCGGGCTAGCAGGGGCCCGTCCCTGCTGCAGCTGTCTCCCCTGCGGCTGTGTTCCGCCGCCCATGGCCTGAGAGTCGGCGGTTCCCTGTGCTGGCTGTCATGCTGACAGCGGCGCAGAGAAGCTGCTGCGTGCGTCTCCCAGGAATCAATTGCACTGGTGTCTATACAGACGCCAGTACAATTGAAGCTCTGACCGCCGGGTCAGAGCGACGTCTGCAGCGTGATCATGTCATGTGATCACGCTGCTGACGTCACTCGTCGGCGGCGCCCAGAAGGGTGAACACTGGTGGTGAGTGTGCTCCACTGTGGAGCTGAAGATACACCGAAGATTAACGGGGGCACATACTGTGTGAGTGATAACTCTGCATTCTTGGCTGCATTACTACTTGAGGGGCACATTACTACTGATGGGACTGGGAGAATAAGAGGGCTTATTACTAGTTATGGGGGCATAATGTGCCTGCATTAATAGTTATGCGGGACATGGTTACTAGTAATGGTAGCATAAGGGGGCTGCATTGCTACCAGTCCATTATATTATATTGTGTTTCCATAATGTCTGCTTTAAATACAGCTCTGATTTGGGCAAAAAGCTGGCCGTTATGAGACTGAAGAGTATTTTTTGGGCCTAGAGAATTGCTGTAATTTGCTCCGCCCACTGCTATTGGCTCCGCCCACTATCAGAACCTCACCCCCCCGCCGCCCGTTTGGGAGAGGGGGCCCCGTTCAAAATTTTGCTGTGGGGCCCCGCCATTTCTAGTTACGCCACTGCTTTTGGACAATCATTTATCTGTGTATCGGGGCGGACATACCGCTGGTGCAACTGCACCGTGGCCCAGAGGTAATGGGGGGCCTATATTGGTAGACCATGCAGCCGCTATGGGGCCACTCAGTCAAGGTAACAGGCGGGAGTGAAAGAGGCCCGGTGTCAAGCAGCGTCAGGCCCCATTCACTCTCGCTCGTAATCATTCTGATACCCAGAGCCGGGGAGAGAGCGCACAGTGCAGGAATTGAAAAAGAGGGCGTCATGCAGCTGGCCAATGAACGCTTTCCCCACCAGACTGGTGAGAGCGCTCACTGCTTGCTCTGGCTTCCTGCATGGTGCGTCCCAATGTTGAGTGTTCATCTGTAGTCAGGGGGCCCGGGCCGCATAGCACACTGGGGACAATAGTGGAGGAAGGCTCTCAGCATGGCAGCAGCAGGGAGCTGATATCAGCCGTCTGCTGTGTCCCCATAATAGACAGTGGTTTCTGCACCCCTCTCCAGCTGATCTCTGAATTATGTGGCCGACCTCCTCCACTGCTCATCTGAAACACCTGATATCATAGATTAGTATGTGTGTGTATATCTATGTGTCTTTGTCTGTGTTTACGTATATATGTTAGTGTGTGTGTGTACAGAGGAAAAAATAAGTATGTGATACACTGCCAATTTTGCAAGTTTTTCCACCTACAAAGAATGGAGAGATCTGTAATTTTTATCGTAGGTACGCAAGGTCCCCTGCTCATGCCAGCACATGTCCAGGCCCATTTGAAATTCGCCAATAACCACCTGGATGATCCAGAGGAGGCTTGGGAGAAGGTCATATGGTTAGATGAGGCCAAAATAGAATTTTTTGGTATCAACTCCACTTGATGTGTTTGGAGGAAGAAGAAGGATGAGTAGAAACTCCAAGAACACCGTCCCAGCTGTGAAGCATGGTGGGGAAACATCATACTTTGGGGGTGCTTTCTTACAAATGAGGAAAGGACAACTGCACTGTATTGAAGATTTTGGCCAACAACCACCTTCCACCTTGAAGATGGGACGTCGCTGGCTCTTCCAGCATGGCAATAACCTGAAACACACAACCAGGGCAACTAAGGAGCGGCTCTGTAAGAAGCATCTCAAGGTCCTGGAGTGGCCTAGCCAGTCTCCAGACTTAAACCCAATAAAAAATCTTTGGAGGGAGCTGAAACTCAGACGTGAAACCTGAAAGATTTGAAGAAGATCTGTATGGAGGAGTGGGGAAAAATCCCTGCTGCAGTGTGTGCAAACTTGGTCAAGAAGTACTGGAAACGTCTGACCTCTGTAATTGCAAACAAAGGTTTCTGTACCAAATATTAAGTTATGATTTTCTATTGTATCAAATACTTATTTCATGCAATAAAATGATGTAAAAACCATACAATGATTTTCTGGATTTTTTTTAGATTCTGTCTGACACAGTTGAAGTGTACCTACAATAAAAATTACAGATCTCTCCACTCTCTGTAGGAGGGAAAACTTGTAAAATCGGCAGTGTATCAAGTACATATTTTCCAAACTATATATGTGTATGTGTATCTGTGTAGATATATGTGTGTGTATATGTATGTATGGTGTGTGTGTGTGTGTACAGTATATGGGTATGTATAGTATATGTGTGTGGAGCGCCCACCAGGGCAGTGAGGATACCCGGTACCGGGCCGCTTCTTAGGCCGGCGTCACACTTACGAGTGTGATGCGAGTTAGTCGCACGACTTTCTCGCATCAACACCCGGCACGGCCGCCCGCTCTCGGACCCGAGTGTGCGGGGAATGTATTTCTATGCAGCCGCACACTCGGGTCCGAGAGCGGGCGGCCGTGCCGGGTGTTGATGCGAGAAAGTCGTGCGACTAACTCGCATCACACTCGCAAGTGTGACGCCGGCCTTAAAGGGGAAGTGTAACGGCAGCAGTGGCCCTGGGCGTCCCATGAAAAAAAAAAAACGATAATAGAGCGGAAATAAAGTTTGTGATATAATGTTCGTGACACCACCTGTGGTATTCGGCAAGGAATAGCTGACACTGCAGTTCAGATCCTCTGGGGCTGATGTTAACTAGAGGATACTGCATAAGCAGCAAAAATGTGTACCAGTCCAAGGAGTGTATATAAAAATATAAACTTTATTGCTTGACATTCTTTAGAAAAAAGTTTAACACGCAAATATACAAGTGGACAGATATCAAGGAGACATATATTATATATATACTAGAACCCAATGGGAGTTTGTAAAAAAGGCGTCCTGCTCATTTGAAACACCTCCACAGGGGCGGAACTATAGTGGAAGCAGGGGAAGCAGCTGCCACAGGGCCCGGGCTAGAAGGGGGCCCGTCCCTGCTGCAGCTGCCCTGTGATTTAGGAGCAAAAAGGGGGGCCCGAGCACGCTGGCAAATGGATCCGCGCTCGGGCTCCCTCCCAACATTTTGTTCAGGCTTCTGAACGCTGATGCATAACAACACTGTGTTGTTTTAAAGAGACACTACAGTGTTGTAAATGCAGACAGCGAACAGAAATGAGCACTGTAGCTTTAAGCTGCGGCCCAGTGCATTATGGTCCGTCTGTCACAGCGTGTGTGCATGTGGGGGCGGACAGCAGACGGCCAGGCAGACCACATGAAGCAGCAGGCTGACTGGACAAGCAGGTGGAAGCCCGGGCGAGCAGGGTGAGTACCGTGAATCTCTCAACAGTGAGAAGAGGCTTGGCTGCTCAATGGTGACTGGGAGGGCAGGTGCAGGCAGGATCTAACAGGGCCCACATTCAACAGGGCCCAGGCCCCAGGCTGCAGTGCAGGGGGCCCACATTCAACAGGGCCCAGGCAGCAAGGGGCCTGCATTCCAACAGGGCCTCGGGCTCCTGGGCCCTGTTTGACGCAAGCCTCAAGTCACCACTAACCTCCCCTGGGCCCTGTTGGGCACGGGACCTCAGTCACCACTAAGCTCCCCTGGGCCCTGTTGGGCACGGGACCTCAGTCACCAGTAGCCTCCCCCTGGCCCAGTAACAGCCTCATGGTTGCTACAAGTGACGAGTGACACCCTGATCTCTGCTACATGTGACAAGTAACAACCTCAGCTCTGCTACATGTAACAAGTAACAACCTCAGCTCTGCTACATGTGACAAGTACCAACCTCGGCTCTGCTACATGTGACAAGTAGCAACCTCGGCTCTGCTACATGTGACAAGTAGCAACCTCAGCTCTGCTACATGTGACAAGTAACAACCTCAACTCTGCTACTTGTGACAAGTAGCAACCTCAGCTCTGCTATTTGTGACAAGTAACAACCTCAGCTCTGCTCATGTGACAAGTAACAACCTCAGCTCTGCTCATGTGACAAGTAGCAACCTCAGCTCTGCTACATGTGACAAGTAACCTCAGCTCTGCTACATGTGACAAGTAACCTCAGCTCTGCTACATGTGACAAGTAACAACCTCAGCTCTGCTACATGTGACAAGTAACCTCAGCTCTGCTACATGTGACAAGTAACAACCTCAACTCTGCTACTTGTGACAAGTAGCAACCTCAGCTCTGCTATTTGTGACAAGTAACAACCTCAGCTCTGCTCATGTGACAAGTAACAACCTCAGCTCTGCTCATGTGACAAGTAGCAACCTCAGCTCTGCTACATGTGACAAGTAACCTCAGCTCTGCTACATGTGACAAGTAACCTCAGCTCTGCTACATGTGACAAGTAACAACCTCAGCTCTGCTACATTTGACAAGTAACAACGTCAGCTCTGCTACATGTGACAAGTAGCAACCTCGGCTCTGCTAGATGTGACAAGTAACAACCTCAGCTCTGCTACATGTGACAAGTAGCAACCTCAGCTCTGCTCATGTGACAAGTAACAACCTCAGCTCTGCTCATGTGACAAGTAACAACTTCAGCTCTGCTACATGTGACAAGTAGCAACCTCAGCTCTGCTACATGCGAGGAGTGACAGCCTCATCTCTGCTACATGCGCGGAGTGACAGCCTCAGCTTTGCTATACAAGTAGCAGAGCTGAGGCTGTCACTCCTCATATGTTGCAGAGCTGAGGCTGTCACTCCTTACATGTAGCAGAGCTGAGGCTGTCACTCCTCGAATGTAGCAGAGCTGAGGCTGTCCCTACTCACATGTAGCAGAGCTGAGGCTGTTCCTCCTCACATGTAGCAGAGCTGAGGCTGTCACTCCTCACATGTAGCAGTGCTGAGGCTGTCACTCCTCACATGCAGCAGAGCTGAGGCTGTCACTCCTCACATGTGTAATTGGTGAGGGCGTGGTGCAGAAGTACGGTATACAGAACAATCTTAGATTATTCTGTATACCGGACTGTTGTTCTACTGAATAAATCATCCGTTTTGAAAGCAATTTGCAGGCTGGATTACAAGTTTCTTCACATATTTACTCTGGAGAAAGCCTACCTTCGTCACTACCTCAGTTGCTTCCTGGGAGTTGGTTCCTTTCTGTTATTTCACTATCATTACTCCAAAAACCTCTAATTTTGGATAATAAAGGTATCTTTCTTAACACAACTTGGGTAGACCGGGATTGGCAACGCACGCGAGGGGGGGGGGGCCCATTGTGAAGTTTGCTGTGGGGCCCTGCCGTTCCTAGTTACGCCCCTGCCTCCCCATATAGCCAAAAATCAATGATGTCAATATATGTGTGACTGCCACAAATTTATCACACGCACAAATACAAGTAATTGCGCTATATGTGAATGTCCATTGTCAGAGGTGCTAGTGATAAGTATTTACAATCACTACCAAATAGAATCCGCTGCAACTATGACAATAGGATAGCAAAGTATATAGGTAAGTCACAATATTATTACCTTATCTTAATGGCAGCAAGCGGCACACAGGCATAAGAGGGGGATGGTACCCAGATGAGCAGTTCACCCTCCCCAACTGCAAATCCTCATTGTTCGTTCTTATATACCAACAATTCTAAAAATCCACCAATAGCTAGACATTAGTGATCTAATCATGCACATGCATAAGGTACCGCCCCAGGAAATGACACACTGTGTAACCTAGGTAACTTAAGATTATATGGTACCGCTACATGGAATACCAAGTTACACATCACACATATATATGCAAAGTATGGCACCAATCTATATAATCCATATTGGAACAATAATTCTTAACAAATGCCATTTGGTTGCACAGAAGTGGTTAACATGGTAACCATTGCGCTGTTAATGTCAGGCAGCGCCGGCCCCTTAGTGACGCCTGCCAACCGGAAATGACGCGGACGGGTCAATAGAGACAGGCCCCGCCCCCCCGGCCAGCGTCACAGGACCCTAGGGATCATGTGTTGACGCCGACAGGCTGGGGCGGCTCCTGCCGCGCCGGACACGCCCGCGTTCACCGAGACAGGCATCCTAACGGAGGACCGCATTTGTAATTCAGATTGGGAGACAGAATGCATTATAAAATAATGGGTACAACGATGAGTATGCACAACAGACAAAACTATGTATCTTTATGCTTGCATCTGGATCTTCATATAACGTTTCATGTTCCACATTAATGTCATAATTGAGGCTTTCAATCATATGATGACCACATTGTTTCTGATATGGTGGATATTTTTTTATACACTCCTTGGACTGGTACACATTTTTGCTGCTTATGCAGTATCCTCTAGTTCTTATTTGATTTTTGTGTGTCCGACACACTTCCTGCACACATTTATATACAATATGCAAATTTTACAATGTGTGTGTTTGTGGAATAGGTTTAATCATTTGGGGCTGATGTTAGTGTATCAAAGATATTCAGCTCTCCACAGGCAGAGCTATCCCCAGGTCAGAGTTAAGAGTTAGGGACGGTGGTGACAATGATGGTGGTAGTTGTTGTGGTGCAGGGCGGGTGACATGGAAATGAATCAGAGGACACAGCAGGCTGCAGTTCTTAATGCTTTCCTCACCGTTCTGCAGAAACTGTCTCCAGCCGGATGCTGTGTCCTTTGGGTCAGTGATCCAGCAAACTCCCAGGTAGATTGGGATACACCTTTCCAGGACTCCTTTCCGTGTATTTCTCTCCTGGTCATCTCACTGCGTTGGCTCCCACCTCTCTTGTCTTGCGCTGCTCACCCAAAGCCCCAAGATGGTAGCTGCAAGTCGGGCAGCGTCCTCTGAGTCCACTTGACCCTATTTATAGCTGCCTTTTCGGAGGGTAGGTGAGTGATTGTAGCTGTGGCACCTACAATTACCACAGCCTCCGGTTTCTTAACATACATGGAAGCACAAGGCCCAATTCATTTTACATTGATATAAAATTTAAATAACTAAAATAAAAGACACTGACAAATACTATGGATAAAATAGGCCGTGATATCTATTAAGGGTTACCAATACCAAATAATTTAATAACCAAATTAAAATCAAATTACAACTGTCAATAAATAAACAAATAAATAATAAATAAATAATTTGTATGACCTTTAAAAAGAACCAAGTCCATCCAGCATTAGCTGGGTGACTATACCTTCTAATAAATATCGCGAGAGAAACTTTTTATAACTTTATTAGGGAGGGAGGGGCACTTTTGTTTCTTGCTGCACACGGACTGACTGGATTGCGCAGAAGAAGGGCCTTATAAACCTTTGATTTTCCCGCACTTTTAAGTCCTGCTCCAATCAGATCAAAGGTAAATTCCCGCTCAAACCAACGGCCCCTTCTTCCCGCATTTTCTCCTGCCAGTGGCTGGTGACCTGTAGATGACCTCAAAAACAGGTAAGTACCACTCAAATCAAAACAGTAATAGAGAAGTAGGGGGGAGTGGGAGAGACCAATATGGAGGAAAAAAGCGGGGGGAGAAAGGTACAAAAAAAATCAATCAGCAATTAAAATACCATGACTGGGCATGTGCCCCTGTGCATCCCCCTAGCTAAGCGCTTTGGGGGGCCTTTTCAGTCTCTCACTAAGTTGGTGCTAGTCCCCTGTCTGCGACCTGGTCCCTCCACATCTGGATGCGGGCCCCACGGGTGGCTTCGGCACTCTCTGTGTCCCTAGGAACCCTTCTGTCCTCCCGGAAGCTTCCTTCTGTTTCTCCTCTCCAATTTTCTCTTCTCTCCCTTTCTTCACTCCTTCTCCTCCGGTCTCCTCAGACCAACTCTCACAACCCTCTCTCTCCTTGCCTTCTAAGCTCCTCCCCTTTTTCTACCTTTCTCACCCACTCCCCAACACCCTTTCCTACCCAGCCTGGGATGAGACCATCTTCCCTAAGGGTACACCCAGATGCCCCGACTAAACTGGTGTGTGTTGAGTGCGAGTGTTAGAGTCCTGGGTAGTGCTCCCTTCTTACCTGAGAGTGGGATACCACACCTCTGGATGAGGTGCGGCTCCTCTTTGACGACTGGACACACAGGGCGCCACATTTGTGTATTTGTATGTACGGTATGTGTGTGTGTGTATGTACAGTATGTGTGTATCTGTGTATGTATGGTATATTGATATGTGTATGTACATGTGTGTGAAAATATTTGTTTTTGGTTCATGTATGATGCTGTTATTGTAAAAGAATAGTGGAACCAACCTGGCTCTTTAACCCCTTAAGGACCAGGGGTATTTCCATTTTTGCATTTCCATTTTTTGCTCCCCTTCTTCCCACTGCCATAACTATTTTAGTTTTCTGTCAATATGGCCATGTAAGGGCTTGTTTTTTTTGTGGGATGAGTTGTACTTTTGAATGGCACCATTGATTTTACCATATCATGTACTGGAAAAATGGAAAAAAAATTCCAAATGCGGTGAAATCGCAAAAAAAGTGCAATTCCACAATTGTTTTTTGGATTTTTTTTACCATGTTCACTAAGTGCTAAAACTGACCTGCCATTATGATTCTCCAGATCATTACGAGTTCACAGACACCAAATATCTCGGGTTCTTTTTCATTTACCTATATAACTCGAGTATAATTCGACCTGAGTATTAGCTGAGTCACCTAATTTTGTCACAAAAAACTGGGTAAACTTATTGACTTGAGTATAAGCCGGGTATGCATTGTCCTCTCATCCCTATCCTGGTATGCATGGCTCCCTATCCCTGTCCTTGTTTGAATGGTCCCCCGTCCCTGTCCTTGTATGCATGGCTCCCCGTCCCGTCCTTGTATGCATGGCTCCCCGTCCTGTCCTTGTATGCAGGGCTCCCGTCACTGTCCTTGTATGCATGGCTCCCCATCCCGTCCTTGCATGCATGGTCCCCATCCCGTCCTTGCATGCATGGCTCCCCGTCCTGTCCTTGTATGCATGGATCCCTATCTCCTATCCGTGTATGCATGACTCCTTATCCCCTATTCTTGCATGCATGGTTCCTATAAAAAAAAAAAACAAGAAAAACCATCCTACTTACCTTGTCTGTGCGCCCTCGCTGCATCTCGTTCTGGCGCCAGCAGCTCTTCCTATGGAAGTGGTGAGGCATGAATATTCATTACCTTAATGAGCGGGGCCACGTGATCGCTCGGCGGGAAGAGCTGCTGGCGCCGGAACGAATGAGATGCAGCGAGGGCGCGCAGGAAGGTGAGTAGGATGTGTGCTGTAAGCCGGCAGCTGCGGCTGTCACTGTGCGCTATTACAGAGAAATGAATATTCTTTTCTCTTTAGCAGCGGCACAGGTTTTATCCACAGCCGCCGGCTCCTACCTCTGTGACCCGCTGCTCCCCCTCCCCCGCCATCTTTCTGGAACAATTGACTCGTGTATGAGCCAAGGGGGGTGTTTTTAGCACAAAAAATGTGCTGAAAAACTTGGCTTATACACGAGTATATACGGTAGGTGGTGAAAAAAAAATTCCAAAGTTTTAAAAAAAAAATATTGCCATTTTCAGAGACCCGTAGCGTCTCTATTTTTCAGGATCTTGGGCAGGTTGAGGGCTTATTTTTTGCGCGCCAATCTGACGTTTTTATTGATACAATTTTGGTGTGTATATGATCTCTTGATCGCCCGTTATTGCATTTTATTGCAATGTTGCAGCGACCAGAAAAACGTAATTCTTGCGTTTTTTACTTTTTACTTGCTTCAATAGTCTCCATGTGAGACTAGAAGCTGCGATAATCCGATCGCTTGTGCTACATAGAGCAGGGCTGCAGCCCTGCTCCATGTAGCACTTATGCTCACTTGCTATGAGCGCATCACAGTGGGCAGCGCTCATAGCTATGCGGCTATGACAACCACAGGGGTCTGCTGCTGACCCCGGGTTGTCATGCCAATCCATCGGCAAGCTGCGTCATGTGACACGGGTGCCGATGGGAGGAGGTAATGATGCGCTTCCTGCCCGTGCATGTTAAATGCCGCTGACAGAGTTTGACAGCGTCATTTACATGTTAACAGCTGCAGGTGAATCGCCATTCCACACGGGGCTGTTAGGGGCAGATGTCAACTGATCAGATCAGCTGTCATGTGCCAGAAAAGTTGCGGGCTCATCACAGTGATGAGCCCGCACCAAACAGGGAGAGGCGTCCAATGACCGACTCTGTCCTTCATTGGACGTTAAGGTGTTAAAGGGTTATTCACCAAATAATTAAGTTATTCCCGATCGATCAGATCATGGATAGCTTGCTGATCACTGGGGATTCGATCACTGGGGATTCGACCACTGGGCCTCCCAGAGACTAAGTTGCTCGGCCTCTGCTCTCTCCATTATCTATAGCGCTGCTGAGCGCTTCGCTCGGCTATTTCCATCAGTTCCATAGACAATGACTAAAGTAGATACCAGATGAAACAGATACCAGACATATAATGTAATATAATTTATATGTGGTCGGGCTCTGCCGTTTCCCAGCAGTTATCACACAGCCACAAGTATGCCTGCACTGAAACCAGCAGAACCGATTCCTAACGGATATATATATATATGCATCGCTTTGAAGCAATATAATTATATATATTTTTAGAGGTGTGAGGAGGCTCAAATAGAACTTTTGCTATGGTTCCCTGTGAACTCTATGTGCGCCCCTTGCAGAGCGGTGATAATGAGGGCAGTCTGGCCTGTTGCTCATATCCCAAGGCTCCAGGGGTCCCATTGCAGATTGTCCTCTCATAAGTAGCGTACCCGGCAGGGAGGGGGCCCCAGACACATTTCTTGCACAGGGGCCCCAACGGTCAGTGTCCGCCCTTGCACTGTATACATATTCTTCTATATTTCTCTCCTTTCAGATCATCTTGCCGATGTCCTAGAGTGTAAGGTGGATTGCGAGTCTAACCTGACCCCTAACGTCGGGGGCTATTTTGTTCATAAGTTTGTTGCGACCATGTATCATTATCTGCAATTTGCATATTACAAACGTAAGTCTTTAATTTTCATTATCACAGTTGTATTGGATATGTATCATATATAATATCAATACAAAATATATTATAAATGAAAAAAACTCAACATCTAACATTTGTGATCCAGTGAATGATGTGAAGAACGCGGTTCAGTGTGTGTCCAGCTATATGCTCTTTGACCCATCGGATACGGTGATGCAGCAGAACCTGGCTTACTACAAGTTTTACAAGGAGAAGTGGGACCTTGAGGTCCCAGATTTTAACCCTAGAGAGGTAATGTTAAACGACAAAACTAACCTTAGCCTTTTTGAAGCTCCCTATACTTACTCTTGAAGAGGATTTCTCACTGGCTGGAAAGTGGGCATTTTTGCTCTTATTTTATTCCCATTGTATGGAGTGGGCTGATGAGATAAGCCTGTACCATTCCCCACAGATGGAGGCTTTGTTATTAAGCCGTCATCTGCCTCTAACAGCCGCAGCTGGAACCAAGCTTTGCCTGCTGCTATCAACATGTTAAGCGGCATTTACAGAGCATGGCACGTGGGCGCTCTGTACCATGCGCCCTTTGGCCCACCTGCGACACCACCACAGGGTCCTGATGGGTTGCCATAGTGCTGAAGACCCCATGCCTGTCATGTTGGTGCTCCTATGAAGATGAGCCTTTGACTGGCGTTCATAAGGGACTGCAATTTTTACTGCACGGTAAAAGTATTATACAGTACAAGAGATCGGCCGATCGCAAGTTCAAGTCCCTCAGAGGACTACAAAATACAGTACTGCATAGTACAGTGCAGCACATCCATAAAATCCTGATAGATCATAACATAAAGTCGATTAATTCAGTCGGTAAAAAACATAAATAGAAAAAAAATAATCGAAACTCCTCTACAGAATTGCGTTTTTCAGTCAGAACAAATCCACAAAAAAATTGCAATAATGAGTTTTGTACCACTTTTCAGTAAATATTCTACGTGCTGCTGATGCCATTTATTAAAGGGGTAATTTGAAGTACTATATTCTTTTTTGAGGGGGCTGGAAGAGTTCACTATTTATTGGAAAATTTTTTTTTTTTTTACTATGGGCAAAAAACGACTGCTCCTGCCGACGATTCAGCTGATCCACTTCAACAGTGCAGCTTTTCCTCTTCCGAATTACTCTGTTCACAATTGGCTCCCTGCCGTTAGGAAGCGAGGAGCCGACTGGCAAACAGCATGTCATCAGCAGTCATGCGCTGTCTACAGAGCAAAGAGAAGCTGCTGATCTGTCGACATGACATCAAGCAGAAACTGCAGAGTCACCAGCATGAGCGGTCTGTGACTGCTCTTTGCCAGCAGAGCTTGGCTCTGGGCACAACAGGCAGGTAGGTAGCAACTATCTGCCTGTTAAAACTTATACCCATAGTAAAAACAAAATAGAAAAGATAGTCACGGATAACCCCTTTAAGGGGACACTTTGTAATTATAGGGATGTAGTCTATACTGGTTAGTGAGGTCAAAGTAAATACTGTATATATGCCCGTCTGACTTACTTTTCTCCTATGGGGTCAATGTCTCCTTCCAGGAAGCTCTGAGGTATCATAACCAGACCACCCGGCACAAGGAGCTGTTACAGTTTGCCCAAGATTTCCTCCACCGAGATGACGATGAGGTAAATATGAAGTAACCTTAATTCATGTACTAAGCAATCAACTTTATAGAAGACACAGTAGCACGGCCCATAGTTACTAATGAGCTTCTGTATACACTTATTGTAGGGAATGCTCTTATCAAGCAGCAAAGCCACTAAAGGAGATTCAAGGTCTCCAAAAATTCAATATAAACAATTTATAATGCTCTTATCAAGACATTCAAAGGAAAGCCGTCCACATAAAGAATATGGCTCAGGTCCTGCAAATGTAAAATACTCCTACAGACGGCACTTTGTTTTGGTTTTTAAAAGGGGAGTCCCAGTAAGCAGACATCCACTGATATCTGTCATCCCCAACATGGACAGGAGGCGCCTCTATAATCACGTACTCTGCCCAGCTTCTTCTCTAGTACACCCTTTGTTAGTACAGACAGCAGGATCATACAGGATTTTGGTGGTCACCTAAAATAAAAAATAATTAATAACTACTTGCTCTGTGCACAGTAAATCCAATAACAAGCACTGGTACAGCTATAAAGTTTACAGATGTTTCTGTCCCAATGGGTACCCCGATACCCCGATACCCGAGAGGCCTGAGGATTACTGTACGTCACAGCTTAGTAGTCATAAAATAATGTGTGCGGACTGAGGAGCCCTGAAAAGTTTATTTCATTTCTCTTGTCAGAAGTTTTGATTGCTCGGGGTGCAGATGCTGAGAGTCCCACAAAGGCCACGTTCACACGGTCAGTATTTGGTCAGTATTTTAGGCCAGAATCAGGAGTGGTGATAAATACAGAAGTGATGATGTGTTTCTATTATACTTCTCCTCTGATTCTTCCTCTCCTGGTTTTGGCAAATACTGAGGTAAATTACTGACCAAATACTGGGGAGCCTGAGAAAATACATGTAAAAAACAAAGTTGTTTTATTAAGAACAGAATCCCACAATTTCTGAACTAATAAAAAAATAAATAAAACTCATTAAAATCTGCACCAAAAATGTTATTTATAAAAAGTAGGAAAAACACACAATTATTAGCACACATTTCTATTGTGTAGAAATAAAAATGCAGCGGGAGAAAAAAAAATGCAACTGTTTTGCATGTGGGAATATGGCCTTAAAGGTATTGCACAGTATCCCCAGAACTTCGATCTCTACCATAAAATGGGCAGGGTGGAATCTTTGTAAATTACAGAAGGACGCACACATGGATAAGGCGTTGTTGAGCTCTTGACAGGTACAATATCCACAGATGGCAGATAATATTCTGCTGGGCCCAACTCTTCCGGTATCTGAGGAAATAGTGCAGTTGCCTCCATGAACCGGACTTTGATTGCTCCCTTATTGTTGTGATCTAGAAGTAAGCTATTGGTTGCCATAGTGGCTGTGGTATTTGTTGTGATGAGTCATGGGCAGATATGAGAAAAGCCTCCTCCTGTAGTACCAGACCCAAACAGTAATAACCCGTGAAGGACTGAGCAACTTTGCACGTTAATGACGTTCTTTTTTCTAAATCTGAATGCTGTCACTTTATGAGATAATAACTCTGGAACACTTCAATGGATCCCACCGATTCTGAGATTTTTTTCGTGACATATTGTACTTCATAATTGGTAAAATTTGGAGAAAATTTTGAAAATTTTACAATTTTCAAACTTTTAATTCTTATGCCCAGAGATATGCCTCACAAAATAGTTAATAAATAATATTTCCCACATATCTACTTTACATTAGCACAATTTTTGAAACATAATTTTTTTTGTTAGGACGTTATAAGGGTTGACCAGCGATTTCTCATTTTTCCAACAAAATGTACAAAAACATTTTTTAGGGACCACATCACATTTGAAGTGACTTTGGGGGTCCTATATGACAGAAAATACCCCAAAATGACACCATTCTAAAAACTGCACCTGTTATGAATGTGCTAGAGATGGTTTCTGAGCAGAGGCTTCCTCTGGTGGTTACAGACAGTACTGAACCTTTCAGCGAGGAGTGGCAATCTGGGTTCACTGACTGGTCTGATATAAGGGAGGTTCCCTCCCATGATGGTTACCGGTGATCAATTGTTCTTGTCTCAATTGTGGTTCTTGGTTCATTTGGAAGTTTGCTGGAGTCTTGCCTGCTTCTCCTGCTTTCAGATAAGATATTTTTTGCTTTTCTTTTTGTGCTTGCTTTTTGCATTGTTTTCTGCACTTTTGTGGAGGTCAGCCAGGTCCCCTCCTGGGGCCTGAGCTCCTCACAATTTATCTGCAGCCACTGTTATTTGCTCATTTGCTTTTTCCTTTTTTTTCAGCGGCTGCGGCTTGGTTTTTGTTCACACTGAGATCTGGTTTAGTGTGTGGCGAGATCGTGTGATCTCAGTATTTTTGTAATCAGAATTGTTGGATTTTTGTATGGTTTTCTGGGTTGCAGAAAGTAATCTCTCCTGTCCTATCCTATTTAGTCACTTGTGGCCCCAGCGTTTGCTCAGTCTATTTTCTGCCTATGTTTGTATTTTCATCTTGTCTAACCGCCATTATATGTTTGGGGGCTTCCTATTTTCTTTGGGGATCTGCTCCGGGGCAGATAGCTTTCATCTTTGTGCCTTTAGGTGTAGTTATCTCTCAGGCTGTGACGAGGCGTCTAGGATCAACGTAGGAACGCTCCACGGCTACCTCTAGTTGTGTCGTTAGTTTAGGAATCTGCAACCCATCAGTTACCAACATCTCAGGTGTTCGGCTGCCCTGCTGTTGTTCCTGTCCTCCTCAGCTACTGAAACATAACAGTATCACCGGCCATAACTGAAAATTATATGGTACTCACAGAAGGGAAAAATAGTGTGGAAAGAAAAAAGTTGTCAGAGATTTTTTTTTTTTTTTTGAACAAAAAATATCTTATCTGAAAGCAGGAGAAGCAGGCAAGACTCCAGCAAACTTCCAAATGAACCAAGAACCACAATTTAGACAAGAACAATTGATCACCGGCAACCATCATGGGAGGGAACCTCCCTTATATCAGACCAGTCAGTGAACCCAGATTGCCACTCCTCGCTGAAAGGTTCAGTACTGTCTGTAACCACCAGAGGGAGCCTCTACTCAGAAACCATCTCTAGCACATTCATAACATGCACCCCTCAAAGTACTCAAAACCACATTCAAGAAGTTTATTAACCCTTCAGGTGCATCACAGGAACTAATGCAATATGGAAGGGAAAAATGAACATTTTACTTGTTTTTCACAAAAATTTTAATTCAGCCCCAATTGTTTTTTATTTTCACAAGGGTAACAGGAGAAAATTAACCTCAAAATTTGTTGTGCAATTTCTACTGAGTATGCCAACATCCCATATATGGGGGAAAACTACTGTTTGGGCGCACGGCAGGGCTTGGAAGGAAAGCAACACCGTTTGACTTTTTGAAAGCAAAAATGTCTGGAATTGAGAGCGGACACCATATCGAGTTTAAATAGCTACTGATGTGCCTAAACTGAAGAAACCCCCACAAATGATGCCACTAGACCCCTCAAAGAATGTATCTAGATATGTGGTGAGTACCTTGAACCTCCAGGTGCTTCACAGAAGTTTCTAATATAGAGCCGTGAAAATAAAATATCACATTTTTCCCACAAGCGTAACAGGAGAAAACGGACCTCAAAATTTGTTGTGCAATTTCTCCTGACTATACCAATACCCCATATGTCGGGGAAAACTACTGTTTGGGTACATTGCAGAGCACGTAAGGAACGGAGCTCCATTTGATTTTTTGAACACAAAAATGGCTGAAATTGAGAGCAATTTGTAGATCCCCAGATATGTCTAAACAGTGGAAACCCCTCACAAGTGAACCCATTTTGGAATCTAGACCCCTCAAGTAATTTATATAGATGTGTGGTGAGAACCTTGAACCCCCAGGTGTTTTACAGAAATTTTTAACATAGAGCCGTAAAAATAGAAGAAAATAAAATCACATTTCCCCCACAAAAATGTTTTTTAGCCCCATTTTTTTTATTTTCGCAAGGGTAACAGGAGAAAATAATCAAACATTTTTTTGCAATTTCTCCGCCAATACCCCATATATGGTTGAAAGCTACTTTTGAGGCACACTGCAAAGCTTAGAAGGGAAGAGGAGCCATATTGGAGTTCAAAGTTTACTGGAATGGTTTGAGGGTGCCATGTCACATTGGCAAAGCCCCTGAGGTGCCAGACCAGCAGAAACAACCCCCCCATAAGTGACCCCATTTTACAAACTACACCTCTCAATGAATTCATCTATGGGTGCAGTGATCATATTGACATCACTGGTGTGTCACGGAATTTTATACCATTGGGCAGTGAAGAAAAAATAATTACATATTTACCACAAAAAATGTGATTTAGCTCCAGATTTTACATTTTCACACAGGGAAATGGGTAAAAATGGCACTAAAAATTTGTTCCACAATTTATGCTGGACGTGGTAATACCCCATATGTGGCTGTACAGTACTTCTTAGCCATACTGAGAGACTCGGGAGGAACGGAGCATTATTTGCCTCTTGGAGCGCAGATTTTCCTAAAATAGTTTGTGGACTGCATGTAGAGCCCCAAAATGCTAAAATTGCTTCACACCATTCAATTGGCATTGTGTTTGGTGATCTAAGGCAGCTGCTCAGCAATGGAAACCCGTGACATTACTACCCAAGAAATGATCCCTTCCACACTAAGTAATGACACCTCATTCTTCGCCAACAACGAAAAAAACTATGCCTCTTATGTGTTTTAAATGTGATCCAATTTCAGTGACCACAACAAAAATTACCGTCATATAGTGCCAAGACAATATTGCAATATATAGCCAAGATAATGCAGTTTCTACCTTTGGTTCCTGTCCTCAGGAAACAAGGGCTGTGTGGCCAAATGCCACTTTGGCCACCACATAGACTGGCCGTATTGCTGCATTATTGTGTCTCTCCATGTTTAATTGCAGGTTGAAATTGGAACATTGCAAGACACAGAACCGCCCCCATCTGATGTAGAATTTGAAGGAGAAGGGGATTATGAAGAAGGGATTTATGCCGAGTGGTGGACACAGCCAAAATCTAAAGGGGACCAGGCAGAGAAACCAGAGGAGATGTAGGCAACTATCAATAGTGGATCATGAGAGGGATCGTATAAGGTTAGAAAAATGTAGCTACTCTCTTTTAGAGACTGTGTCACCCTTTAGGAAAGAACTGCAATACCAGATACCGCCAATGGACAAGAGTGGCGCTATTTCTAGAAGTCAGTAGCTATGTCTACCTCTCAAATAATTCATTGACGGACCACCACACCTTACAAATTGGGACCAGTGCTTGTAAAAAATGGGACTATTGCCAAATATAGGAAGATTCCCTTCCAGACATTGTATGAGTCAATCTAAACCGAAAACAAGATTATATTCATCATGCCCACACCTGGCTACACGTCGGCATTTCTACATATTGCCAGATATGGACACATCTGACAGTATTGTATGACAATGAAAGGTCTTCAGTTATTAAATGGATATGGAAAAGGAAAAGTAAACCAGCTGGAATGTGACTGGTTTGTGCCCCGATTCTGTAAGGGGATGGATTCGTATGGAGACCCCTTTTCCTGTGCTTTCATCAAGATTCAAAGGGATACTGCAGTGTTATGTAAATAAGGCTTTATGATTGTACAATAAAATTGTCTGCAACTTTCTAATGTACTTTGGACCTCATACATTATTGTATTTGCACCTTTCTTGTGATTCATTCTATAATGGCCCCTGGTTTAGCACCCAAACTATATAATATCTGGCCCCTCACATTAGTCCTCAATCTGTATAATAGTCACTGTATTAGCCCCCAAACTGCATTCTGTCCCCCCTACATTAGCTCCCAAACTGTGATCAATGAGTGGAACAGGCTGCCACGAGAGGTAGTGAGCTCTCCTTCAATGGAAGTCTTCAAACAGATGATGGACAGACATCTCTCTGAGATGGTTTAATGAATCCTGCATTGAGCAGGGGGTTGGACACGATAACCTTGGAGGTCCCTTCCAACTCTACCATTCTATGATTCTGTAGTTTGGGGGACATTATACAGTGTGGGGGCTATTATACAGTGTGAGGACTTCTGTGGGGATCACTACACTGTGTTTTGGTGGAGCAGTGGGGACATCATACCATGTATAGAGGAGCTGTGGGGGTATCATACTGTGTATAGTGAACTGTGGGCCCGTCATACTGTGTATGGTGGAGCTTGAGGACATCTTACTCTGTATAAGGGAGCTGTGAGACCACCATACTGAGTATAGGGGAGCTGTACATTGGGGGACTCAGTAGCCATTATTAAATGTTAAGTGGGCACTTAAAGGGAACCTGTCAGAGGATTGTGCACAGTAACCTACAGACAGTGTCAGGTCAGCGCCGTTATACTGATTACAATGATACCTGGGTTGATGAAATCCGTGTTGTGGTTGTTGTGTAATCTTTATTTTCAGTTTTTAGTTAATGATATGCCTGTGCTCCGGAGTGGCCTGTGGGGGGGGGTCTTCATGTGGTTCTCTGATTAGGTATTCATAATGCAGACTGCAGACAGGTCACTGATCCTTCAGAGACCTGCCCCCTAGGTTGCATATTCATCTGTACATACTGAAGAAAAAAAAGAACCCATCTGCAGGTAGGTGTCAGCCATGGCACCTGCGCTACTGTTTAATAGCATGTTTAGTGTCCTAGTACTCACTAACCAGGTGCTGCATTCAAATCAATAGAGGGCAGATGTACAGTATCCACCAGCAACCACTATCCTGTCAGGGGAGCTGAGCTGTGCAGCTCCATAAGTGAGCAGTTCCAGCCTCCGCCGACACGGGGAACCGCTGATCAGCAGGGGGTCCTGGGTGTCGCACCCCACCATTCAGACATTCATAACCGATCCTAAGGATAGGCCTTCAATGTCAAAGTCCAGCACAACCCCTTTAATACCTCATGTGCTTAGTAGTGTGCATTCTGCATTTCCCATAATGCTCCTCCAATTTCTCCAGAATTTTATTGAGATCCATGTTAGCAATTTGGAGCTCTTGTTGAGAAAACTGGATCTTTAATACACGTTAACCCTCGCCCCTACAACGTGGGGCCACGCCACTATTTGTGACCCACAAGCGGCATTTTAAGGAAAAAGTAAATCTGTATAAAACTAGATGGAACACTTTACCACAAACTTTTGCCCCTTTTCCCACCCACCAAGGTTTACTCCATAGTAAACGTTCCCCATGTTCCTCTGCGAGCGTGTGAGACTATAATAACTGTGCCGCAGGATAGTCTCTGCTGCTGATGATCTTATCGCAGCTCATGAATATTCATGTGGCGGTGTTACTGCAGGTAAGAGCTTTAGGTGTTTTTGCCTCAATCAATGATCATGGAGCAAAATGAATGATCTCATGCAAGTTTTCTTCATAAATGCATTTAATCCCGAGTGTAAGTAGTTTGAGGGTCCCTCCCAAATACTATCAGCATAAAGTGAAAAATTCCCATGGGCTCTTCGAAACGGCGACCTGCAACGCGCCATAAATATATCATGTTTTATCTGGGGTGAATGCCGCTGATCTCCTGGATCTGGTATTGGATTTAGTTTCGGAGATACGGCCCCCTATTCTCTATATAAAAATCTAGTCTTGTTAGCCAAGTGGGAGTGCTCCTAAACTCTTTTAGTGGTTTCTTCACAAAGACGTTGCCCAATTGGCTAACTAAAGTAGATTTATATACCTAGAATAGACGGCCATATGTCAGTAATGGAGAGGCACAGGAAAAAAAGAAAAATTCTGGAGAACAGCGGTATTTGCACAAAGCAAAAAAAAAACATTTATGGCAAGTGACAGATCCTCTTTAAGGAAGATATGGTGCGTTATTTGGACACAATATGATTTTACTGTATATCGGTATTAGCCTGGCACTACATGGCAGCATTCTGTAGGCTGAAATAAAAAAAAATTAATAAATACAATTTTTTAAAGTGATCAACAGGGTGAGTGATATGATAGGTACAGAAGGCGCTTTTCTTATTCCACTGGGCTCCATTATCTCAGCGCCAGAGATATGTAAGACTGACCGACCATGGCAGCAGGGATTTTCTGGTCGTCTTCTCAGGAGTCTTAGCTAAGCCAGCCTTTCACCAGCATAAAATGGCTGATTTCAGGGAACAGCGGCACAGTAGTGATGAGTGAACGTGCTCGGATAAGGTGTTATCTGAGCATGCTCGTGTGCTAACCAAGTGATTTCGGTGTGCTCGGATAATATGTTCAAGTCCCCACGGCTGCATGTTGACCTGTTTCTCAGGCATATGTTGTGGCTGTCGAACAACCGCGAGACATGCAGTTGCGAGGACTCGAACATATTATCTGAGCTCACCTAAGTCACTTGGTTAGCACACGATCATGCTCGGATAATGCCTTATCTGAGCATACTGCACAGTTAATGTAGATAACAGACTGAGCTTCGTGTGTTAAGGCTCTACTTAGATCAATGTTTTATTGTATACAAATGGTTAGCCCTAGTGCCCTTGTATGATCATGATATATGGAGGCTAATGGGCAACACAATGTTTGGGAGCCCTGGCCATTATATATATTATATATTATACACACATATACATATACATACACAAGTGCTTCTCACAAAATTAGAATATCATCAAAAGTTAATTTATTTCAGTTCTTCAATACAAAAAGTAAAACTCATATATTCTATAGAGTCATTACAAACAGAGTGAGCTATTTCAAGTGTTTATTTCTGTTAATGTTGATGATTATGGCTTACAGCCAATGAAAACCCAAAAGTGATTATCTCAGTAAATTAGAAT
Source organism: Oophaga sylvatica (assembly GCA_033576555.1). Classification (NCBI taxonomy): domain Eukaryota; kingdom Metazoa; phylum Chordata; class Amphibia; order Anura; family Dendrobatidae; genus Oophaga; species Oophaga sylvatica. The sequence continues at coordinate 142,045,153 of JARQOD010000003.1, forward strand.
ACTTTATAACACCAGCTTGAAAATTATTTTAAAATCCAAAATGTTGGTCTACTGAAATGTCTATTCAGTAAATGCACTCAATACTTGGTAGGGCTCCTTTTGCATCAATTACTACATCAATGTGGCGTGGCATGGAGGCGATCAGCCTGTGGCACTGCTGAGGTGTTATGGAAGCCCAGGTTGCTTTGATAGCAGCCTTCAGCTTGTCTGCATTGTTGGGTCTGGTGTCTCTCATCTTCCTCTTACAATACTCCATAGATTCTCTATGGGGTTAAGGTCAGGCGAGTTTTCTGGCCAATCAAGCACAGTGATACTGTTGTTTTTACACCAGGTATTGGTACTTTTGGCGTGTGGACAGGTGCCAAGTCCTGCTGGAGAATGACATTTCCATCTCCAAAAAGCTTGATGGCAGAGGGAAGCATGAAATGCTGGTAGACGACTGCTCTGACTTTGGTCTTGATAAAACACAGTGGACCTACACCAGCAGATGACATGGCTCCCCAAACCAATCACTAATTGTGGAAACTTCACACTAGTCCTCAAGCAGCTTGGATTGTGGCCTCTCCACTCTTCCTCCAGACTCTGGGACCTTGATTTCCACATGAAATGCAAAATTTACTTTCATCTGAAAACAACACCTTGGTCCACTGAGCAAAAGTCCAGTTCTTTTTCTAGTGTTGTCTATTGGTCATGAGTGGCTTGACACAAGGAATGCGACACTTGTAGCCCATGTCCTGGATATGTCTGTGTGTGGTGACTCTTGAAGCAATGACTCCAGCAGCAGTCCACTCCTTGTGAATCTCCCCAAAATTTTTAAATGGCCTTTTCTTAATCCTTTCAAGGCTGCTGTTATCCCAGTTGCTTGTGCACCTTTTTTCTACCACACTTTTTCCTTCCACTCAACTTTCCATTAATATGCTTGCATACAGCACTCTGAACAGCCAGCTTCTTTAGCAATGACCTTTTGTGGCTTACTGTCCTTGTGGAGTGTGTCATGACTGCCTTCTGACAGCTGTCAAGTCAGCAGTCTTCCCCATGATTGTGAAGCCTACTGAAACAGACTAAGGGACCTTTTTAAATGCTTAGGAAGGCTTTGCACGTGGTTGTTGTTAATTATTCTAATTTACTGAGATAATGACTTTTGAGTTTTCATTGGCTGTAAGCCATAATCATCAACATGAACAGAAATAAATGATGAAATTCTAATTTTGCGAGAAGCACATATACTGTATATATATATATATATATATATATATATATATATATATTTATTATTTATTTTTTTTAAAGCCGTGAACGTACAAAAGCTCAGGAAAAATCAGGCTGGAAAAATAGAAATGTATATATGCATATGCATAATTTCCCT